>JABMLP010000014.1:0-1200000 GCA_013176395.1 Venturia oleaginea | reverse complement strand
GGAATGCAACGGCAACGGCAACGGCCTCCATCTCTTTAGGGTTGATAAACGCCGAACGATCGGACGGTTCACCAATAGTTCAGCGGAACTGTGAGATCGAAAACGGTGAGCCCCATCGGAGGCAGAGCTAGACGATACGATCGAAACTAGACTCGCGAGGGCGTCGGCCAGATGTACCTATAGAGATGGTCCCCAACGGAGGAATGCAACGGCAACGGCAACGGCCTCCATCTCTTTAGGGTTGATAAACGCCGAACGATCGGACGGTTCACCAATAGTTCAGCGGAACTGTGAGATCGAAAACGGTGAGCCCCATCGGAGGCAGAGCTAGACGATACGATCGAAACTAGACTCGAGAGAGGGCGTCGGCCGGATGTACCTATAGAGATGGTCCCCAACGGAGGAATGCAACGGCAACGGCAACGGCCTCCATCTCTTTAGGGTTGATAAACGCCGAACGATCGGACGGTTCACCAATAGTTCAACGGAACTATAAGATCGAAAGCGGTGAGCCCCATCGGAGGCAGAGCTAGACGATACGATCGAAACTAGACTCGCGAGGGCGTCGGCCAGATGTACCTATAGAGATGGTCCCCAACGGAGGAATGCAACGGCAACGGCAACGGCCTCCATCTCTTTAGGGTTGATAAACGCCGAACGATCGGACGGTTCACCAATAGTTCAACGGAACTGTAAGATCGAAAGCGGTGAGCCTCATCGGAGGCAGAGCTAGACGATAAGATCGAAACTAGACTCGAGAGAGGGCGTCGGCCGGATGTACCTATAGAGATGGTCCCCAACGGAGGAATGCAACGGCAACGGCAACGGCCTCCATCTCTTTAGGGTTGATAAACGCCGAACGATCGGACGGTTCACCAATAGTTCAGCGGAACTGAGATCGAAAAAGGTGAGCCCCATCGGAGGCAGCTAGACGATACGATCGAAAACTAGACTCGAGAGAGGGCGTCGGCCGGATATGCCTATAGAGATGGTCCCCAACGGAGGAATGCAACGGCAACGGCAACGGCCTCCATCTCTTTAGGGTTAATAAAGGCCGAACGATCGGACGGTTCAACAATAGTTCAGCGGAACTGTGAGATCGAAAGCGGTGAGCCCCATTGGGGGCAGAGCCAGGCGATACGATCAAACTGGACTCGAGAGAGGGCATCGGCCAGGCCGTTAGCCGTAGATGGAAGCCAGCGGGCTTCGATAACAATATCGCAGGCAGCGGCCTGAGTAACAATAGTGCGGAGATGGGTGTTGCTCTCACCACGAACAGCCTCCTTCGTCAACCCGGCCACGGCCGTAGAGTTGTCACAGTGGATAACGACCCGATTATGTGCCCAGAGAGACGGTCCCCAACGGAGGAATGCGACGGCAACAGCCTCCATCTCCTTAGGGTTGATAAACGCCGAACGATTGGACGGTTCAGCAATAAAAGCATGCTCGATTGCGATACTATTGGTGTAATCCCCCCAAGAGACATCGGTCTCAGAGGACTCGAAAAAGAAGCCGCCGAGGCTTTGTTGTCCGGAGGCATCAGTGAAAAGGTGGAAACAACGGCGCTTTCGATAATCGAAGAAGTAGACCCCGTTGGTTAGCTCGAGCGCATGGAGCCACCAGAGAAGGTCGTCTCGTACACCGCTAGTCAGGGCTCGGCGAAAGTGCCGATTGACTTCTCCGTATGCTCCGCTCAGGTAGTCCCAGATCGATCGAGTGTAAACCCGGCCAAGGCGGATGACGGCACTGGCCCAACTGAGCCGCCCGGCGAGGGACTTCGTATCCCGGAGCCGCGGCCTTGTCTCGGAGAGGTGATCACGGATAGCCTGGATCAAAGAATCTCTCTTCTCGTCGGAGAGACGCAGTTCCAAGCGTACCGTATCAACCAGAAGACCTAATATCTCGACGGCCGTGCCGACCACGTCTTTGGCATCCTTGCGAGGAATCCCAAGTCGATCGGTGGTCTTGATCCAGAGTTCCGAAACGCGGTCCGAAATTTCTTGAGACGTACACACAAACATAAAATCATCAAGGTAGTGCTCGATCGCGGTAGGGATACTGCGCGTGCCGGCCTGCTCGTCGAGAGCCCAATGGAGACCTTCCGCAAAGAGATTGAAGATAAATGGCGCAGTCCTGAGACCGAAAGGGAGGCAGAGTTCTTGATAATTGACGCCGTTGAGGCAAAACCCAAGATACCGGGACGAAATGAGATCCACAGGGATGTTGCGAAAAGCGTGCGCAATGTCGCGTTTCATCAGAAGACAGCCCCGGCCTGTACGAAGGACGTGCTGAACAATTCTGTCGACTCTGGTGTACTGTAGCTTGCCAAACACGCGTGGAATGGCGTCGTTGACTGAAGTTTGGGGCGGCCAAGAGAGGTCGTGGATCCGGCGTAAGGTTCCGTCTTGTTTTGGGACCATCCCAAGAGGAGCGATAAACAGGCCCGGGTCTGTAGAGATAGCCAATCGGCCGGCGGCCAGCTCCTTCGCAACGTAGCCCGTAGCTTCGGCTACGGTCGCCTCGTCGGAGAAGTAGTTGTTCGAAACGCCGCGTACGCGAATCGTATGAGGCTCGCGGATCCCGATGGAGGCGCCGTACGTGAGTCCGTACTGTTATCCGGCTCAGTCGCCCCCGGACGACTGGTGCCATGCGGTAGTTCTAGTAAAGAGCCCTCCCTAATTTTTGCAAGGCGCGCCGCCGCTTCTTCGCGTTTGACCTGCATCTGGAGGTCGCGCTCCTCCTTTTCGCGGTCCATCCTTAGCCTGTGAGCCTCTACGGCGCGAGCCTCAGCGGCCTGGGCATTGTTGATCGCGACCGTGAAGATGACCTCTGGGTCTCGAAGACAATAGAGGGGGATCGGGTACGAGAGGAGCGAGTAGAGTGACCCGGTGGTAGGGATAAGTTGATAGGAACCGACGCGGTGATATCCTTCTTCGGAGGCATAAAGAAAGCGGTATAACTATTTAAAATCGTTAGCAGGTCAGCTCTGTTAATAAGTACAGAGCCCTAGAGATGCCAAGGAGCTCTTTGGAAGGGATTTCTGATGCTGGTGCAATATAACGATGCCCAAGACGTCGTCGAGGCCAGCGGTGTACTTGAAAAGTCTGTCGAGAAGCGGTGAACGGCTAAGCGCGGCGCGCGCAGCGGCGGGAAAGACTCGTAGGACGATAAGGAGAATATCGGGATGAAGGACGAGTCCTACAACAACAATCTAGATACAAGACGAGCCTCAGAGGGCTCAGAAGTCGTGCGATATGCGAGATCGCCATGTTGTTGTTGTCGCTTGGTCGGACGAGGCCCTTGCTCCACCAGATAGACACTAGCATTAAGCGGCTGCAACCGAGTAGGATAAAATCAATCAATCAATCAATCAGTGTGGGAAGTGTGGGAAGAGTCAAGAGGTGTGGGAATGCACCTTGGCACCCAGAACCAGAACGGTATATAGGGAGGACGTTGGACAGACTTTCCTTTCTCTCGGTGTGGTTATCTCATGTTATGTTTCTCACATAGGAGCTTCTTCAACCTACTACAGTAACGACCTTTTACTTAGATACAATCAAGCACAAGTCATATGCATACGAAGCAAGCCCACCCCTAACGTTCACACTAACCGACAAGCGTTCAGGATTGATCTGAGGATCAAATCGGTTAGACGACAATTGAATTGGGAGATACATCGGACGGCTAGGATCTAGTGAGCCTCCAAAGAACCTGAGCAAGGGAAGGTACATAAGGTAAGTACTTCCAGACTGATATTGCCTTTACCCCAAACCCGCGGACCAGAACAAGAGAACACAGGTGTCAAGAAGGTCTTGACATAATCAACTGTGTTGAGAAACGAGTTCTCCGTAACACATAGCTTCATTTACATACCATCTTTTAGGAACTAGCTTTGAAAGATCTCTAGATCCGGTCTATTCCACTCTTCTCTTAGAGTTTGGCTCCTTTTGTTCCTTGACGATGCTTCGATTCCTATAATGGCTCGGATGATGGATGTAGGTCTATCGGTTAGGAACAATGCATTTGCATCTTTGGGTATACGGTAGCTAAGTAGATCTGCATCGACGAAAGCTTTTCGGGCTTGATTCGATACGGTGCCCGCAACGCAGCAATTTTTCCACGACGGCATCGAAATAGGGCATCTTTGCGCCAACGCTTCGGAGGATATTTGGTGATCGGCCTTGGGCTGAGGGACATGCTGAGTAAATCGCCTCGCGGATCTTCCGTTGCGTATCCTAATGATTCGTTAATATTTTCAGAACCTAATGCATCGTTATACTCGTAGTCTCGTGACCCGCGAGCAAAATCCCAGAGTTTATCTTTAGAACCGTTATCCGGGTTGCGGTGTTCCACGCGGATTAAGTGAAGGCGCGGTGGATACGGGGGAGTTTGAAGAAGACCTAATATGTAGGTTGGAAGAGGTGATGTGACGCTGACTTTTATAATCCGACGACTATACAGATGGCGATTATGTTATGAGGGACAGCTGTGTAAGGGAACTTAACTGGTCCTTCGGGTTCGTTGGGCCGACGCGTTGAAGACATCTTCGCTAGGTGGTAAAGCTGTGTTTTCGTGACCTTGACTTCTGAGCCTACCGAGGCGACCCAAATTATATCAAGGGCGAAGTTGGATATTTCGTTCTCAATGGCGAAGGGGTGATTCTCGGCCAAGTTCATTTTTTTCTCCAAAAGTTCCAGCATTTCAACTGCCTTCTCGTTTGGCTAAGGCGCTGTGACCTATCTCAACATGTCAGCATGAGCCAGCCCGACTATTTATTACTTACCTCATGAAGAAACTCGTTCGTCATAGTGTCAGTCAGTAACGCCCTATAAGCGCTTTGCAGAGATGCATTCGGGATCGGAAAAAGGTGCTCGATCCATCGAATTCCTTTGCTCTCCTGGAAGCATAGGTATTCGGAAATGTCCGTGCATCGGCAACGATAACGATGATGCAGGGGAAGGAAAATAGTTGAGCAAAAATTTCCTCCTGTTGCAGATGTCGAGTGCCAAGTTTGAGGTCAGCGACCCGACGGATCATAGAATCTCATTCAATTGTGTTGTTGATAATTGCGAGCCTAGAAAAGCTGCCGACTCTTGCGAAGTGGAAATGGTGTAAGGTCGCTGATTGGGTGGACACGGTCTAGGTAGTACAGTGGCTTCTCCAATTCATCGCACCTCGAGTTGCGGCTGAACTGAATCAATCATGTGTACCTTGAGAACGGTATCGATAAATTCTGGCTGAAACATATATCGAAGTCGCCAGAATCTTATCGACATGGACGTTAGTAGAGAGAATCTAAGTCCTTCGATCTATTCCGAATCGCCGGGCCTCACTTGTCGGTACCGACACTTACGGAGCCTCCTATCGAAAAAGCTTGTATTCGCGATTGGCATTGCTTGTGCAACGGGATAGCAATGAAAATGGATTTCATTTCCACCACTGTGGCCAAGGATGCAGCTGGGTATATCACAAAGCGGATGATCATGGACATGCAAGGAGAGGAGATGGGTTTCAAATTCCACGAGCGACGGTACCTCCATTTGACGAGTCCAAGGATCTGCCGGATAATGTACATGGTAGATTGTCCATCTTCTGCGGCCAAGGCTGCTAATGTTTCGTTTCCCAGCGCTACGGATTAGGCCGTGGGTTGAAACAAGGCCGCACGTTGACAAGCGAGGCGCTGGTGAGGGCCACTTTCTTCTTTCCTTTCTCCTTGCTCCACGAAGAATCGTTGCCATGTCGAAAGTTGCGCATACCTCGCCGAGATGAGGATCCCGAAGCGGAGATTCGCAAACCATCATGGAATGGTTAGACGATCCCGCCGTTCTAAACCTGGTGATGATCATCTCATCCCAGCGCGCGCGCCTCTGCCATCGTTGGTGGCTGTCCATGTCTGCCCTACGATGAGCTGACTCCAGGATGCCTCATCACAAGCACCCAGGACGGTTCGTTTCACCTTGTAGAAAGTGAGCGCGTCGGGACATGCTGTCGAGTCCAGAATGCAGACGTCTGCTGCTGTATCCCGATGGGCGTACAAGGCTCTTCTGGCTTTTGAGCCTGGATTAAAGATAAAGTGGGTAATACAGAGGCACGACAGACGGGCTGCAGCTAGTTAAGATTGACGGATCCCGCTCGCAATCCTGTAGCTCTGGTCAAAGGGGCTGTTGCTTATCTTCTGCCCATTCCAGGTTCAGTTGAAGCGTTTTCCTTTGTACAAAAAGGTCTTGTTGCCGAGTGTTGTTTCTTCTGCCATCCAGTACCTTCATTGTCCCAACCATATCTCCAGGCCGGCCTTTCTCTCTTTTGGCTTGTCCTACATTCACTCCTTTTCAATCACCACGATCCTTACCAAAATTACAGCTGAGCTGTAAACCCCACAGGACAACACATCACACTCTTTTCCGTGCCGATACTCTACCTCGTCGCTGAGCGTCGTGAATTTTCAGCTCTTCAGCAACCAAGCCAAGAACATCTCAAATCGACATTATGCGTTTCACCACCAAGAATGCCCTTATGGGCTTGTCTCTTCTCCAGGTCGCCAAGGCCCATATGGGCATGACCAACTTCTACGTCAACGGTGCTGATCAGGGAGACGGAATTTGTGTTCGTATGAACCCCGATTGGGACACATGGAGTGACCCCATCAGGGATCTTACCAGCTCTGACATGGCTTGTGGTAATTGTCTTTTAATCCGCCATCTCAAACTACTTTCTTAACGCCATGATAGGATTTGGCGGTACCAAAGGAGTCGGCCGTACTTGTGAAGTCAAGGATGGTGCTACTGTCACTCTCGAATGGCGCCAAAATGCCAACCAACCAGGTGCCGGCGTTATCCCCATTGAACACAAAGGTCCTTGTGCTGTCTACATGAAGAAGGTCGACTCCGCTATGACTGATACTGCTACTGGCGATGGCTGGTTCAAGCTATGGGACAAGGGTTACACTGATGACTGGTGCACAATGAGCCTCATCGCTAGCAAGGGCGACATGACTTTCACCATCCCGACAGGTATGTACTAGCTAGTACATCATTACTCACCGAAGCTTGACTAACCACCACCTAGGTCTCGTCGGTGGAGAATACCTCATCCGCGGAGAGGCAACGGCTCTTCACTTTGCAGCAGAAGGCCGCCCTGAGTACTATGCTGGTTGCGCTCAAATCCTCCTCCAGTCTTCCGGCAACCTTGTCCCCGAATCCACCGTCTCAATCCCCGGCCACGTCAGCAGGACGGATGCTTCTGACAGCTTCAACGTCTGGAATGAGCCAATGACATTGCCCTACCCATTGCCAGGTCCACCAGTCGCTAATTTCACAGCCAGCGGTACTGCTGTTGACGCAAAGCTCACCAAGGGCGCTATCCCATCTGGATGTCTTTTGGAGGTTGGCAGCAACTGGTGCGGTTACGAAGTCGCTGACTACTCGGACGACACAAGCTGTTGGGCAGCGAGCAAGGCTTGTTGGGCACAAGTCGACCCATGCTACGACACCAAGACTGCTCCAGCAACGGGTAACTTGGACTGCAAGCTCTGGGAGGCCAAGTGTGAGGATCTCAACAGCCGATGCACAGCCAACGACTACAGCGTTCCATCCATGAAGAACAAGGTGCTCACTCCAAAGAAGAAGACGATCGACATTCCGGCACCTCTTGGTCCTACCAACGGTGGCAACGCCGGTTCAGTTAAAGCTACCGCCGCGTACAAGCCTGCTCCTTCTTCCACTGCTGCTGCCTCGAGCACTGTCGCTCCAGTTTCCACCTCTGCCGCGGCTTCGACTTATTCTGCTGCCACTTCCAAGGCCGCTGCATCAAGCACTACACCAATTGCCGAGGCCTCCGACTACGCTGCACCAAGCTCATCCGCTGCCAAATCATCCACCAACGCCCAGGCTTCCGACTACGCTGCACCAAGCTCGTCCGCTGCTAAATCTTCCACCAACGCCCAGGCTGCCGCAGCCTCCTCGCCAGCTGCCGCTTCTTCCCCAGCTGCCGTCTCTGCACCGGCTGCCCCAGCAGTGCCTGCAGTCCCAGCAACTCCCTCGACACCAGCAACTCCCTCGACACCAGCAACTCCCTCGGCACCTGCAACTCCTGAGACACCTGCAACTCCTGAGACACCTGCGACTCCTGAGACTCCTTCGGTGACGGCATACGGTGTCGCGAAGGCCGCGGTCTCAAGCTGTGCTGTCCCTTCAATTGTCTACAGCACCGTCACTAATGTTGTCACCATGACCGTCACAGCCAGTGCAGAGGCAAAGGCAACAACCATGGCCAAGGTCAAGCGTGGTCCCAAGCCAATCATCAGAAACTACTAGAATCTCTCAACATTTGCAATGAGCGTTTTCACTTCTTTGTTATGATCTGAGTTTAAGACTCATCTACATAGCATTTATTCAATCCAAAAAATTTGATCATGATTGTGTTGCTTTACTTTGCTTGTTCTTGTTGTATTGTCTGTTTGCGGCACGATTGGATGACGGATCTATAGACGGATGGCTGGCGAAAGAAAGCGTTGGTTGGACTCAGGGGTCCTGCATTGCTTGCATTTGCATTTAGGATATCCATAGAAAGTTTCTTGTTCATTGGTCACTTCTGCAATGCTTTCAACTCATGATCTGACTGCTTCTCTTGAAGTCGAATGTCATGCTCGTGTGCTCTTACCTTTAAATAGGACCCTTACTCATCTGGGCAAACTTCGATGCCACAGTCAAATACATATTCTCACCCTTCCATTTCACCAACAATATTGACTGCAGGCTCTAAATTCCTTTGACAACAACTCACCAAATTACCTCATCCACAGCTCAACCAGCAATTACGATAGCCTTCCTCCTTCTTCACGTCTCCCATTCATATCACATCCTCGTCTCTAACAACCACAAAACCATCAATCCTACGTGTTCCAATTCTCGCCGATTCTGGTGTGGTTGGACCCGTCGATGATCTGCATCGTCAGCTATTTATAGTGTGGGGTTGGATAAGCTCGACATCAGACACGGGAAGTGTTGAAACCGGTCGGCGGTGGTGGCTGTGAATGTGATGGCTTTCACTGTGCCATCTCGATCTTGGGGTTCCTCCTCCTCGTCTTCCCCTCTTTGTCTCACCTTCTTGAGCTTGCTTTGTTCTACGTTTGGTTGCTGTACTTGACTCGTCCTTTTCAGTTGTAGTGGTTGTGCCCACTCCGTATTTGCCTGCGCTTACTTTGTTTCGTCATGCGGCATTGGGGCTGTAGGAGGGCACAATGACTGCTCTACGCGATGTCCATCAGGCTGCCTCGAAGGCATTGGAGGTTTCCAAGAGGTGTAAGTCGTGATACTCGGAGGGGAGGTAGTGGAGGTGCTGATTAAGATAGGCCGTGATAATACCGGGACATACAGGGAGCATGCCCGCGACATGCGCTCTCTCTCCAACATCCTCCTGGACATCGAAGATGCCATCATCTTTCGACAACTCAGTCGGCCGCAGCAAGATGAGCTTGCTACCGTCCTTGATGAGTGCAATGGAGTTGTTGGCGACCTTGATACACTCTTGGATAGATACAATGACCTTCCCGTTGCTGCGCGCATGACGTGGGATCGACTTCGATGGGGTCAAACAGTTGGATTAGATATCGCGACAAGACTGCCAGCGAGTATGACTCTAATCTCAACTTTTTATGACAACCTCACGAACGACCCGCTAGCCCAGATTGAAAGAGCTTTGAAACAGTTGGCTGACGAAATCAGTAAAGGAAGACATGAGACTGCGAGTGTTGGGTCGTTGAGTACGATCGCCACACATGATGATATTGATAATGATTCAGGATGGGAGCAGGTCATCAGGGATCTGGGCAACCATGGGATCCAAGAGAGTGTGATCAAAGAGTATAGGGTTTTCATCGTGGATTGGATTTTGAAGGCTATTAATTCTGGGATCTTGGGCACGGAGAAGATTCCTGTAAGTCCTGGAACTGGTGAGGAGAGCTGGAAGATTCCGGTCGAGCAAGGTATGTGGCAATCTTCTTTTATAGCCATGATCGCGAGATATGGCCATGGTTTATGCGTTTAGGACGACATGCTAATCTCGATTGGCAGTATGCACGCCTCCGCCGTTATCCCCTCCTCCACTGCCGCCCAAGATACCTTTGCCGTCCTTAGATGCCATGGCTTTAGTTCCACCCTCAACGGATTACTACGCTCCACGCAATTCGCAGCACAATGACTATCCTTCTCTGAGGCCGGAGGTTTCTAGAGAGGTTTTACAATGGGACAGAACATCTTCATTTAACGAACCACCATCACCAATTGAGCAAGTTCCGGAAACAAATATATTATGGACTGCCCAGCAAATCGTACATCATTGGAACAGGCATGAGTGGAATCTTGTACAGAAATATCTCGAAGAACAGATCCAGACTGTGGAGCGAGGCGAATTTGTTGAAATATCTGGCGTGCCAGCTCAACCGGATGTCAGGATTCTAAGGCATCTACTTGGAGTCTGCTACAGTTTCGCGGGAGACTTTCTGCTTGCTAAGGAGTTCTTTGAATCTGTTCTCCGAGGAGTCTACATCCAAGGTCTTCCCATGGACGATGGAGATATAGCTGCTGCTCGATGGCTGGGTCAGACCTGCATCGTTATCAACCAGCCGCGTAGCGCTGCGCTCGCATTTGCCCTCGTGATTCATGGGCTACTGTTGAGAGGCCCCTTGACATTAAACAACTTCGGAACAAGAGCTCTCGTCGAACTCAGATACCTGAACGACAAGACCGGCGCCTTGAGAGACGTCAAGAGTTCTTTCGAGAATTCCAATCGCGATAACACAACAATTCTTCCGAACATGGCTGGGACGGCCAAATTCCAGATGGTGCTTACCGCAAGTGATCAGCTCCGAGCAACACCGGGATCAGGAGTGCAGTCACTCAATCGCATTCCGCAATCGACAGCCCTAGCAGAAGGGTTTCTTGTTCAGCCCTTGGTTTCCCAGACAGCCTGGCCCTTTGCACAAGATCCATTCTTCCAGTATGGAAGTTCAACAACTCTTCTAGCCATTCTGAGTCGTCCGAAGTCGAATTTTATGGAAACGTCGATCACATCTGTCAGTCTTGGAGCGTCAAAAAGCCTCACATACGTTACCAAACAACCACTCAAATGGCTCATTGAAGCTGTGCGCTATGCTCTCAATACGTATGCCATCGAGTGGAAAGTCCAGGGTGCGGCATATTTACTCCGTCTATCGCAGACACACGACAATATTGCCTACTACGATTGTTTCGCCATCAAATTCCGGAAGCTCAGTCTTCGCTCCGTATACGGTGTCAAAGTCACAGAGTCTCAATACAGCACGCGATCTTTCCAATCGGCACGCATGTCGTTCAATGAGGAGGGTCGCAATACGGTTTCAGTTCACCAACCGGAGACGCAGAGGAAAGAAACTGTGAGGACAGAGCTGGCCGGTCGATTGAAAGATTATCTCGAACAGGCTGAAAAAGACGTCGTTGCTGGGAAACCTTGGCCGCCGACTGAGCCACCTATTTTGAGGGCGCCGTATGAGATGGGTGAGGCTTCACTTCCTCGTCCTGTAGAATTGGCTGGGAGAGAAGGAGTGGCTCCTGTTGAGTTGGATGCGAGGACTTTGGACAGATCAAAGTATCGGCATGAACTGCCTAATATGGAGATTGCCGAGCTGCCTGGCTGATGCTCTCATTCGAGTCTGTCACCCGGATTCGATCCAGCAGTAATGACTTTCACGCCCCCAGGGTAGAGATCAAGCCATCAACAAGCATGGCCAGCGCAAATTCTCGCTGCCAGTGCCATCGGAGCCCGCCCCATGCGAAACACAGAAGTTTGGCACATGCTTAGCCATCGTCTTCTGATCTCAGCCATTAGCGCGTAGCGAGTGAGATGCCAGGGGCCTCTGGGCTATGGGGGTCGCTCGTAAACATCTTACAATCCCTATTCTTAGGTCGACTTGTGAGGGCAGTCTTGATGGAAGACAGGCAAGTGCTTATAAGGCCAAAGCATAGTCACTTCGACCGCATTCGATTTTCGTCACCTCGCGTACTTGATCGTCATAAACAGCCACGATGCGTTTCTCTGCCCTCACAACCCTTGCCGTCATAGCTGCCACCTGTCAAGCCTACTCAAAATCCTGCCTGATTGAAGATTGCACCCCTAGTTGTGACTTTGATCCGCGACCCGCCGGCCTGGACAGCAAGCTTGCAAGGTCTCTGCGGGCACGGGAGACACTAATGCGCTTTCTGATTGTGAAAGGATGCATTTGCTTAGACCTGCCAGACTACCGAGTTTTGAGTGTTTCCTATTCCAAGGCTGGTTCGTAGCGGAGCAATCATGAGGGCCTTGATTACGCTCGTCATTGATATTGACTTGTGGCGTTGTAGTGTACGAGATAAGTCGAGGGCTAAAAGAGGGGACCAAAGTTCTGAGAATCAGGAGGGCCAACCAAGGATGAAAATTGTTAGCTCTCATTAACTACGTGTTAATGGCAGATATATGTAGATCAGATCCCCATGCTTTTCTTTTGTGGATTATTGAAATGCAGAGTGACATTAGTTACCAGATGGTATCTGTACGCCAAACTCGTGTGTACCTTCCTACAATATTTGAACGTCTGGAAGCAGCGAGCATGCCAGTGATTTTATGAAAGCTTAACATGGTCATGAAAAACCAAAGCATTCCCCCAAACACTTGGATCATATTTGTTCATCCGTCCCTACCATGCCCGAAGAAGGGCAAAGAATTCTCATCACCTTGGGAGTTCGGCAAATTCTCATGATTGTGGGCTTCACCATCTTCGGGCTACCCCTCGGCCTCTCCATCCTTGTTCTCGTAGCCTACATCGCCATCTTCATTCCAATCTATTGGTGTATCATCCGACCAATGAAATACATCTACCATTGCTTCGTTCCACGTAACGAAACAGCTTCCGACCTCGAAGCGGCCTCGACTGAAACGGCCTCGACTGAAACGGCATCGACATGACGACTATTCAAGCTTCTATGCTCCCTCCCGCGCAACCTCTCTATATTCTCCGCGGTCATAGGGCGCAAGTTCACGTCGTTCGCTTCATACGGGGGAATAGGAGGTTGTTGAGTGGTGATGCTGATGGGTTTGCTATTTTGTGGGATATTGTTAGCAAGAGGGCGAGAGTTATTTGGAGGGCGCATGAGAAATCGATCCTTGGGTTGGGGGCTTGGGGAGAGGACAAGATTTTGAGGTGAGATTGCGATCAAATTTTGGCGTTTGGTGAGGAAATCACTGATTCTTGCATTTTCTAGCCACGGCCGCGATGGAACGCTGAAAGTTTGGCAGCTTAGAGAATCCGAGGAGGATTCATTTTCGACTGCTTTGCCAGTGGAGGGGGAAACGGAACATCGGAAAGAGCCGTGGTTGCTACATTCACTCCATGTCAACACGTTGAATTTCTGTGCTTTTTCCATGTGCGATGCGCCAGTTGTGCAGACCTCCACAGCGATACATTCAGATCAAACCAGATCGTTGATGGTAGCTGTTCCAGGCACGAGAGAAGGGCATGCCGATGTTTTCTCCCTGCCTTCTGAACAAAGACTCCACTCCATCCCTCCAGCCGAAGAAGGAAAAACAGGAATGGTCATGGCTCTTCGAATCCTCTACATCCATTCTTCACTCTACCTCGTCGTGGGTGCTGAAAGCGGTCTCACAAGCGTTCAGAAGTTGAATTCCAACTCCAACAAATGGGAAACAACATATATCTCCAAACCACACGCGCAACCCGTTCTCTCTTTGGATGTCACTTCGATAAATCAACCACTTGTCACGGCTGCAGCTTCGGATGTGCGGTATTTCACTTCTTCGGCGGATGCATTGATTACGATCAATCCAGTCCAAAAGCTGGATGAAAACAAGCCACTCAAGACTTCTCAGACAAGACATTCTGGTCAGCAGTCTTTGAGTGTACGTTCTGATGGCAAGATATTCGCGACTGGTGGATGGGATGGACGGATCAGGGTGTATTCTGCGAAGACTTTAAAGGAGCTGGCTATTTTGAAATGGCATAAGGAGGGTGTTTATGGTGTTGCATTTTCTGAGATCAGGTCTGAATTGGTCGAGGAGGGGACGGATAGCAAGACGAACGTGGAAGTGATGCACAGAGGTGAGAGTATCGTGAGACGGAAGAGAGAGGACAAGGCACTTGAGACACATTGGCTAGCTGCTGGTAGTAAGGACGGCAAAGTGAGCTTGTGGGAGGTGTATTGATGTTGGTCCTATTAGTTCTTTCGGTCTTGGACTTACAATCACCCTCATAATTGATATCAACTTGCGATCGAATGGAAAACGTTTTGACATACATGATTGATTGGAGCGGAATAGTGCATGCACGATGCCTTGCTTATGTGCTGCAGTTCTAGCCTCCAAAAATGAGGGGGGGAAACTAAGGGTGCCCACCTAGTGAAAAGGAGGTACCCCACAATGTCTACCTTTGATGAATCAGTTCTATACAGTGACTCACCAACACCCACACATAACATCTCTGTCACTTCAATTGCTCCTCGTAAATATCGCCATCATACTTCCCCGAGCGTGCCTTTTACGCTCTGTACGAATTGCCCGGACAAGAAGCTGGACAACTAGGACTTTTAAAAAAATGGCTCTGAATGGGGCGTCTCACAACGTGCCGTATGTATGGGAAACCTCTTCGATCTGTAGCTAATCAATCTTCTGCAGCGGCGAGCCAACCGGACCTGCCACTGGGGCTCCTCCCCAATTGTCGTCGGACATCAAATCGGAAATTGTAAAAGCAGCATCGGAACAACCTGCTGGCCAGAGCGCACCGGGACTAGATGGTGGAGACAAAAACGCTGGCAAGAAAGAGAAGAGCGAGAAAGAGTTGAAGAGGGAAGCTGCAAAAGCCGAAAAGCTAAAGAAGTTTCAAGAGAAGCAACAGAAGACGAAACAAGCAGCTCCTGCAGCGAAAGAGAAGGCAAAGAAACCTAAGACTGAAGTGGAAGAGCTTGCTCCATACAAAGAAGAGACTCCAGAGGGTGCCAAAAAGATTCTCAAATCACTCGACGATCCCCACCGAAAAGCCTATATTCCTGCTGTCGTAGAGAGTGCCTGGGACTCATGGTGGGAGAAGGAAGGCTTCTTCAAGCCCGAGTTTACAGCAGATGGGAACGTCAAAGAGAATGGCTATTTCGTGATTCCTATACCACCACCCAATGTCACTGGAAATCTGCACATTGGTCATGCCCTCGCAACAGCACTGCAGGATGCGTTGATCAGATGGAATCGAATGCAAGGAAAGTCAGTTCTGTACCTGCCCGGATGTGACCATGCTGGTATTTCAACACAGAGTGTGGTGGAGAACATGCTTTGGAGACGCGAAGGGAAGACCAGGCATGATCTGGGTCGTGAAAAGTTGGTCGAGACTATCTGGGCATGGAAGGGCGAATACCACGACAAAATCACCCATGTGCTTCGCCGCATGGGTGGTTCCATGGACTGGACGCGCGAAGCCTTCACCATGGATAAAAATCTCTCTGCCGCTGTTACCGAGACTTTCTGTAGATTGCAGGAGGAGGGCTTGATTTACAGAGAGAATCGTCTTGTCAATTGGTGTTGTCGCTTGCAGACTGCAATGTCGAATCTCGAAGTCGACAACAAGGAACTTACTGGCAGGACATTGATAGATGTCCCTGGTTACGACAAGAAGGTTGCTTTTGGTGTAATCACAACATTCAAGTATCCTATTGATGGCTTTGACGAGACGATTTCAGTTGCCACTACCCGTCCAGAAACGATGTTGGGCGATACCGGTATCGCCGTGGTAAGTATTTCCGCGAATAGTAAAGGTTATAACAACGACTAATGCCAGATAGCACCCTGAAGATGAACGCTACAAGCATCTTGTTGGGAAATTTGCCCGCCATCCCTTCATTGACAGGCTAATTCCTATCGTCGCCGATGACTATGTGGAAAAGGACTTTGGAACCGGCGCCGTGAAAATCACACCAGGACACGACGCAAATGATTTTGCACTTGGAAAGAGACACGATCTTGAAAAAATCAATCTCTATAACAATGATGGCACTTTGAACGAAAACGGAGGTAAATTTGAAGGCCAGAAGAGATTCGATGCTCGTTACACTGTCGTCGCCGAACTGAAGACACTGGGTCTGTTCGTTGAGGAGAAAGACAACCCTATGGTGATCCCTCTATGCTCGAGGACGAAAGACGTTATCGAGCCCGTACTCCGCCCTCAGTGGTGGATGGATGTGAAAGAGATGGCCAAAGAAGCCCTGGCTGCCGTAGTGGATGAGCGCATCAAGATTCGTCCTGACACAGCCAAACGTAGCTATATTAGATGGATGTCCAACATTGAGCCGTGGTGCTTGAGTAGGCAGCTGTGGTGGGGTCATCAGTGCCCAGCTTACCACATCACTGTGGACGGCACTCCTACAGACGACGAGTGGGTTACTGGACGAACAATGGAGGAGGCGCAGAACAAGGCCGAAGCCAAATATCCAGGCAAGAAGATTACCCTCGAGCGTGATCCTGACGTTCTCGACACCTGGTTTTCCAGCGGACTTTGGCCATTCTCTACATTGGGATGGCCAGCGAAAACGCACGACTTTGAAAAGTTGTTTCCCACGAGTCTACTTGAAACTGGTTGGGATATTCTCTTTTTCTGGGTTGCTCGAATGATCATGCTCAGCTTGAAGTTGACTGGTCAAGTCCCCTTCACAGAAGTGTACTGCCACAGTCTTGTACGTGACTCAGATGGGCGCAAGATGAGCAAGTCTCTTGGCAATGTCATTGATCCGGTAAGATAATCTTCAGCGACTTAATGGCGCACTTGCTAACTGTTGATCAAGATCGATATTATGGAAGGAATCTCTCTTAGCGAATTGAACTCTAAGTTACTTCAAGGAAATCTTGACCCCAAAGAGGTTGTTAAAGCCACAAATTACCAGAAGACAGCCTTTCCACAAGGCATCCCAGAGTGCGGGTCTGATGCTTTGCGATTTTCGTTAATTCAATATACCACTGGAGGCGGGGACATCGCATTCGATGTCAAGGTCATGGCTGGGTATCGCAGATTCTGCAACAAGATCTACCAGGCCACAAAATACTGTCTTGGAACATTTGAGAAGTACGGTGGTGACTTCAAACCCAGAACCACTGCTTCGAAGAGCGGAACAGAAACTCTTTCGGAACGCTGTAAGCGCTCGCGTCATATGATAGACGGTTGACAAATACTGATCCAGACCTAGGGATTTTGTCGAAGTTGAACAAAGCCACCCAGGGTGTCAACGATGCCATGCATGCCCGGGAGTTCAGTCGTGCAACGCAAATTCGTAAATGATAAAGGTTCGCAAGGTTCGTTCATTACTAACTAGGCGTAGTATACAACCATCTCTACGATGAGTTATTTGATGTCTTCATCGAGAACAGCAAGACAATTATCATTGATGGTACTTTTCCAACACTTCGCTTCCAAAGAATCAAAACTAATAATTCAAAGGCTCAGCTGGGGAGAGAAACTCTGCCATGAACACCTTGTATACCGCCCTGGAACAGGCGCTCCGACTAATGCATCCTTTTGCGCCCTTTCTCACCGAAGAATTATGGCAACGACTTGGACGCCGGCCATCCGAAGAAACTCCGAGCATCACAGTCGCGAAATACCCTGTCTACCGAGATGACTTCAGTGACCCTGAAAGCGAAGAAGCGTATGAATTGGTCCTCGACTCAGCCAAGGGTGTCAGATCCTTGATTGCAGAATACAGGACTGAGAACAGCACTGTCTACATCCAAACAGCGAATGACTCTGCCTTCAAGATTGCTTCTGAACAGATTGCAATCATCAAATCCATTTCCGGAAAGAATTGGAAGGAGATCTCTGTGATTCCGCATACCGAGGCCACGCCTACCGGCTGCGCAGTGTTTGCTGTTTCTACCAATGCTGCTGTCTTTTTGAAGCTTCAGGGTGACATCAACATCGATGATGAAATCGCAAAGGTCCAGGCTAAGATGAAGAAAGTGGCTGAGACTGCAGCGAAGCAGAGGAAGGTGATCGGGGCACCTGACTTCAAGGAGAAGGTTAGTGCAGCTGTCCAAGAGGCTGAGGATAAAAAGCTGGAGGAGGCTTTGGCGTTGCAGCAGAATTATGAGAAAACCATTGAGCAGTTTCAGACCATGAAATTGGGGAAGTAGGGCTCTGATGAGGATAGGTACGATGAATGATGGATGATGATGCATATGCTCGAACAGGTTTCTAGTGGCCATGTCCGGCCTCGAAACTTCAGGCTGGGGTCATAAGGCAGCTCTACATATCAGTGATGTCGATATTTCTCAGGCAAACATCCAGAATCGACTTCCCGTAAATCAGCGATGCTTATCTCGATGGGAAGTGTCAGATTATTTCGAGATACAACGTGGGTGCTAGATGAGATGGCGCAGGACTATGCGATTTGAAAGATGTGAGGAATCCGATTAGTGAATAAGTAGGGGCTATTGAATTCGCATTCCACCGATAGTTTGAAAGCTTCAAGGCTTGGATACTTGGCGTCGCGAGAAGCATGAGAGGGCGGTGGATATTTCATTTCGACTTTGATTATGAAGAAAGGTGTGGATCTTCTCGGACGGCTGGAAGATGTGGTGACAGTGTTCTCAGGATAACTTGCGGAGGACTTTGGGGTCTTGAGGCGCTGGTTTGATGGAACCGTTCCTTTGGTGTGGGGTATGATTCCGCAACGTCTCGGAAGCAGACAACGATTCGTGGCGTGGTCGCCAGTTGTGCATGTACTGCCTTTGATATCATATGACCGGGTAGATTCTATCCCCGACGCTCTTATCTTGGCATTATCGTCTCTGGAAAGAAGCAATCAAGTCCACATTTTTAGGAGAGGAAGAATAACGGATGGTCGAAATAGCATAGGTCCGGGATAGAGGTATCCACCGTAAGAATCAAGATACCGACAGCCACTTGCAGAAAACCGCAGATCAAGAGGTCAGTCTGTAGAAGAGGGTACCAAGTTAAGCATCATAGTATTGCGCAGTTCGCAAAGAAACCCGGACCTAGGTAGAGATTCAGTACGCTGATCCCAACTACCTTCCGAGCAGCAAGAGAAACAGGGCGCAATGAACTGGATTCTCCAGTTGAGAATCGTAGTATCCTTGCAGCGGGTGGGAGTAGGTTTGATTGATAGGAGTATTCCCTAGTAGTTAAACTCGGCGTTGTGCGAATGCTGCCGGACCATGAAGAGAAAGTGCAGCAAAAGCACGTATCGGGTGCAGGACTGGGATTCATTCCCAAGTACCACTGGATGAATGGGGGGATTGGAAGTACATCGCCCTTTCCCACAACTTTGTGGCGAAAGCAAGACTAACGGATGTTGGAAGCGTGTCTCTGTGTTGGAGGCGGAATTAGATCACGGTAGAGTTGCGAGATCATACTGTGATTCTCCTCTCATGATACAGAAGTTTGCCCGGCATGTACGGGCTCTTCCTATTATTCTTGGCGTTGCCAGCTGACCTAATGACAGGGTATATAACAATGAAACCAAACCACCAGCCCCATATTATCTTCATTCGTCCGCTACTCATCCAGCTCTATAGCACCACAGCTAGCAATAGGCAAAGACCGGCAACACTACCGACCATACCCATGAATCCACTGTTGCCGTTTCCTTCTGATGCTTTCTTCTCAGTCGTTGTATTGGCACCTCCAATCGGGTTCGGAGCCGTTCCAGTAGGTGATACAGTCTTCGATGCTGACACAGACGAACTACTTCCAGTTGGAGCACTCTGCACATACCCTTCAATGACCAATGCATATGCCTGTGATCCGGTCGATTGGGCTGTCCATGTCGATGTGGCCACCGAGCCAGCACTATTGTATGATGTGACAAGGAGGCTACTGATATCTGAGTAACATGTAGCACCGTACGCAGGTCTTGAAGAAATTGAAGATGCCGAGGGCGCTGCGAGAGAGAAGCCGGAGGGACAGAATGCTCTGTAGCCGTTTTCCATTGACGTGGCTGTTTCGTAACCAACTGGGGCTACGATTGGGGCGATTGCTGGTAATGCGGTCGAAGCCGCCATTTGAGAGAAGTATGAGGAGAGGTATTGTGTTGGGTAACAGTCTGTGAGAGTTGTGCCGGCGGGATCAGGGTAATTCTTGTAGATACGGTAATCTAGTCGTTCGAGCATGGTAAAACGGTTTTCCGTGCATGTTGATGCTGGCGTGAATGTTGTGCTCAGCGCGAAGCTGGTTAGTGTTGGAAGAGCAGACATGCTGTTTTGTAAAAGAGTGCAGAGTAAGTAGCTGGAAAGAATGGATGGCTGATTGATTGAGATTGAATCAAGAGGGAGAAGTTCGATCTCCAACGAAAAAGAGGAAAAAGAGTGTGATGAAGCAAAATGTCCCAACGGAGCGGCGGAAGGGATCTGGAGAAGCAAATATGTACCTGCGTTATCTTGGAGAGGCGGAAATTCCCACCAAAAGGGAAAGGACACCGCGATTTTCATTTGCTGTGCCTAGGATCCTAGTGATTTTTAACGCCTTCTCCACAAACATTATTTGGGAACATTGATTGAATGAAGATGAAACCTCGGGATCTGGACAAGAGTTTGAAGCTTTAGGCCCGATAGCTCGAGATTCTGAAGTCTAATTCGCAACCACAGCTCGCATGGTCAAATGAAAGCGCGGTGGCCACGTCAAAGGGGGCGAGAATCAGCGTTCCCGGCTAGAATCGATCCTTGTTGGCGAACGAAGGATTTCATTTCCGCGATTCACGTCCGGGCAACCTGCGCGCGAAGTAGTACAAAGCGGGCATTCTTCAACCGGTTCGCGGCACGAGACTGGAAAAAGAAGAGGTTCGGGTCGAGCTGTGAGTGCAGGATGGTACGTGGACACATTTATCCTAGATGACGATCATGGAACAATCAGTTGATGGCGACAAAGGAGTTGATGGCAGCTCACAGATGATCGAGTTGAGTGATTGGAAGGTGGTGACTTGTCCTCCGCTGAGAGCTACTGAGTTCCTATTAGCTTTGACCAATGAATTCGCAAATTCACCATCACGTGAACCATCCTGGTATGCCAGTGTCCTATGAAACACCCCTTGACTTTCAACCCATTGCCCACAAGACGTTTGGAATTTTCATTTGCAAAACCATGTCCTCGAATACCTTTCTTAACATTCTCTCCCCATCTCCCAACTGACTCATACCGTACCGTACACCTGCAGCATCTGGATACATACACAATGTCCGACCCAAAAGTAGGTGTCGGCCTCTTCGTCTTCCGTCCAGATGGGTCCTTCATCATCGGACAGCGGAAAGGCTCGATTGGATCCGGTAATTAGAACTTCCAATCTCCATCTTCTCAATCTTAAATTCGATCTCCCAGGCTCACTAGGTCTCCCGGGAGGCCATCTCGAGTTCGGAGAGTCATTCGCAACATGCGCCGCTCGCGAACTTCTAGAAGAAACAGGAATCCAAGTCAAAGAGGATCTGGTTCACTTCTTAACAGCAGGTAACAACGTTTTTGGAAACGAGGGTAAACATTATGTTACTATTGCTATGGGTGTTGTTCTTCGCTCTGCGAAAGCATATCTAGAACCAAAGGTAAGTGTTCTCCGCTCTTCACAGCTTTGCTCTGGACCAATATCCGTCGGTTTCTTGCTATGGGTTGAATAAAGTACTTGCTCATTAGAGGGTTTGGTTAGGTCTTGGAACCGGACAAGTGCGACGGTTGGCAATGGATTAGTTGGAAACAGTTATGTTTATGGGCGGAGGAGGATTTGGAGAGGGGGGAAGGGGAGAAAAGATTGTTTCAACCTATGAGTGAGTTTGTTACGCAGAACGGAGGGGGATTTGATCCTTTTGAGGTGTTGATGGAGAAGATGAGAAGAGAAGATTGATCTGTCTTTATTTTCTTGAGGTACTATATATTGGAATAAATCATCTTCACCCAGAAGAGGGAGTGATGCGCTGTTGATCCGTGTATGGGCCGTGAGGATCAGCGTGGGAGACACCCCGCCATGAGCATCACTGCACGCCGTCTCCCATTTCCATGCCACAAAGTCACAACTGCACATCATCATCCCATTACTCCATCACCCATCGTCTATCATCCATCATCCATCACCCATCACCCATCGTCTATCATCCATCATCCATCACCCATCGTCTATCATCCATCATCCATCACCCATCACCCATCGTCTATCATCCATCATCCATCACCCATCGTCTATCATCCATCATCCATCACCCATCACCCATCGTCTATCATCCATCATCCATCACCCATCGTCTATCATCCATCATCCATCACCCATCACCCATCACCCATCGTCTATCATCCATCATCCATCATCCATCGTCCATCATCCATCATCCATCATCCATCATCCATCATCCGGAATGGATCCATTACGAGACGAAGGTCTTTGTTACGAGAAATTGATTCGCGAGTATTTGGAATTTGAGACCAAGCTTCTCATCTATCCGGGCTATGGCTATTTGTTCTGGACCAACTACCCACAGTTGGAAAAGAGCAATGAGTTTGTGAAAAACACGCTGGAAGGTATTCGATGGCTCTTCGACAGCGGGAAGCGCGGATGATCAGTTTTGCTCGGCTTCACGAGAGATTCTGCGACTAGCTCGTGGTTGCTACATCTTCTAATCTCTTCGAATTTTGAAGCTCCTTGATCCTCTTGCTGTCAAATTCCCCGACGTCCTACTACGAGAGCTTGTAACTGCATAAATTAACGTGCAAATGCGAAATGTGAAACCGAAGAAAACATGTTGTCGCATCCTTGAATATTCCCTGGGGAGTGCGGGAATATTAAATCATCGGATCCTTGCAAAGGTCTACACGCGAAGCCTCTATTATATAGTAGTAGACATAAGACTCATCTATACTCTGCCCTAGCCCTATAATCTACACAGACGTACTAGTAGATACGGGTGTCGGATTGCCGAATTTTAAAATTCCGGCCTCGGGAGGAGATCGCAAAGCATTGCATTTATACCGATACAGAGAAGATGCCTCTTCATCATTATTCTGAGTTATTCATGCCGCACAGACCATGTTTCGTGATCTACTGCAACGTTGATCCTGTCCGCACCGGAACAAATGTGATGGACGTTCATTATCTAAGACGCTTTGCCTTGCCTTCCCACCTCCACCCACAGGTCCGCCCAATGGGCAATCTCCCATTGGAAGCTTCACGTGGCAGCTGCCGTTACCGTTTTATAAGAAAGCGAGGAAGCCTTATGATCGGGACGTAGTCTTTTTCCAAACAGTACTCCAACACATTTCCAGACGACGCCCTGATTCATATGGCTTCCACAAGTAAGGGCAAAGGACTGGTGATTGAAAGACCCGGCAGTTGTGAAACCGGAAGCGATGGAATGGGAAATGATATCGAGATGATGACACTCGACACAGCTGGGAAGAAGGCCAGAGGGTACGAAGCAACCACTGACGAAGAGAGAGCACTCGATAAGTCTCTTAATCTCAAGCTGGACACAATTGTGGTGCTTATATGTGGCATAAATTTCGTGTTACAGGGGGTGGACAAGGGGAATCTGGGGAATGCAGCCACTACCAAGAGCAAGACCATTCTGTCCAATTGGCTCATCACAGCTAACAGTTGATAGCCTTTGCCAAAGACGCTCATCTCAGGAAAGAGGATATAGCAGATTCGGTCTCGATCCTCTCCGCAACATTCGTGACCTTACAGCCATTTTCTGTTGTCCTCGGACGAAGGTTCGGACCCAAGTACTGGATTCCATTTCTCATGCTGTCCTGGGGATCAATATGTATGGGCATGGCCGGCATGAAGAATCGAGAATCCCTCATTGCCTTGAGACTCCTCCTTGGTGGCTTCGAAGCTGGTTTTGTTCCTTGCGTGTTCTACTATCTGGGGACGCTGTACCCTCATTACATGCTCGCTTTCCGTCTTGGTCTCTTTGCCGGAACGTTCCAAATTGCAGGAGCCTTCTCAGGACTCTTTGCTTACGGGATTTTTAAAATCAAATCGCCGCATTATAAGGACTGGCAATTGCTGTTTCTCATCGAAGGAGGAGCGACACTCTTCATGGCCATCGTCACGTTTATAATGCTGCCAAAGAACCTAGGCACCGCTTGGTTTCTTACATCCGAGCAAAGGGCCCACGCGGAGCGAAGGATGCAGATCGATTGTCCGACAGTCGACCAATATGGCAACCCGATTGAAGACGACAACAAGGTCACGAAACAGAATGTTCTGGACGCACTCTCAGATTGGAGAACGCTACTGGTCATCTGCTGCAATATTGCCGCGACGCTTCCCACCAGTGTCTTCAGTGTGTTCATGCCTCTCATCGTCAAGGGTATGGGCTACAAAGCACTTGAAGCAAATCTGATGAGCGTCACTCCCTTTGTTGCGTAAGTGCTATTGCGCTTTTCTCTCTCTCAAACCGCCTGCAAAGTGACAGCGCGAATCCGGAGTAATCGAAGACTCGAACTTGGAAAAGATATGTTGCAGAACGGGTGACTCGAAGCGGCACGCTGAATTTGTGGATTGATACTGATACCGCTTCGATTTTTAGGTTACTTTTATTCGAGATCGACATCGAAAAATATCTGCCGATTCTTCTCTTCTTTCAAAAATCACCAGAAATTTATCGATGTAGATCTCGCATGGAAAAAACCCAATCTACAAAGGCCTACCACTTTCAGTGACCCTTTCCGCAACATTCTTTTGCCTTGGAAGATGGCTGAATGCAGCTACTCAAGTTTCCCGGTTCGGAAGTCGACAAGATATTAGCTACTCCCAGTCCTTCTAGTATCTCATCCTAACATTTCCTAGTGGTGCCGCCGGCCTCTTCTTCTTCATGTACCTCTCTGATCGCCTCCGCGAACGCTCACTCATCGTTGTAACCGCAATGATCCTCTCTATCATCGGCTTCATCGTCCTAATCTCCACCCCGAATTCCCGCCTCCGCTACGTCTTCGTCCACGTCTGCATGATGGGTGCTGGAGTAGGCGGTCCCCTCGTTGTCTCCTGGCTCACCGACAACGTTCCCGATCGTGGCACTCGAAGCATCGTCATCGGACTTAACGGATTCTCTACCGTCGCGGGTGTGATTGCTGGACAACTTTACAAATCAAAATATGCGCCAAAGTATAATTTTCCATTGAAGATTACGATGATTCTGGTTAGTGTTGGGGCTGCGGGGTTTGTGGTTATGAGATGTGTCTATGTGTTCTTGAATAAAAGGAGGGCGAGGATCACTGAGGGGTGGACCGAGAAAGAGTTTGAGGAGGAGCTGAGAAATAGTAAGAGGAGAGGGAACAGGAAGTTGACGTTTGTTTATGGATACTAGGCTGGATTGTACGGTTGTTGGGATAATGAGACCAAGTCTCGAAGTCCGAGGGAGCTACAGCGGTCTCATTCTAACATAACCGTCAAGAAGCAACGCACGTTTTGATAATACTCTTAGTCTGCCGTCGATGTTAATAGATTTTCAGCTATAATTCTTTCTTCAAGATTGCTATGTAAAAGATCACTATCTGAATGCCTGATTCTCGTTGCACACAAGTTGAAGCGACCATCGTGGAGAGTTGAGTTTTCATTTACTTGCTCAATCTTAATAGGGAGATATTTCAATGGGAATTGTCGCCATCCATTTCTAGTCGACAGTATAGAAGTAGCATACTCGTGGGATAATTTCCTATCTCGACAGCTGAGCCTCGTATTGACAACTAAGTGTACGTCCCGATCTCCCTTCCCATTTCAATCATTGACCAGCGTCCAAGAAACGAGGTCAGACAGACCTAAGTATGTACATTATCCGGATCCTACCCAACAAAATCAGTCAATTGCAACATGAGGAAACTTTGATAGTCCAGAAAGTCTACCTGGATATTCTACCCTATAATCCCCTTGACGCAATATTTGTTCATGTTGGTACAACAAATAGTCTTCTTCCTTCCTTCGCATGGGTTGATTTTAGATTTACAGTTCTCTTGAACGCACTGTATTACACCCCAATTAGACTAATAGATACAAAGATAGATTCCACTTACCGCCTTCGCGAGAGGTCCTCCATTTGCGCATCCTTCTGGCGGATCAGTACAGAGCAGGGCTCCTGTGGCGAAAGAAGAGAAGCTGATAAAAGCCAGAAGACTGAGAGATGTGATGTGCATAATGGAAGAGACGGGTGATGAAGGCCTTTTGCTGGAGACGGGTGACGAAGGCGTTTTGTTGGAGACGGGTGATGCTGATGTTGGAAATACCGACGTTATATAAGACATCTTCGGTGTTCGGTAGCAAGATAGATATAATGCTCGTAATACACCTACGCACATTCCATATGGCATCGTTGAAATTAGTATTCCCGTATCGAATTTTCCGCTTAGGCGCGAATGTTATTTTTGTGATGGCCCCTGCAATCCATCCAGGAACAGGCTACGTGTGCTAGTGAGATGGGTTGAAACAAAGAGAGGATAGCTGAAAAAGCTAAATATAAAGGCTCCGTGTCCTTAGTACTCAAAGCATCACTTTGGCGTAGATCAGAATTGCGGGCGTCAGTCAGCCAGTCAATCAAAAACTTGAAGAATGTCCACGTTGATGCTTGTATGGTGTATTGTTGTGGAAGGCTAGTTTACACGGTAGATAGAGCTCAGGTTTGTAATTAAGCTTAATTTAGGATGTATCTTACGGATACCTCACTCCTTCGGCGAGCACATCGCTTTTGCACAGGTGTGAGGTAAATTAGCCTCTTGGCAAAAAGGAATCTAGCTTTTATAAGTCGCTGCTAGGTCCCGAGGAGTTGGATATTTCTTATATAAGCTAGATCCCGCTTTAGAGCGAAGCTAAGGTACCCAACACCCACCATCTCACTTTCAGCCACACTCACTCAGCCTCTCCATTTGTGCTTGATACAGAACATCACGAGTAAAGACGACATCTGGGAAGTTGAATATAAAATAAAAACATAGCAGAGAGGTGTTACAGCTAGTCTCCTATCCGCATCTTGAACTGGAATCGAAGAAAATGCGACCATGTTTTTGAGAAAACCTCCCTTCTTCAGTTTCGCCTTCTGTCTCGGCGCTGCTCTTGCAAAAGGGCCCTTCTTAACACAAATCGACACCTCAATCTGGATCTTCGGCAACGACCATTGGAACATCACGCAAGGTCCAAATTACGCCACTAAACTCTACTCAACAATTGTCCCTGGAAATGATCTCGTCGGCACAGCGAAAGGCCACTATCTTGACTCCAGCGGTCCGGCTCTCTTCACCTCAGCCTCAATCATCTCTCGAGGCGATAACTACATCGACATCTCTTTCGCGTCAGCTATACTGGATCTCCACTGGGTAGTCTTCGACCATCTGCAAGGCGCCTATCAATATGTCGTCAACAAGAAGACGCCCTGGACATCCATCATAAGAAATGTTTGGCGCCTCAACCCAGGTATCTTCTTGAATGCTCGGACAAATATCAAAGATGATGTTTTGCCCCCATTTACGCTGTATGATGACGCGACGGAGGTCCAAGACGAGACTTTTCAGCTGGCCAATGGAAAGACTATAACGAAATATGATTGGACTAATTCCGTGCGAGAGAGGGATTTCTATGGGATTTATGGGCCTGACTCTGTGGGATCTTGGTGGATTCATCCTTCGACTGAGTATTTTCCTGGTAATCAACTTAGCCAGACATTGACGGTGAGTTGTTCTGTGCTTGAGGTATGGCGGTCTGCAAAATAATAGAAAAGCGGTAGGTGCATCGTGAGTCAGCAACTGGAGATGCAGTCCAATTGAATGTCTTTCAAGATACCAGTCATTTCCGTGTAGGAAACAATACTTTGGCACCCGTGGGCAAGATTTGGGGTCCTTGGTTATGGTACTTGGTAAGCGCATTCCCATTTCTTCTGACATCTTGACATCGCTCTTTTGTTTGAGTTTCTTAAATCCTAGATCGATATATCTGAATGAGGGGGCAAAATATCAGAAAACAAGTGCGCAGATGGTAAGGCAACTGCCAGACTGGCTCATTCGGAACATACCAAAATTAACCCGGCATCACAGAACAACGGCTCCAAAGAAGATGTCTCACAACGCCGCCTCCAAGAGCTCGGCAAATTCCCATACACATGGCTAAACAACACAGCCTACCATTCCCGTAGTGAGGTATCAGGAACACTCATCCTAAGTGATGGCCGTCCTGCCGCCGGAGCCTCCGTATTCCTCGGCGACAAAGATACCTCAATCCGCCTACTGATCCAAGGAACGAATTACCAATACACAACCCAAGCCTCCAACGACGGCTCATTCTCCTTTCCCAATGTACGTACGGGAAACTACGGTCTCTACGCCTGGTCCAATGGTGGCAATCTAGCTGACGTCTACACCAATTTCACCCTTACACCCGTGACAGTCACCGCAGGCAAGACCGTGACATTGGGAAACCTAACCTGGACCCTCCCGAGAAACCTCACTCCAATCTTCCGCATCGGCTCCTTCACAAAGACGGCCTCCGAATTCGCCGACGGCGGGCTCCCCTACGCCTTCAACATCACCTCTCTCAGCCCCGCAAACCTAGACTATACAGTCGGCACCTCCGCCGCCTCAAAAGATTGGTACTACGCCATTTCCTCTCTCGGAACATGGAACATCATCTTCAATATCTCCGCTTCAGATTTGAAGAAGCATGCTTCAGCAGTTTTGAGTATTTCTCTAGCGGGGTATTCGCAGAGTACAGTTATGAAGATTGATATTAATGGGTATGTTTTGGGGACGTTGGGGAAGGATGTTTTGGCTAGTGATCCAGCTTTGTATCGGTCTGGGAGGATTAGTGGGGAATGGAGATTCGTTCAATATGGGATTGAGGTAGGGAAGTTAGTGGAAGGGAGGAATAGGGTGGGGTTTAGGATTACGAGGGAGACTAAGTTAAGGGGGTTTATGTGGGATTGTGTTGTTCTAGAGTGGCGGGATTGAGCATGTACCAGTTGTTATCAACATAACAATGTATTTATAGACGCCAGACGTAGTACAGAGCTTCGTACAGATTTGTGCTGGCGCCTCGTCAATGTCATCGTCACTTGGAAGCATTCGAAGCAGGCGAATGGTCTCAGATGCTGGCACCAATCATCATCCTTGAACGGGAGCTGACTAATTTACCCAACCCGATTCGGACAAAACATTCTCGTGAAGTACTTCCAAATCGTCACCATTCGATGGACCTCCAAACGCTTTTCGCCAGCGTTGCAGCCAATGTCTCCGCCAGAGTCCTCTGCTATCCTCTCGACACAATTGCCATTCAGCATGCTTCCTCCACACGCCGTCCTCTCCTCTCCGTCCCTCTGCGATCTTACTACCGCGGCGTCAATGCCTCAATCGCTATCACCACTCCCGCCGTAGCCCTCTACTTCTGTACCTACCGCGCAACAAAGGACTATCTTATGCCACATCTGGGAGACACCACGTACAACTATGTCGCTGCTGGGACCGTTGCTGAATTGCTTTCGAGTTTGCTATGGACACCGCTTGAGGTTGTGAAGTCGAGGTTACAGATCAGTAAGACGAAGCAGGATGGAAAGCTGATATGGCAGTTGAGGGACATCTTCCGGAGAGAGGGCATCAGAGGCTTCTACCGCGGATATTTTATGGGACTGGCCATCTACACACCATACTCTCTGGCCTCCTGGACTGTATACGAGAACGCGAAGAAGCTACCTTCAGATATCAGCTACACAGCCACGGTCGCGTTGAGTGCCGGACTTTCAACACTTTGTGTACAGGGTTTGGTCTATCCCTTCGATCTGGTCAAGACGAGGTATCAGGTTGCTACGAGTGGAACGGTCGAAGCGCTGAAGGCGGGAAAGACTACATTGAAGGGAGTGGACAGAAGCTCGGACAAGTTGGGCATCAGACAGATTCTCAAGAACGTCATGAGGGAGAATGGAAAGAGGGGATTTTACGCTGGATTTGGGCCACGACTGATGTGTTCATTTCCGAGTGCTGTTATCACGATGAGTGTGATTGAGTACCTGAAGCCGGATATGCCTTTGGAAGATGGAATACTGGCAGAGAAGGAGTTACACGCGTGATCAGGACTCAAGAGATGGGAGCACACCACACATGAAGAGCGAAAGTTTTGCACTTGGAGAACGTGCCTTGAATGGACCTCATTTACACGACGGCCAACTGCTATACTAAAAGCCATACCGACTGCAGTCCTGCCTCAGACGCAGTTATAACTCCAACTGTCGACCTTCACACGAATGAGACACCTCTCTCATCCCCTCAGATCAACACAGCGCCAACCGCGCACCAGAGCAATGCGACTACAAAGCTTTTACGCCGGAGCTCATCATCGCTCCATCATAGAATTAGACGGCATTTGATGATACCTTAGAGAAGCCAATCACACGCACCGCTCGGGGAAAAGGGAGGGCACAGAATTGAGCTTCGAGGGCTCATGAGCGATATCAGGACATTGAACGATTTATGTATGATAAGTTATGTATGATAGGTTATGTATACAATCTCGATTCGGTACAATCTCGGGTATATGACTCCATCGCCTGTGAAAGAGTGAGAGGACATGTAGCACTAACTTCCGAGCTTGCCAGACAACTTCCAAACTCGATAACAGTTATGCGGGATCTAATTTCTGCAAGCAGCAGGAAGTTTCTTGAGAAAAAGTCCAAGTTACGGAGGATCGGTGTATCGTTTCGAGAAGTGTAAGAACAGTAATTAGAGCAACCGCCGAATTGAGGACCGTATTCCAGCAATTCGACACGTATCGATGCGTCGCCTCGTCTCATTGATTGAGCCATTGGGATGTTATTCCTCCAAGTCTCTCCCTAACTATCGATACTAGACCTATCGTCTAAACTTCCTGGCAAAAGTGCCTCCACGATTGCCAGAGCTTTTTGTAAATCGCTGTTAAATTAAAAGTTTCGAACCACTTTGAGCACTTTGAAAATTGCCAGGAAATTTTGCAATTTGAGGCGATAGTGAGAACGAAGGCTAGGATCTCGATGGGCTGAGGCTCGAGAAGGTCGAGATATTTACGCCCAAAATAGTCAGCGAACCGGATCATGAACTAAGACATCAAGATCCCGGGGACGGATGTCGAGAATCAAGATATTGAGACATCAAATCAATGTTGCAGGGTCGATTGAGATGCAGGGAACAAGACGTGGTGGCTAGCTTCACGGAATGTGAGATTGGGTATTGCAAAAGCATTGAATTATCAACGGTGCGAGAAGTTGAAGAATCAAGACGATAGAATGGTGGGTTGTGTTACGCTGAACGAGCAAAACAGAGTTATTCGGAAGTAGATTCAACACGAACTTAACGATAGGAGCCGATGAACAGAACGAGTGTCACCCTGTGACTTGACTGTATTGACTGCAGAGGTTAAGTACACCGTTGCATCTGCATGCATATATATGCATGTCAATGCATTCCTTGGCATCTATCACGTGCACTATGCCTGAGGTATCAAGGACTGGCATGCCACTGTTCAACAGGTTGTGAAAATCCAGGAATCAAGAATCGGACGACAGATCTTGAGGGGTCTGCTCCATCATTACTCCAATCCGTTGTGTGACTCCCACGTCCACATCCATCCTCGTAAAATCCTGGCAACATAATTCCGAAAGATTGCCAGAAAGAATTGAGTATATGGATCCATCCAACGATCCGTTGGAAAAGAAAATGATACGCCAATCCCTAGCAATGCGATTCCGACATCTCACCAGAAACATCGAGTATACTGTATCCAATTCGTAAGGTCTGTTGAAAGAAGAAAAAGATATCCCAGTTCCCGACAATCTAGAAAAAGAAACTCGCCAGAAAAAATTCTGTGGACTCACTCCATCTTGAAGCGTGCGAAAAAAGAAAAAGATAGCTAAATTCCCGCCAACCTCCAACCGAGATCTCGCCAGAAAAAACCGAGCACATGGAATCGAACAAACTAAATCTGATCTATATATACCACAAAAGTGAGAGCAGTGCAAAAATTCCCAGCGATCCAAATTGTCACGGAGTGACATTGAGAGTGTTATCATGAACTGGTACTGTTTGGATAATGGCGGTGCGTGTGGCACATGATCTTGCATGCAGCCATAGTGCCATATGTGGCGCCAGGCTGATGATGTGGCTATAGGTTAGGATAACTAATACCACATCACCCAACTTCGTTAATTGGCATTCACGCAATGTATATAGATACATAGGGTCTGCACTCTCATGTGCAGACAACCAACTATCAAAACTCTATCATACCAGCTTATAACAAATACTTGTTACCCTTCTAATATACCTAATGACAACCACCTTCCTATACACCTGATAGGATCCGTGGAGATACACCAACAGATACACACGTGATTCTAGCGCACAAACCGAAGAATCCCTTACCTACCTCGCGATTCCTCCACTGTGCTTAGATTCTTCACGCAATGTCTTGACTCTTAGAAAGATAATACCAATGACTTCTATCACGCTCGCTTATAGCTAGTACGGCCGAACACTTGTCAACGTGCTTTGCGACTACTTATATCGCTTCCGTGACACAAACTCGAGATCTCACAAAGAAAAATCCGAGCGAACTGAAATCTCATCTGTGTATACCGAAAAAAGATAGTACCTCCAAATCTTCGGGAATTTGGAAACCAATTTCCGCCAGAAAATATCAAGCGTATCGGATCCAATATATACACCCTACAAAAAGAGAGTATGCCCAAAACTCTCTTGAAAGTGAGGTTCGAATCAAGAATATATGCAGAACCTGACGTATTTCCCGATTAGGCCTGAATAAGAAGGGGTTATATACCCACATTCGTCAGCATCATCCCATGTCAGAGACGATAGTCTATATAGTAACTACAGTAATCCCCATATCAAATCGTTCGAATCATCGTGAAACCGTGAAAACGTTGTGCTAAAAATACAATTCGTTGAATCCATGTGCCATGCTATCATATAAAAGCGCATTCGCTGCGCTCCTGGGGGGTATCAAAAAGCCCGAAATGTTCTCCGAATGCGCTATGCCCATATCCTCTTCTTTTTTGAAGACAAAATTCATCATAATGTGTACAAAAACCGGTGAAAACAATCCCGAAAATGTCCCTAATGCAATCAAAGACCCCTACCACCAAGCTTCTCCTTGAAGCTCTCAGGCATCTCCAATGTCTTCTCCATCCATGCAAACTCCCCTGTGTACCCTCCATTCATCAATTGCGCCACAATCATCCTCCTAGCAGTTAACATCTCGCTCGAACGTACCCAAACACTAGGAGTAAACCCTCGGATCATTGCCATGGCGTTCATAATGACAAATGCACCGCAATCCACGCCATTGTCCTGCTGAGGCGAGTGTCCGAACCTAAAATCCCACTCGTCCTGGTCGAAATCCTTACCCAACTCATTTCGGACGAACATGATAGCAGCCTGGATCTTGCTCTGGTCCACATGTCCGCCAGACAGGGAGTCGAGATACTCCATGATTCGCTCCTGTGGCTTGATGACGACCAACGTCCAGTGGCTTCCGCTGCAAATCGGTAGGAGAATGATTTTTGCTTTGAGGAAGTTCTTGCCCTGAAGCTTTACGTTGCGCTTTCCAAGCCATCTGGTGATTCCGTCGCTGTATCTGTCTCCATCTCGGGTCTTTTGGGACTTCAAGACCGTGTTCAGCCAATTGCTGTTCGCTGCCCAGTATTTGGCAGGCTGTGTCTTGGTGTCATGGTTCTCCAGAGCGTGGGCGTGGTCCACCATCTGCTGAAGAGAACTGTTCACAATTTGGTCATTCAACCATTGCGAATGATCGACGCCTCTTTGGGGCAAGATGCTACCTAGATCATGACGACTGATGTTGTGTTTCGGAATAACGATTTGGCCCTTGTTTACTATGGCCATTGCGGCATCGACTTTGGCTGACCATTCGTCGGATAGTGGTTTGATGAGTGAAATGGCCTTCTGGAACGCCATGGCCTCCTCGTCCTTTGCCTTCCGGAGCTCCTCCTCCTTCTTCGCTAGCACTTCTTGGATTCGGCGTTCTTCTGCGGCCTTCTTGGCGGCTGCCACAGCACGCATTTGTCGTTCCTGCTCGTGTCTTTCGACGATTTTGGCAAGCAGTTCGTCGAGCCTCTTTTGGTCTCTCGCTTGGTGTCTGTAATGACTGTTTGTCCACTTCGTTTGTGCGACCTTGGACGGCGTGTAATCTGGATCTGGGTCTGGGGCATTCCAGCTCTCGAATTTCTGCTCAAATTCTTTGGCATTTTTGGCAATACGGGCTTCCCATTTATCTGCCATTGCCTCAAGCTCTTGATCGTCAATGCTATATGTCGGCTCAAGGTCCTGCTCATGGCCGAAGTAACGTTTTGGTGTTTCATCGAGGAGGATTGATTCGTCTTCTGGAGGTGTGGGGTGGCGATACTGGCGGAACTTGTCCGGCGGCATGCTTGTGATGGGTTCCTCCTTATAGAATAGCTTCGTAGGCTGGTGCAATCTGCCTGTGATGCGGCTCGTAGCGGGCCAATGTACGCCTCGGGGTCGTGGGATCTCCATGTCCACATCCACGTCCATCATGCTGGTGTCCTCCATCTCATCACCATCTTGCCCAGTCTTTGCTGCTGGAGTGGTAGGCGTGGGAAAATTTCGCTTGGGCGTCTCGCCTTTCAAATATGGCTCGAATGCGCGATGTGCGGCGTGTGAGGATTTGAGGACCGATGTGACCGGTCGGTTTTGACCATGGCGGTACTTGTATGGTGAGATCTTCTGGATGCCAGGATAGCGGGTTGGAGGTGGACAGGTTAGGCCCATTGCGCTCTGCTGTCGATAATGGAGAACGCCTGGATGTGTGCGATCGTAGTCGCGGCGCTCTTTGATTGATTTGTAGTATTTGATCCTGTGTGAAATCTCTTCCACCGACTTTGGGTGGTACGATGGGGCATTATGCGCGAAGTTCCGCACATTGGTGAATGGGCGGTAGCTTTGAGCATCCAAAACTCTTTCGTAGGTCTTGGACATGCATTGCCACGGGTAGGCTTCAAATCTTGCCTTCTTGTTTGGCGTATTGAGGTATATTGGATGTAGGACAGCTGGTAGCTCTTTGTCCTTCTCTGGACGGCTTACGCGTGTACTGTTGTATTCGATTTTTGGTTTGTAGTTTGCGATGTTGGTGAGATTCCACTGCTCGGCGTCGTCTGAGCGCAGATATTTATGCTCGAGCATCTGGTCCAGGTCGCGGTACGGGAAATGAGGAGGTAGGTCATTCTGGCGCCAGTATGGTTGTTCTGGATCGGCTTGAAGCATGCGCTTCCGCTCTTCCTCGCTCGCAACATTCCAAGCGGCCTGCGCATTCTCTGGCGTGAGTACCGAGGGTGCTTCTGAAGTGACGGGCCATGCGCCTGGTACACGATATTGGGTAACGAGCGGCGTTGGAGGAGTCGCCAGTGCCGGGTCCAGTGTGACTACGCGACGGCGTTTAGAGCCTAAACGCTCAGTGTATGTGTACGTGGCTTCGTCGGCATCGTGGTCTGGCGTATCCGTGATGCCAATCCAGTTCAGGATCGATTTGGCGCATGAAGTGATGTATCGAAATGGAGACATTGCTGGTTCCCGTGGCTCCACGCCCTCTCTTTCGTCTCCAGAGTCTTCGGAATCTGCGCGATCTCGTTTTCCATTCATGTTGGGGTTGAGGTTGTAGCATTGGAGCAGTTCCCGGGCGAATTTGTGGTCCGCGATCGTCAATGGGGCGTCCCTTATTTTGTCGGGGATGATCCATAACGGATGGATCGGGGAGGCCATCTTGGCGGTTGTGGGTGCAGGTAGAAAGTGAGATGTGAGTTGTAGAGTGGAGGGAGGAAGTTGCGCTGGAGAAAATCTTTGCTCTGCTCCGGCAAGAATTCTGCGAAAAATCCTGTATACTGAAAAATCTAAGAGAAGCATCACGTGATCCAGCCTTATGAGATAATACTAGTACTGTAAATATATCGGCTAAAGTCTCCACTCGAACATGCCGTGCCAAAATCGTCTCCACGCAAGCCCATACTTACTGTACACATGCTTTTCGAAGCATGTACTGCACGCATGCTTTTACTCAGCCAATCAGAGGCCAGATATGTGGGGAAAGCATGCTGTAGATAATTATATTGTACGAAAGCATGTTGTAGTATGTTTTTGAGAGGAAGGCATCCGGCAGTATAGTTAGATTGACTAATCAGGGCCATGGACTCTACACCGCCTTGCGGCCGCGTTACAACTTTAAAATCCTGTCTCCTATCTTTACCACCTACACATCACCTCCACCACCATAATTACACGCGTTTTAGAAGATTCCACGATGCAATTATCTCGTGTACCTGGCGGCAGTGCCCCTACAAGCTTTCCACTACCGCCGCCGGCCCTAGAGACCGTTGGAATGGAGACTCAACTCCGCGAAGGCATAATCTTCCGCGATATTCAGGAGGGTATTGACTTGGTCTCTGACCTCCACGTACAATGGGGCCAGTCATTCAAAGTAAACCCGGGCAGCGTAAAAAGGCGATTCTGGGTTGCTGAGTGTAGGCAATCTAAATGCGACTTCTGGCTACGCATTGGATGGACCGGTACGTCTTTCTACAACCTTATTCATTATCTTATTTATTCATCCATCTAACCATGGCTTCCGCGCATTTTAGGGAAGCCAGCAGTGTGTAAACTGCGCAAATTTAAACCTCATCAGGGCTGCCAGTCTTCTGACCACGCCGGGTGGAAGAAGCCTCACTCTACGAATTATTTAGTGCTCCATCACTACGATAGAATAGCCTCCGATCGCACAATTAAGCCCAAACAACTCAAAAATGCGGAGCAATTCGAACGCGGCAATGCAATCTCCTACCAGCAGGCTCGGCGGTCCAAAAAGGCTGTATTACAGCTCATTGAGGGTGACGCCACGCTGCAATTTCAGTACATTCGACCGTTTCTACGCTTCATACAAGGTGAGTTCGATGATAATAATCCAATGCCTGTGTAAGAATGTAGATCATGTATCAGACATGTGATGTGGATTGTTAAGACACCGGATTGCTGCATTCCTGCTGCAAACAGTCATTCTTTGTTACATGCATTGTAGAATGGCCTACATAACCTGATTGAACTGCCCTTATGGCGAGAACATGCAACTCTATGTCCATTCAACTCAACAACTGTTTATTTCGCTCGATCTCATAGCCCGTCACTGTGACCACCTCGGCGGATGGTGACATCGTCAGAGACTGGGCAAACGATCATGATGGCGCGAAGGTCAAGATGAAGCGCAGCCCCAAGGGTGTTTTGGATGCAGAAATCTACTTAGCTATGCTTGGTAGTGACCTGGATGCAGATAGCGACTATGCGGAGGAGAATGCGGAGGTTCAGGCTGAAGACGAGGCTGAGGTTGTTCCTTCTTGGGACCAACTTAAGCAAATGGTCGCCGGATCGGGTAATGGCTTCTTGCATAGTCAAACGAATCCGACATCTGGCGAGGCTGTCACCGAGGCTGAGGGCTACCCTAGCCAATCTACTCAAAAACCGCTACAATCAGCTCAACCACAGCTTTTGAACGATATGATGAGTGATAGACCTGGCCAACTCCTTCCCTATAGGACAGATAAATCGACTTCTGCTACCAAACGGCTACCAATTGAGTCACCACCGCAGTCGCCAACAAGAGGGAGGAAGCAGAAGCGAATCTACACCACATGTAAGCGCTGCGGCAATATGGGACATCTGTCGGAAGATTGCACTGTCGATTGAGGCTTGGCACCGCCTTAGCGCTTTTTGAGCATTATAATCAGGCTTATTTTGATGAGTTCAGTCAATTGCCGTTGTAATCTCGAAAAGATTTTGTACGAATACGGTTAGGGCAGTTTGGTTGGCAGCGGCCCTCAAGGGCCGCTGCGTTACATTATAGTGTCATTTTTGGCTCAATCTCGTCTCAATCTCGTGTCAATTTCGTGTTATTCTGGCGTTTGAGTGCTCGATTGAGCGCTTATTACCATTATAATGTTATCTATCTATATATATTGGTAGCAGCGAGGTCCTCAGGTCATGCTGAGGATACTGCTACACGTGAACTTGGACATAATGAGACATGCCTTACCCGGTCTCGCACATGCCCGGGCCGTTTTTAGATACTAGAACATGCTGAAAGCATGTAAGCATGCGACAGGGCATGTTCTAGTATGTCAGGGCTTGCGTAGAGACGATTTTGGCAAGGCATGTTCGAGTGGAGACTTTTGCCGGTAAATATATAGTAAGTAGGTCGAACAATCGAATAGCTATTGTATTTATTATTCCTGATTTGAATTGTTTGGGTCATGTCATCTAACCCCCTCGTTCCGGATGCCTTGTTGATATCTCTTTCATCGACTCAATGCCTAGAGCCTGAGCTCTGCTGCTTTGTGCGTCCACTGTGCTCATTGCTTGTAGCCAGCTTCGGCAACGACCAGCTGTCTGCACATCAGCTTCTCCCTTTCTGCTCCACATCCCTTGATCTATTTGTCATAGTATGCAGCTCGCACTCTGTCCCAGATCAAGGAGTACATTCGAGACGTACGAGTACAAGCACTCATTTGCAGTCACAGCTTACACGAGAGCATTGTGGCTTGGAAGGCTGCGAATCGGAATCGGAATCAGGGCCGGAAGTAGTTGGTTGCTGTTGAATCGGCTTCATTCGGTAATGGAAACAAAGGAACTAAGGTAGACTAGGAAATAAAGACAGCGAGATAAGGGGGGGGTAGTCCCTGTATTCTTATCTAAAGAAGAAGAGGGAGAGGGAGGCCCTCCCTCTTCTTAAGTACCGAGATACTTGGCACGTGATTGAAACCACAGTTACATATCTCGTCTTTATTCTGGCCTACGTGTTCCCTCGTTAAGGGAACAACCCCAGTATATGTCTTCCACGGAGTCGGTCCCAAGATATTCCTACCGAGGGAATACTGTAAAGGGAAATACATGATCAACATATCTACTCAGCTATTATTCAATGGGGTTATACATAGTAGGCTGTCGACCCGCTGATGCATGTTCTCCAGTTCAGATAGCCGACGCCACGGAGAATCTAAAGGCAAATAGAAACGTAGGACGTAGTTTTGAGCAGGTAAAGCAGTAGGCCTTGGTCAAGGTTTATGGGTCTTGGATCTATAAACTCACTAACCTAGCTATCTCAAGTCCACTGGTACACGACCGTCTACAAACGACTTGAAGCGCATATGCTGTGCTCCTCATCGTGCACGTCTGCACCTTAGATCTGCTTTTGCTGCAATTCTAGCTTGCCCATTCGAGTTAACCCAAAGTCACCACTGGCGAGAGACTACTAGCTCAGTATTAGTGAAATCTGCCTCGAGATCGTAGCGCCTGGGACTACCCACTAGCTGGCTAAATACCACTCACCATGCTATAGAGGTGCTGCACAGGTCTGCGTATGGTTTTTGTTACGTCAACAACCTGCCTGGCATTTTCGGGCCACGGATAAACAAGATTGCTTAAAAGGAGAGTCCTGGACTGAGAACCTTCTTCTCTTTAGCGACAGTTTTCTCCGACTCTGTCAATTGAAATCAGCACGAGATCCCATCTAAGGATGCAAGTTCTTGCCTACTTACTCATAGTCTACTCGGCACCCACTTTCGTCAGTGGCCTCGGAATCCACATCGATGTTGAACTGCATCCAGAATCACATAGTCCACAACATGAAGCTCATGCTTCAGCTATTCACCTTGCACTATCAAAGTCTGACCTTGCTTCGAGCGCAGAAGACGATTTCATTCTGGAATTTGGACACGGGAAGCGTAGAGGCGATCTCTCGGTCAGACCATGGCTCGCATTGATTCATCAACCCGCTAACAACGACAGGGTGATGGATCATATATCACATGGTCGAACATTCCATATGCTGCTCCTCCAGATGATGAAAACACCCGATGGGCCATGCCAATTTACCCAGAGTATTAAGAAGGTGTAAAGCACGACACCAGCACGAAGAAATGCCCGCAAGCTGAGGATGGCAGTGGCGCCGAAGATTGTTTGTATCTCGATGTCTATGTCCCAAAAAGATTTGGGATACTCGCAACGAAAGAAAGGTTATATACCGTGAGTTCTTCTCATTGTCCCGTGTTCTTCGCTGCCTCAATTCCAACGGAATGTGTGTACTAACTCGGGACTCTCAGCTTCTACAGTCATCTGGATCTATGGCGGAGAGTAAGTGCAGTGCAGTGAGTCTCAATAGAGTTTTGGCTAAGGTGGCTAGTTTCACGTCTGGCTCCAAGCAAAACTTCACAAGCCCAGCTGGTCTTTTCGAAGCAAGTAATGATCAGGAGAACGAAACTTTTATTTTCGTACGTCTGTTTCCTCACGCGTTCAATCATTCTATTTCTGAGTGTGATCTTTAGGTAGCTATTAATTATAGACTTGGCATTTTTGGTTGGTTAGGTGGTAGTAAGTTCCGCGACGATTTTGGGACCATCAATTTGGGAATAGAGGACCAGAGAGTCGCCATCGAATGGGTCTCCAACGAAATTGCTCGCTTTGGCGGAACTGGAAAAAAGTAAGTTCGAGACCCAAGTTTCAGCCACTCCATATCTAACACGTGTCGAACAGAATTCAACTCATTGGGCAGGGAGCTGGTGCGGCTTCCATTGTACACCATTACACGTACAGATCGGGCGATCCCCGCCTTTATAGCCCCAGATTGCAAGGCGCTGCATTATTAAGTCCCAGTTTCGCCGAGTCTCCAAGCAATGAAGAGTTGAACCAAAAGTATGCCGAGATTTTAGTTGCAGCCAGAGTTAAGGACCTGGATGGCCTGGCAGCTTGCGACTCTTCGAAATTGCAGGAAATCAATCGAGACCAAATATTCAACTCTGGTGAAGGTCAACTGGCCTTTGGGCCGACGACTGGCTCCACGGAGAATCCCGATTCGCCCGGGAAACTTCTTTAAGCTGGGAAATTCTTCAACATCCCAGCTTTGACTGGTTATACCACGAAAGATGTGAGTAATGTCATGTACGTCGCGGCCATTTTCCATCTTACTGTCTGACATTATCGTGTCTCTAGGATCTGGTGCATCAATGTTATGCATACCGCCTCACCAGCGCGATAATAAACAGCCCGAAACGGGCTTTTGCTCATCGCTACGTCTTCGATGCCGATCCTGTGTCCACTGGGGCCGATCTAAACTATCTTGTACGCTTGTTGAACTCATGTAGAGACTTCTGATCACCAGTCTAATGTGCGTAGTTCTATCCACAAGAAGTCACCCCGGGAGCGTCTGTGAATGCCGAACTCGTGAAACGATACCAAAAATTCATCGTGAATCGTTTCCGCTTCTGGGACCCAAACGACGATCCTGATAAAGAAGACTGGCCAATTTATGGGAAACAAGGGGACAAGGTCATGCTTTTTGGGCGCAGTGGTCATGATTACGACTGGAAACTTGAGGTAGATCCTATGAGCGCTGATACTGCCGCTGAATGTGATCACCTAATCTCTGGCGTGGCTCAGGATATGCCAGATCATGGCCTGCAAGCCCAGGGTTCAAACCGTCACTTGGCAATGGTTTAATCATTTCGTCACTACTCTGAGATTGTATGGTGACTTCAGCTTTCACTATAGGACTTGTTGTATACGGTCACCGTTGGCCATTCGAAATTTTGACGCGGCTGGTGATTCTCCTTCAATCTAGAAATAGATTTGCCGATGTCAGTCTTGTTTGTAGACCTTAGATCAATCAATCACTATCTTTTATTCTTGGTTCACTTATCAAATCTGCTCAGTCTGTGTTCCCTCTTCTACTGCCTGTATTCTGGGTTTGCATAGCCCACCATCCTGACTGTAGGAAGTGAATGTTAGTCTGCAGAATCATCGTGTCTTCCAATTTTACACTAGGAGCAGTGGAAGCAGATATGAATATCAGTTTGTTTGAGTTAATATTATCGCGAGAAATCCGATCCGAGGTCGATCGAAGTAAATGGCGTACCAAATTGAAGATGAGGTAAGCCATCGTTCCGAACCATTTTATAAAGCAATAAATGTGCCTTGATTGTTGTGGTGAAATATTGTTTGTCGCAAAGAATTTGCTCTCAAATCGAAGCAGTTGAATCTTGGTGCCTCATACGAACTCAATACGAAAACCTCCAATTCCATCTCCAAAAGGTCCAAAGCACCGCATCTCATTAAATCAACCCCAAAATGCCCTCACTCCTCTTCCGCCGCTTGATACGGCTCCCCAGCCAGCGCATAGCCTCGCAACCCACCGTCCGACTCACTTCTCCCTCTATTCGCGCCGTAATCGCCCAAAAACCGATACAACAACGATGTTTCTCCGCGACCCCCAAAGCCCAATCGACATTCAACCAAGTCCTACGCGGTTGTCGTGTCTCCCAACGTGCGCGAAAGAAGACTTCGCCACAATTGGCGTTCAGGCCGGAGATGAAGGGTGTCTGTATTAGAGTTTCCACTACTAAACCTAAGAAACCCAATTCTGGAGAGAGGAAGGTTGCGAGGGTTAGGTTGAGTAATGGGAATGAGATTACGGCGTACATTCCTGGTGAAGGTATGTTTGTCTGTTCTTTGGGTCGATGAGGGGCGGGAGGAGATGGTACAATTGGACTTCGTCGAGTTTGGAGGTGATGCATTGGACATCGAAAGGTGGACAATTAGCCATTGGTTGTTAGGACATCCGAGGAGCTTTGATTCGGGATATTGGGATGTTCTAATCAGGCATGCGTATCTGTATACGGAAGCTAACGAGGTGTAGGTCACAACGTGCAACAGCATTCGGTCGTTCTTGTAAGAGGTGGAAGATCTCAGGATTTACCCGGTGTGCGATATCATCTGGTGAGAGGAGCAATGGATCTGGTTAGTACAATGAATCTGTCATTTGTGGTCATGACATCTAATGCTTCTAGGGTGGTGTACCGAACAGAATTACATCGCGATCGAAATACGGCACGAAGAAACCCAAGTCAAATTGATTTCACATAAAAACGCAGGGGCGTTTGTACATTACGGTATTGGCGGCGATGGAGAATAGCCTGGCATAGGAATACCATAAACCACTTGAATCAAGGCTCTCATACATGCATGATTGGTCCAAACCAGGATGCCGAGCAGCTGATTGATTGTTTCTCTGGCAGGCATTTAGGAATCGCCCGAGCCCGTTAAATCTGGTCTCGGAGAGCAAACCCCATTGCATGCCATGTGCAAAAGCACAGGATAAAGTAAGTGTCTTCGATGAATGCAATGCGCTCTCACAAAGCTCAGTCTACTCAATTTACTACTGCTTCCTCCCGATGGTAGAGCGTAGAGTTTCTGGACAGATTGGTAGCAAGGTCTGCTCGGTTTGGTCAGCAGTTGTCCGTTCGTTTGCCACTCTACCATCGTAATGGATCAGCGAATTCCATCCCGTTCATCCATCTAATGAGCGCGTTTGAGCCTCATCCGGGTGAAGTAAACTTGATGTCAAAAGAAAGAAACAAACTGGCACGGAGCAGGAATGTGGCCGCAACTCTTGGGAATCACCAATCTAGCTTTAACGGAATGAATGAGACCGCCATTGGATTAGTGCTTACGTCCAAGGCCGAAGACCAAAAACCTCATCCACCTTAATAGCATCAGATGCTCACTGACCCTCGATCAATGCGTGTGGCTCAGCAAGTTCCGTTGGTGATGGCGGGTAATTACTTGAGGACGATCGCAAATTTTGCGCGCCGGAAAGGAGCTCATTTAACTATCAATCAAATCTCCTGAAGGAATCAGTTCTTCTTGTGTAAAAACCTCAAATACAACTGATCTGCTGTAGCCAAAGTCTTGCTCAAAAGCATCCCGGCCCAGCCAAACTTCAATACTTCACCAAAACTTGGCACGATACCCTCAAACAAGAGAACACCCAGGCCTCTCTCACAATGAACTCCTTCACGCCCAAAATCATGACTCCAAATGCCCTCGCCACCCTCAACACAAGTATCTACGCCTCCTGCAGCCCCTTCTTAGACTTTGCGAACAACATCTTCAACACCTCCGCCATCCCTCATGGCAGCAGACTCTGTCAAGTCAATTTCCCCTACCCAATCGTGGACATGGACTATTGTTGCACTGGCTCAGCATACATTTCGAACAATTGCACGCAGTCGTGTCAGATGAATGTGGCGCAAGGACAAGAGACAGGTTTCTCGAATTGTGTCAGAGAAGATAGAAGATATGGGATACAACCGTTCTTCGAACTATTTATTTGCCTTACTTACGAAGTGTGGGGAGACTACTGAGAAGGGATTGAGTTCTGGAGGGGAGAGGAATGGGATGGGAATTTTGGGTGGGTTGGTTGTTTTGCTCGCTGTTTCCGGAGGCTTGGTTTAGGACTTCAAGGGTCGAGATCAGTTCTGGCAACGAAGGTACTCGACTTGGCAAGGCCCAAGTTTGCTGCAAGAGACTCACAAAAGATACCCTGTCACATCCCATATTTCATGATGCCAGTTTTCGCTGACACAGGTCTATTTTTGAATACGAGCTCACGGATTCTGTGTATCGTCTTGAACCACTCATATCCGTCTTGTAAAGTGCGATGTTCACATATCACGACCGATCAACAAATGTTGAAATACGGAAATGCGCTCCAACCGCTTCTTCTCCATGAGGTACTCGGACATTGATGTGTCGCGCGGTGGCGCATTTGACCCTTCATTTCAGTCATCTTCAAGTAGGAGACGTTTTTCTCATTCTCTCCAAAGCAGACATCTTGTCTTGATGCCACAATAAATTATCAACCCATCTTGTCAAAACTTCGTGATATGGAATTCCTCACGGCCCTCCAAGGCTTCGTACTCATCGCACTCGGGTACTTATCCTTTCTATCAAAGATCTTTCATCCGTCCTAACACCTTTCACCAGCGCAACAGCCTTAGCGACACCTCGCCCCTTAAGCAGCAGCAAAACTACATGCCCAGCAAGCACTCCAACAACCTCAACCGTAACCCGTACAATTGAATACTTCCCGAGCAACGGTTCAACCTACGCTAGCACTATCACAAACACCTATACCACTACTGTTGCGCGTAGTTGCCCCATAACCACCATCATCGACACACCTACGCCTTCTGCAACTTGCGCTTTTGATACAAAGACTTGCCCAATGATTAAATGTTTCGTGTTGCCTACTGTTACCGCTAGGTGCACGGTTGTGGATCCTTGTTGTCCTACTGGTACTAGTACGGTCATTAAGGTGAGTTGTTTTATGATGATGTGGAATATAATCACTGATGAGGACAGTGTGCTGCTGCTTGTTCGAAATGTCCGACTACCACGACTACTCCGACCTGTTCGAATACTATATGACAGGCCACGGTCTGGATGGTCGCGGACTGGTGATGGGACATGGTTGTCAGAAGATTGTCGTTCTGGCCCATATGTGTGTGTTTGTTGAAGCAGATTTGAGACTGCACGGGGAATTTGCGGAAGGCTCTGCAAGGCGGGGAAGTTAATGTTTTGCCATGTCGATACAGATGGCGGAGGACAATGTTCAGATAGATGTCAGAACATGTACTAGCTCGGCCGAGGTCGCGTCGGATTCGAACGCCTCCAACTCTCTCATGCATGCTACTCCAAACTGTGCTCCTCGCCTCGGCATTCACGCTCCAGTACGAATTGGCTGGTTCTGTAGAAGCACGGCGATGATGGCACTTAAAAAGGGAGGTGTCAATGGACTCGGCGGTATTGTTCCGAATCCACGACACTCGCCTACTTCTTCGCCAGTGCGGTCAGAATGCCCCCTTGTTGGATCGTTATCGTACTCTGATCCCTGCTTCTTCATTAAGCATGGGCATTGCTCCGGATGTCTACTGTGTATTTGGAGTACGCGCCGTAGATAACCGAGCATCTAGTCCTTATCGTGAATTCAAGCAGTATGCCACCAGTATATAACACCCTAGAATGCCGCGCTGACCATCTCGATGGAATAATTTGAGATGTTCAACACTTTCCGGACACCATGGTCGCAAACGTCCACAAATGTCGTTGACACAGGAGCAGCAGTCACACCGGACCCAACCGGCGGCGAGAAGGATGTAACCATAGAAGAGAAGACTTCTGCACATCCCGACGTAGCAGCCGACATTGCAGCTTTTGAAAAATCGCATCGATGGGATCCCAATCTACCTCAAGAAGAGGTCGATGCCATGCGCCATGCGGCAAAGACTGGAGATGCAGAGTCGATTCGGGAAGTTGGAGAGACTTTTGCTGAGGATTCGCCTTATGAGGAAGTCAGAGCTGCCGTCAGAAACACCGATGATGAGAGTGTCGCGAACACTGTTCGTGCGTGGATCCTGGGCATGATAGCTGTGACTATAGGCAGCGGCCTCAACATGTTCTTAAGCATGAGGTCCGCCTTACAATATCTCTCAAGAAAGGATGGAACTGACGATAAATTTCGTAGGAATCCAGCAGTAAACTTTCCAGCATTAGTCATTCAACTGTATGTAAGACGAAGATATCAGTTGACAACGGACGAAAGCGCTAACCGCGATTCAGTGCTGTTTATCCAATTGGATGCTTGTGGGCGCGCGTCATGCCAATGAAGGTCTTCAATACCTTCGGCGTGCGTTGGACATTCAATACCGGTCCATTCACAATCAAAGAGCATGTAGTTATCACGGTAAGTAACGTATATTTTCCGATTCTGCCCGCTTTGCTAATCATGATCATTAGTTGATGTCCAAGTAAGCTGATGGAGGAAAATCATACGCATGATACTAAGATCTGGATAGTGTGTCAATCGGCTATGCTTACAGTACTGATGCCCTGCTTGCATTGAAAGCTAAACGTAAGTCGAATCGTGAAACGAGCTCCAGTGAATATGGTCCTAATTTTATCAGCGCTGTATAATATTGACATGGGCTGGGGCTTCCAGATCTTGTTCACGTTGAGCAGTCAGCTTATCGGGATAGGTTTTGCTGGCATGTTTCGAAGGTTCCTCATCTGGCCATCCGCAATGATTTGGCCAAACCAGTTCTCCAACATATCCTTGTTCTTTGCACTGCATGACAAACGCGCATCTACGCCAGAGGAGGCCAACGGGTGGCAAATATCGCGCTATCGTTATTTCTTATATGTAATGCTCGGCGCTTTTGTCTGGTATTGGTACGTTACAAAAGTATTGTCCGTACCATTGAGCCTCGACTGATCGAGGCACAGGGTTCCAGGTGTCATTTGGCAAGGACTATCAGTCTTCGCATTCGTCACTTGTAAGCCACTTCTTCCCTATATCTCTTGCCGAACAAGAGCTGATAACAGTAGGGATCAAGCCTAACAATGTGCTTGTTAATCAGTTATTTGGCGGCTATTCAGGCCTGTCTTTGATACCGATAACATTTGATTGGACGTGAGTGATATTTTGGCTTGAATCGACGTGACGGGAAAATCTGACCAAGATTAGATACGTTTCTGCATACCTAGGCAATCCCTTGCTTTCTCCTGTCCACTCTCTATTGAACACACTGATCGGGCTCATTGTGTTCGTAGTCATTTCAGCAATAGGTATCGCGTATACTGGTGCACTGTAAGTTGAATATGGCCGCAGAGGCCATTATTCATTATGCTGACATCCCTAGATACTCGGAATTCCTACCGATTAACACCTCGCAGACTTACGACAATATGCAAAAGTCCTATAACGTGTCTAAAATCCTCACTCCTGACCATAGCTTCGACTTGGCCAAATACAAAGCCTATTCGCCTTTGTTTTTGGCGCCCACTTTCGCGCTCAATTATGGCTTATCGTTCGCTGCTTTGATGGCTGCGATCGTGCATACAGCCTTGTTCAGCGGCAAGGAGATATGGTACAGGCTTAGGGCTGCCAGACAGCAGGAGCCTGATATTCACATGAAACTGATGTCAAAGTATCCTGATGCTCCAGACTGGTGGTATGGAGTTGTTTTCGTTGCTGCGGTTGCTTTGGGACTAGCCACCACGCTAGGATTTCCATCGCAATTGCCATGTGAGTTGTGTCGTATCAGACTACATTGGTTGTTGCTAACTTGAGAAGGGTGGGCCTTCTTTGTTTCCATAATCCTTGGGTTGGTCTTCGTGGTAAGCTCACATCGGTAAACTTGACGGTGTCGTGGACTGAATGTCTCCAGATTCCCACTTGCATGATTCTGGCTACAGCAAATATTTCGCTTGGTACGTCAGTTGTTACACCATTTTCGATTTCTTACTGACATGCCCAGCACTCAATGTCATATCTCCGTTTCTCGCCGGATATATGATACCGGGAAAACCGATTGGAGTCATGATTTTCAAAGTATTCAGTACTATCACTTTGGGCCAGGCACAGACCTACTCTGGGGATTTGAAGGTTCGCGAGTGCCCTGCCATTTCTCGAATTTGTAACTGAATCCGCCCAGCTCGCGCACTACATGAAGGTGCCTCCTAAGACAGTCTTTTCCTGCCAGATTGTGGCTTCCATCTGGGCGGTTTTCGTGCAGATTTCTGTTATGAATTGGACTCTTGGAAACATTGACAATGTTTGCACTACGTGAGTGAGCTCCTAGTGGAGGGAACAGGCGTATAACTAAAGCGGCTAGAACACAAACTGCTCACTTTACGTGCCCAAACGGAAGAGCTGTGGGTTTCACATCGCTCTAATGATTTTTCCGCCCGCTAATAGAACAGTTTTTCTCCTCGAGTATCGTCTGGGGTGTGATCGGCCCACAAAGAATGTTCGGACCTGGCTCGACATATCGTGCCATCCAGTGTTACTGGTTTCTCGGCGCCCTGCTACCAGTTCTCTTCTACGTTCTCATGAGATTGTTTCCAAGATCCCCGGCACGGTATCTCAGCGCACCTGTCATGCTTGGTGCTATGGGCTGGCTACCGCCGTATGTTTCTGAAAGTCTACCTACCAAACTTTGGCTAATGCAACTCATAGTGCCACCCCGCTGTCCTTCTTCTCATGGGTATACTTCGGACTTATCTTCAACAAGATTATCCGGAGTAAATATCCTGGTTGGTGGCACAATTACAACTACATCACCGCCGCAGGCCTTGATGCAGGCTTGATCATCTCCACCATCGTCATCTTCTTCTGCATCACGTTCCCCGGCGTCAAGATCCCTCAATGGTGGGGTAACGTTGGTGTTCAGGATACTCTTGTAAGTTTCCTTTCGTGTTCATGGCACTGCTATCTTATTGCTGACGTAAACAGGATGCCTCCTTCACAGCATGGCGAAAGACCGTCCCTAAGGCTGGACCTGCATTCGGACCGAAGACGTGGTAGAATTGTCTTCTTCTGTTATGAAAGAAATCATGATTTATGCTACCGATGGTCTACTGCAGCCGCCAATCTTGCAAGTTTCGTGCAATTGAGAGGAAGCCGCTGGATTTGGAAGTATAAATCTGCAAAGAGATTCTCAGCTCACAGCCCAGATCAATTCGAACGAAAGCAAGAGATATGAAGTTTGAAAAATACTCTTCTTTATAACTTCAAGAAAAATTCACATCTCTTTCTGTTCAGACCAAACATGGCCCCTGTAAAATATCCCCTTCCAGTCATTTTTGCGACTCGGACAGCAATTAGAGCAGGACCACGTGACTGACACGTGCAACTGTACTTGTGCCCACGGACGTCGATTTTTAACATATTTGCAGGAAATTGATCGGAACAATCCCAGGCCTGGAAACAAGAGACCATCAATCATTGTCACTCTTACTGGTTGAATACCTTTCAAATTTCGGAGCTTTCTACAAACTACTATATTCTTAACACTACTTTGTGGAGAAAGTCTAGGGTTAGTTTCAGGCAAGCTGTAGCGAGATGCAGTTTGAGTCTTATTCCTTGCTGTGAGTGTAGCCTCCCAAATGAAAAGGGCCGTCGCAATTCCGAGCATACGCCTCAATGAAGTCTTTCAAGTAATCGAAAACCCTTTCAGGAGACATCAAATCCACGGCCACGAGCAGTCTCCAATGAGAATCTGTTCGGAGACTTTGAGGTACCCTCGTACCAGGATATGAACAGATTGTCAGTCTGATATCAATTGTCGAATTATTGAATACTGTACCTACTATGGTAGGTTTGATAGGTTAATTAACATCCTTGCACTGGCTCTTGCGTCGGATATTCGGACAAGCGTGCCTGAACCTACGCCGGCCATTCTCACGGTAGTACTGATACTGACAGCTGTAGCTTTGAGTATGCTGATTAGCCAGGATTCATATGTCAGTGCCGCGTTAGCCCCGGGTACCATCCGTCAGGGTACCGTGAATTGAGGGCAGTGCGATATGAGATGCCTACATTATTAGGGCGCCTTAAAGAGACAAGCTCGCGTTTGGCCGTGGCTCTCTCTTTCAACCATCCTCTGAATCGCTCAGCGCATACAAATAGTTACACTTAAGCTTACCAACATCTACCAGAAGTATACCACGATGCAGATGTTCAAACAATACTCGATCTTCGCACTCTTCGCTCTTGCAACGGCTCAATTCGGTCCACCAGTATGGTAAGTTTGCCTCTATCCAATGTCCAAGATCAAAATTGACAGTCAATAGCGGCGGCCCCTGCGTTCTTCCAGAAATCGATGCTTCAGGGTGTACCAAGGGTGGTACGTTTCTTAGAATATCGAATCAGATACGTCCCGGCTAACCTCGAACAGACTGGGCCTGCATCTGCAATAATGCAAAGGTCGTCGCGGGTGTCAAGACATGTGTGCCGACGAAATGCACGGGAGCCGATCTCAAGGGTTATGAGGAATGGGTGAATCAAGCTTGTAGAGGACAGACTGGGTGGCCGGTTACTTTGGCGGCCGCCAAGTAAATGAGGATTCCACGGGACACCTATGTCTGGGTTACTTGGTCGAGAGGCTGTTGCAAAAGAAGAAAAGAATGGAACTCAAACTCCCCAGTCAACTTTCCTATGAGGATTTGAGAGTTAAGCAAATGGAGGGTTGATGCTTGTCCGAATCATGAAGTTCAAAACATTTGCGACGATCTGCAATTTAGCATTCTTATCATTGTACTACTACTAATCGTATTATGATGAGCGGAAGTTAAGTCCCTTGATCAACATAAACACATTTGTGATAAAACTGACAGTAGAGAGCTAGTTGAAGTGAAAGTGGTGGAATATTCTATTAACATCTGAGTAAGATGAAATGAGTGACTGATGTTAATCTTCAAGATTTAAACCCCAGAATTGTCGTTGGCGGCAAGAATGTGAGCGCTTCAAGCCTTCTCGGCAAAGACAAACCCGAGCATAGCCATGCCTTCTGCGCCCATACTATGATCAGCAGCATCAGGTCTCAGTCGATGCTTCGTGAGATCATAAGTGCTTTCAACGATAACCTTATCCCCCTTCTTCACATCAATAGGTGGACATCTATCGTAGCTCTTGATAGTCTCCCACTTCTCTCCACTAACAGACGTGCTGCCTGTTTCACCGCCATAATGGGCTTGAGAACTGCATACCATTTTGTCATTCACAATCACCTGCATATCGATTCCTCCATCGTGAAGGTGCGATTGAGCGTTGTAAATTGTGCCGTCTCTGTTCGCAGTGTAGGCCGGAGATTTGAGAGTTGTGGATTGATTCGAAGGCGCAAGGCTAAATGCATAGGTACCGCACCCTGCAGCGCCCAACGATGCCACTGCCGCTTCCCGCCAGCCTGCTGGTTTGCCTTTCACGAACTCGATATCGTTGGTGATGTATACTTTCTGCTCTTCTTTGCGATAGTTCTTGCGAGGCTCATTAGCAATTCGCTCAATCTGGTGTAGGAGATGGACTTGCAATGATCTCGGATGAAGAGAATATAGTTTCCTTAGGCGAGACGTAGAAACCGATCTTGTTGTCCGAGCCTTTAACGGCATACTGAATCGCTGTACCATCATCGCCGCTTCCATATATTTGAACTATTGGCAGGCCACTGATGATCTGGCGCTTGACGCGAGAAGCACCACCATGAGAAGCACCCCCATGAGAAGAACCACCATGAGAAGCACCGCTGTTTTTCGAAGACATCCCAGGGATCACAGCGGTAACTCCGGGCGGAAGACTCCCTCCTTTGCCACAGTCGAAGTAACTCCTCGAAGTTTTACCCATGGCCCCGACAAACACATGGTGGTTGTAGCTACTTGCTCTTAGCAGATAGTCGTATAAGTTGCCCTGATACAACTTACACTCCAGTTCCAATATCCGCTAAGCTCCCATTCTCGTAGGTGAGATAGGCAGAACCAGCTAAGATCATACAATCCGAGCACACTCCTCCCAAAATCTCATTGAAGCTATCGCTATTGGGATCAAGTCGAAAGCCAGTTCTCTTGGCACCAGAACCAAGGAGAGTGTATGGGCCCCATCTGATGATTTGCCGTACGGCATCCTTGCTGAATTGCGGTTCTACATTTTGGGTCGATGCTGGATTGATTGATTGATTGATTGATTGATTTTATCCTACTCGGTTGCAGCCGCTTAATCACGCAGCTATGTCCGGTTAGGAGGACTTCATCAGACAGCCGACACGTGATAGATTATATAATCCACCGCGCCCCACTTCGCCCCGTTCACTGAAACAAGACCAGCTGTCCCCTCCGTCCTCCCTCTTTTCCCTTAACCAGTATCTCCAAATGCCCGCTGGCTCTTGTAGATACTGGTTATTCTGCTAGTATATCTGTGCTATGTAGACTCAAGAGGCAATGCCTCGTGTTTCGCTATCCTTCTACCTACAGTCTCCCTCTAATGCTCAGCTTGTCTATCTGTTTCGCCTTATCCCTCAAGGCCAATGGGTTCCCTAAGTATGTTTCTGCTTGTGAAAGTTGCCTTGCACCAGATTCCTATGCGGCGGTGTATTTGGTTGTGTGATGCTGGAGACAATAGTAACCATCGTAGTCGTGATTTCGCTGCTTGGGTGTGATACTCCGGGTATGCCCGTGGACGAGGCTGTCTGGTAGCTGCCGTATTGTATGGCGCCGATCGTGCTATAGACCTGCCGTCTTATAGTCGGAGCCTATCTGCTGCTAGTCGCTCTCCCTACTTGCTATATCGCGCTCCTACTCTTGCCAATGCCATAACTGGGACGCAACAGTCTGGGGAGAGGCTCAAGGCTACGTCTGCTGGCTTGTAGGGAGGGGATTTGCCGCCAATAAGCTCCTTCTATACGTCCTTACTGCTTACTGTGTTGCGCACCTACTCTTGCCAATGCCATAACTGGGACGCAACAGTTTGGGGAGAGGCTCAAGGCTCTGGACATCAGCTTACAGCAGGACGGTTTGCGGAGACGATAGTAGATGAGGTTCTCTAGCAGCTGCCGTATCGTGTCGCACCGATTGTGTTGTAGACCTGTCGTCTTATAGTCGGAGCCTATCTGCTGCCAGTCGCTCTCCCTGCTTGCTATATCGCGCACCTACTCTTGCCACTGCCATAACTGGGACGCAACAGTCTGGGGAGAGGCTCAAGGCTACGTCTGCTAGCTTACAGGGAGGGGATTTGCCGCCAATAGGCTCCTTCTATGCGTCCTTACTACTTACTGTGTCGCGCACCTACTCTTGCCAATGCCATAACTGGGACGCAACAGTTTGGGGAGAGGCTCAAGGCTCTGGGCAACAGCTTGTAGCAGGACGTTTTGCCAAGACGTTGGGAGAGATTGTCTAGTCGTTGCAGTGGTGTGTGGTGCCGATTGTTGCACACCGGGCGTCTGGTGTTTGAGTTGTGTTGAAGGTATTGCCGTTCTAGCAGTGACTCGTCGACTCGGAGCGTTGCAGTGTCATCTGGGGTGATGGACTAGCCGGGAGATAGTGACTAGATGGTTGCTGTTGTCTTTGGTGGACGCATCGTTCGTGTAGCTTGCTCATGTATTCGTCTGCTTGCTCTGCGGTGGCCGCGACGGCGACTCTAGAGGTATCTCATCGACGCTGAGGGACGCGCGATGGCCTCTAGAGGCCGGAGCGGCCACTGGCAAAGGTGTTTTGATGATCCTTAGATGATACTTCTGTAAATTCCAAAAATTGAGTTCTCGCTGTGTGTGCTGTTTTTTGTCGGGTCGATGCTGGAGCTTTGGGCTTGTAACCCATCAGTCCACTAAGGGTTCCCAGGAAACCACCTTCGAAGAACGTTAGCCAGCTAATCATGATCAAGCCTAAAAGAAGATGTTTACCTTGACGTTTGGTCAAAGGGCTCGCATCAGCGAAAGCAGGTGCAATAGTCAAGACTATGGTGGCGAATCTCATCTTGTCGCAGAATCGAGGTGAAACGGATGTCGGTCAAGTAAAACTCTCATCTTGCTTATAATCTGCGTTTAAAGACCTGTCAGACACTATAGCAATGTTCCAAGTCTTCGATCCGTATCCAAGACAGCTGTTGAATCTGTTAAACTGTTGCTGCTCGTACACCGTCTTAATTTATTAAACTGGCTGATGCCTCGCTCTCGTAGAGCTCCGTACTCGTATATTAGTAAGGTTTGTCAGGCTGATGAGCGAATCAGACCTGGACGATTAAGATAACCTATGCGAAGCTTCGGATCAGTATTCGTCTTTCGGATATTTCTAGAGTATCTAATTCGCTAACCATCCCGTGCGCCGCGATTACGACGCAGCGATTACGAGGCTTGTCCGAGTGCGAGGCACTATTCATTTCAATAAATTAAGACGGTACCTCTCACTACTTAGGCCAAGGTTTCTATGGAATGAAGCTTGACTATGGTCGAGCTAATAGCGAGTCACCTACATCCTCTGGTGGACCGGCATTGAGCAATGCAAATTAGATGTCCAGTCCATGGACAAGGCGCGGACCATAATACGCTGTGGTCTTTGCGTCTCGCCGCCTCAACTGGACTGCTGGCACTATTGACGTTAATTCCGGAAGCTAATAGAAGCGATGTGCGTTCCAATACGTGTATCAATTTGCCGTAAGTTATAAAATTAGAGTTCATCTGAAGTGGATTCTCTATAGCAACTCGATCTAGTAGAAGATGAGAAACTTACACAGTACATGAACGCCGTAGGGAACCGTGACGTTCCCTTACAGCGTTTTGGACAATACAAATCACGTTGAGACTGAGACACAGTAGATACTAGCCGTCAACATGGTCTTCACCTTCTATGGACAGAAGTCTACCTAGAAATTATCTGCCTCTCCTGCGTTCATCAGCGAATCTCTTCGAAGCTGATTGGCCTTACAACATTCAGTGATACTTTTTCAAAAGCAATCAATCGGTTTCAACTTTGCATTAGATAGAAAGGGTAGGAATTTGCCTTAGTGCCTTGGGCAGACGCCTGTGCGAGAATACGGTATTCCTCGGCTATCGAGACAGAGCAACTGCACAGCGTGACGATGTTTTCTCAGTCACAGATGTCAGAGTGGATCTGTTTGATGAGTCAAGCAAGCGACAAGCTCAACGTAAGCCAGGGGTTCTAGGGGCAGATCCGAAATTCAGTTTCGACTGTGCAGCTAGTTAGGGAGAGCGGGACTAGACAAGAGAAATGAAGATCTTGCTGAGGGCAAAATCGATAAGTTCGTGGCGGAGAAGGTATGCCAAGTAGAAGAAAGAGACGCTCCAGCCAGTCGGGGCAACTCCATACTAGTGGCTTGGTAATAACACCTGGCAAGAATTTAACAAGGTCTTTCCAACCCTTTCGTTCGCGTATATCTCCTCCATGCATGCGTAGAATGCAGTCTGGTCAGTGCAAAGTCCGTGCGAATAAGGAACATCAAAATCTAGATTTTATTCAGGTGAGGGTACGACAAATACCCAGCCGGTTTCAAGTCTACAAGCAAAAACTCTTATTGATGAACACGCCAAGTGTTACCGTCTTTTCTGCAAGCACTATAGCCGGACGCCCACATATACATAATTAACCAAACAAATAGTTTTGGTCAATATTAAGAGCTTATGCACAAGGAGCAATCTTATACTCAATCGCTGAGACATGATATTTGGTCGAGAGGCTGCAGGTAACGTACTTCACAAGCGAGTGGGCCACCCAAGCGAGTGGGCCACCTCACAAACGTAAACCGCCTTCGTAAAAATACTACGCAACCCTACAACAAGTTATAGTATTAAATAGAATAGAATGATATTATTTAGAAGCTTCGCTATCATCTATGTTCTCTATTTCTACCTCACAAGTGCGGGAGTTATGCCGAGTCTCGCCGCAACGACCGCAGTGCCTCTCTCCACGTACCCTCTTCGCAGGCTTCTCACCATCGTTACGATTACCACCCTCCCTTATAGTAACTAAGTCAGGTACTTCACCAGCTGTCAAGGTCTACTCAGTCCGCATATATCTCCTTTTGCGACTCTTACGCTTTGTAACTGCCTCAATTGCGTCTCGAAGGCGCGCTGTTTCTTCGCGCATCAACACCATTTCATGTGCTATCTGCTGCGTGCCTTTACTCAACTGCCTGACCTGCTCATCAATAGAACTTGCAGAGGACCCTGGGCGCTTTTGCATCCTCTTTCGAATAAGCGTTACCTGCACCTCAATTTCGTGGGCGTTGCGCGGTGTCTTTGCCTCCCATGCGACGGTACCTGATCGTGGTGGAGTCGGCGTACGTAGCCTCATATCAAGCTTCGATAACACTGCATCTGGGTTGTGTGGGACTAGCCCAGCTGCTCTAAACCCTGCGCAGATATTTTCCCTTGAAAATGCCTTGTCGTATGCTGCTTTGAATGCTGGTAGGAAGTCTTCTTTTGATATATGGTAGGTATGGTTGCGTGCCAAGGCCGAGATCTCATCGCCGTACCTACACTTCAATGGCGAGAAGCAGGCAACGTCAAGAGGCTGTAACAGGTGCGACGAGTGTGGAGGCATACAGAGAGTAATAATCTTCCTCTCTCTACATAGATCCTGGAAATCGACCGAGCAATGGCTTTCATGGCCGTACATAATAAGTAGTCTGTATACTCCAATTGGTTTCGTATACGTGTCGAAGTGTTCAAGCCAGGCAGGCGCTAGGTTATTGTTCGTCCAGCCATTGGGGCTAACTTCAATAATGCAGTCGCGAGGGATGCCTTCGAACCAAGTAGAGATGGGGACCTTGCCCGCAAAGATAAGAAAAGGTGGGATCGCCTTCCCTGTTGAACCAACGCTTTGTATCAGGGTAACCCACTCACGATCGCCTGGCTGTAGTTTTTTCTGCTTGCCAGGTTTCTCTGAGCCTGTAACGACTAGCTGAGACGATATCTTGCCTATTAAGAAGCCATATTGATCAAAATTGTAGGTAACCTCGTCTATGATACCATACTCTGCCTTTATCCTCTGAACAAGTTGAACCAGGGTATAATAACCGCCGGGTCTTCGCAGGCAGCTCGCTGGCGATCGTATGGACGGCTCCATCGGGTGGTAGGCTCTGGCGTACGTTTTACCAAGTTGTTAACCCAGTTCTTGCCAACAGGCTTCCCACCTCGCTCTCTTAGTATTTTATTAGCCATATCTTGTACGTAGGCCTTCGACGGCGGTAGGCCGCGTAAGCTTTCGTTAAGAATACGCTTTATAACTACCTCCTCTTCTAGCTTTGTCAATCACTTCGAGTTCGGCTCGCGTTCGCGTCGAGGGCGCGGTCCGGCGCGTCGGCGTTGTACTGTTGTTCGAGGTACGCTATATATTACTGCAGCGCGTCTTTCGCTTTGGATTTGCTTTGAGTTGATATCTAAGATAACAAGGAATATATCTCCTTCTTTATAAATCTTCTGCTTTTCGTGTTATTGAGGCATTACGCGACGTTGTTACGAAGGCGGTTTACGTTTGTGAGGTGGCCCACTCGCTTGGGTGGCCCACTCGCTTGTGAAGTACGTTACTCGCAATATACTCGCTGTTGCTGAAGAGTCAAAACATCAACTTTCCTCGATATCAGCAAGCACAATCACACAATCTTTTCTAAAAGACTTTACTAGAACCCAAATATGAAGGTGATTCTCGCTGAAGCAACCTATATTTTAGGTCTTCGCCTCATCGCCTTGTTTCTTACTCACTACTACGGTTAGACGTCGCGATTTCTTGCACCATATACAGTGCGATTTCATGCAAAAAACAGAATATGATATTCACAGGTTTAGACAGGGCGATTTTACCCGTATAATAATACCCAAAAGGGTGTAATTTCGTCTCGATTTCTTGGTTGTGAAAGGGCGAAATTTACGCAAGAGATTTACGGAGATTAATTCCTACAAGTCTTTCGAGAATCTTACGAGAATCCTACGAGAAGTCTCAGGATGAATCTTATGAAGAGTCTAACTAGAGTCTTACTCTCTCACGGGTAGTTGTCACGGGGCGGGTTCGGGTATCAGGAGGAAGGAGCAACAGCAGGAATAGGTATCATTCAACAGGCTATATGCGGGCTGGCAGGCAAACCAACAGGCGGGTTTGACGACAGGACGTAGCTCATAGAGCTACAAATTGGTTGAAGCCACGTAGGCTTTAAAACCTTTCCTCGGCAGAACTCCGGTTCTGCCTTGATCACGTGCTGTTGGGCCACCCCAACGGCGGGAAGGACTTGTCCGCGGTCGTACCGTGACAGTAGTCTTACTTTCCTATAGGGAGTCCTACTTTCTTACGGAAAGTCTGACTTTCTACTAAGGAGTCTTACTTTCTTACGGGTCGAAAACTTTTACAGTCTCTAAGAGAGGGTTGAGAGGGAGCCTGCTACTCTGTGAGAGAAAAGAAAAGAAAGAGCTCGGGTATCTAAAAAGCGGGTTCTACGACAAGAAAACCTGTGACGGCACGGCATGGCTCCTTTGCCGTCACGTTACTTCATGGCTCGGGCGTATCGGCTTAGCCACATTGTGGCTAAGACGCGATATCTTCGCGCCCTCGTAGTAACTCGTTCTCTACCGTAAATTCTATTATCACACTCAGTTCTTAGAACCCTAGTTCATTCTATACATCCTATCGCTGCCGTGACAAAACCGAAACCATCTTCGGGCCAAAAGGGGAGCGAAAGTAGATAGGAAAAGTAGGATCCAAAGGAATTGCACTGTTTCTTTTCGCTCAGGATTCTTTCTTAGAGATCCAAGCTGCGATTTTCCGCGATTTGCACCGTCTAGGATTGTAAATCGCGATATGTGACCGTCGTGGCACGGCCATGCCGTGGTTGCATTTTTCCGCTCTTCCAGCAGACGTGAAGCCCTCATCTCATCGTCGATCTTCCAGCAGATCACAGTCCTTCCAGGGTGATGCGTCGGATTTAAACGGCATCAAAACCGCTTTTCTTGAATCACAGTTGTAAAGCTGTCATCGAGTCGCAGTTGTGGCCACCTTTACCCCTTGTGGCGGAGGCGAGCTGCCTGTGATCTTTCGGGCCGTACTGGATGAAGTCACAAAAAGAGTAGGGAGGGAGAGACATGAAGCCTTCGAGAACATGATTTTCGGGTGGATCGGGAGAATGGTACTATCCATGAAGCAATACTTCGATCTCAAATCAAGTGAGGTTAATCAATCCAGCTTGCGCGTCAATCTTCCACCCTTTTCACAATCCTAACAGCTAGCAGTATATCCATCTCTCTCGCATATGCCCAAACCTTGTCTTTCTCAAGGCTCTCACACCAAACACTCCTTACTGGTCTTTACTTTGCCCTAGCACAATGACTAGAAATTGCTGTACCCACGAAATCTACGCTCGTGAGACTAACCACAAATGTCTGGACGCCGCCAGGCCCTGCACTCATCCAATCCAATCCGCCCGATAATATAGATGAATAAGTTTTGTGGACGTTGACATGCTTCTTCCGGATGATAGGTTCTTTTCATCCTCATTATCGGGTGAAAAAGTATCTATTTAGGAGAGGCGAAGGTACTACGCCATCCGATATTCTTATTCATCGGGGGAGATGAACATAGATGGCAAAGCTTTTAAGGCTAATCGGAGGAATGATTGAAAAATCCGCCCTTCACCTTGCGGTCAATAATCGGATGAATGGATGAATGCAGGGCTTGGACGCCACCACTTTGGAACACCTCGTTCATTAAGCATATTGTCTTCCTTGAAGATACTGCCGTGCATCATGCACCATGCACTCTCATTGGGATGGGGCTATGCTCGAGCAGGGCGCAGACTTCATTGCCACTGATTCAGAGAGCTCGTAAAGTCCGTGGAGTGTAACGACAGTGGGGAGATTTGATGGATCAAAGTCAGGGTATTGAATCTAGAACAATCACCGTCCATGTTCATAATATAATGAGCTTGCAATTGGTCTCTACAAGTATTGCAGCCAAAATAAGTAGCACCAAAGTAAGATCGTCCTTGCTAGAAATTTGGCAATTCAAATGTTGGTGCTCGCCACAACCTGACCAGCTTCAACCCGCGGGCGACAGCAATTGCGCGTTCAGGCAGTAATCTATTAAATCAAGATCGATATGGATGAGCTAGAGATCTATTGGTATCGATTCAACAAGTCTTGTAAACAATTGTGTGCATTGAACCTTGGCGGGCAGGTATTGATGAGACTGCTGTGATGCCTAGAGACTTGGTTTGAAATTTGATACCAATGGAGAGTGATTTATGGATTACAGTTCATCACTTGGTAGAAATTGACTTCCTCGCTCTTCTGGCCCAACAACCTAGACGGCTTCAATTAAGCATTTCATTACCTTATGTCTGCTCCTCCGATTTCGACGGTTGACAGAATCATAGATGGATCGCCTGGGCATTCTTCTCTTCCATTCCAGGAACGGAGTCGTCTGCTGAACCGGTCCTGTTCCAAGGTTCAGGAACGAATCCTTGCGCGTCAATATTTGGACATTCCCTGCAGACCCTCCATTCATCCAGTCATGCGACGATTGACCTCAGTATGAACAGCAGGTGACTGGTTAATCATCCATCGAATGAGGCTGTCAAATCATATAGTCCTTGTCGTCTGGATGCCTCGCCTAAGTGATGAAAGAAGCGCAGTACCTAAGCTGTGAGTAGCGGATGACATTGAGAAACCCATTCATCATTAATGTATCCATGAATTGGATGGGATGAATGCAGGCCCTGATCCCCCGAGCTTTAGACGGAGTCTCGAAGAGCGATCAGCAGTGTGGAACTTACTCCGATCTGTGCATCAACATGGACATTCTTCAAGTTTTTGACTAACTAGATGTAGTAAGTTAGTATCTAGTGATTCCAAGAGGTTTGACCTAGAGCGAAAACAAGCTGACATGTAAATCAGTTGACTTGTTCAACTAGATGAAGCCTTGAAGGGCGCTTGGCAATGTGGAAGTTACTCCGATCTTTTTGTCAATGGGGATGTTCTTCGGGTTTTGTTAAGGGATGGAATCCTTCTCTCTAGCTTATCCATGACTGGATTTCCAATTGTTCTCTTGTTATTCTGCAAGCTGTCATGTTCTATTTTGCAAGCTGTCATGTTCTATTTTGCAAGCTGTCATGTTCTATTTCGCAAGCTGCCATGTTCTATTTTGCAAGCTGTCACGTTTCCATTTAAAGATACTTTCTAGAAGGATCTATTGTAAGAGGAGGATTATATATACGAGCTATCCTTCCTGTACTTACACTTTCTTCTCTGTACTTAGATACTTGAAATATAAGCTGTCTTCCCTCACTTGCGAAACACCTTTGAGAGTTGAACTCTTACAGGTTTTTTTTGACTAACTAGAGTAAGTAAGTATATAGTAGTCCAAGGGCTCTATCCCATAGCGAAGCTCAGATGGTATACGTAGCTCAGTTAATTCTTGCCCCTCAAGGAATGAGATGTCGTTTAAAGGGCTAGTAAATAGCCTGATAGCCTCCGGAACGGTCCTGTCCGCATCTTGAACCGTTCATGCACCAATTTAGTCTAAATTAGGATTGCGGACGTCCCTCGATTGGTTAGTCAAGACTTGAAGAATATTCCTATTCTCATGGCGTGGGCTATAGGCGCGAGCGCGGGACTGGTATTGGCCGCCCGGACCCCTGCAGGAGTGATAGGGATCTCCTTCCCAGGTTGTTGGAGAATCCGATGGGGTGGTCCTTGAAAAGTAGCCACCTTTTACTTATATTATGTACAAGTACTATGGTTGCTATCCCACCCCAACTTCTCCTTCCCGTCCGCCGTCTCCGAGTCTGGCCGACACAAATCTAGCCTTTTTTTCAGCCTGGTCAACTACCGGGGGGCTTGAAGTCTTCTGCATTAGCTGACATTCGCCCACCACTGCAGGCGCGCTTTCAGATCTAATGGAAGTTAGAGACTGCCGATAGCCTGTATTCTTGCTAAAATGCGATGAAGAGCACTCAGTATCCAGTTGCCGTCTTACGCACTGTGTTCAAGAACATGTTGAAAGCCATGACAGACATTTAACCAAGTCTTTGCGCGTACTCGTTGACCATTTTCGCACCTTTCGGCCCAAAGTTACGTAGGTACCGTGCGAATTATTGATGACAGCAAGAGAAGAGACTAGGGGGCTTGACAGTTGGAGACGACTTCCCTCCTGGACGTTCGATTTTAACAGTGCGTCGGATCCCAAATGAATCGGCTTATTGTGGTTTGTGCCTCAATGTTGATAATCTTGAAGTTTTAACTGACTAACTGATTGAGATTCTAGGAGTTGTATCCTACAGCAGATCGCTCAAAAGTCTCCGGAATGGTACTGTTCGAGTCTTTGGCCGTCAATGCATCACCGCAGCGTAGATTAGAGTCGCGGGCGTTACTCACTCACTCGGTTTGAAAACTTGAAGAAATGTCTAGGTTGATGCACAAACCACAATACTTACTGTGGTGCCCAGCTTATTGGTCGTTAATTGCTACTCTTGTCTTAGCGTTGACGCCCCAACCCGTTTACCCGTTTACCCGTTTACCCGCGACCCAAAAACGTGTTGGCTTGAAGCCTCTTTAGAACGCTCCGACCCGTTGGGGATCCCACACGTGTTCCTGGTGGTTACAAGCATCATTTTCAAGTTTGGTGAACGAGACATGACCATTGCGAATGCGGAGGCGATGTCAGCCTAGGTGCATCAAGATAATCGGTGGGCCTGATGAACGAGACAAGGCTATTGATTATGCGGAGGCGATGAAAGCCTAGATGCATCAAGATACTCAGTGAGAAACAAGTATATGGAGATGTTGTGGCAAGGTGACGGACTTCTGGGCGCTAATATAAAACTTCATTGCACAATATGACCGAGTGAACTATAAGCTTATTGATACCTTCAAGCCCAGTTCCATGGAGAAAGTCCCACGCTCATGAACAAGTATTAAAGACCTGTCAGGTCCGCCTCGATAGACTTCAATCCTCAAACACAATCGTTCTCTCTTACCACATAAAACATCATAACACTCTTACACACAAGACTTTCAAATATGAAGTTCCTCGTCATTACCGCTCTCGCCTTGACCGTCCAGGCTATGGCCGTCGTGGACCCTCTCAACATCGTCCCGGACCCAGCTAATGCCGTCATGGACCCCGACTTCATCCCAGGTTTGTGATGCCCAACAATGGGCGATGATGACACTAACGTTAGTCTTAGGACAAACCGTTGACACGGTCGCGCGCCCTTCAGGACCTTCTTGCAAAGGCAAAGGTCACTGTGGACCTCCAGTTATCAACAAGCCCGAGGGGACCGAGGAAATGGTCGAAACGGTCAAGCGTCCATCAGGACCTTCTTGCAAGGGGACAGGCCACTGTGGACCAGGTATCAAGTTCGACGAGAAGGAGGAAACTGTCGAAACTGTCAAGCGTCCATCAGGACCTTCTTGCAAGGGGCCAGGCCACTGTGGACCAGGTATCAAGTTCGACGAGAAGGAGGAAACTGTCGAAACTGTCAAACGTCCATCAGGACCTTCTTGCAAGGGGCCAGGCCACTGTGGACCAGGTATCAAGTTCGACGAGAAGGAGGAAACTGTCGAAACTGTCAAGCGTCCATCAGGACCTTCTTGCAAGGGGCCAGGCCACTGTGGACCAGGTATTAAGTTTGACGAGAAGGAGGAGAAGGAGGAAACTGTCTAAACGGTTAAGCGTCCATCAGGACCTGGTTGCATAGGGCCAGGCCACTGTGAACCAGGTTTTGTTGCTGAGGAGGAGATCAAAAAGCGTGGATTTGGATTGCGGCGGTGGCATGATGCTTGAATATCCTTCTTCAGATGACGTTTGGCGAAAGAGATGTTGGTTCTTGATAGTTATAAACGGGTAGAGACGGACGAATGCAATTGTGTTGTGTCTTTGCAATGATGAAAATAAAGTTTTGTTCCAGACGAGGTCATTCGGGCATCTCGGCGACCAATTAAGGCCCGCCGCGCCAAGAAATACAGAGAATGTTTGTCGGGCTTACCCTGAATTTAGCGCTCATGTCCGAAACACCAATTTTTCCTTCATCGCCACTGTCAAGTTGCTTCACATCATTTTCTCCCTCCCGTCCTTGTCATGTCACTTGTCAGCTTTCCGGCCCGAACGAAACTTGGGATGAATCAAACGCGGGTCGTTTGCGGCGAGAAGAAAGGCGGCTCTTACCGTGTAGGTTTCGGCTTGCACCACCAAGCAACCTCGACTGCATTTGTTTCGCACTTTCTCTCGGCTTGCCTCACAACCGATGCGAAAGCGCTTGACTAGAAATCACTTCTGCGTGTCTCTGACCTGGCCAAACAATGGCTGAAACCCGTCATTTCTCATTGGCTGTCATCCCTTTTCAATCAGCCTCTGATCATGAATCTTGCAGGATGGCGCCTTGCTTACCGTTGTCCTGCGTCCTATCTCATTCTGCAGTTGTGGAGATGCGAATGGTATATAACAGGCTTGGAGCCAAGCTGATAATCTTCATCCACAGTCATTCCACTTGATCCTACTGCAGCGCAGATATCTTCTCTTTACTTCAATTCTTCAGAGCTACTGGCTAGTCACTCCTTTTTCGCTACCATTACGTTCATTCAATTATAATAATTCAAACCTTATCGTTACCTTTCTCGATCAAGATGCATTTCACCAAGTCCACCGCTTTCGCATTGATGCAATCTGCGTCCGTCCTTGCCGCGACCAAGCAAGTCATGGTTGGACCAAATGGAGGTCTTACCTTCAGTCCTAACACTGTCACCGCTGCTGTCGGAGACACTATCCAGTTCATGTTCGTCTCGCAGAACCACACTGTCACCTCTGGAAACCCAAGCGCGGGTTGCACGCCAAGTGGTCTCTTCAACTCTGGCTTCGTTCCAGCTCCAGGTGCCGCTGCAGGAGCCGCAGCTGTATGTTCATTCCTCCACATCATCTCCAACAGCTACTAATAGACTCAGGGCGCCGCAAAAACCGGCAAGGGAAAGAACAACAAGATGGTTCGCGGCGGGAATGCAATCTACCTTGATCCCCGCGCCGCCACTCTCCCAAGTTTCTCGGTCCAGATCAAGACTACACAACCAATCACCGTATACTGCGCTCAAGCACAGCATTGCCAGGTCGGTATGGTCATGGTCATCAATCCATCTGCCACTGGCACCACGTCATTGGCGGCATACCAGGCAAAGTGTGCTGCTGCCAAGGCAAACACGCCTGCCAAGTCTGTGAATGGTGGTATTCTTGCCAATCAGCTCAAGACGACTGCTGCTACTGGTGGCGCTGCTGCTGGCGCGGCGAAAGCTGGTACCGCTGCTGCTGTGGGTTTTGTTTTCCCACGACCAAATAACTCGATCTAATGAAATTTTAGGCCGGAACCGCAAAGAAAGCTAAGAAAGCTAAGACAGCTAGGAAGGCAAAGAAGGCTGCTGGCGGCGCTGCTGTAAGTCTTCTCTTGATAGGCTCGCAACGACCAGTTACTAATATCTCGTAGGCCAGTGCCGCGGCCGCTGCCGCAAAGAGGAACTAATTTCCTCATTCATCATCTTGACTCATGAGTCAAGTTTGCGCATTTTTGCATATACTCAAGACCTTATTATGTTAGGCATATGCAGTCGTGTGCGCAGGTAGCATCTTGTTCTATCAGCGAGCATAAATCAAAATGGAGGATTGGTTTGTCAACCATCTCCATGATCGGTCTGATATGACTGATTTGCAAACTTGTTCTGTAAACATAGCGGGACTGTAATGAAAGGTAAAACGTCGGTTGTATACTGTTCACACGAAACTGCAGATGCGTCAGCTTTACTCTTTGAGACAATTATTTCAGAACGGTTTTGTTTAGAAGAGCACGTGATGAAAGAGGGATGAGAGATACGAGATGAACCGTCTTTACTATGGTTACATGGCTATTAGGTGTCAGCTCGTGGCCAATGCATCAATGTACTTGAAACCACCGGTCTGTATATCTCGTGTATATTACACGTATTCAGTAGTCTCTCTCTCCCTCTTACTTGTGCATTCAATCTCTCCTACTCGTGCATTCAATCTTTCTCTTTCGTACATTCAATCTCTCTCTCTCTCGTGCGGTTATCGCAATGTCTCAATTATCTCAAGAATCTGGTATTTCTACTACCACCACCTCCTCCTCATATCGCTGCCGCCAAGAGCTATCTCGAGATCTCCGCCTTGGAATTGTTACTCTTCATGAAGAGGCTTCAAACACCAACGGATTCGATATCATTACCTTAGGAAGGACCCCCCTATCGATATCTCAATCCGCCAGATCTCTTACGCTTGTACAACTGGTCGTCCTACACCACAGAAAAGCGGGAAAGTAGGCCCAAAAAGCCACCTTACAGAGGAGCAGATTAACGAGATAATTGCGTATATTTGTACGTCAAAAGCTACACGGCTTACCTCCTTCCCAGCCCTCGCAAATGGCCCATTCTCCCACTTCAATATCATCGGAGACATCATCCAAAAAGCACTCGCAAAAAGGGGCTACCGACGCTATATCGCACGCCAAAAACCTCCTCTCTCGCAAAAGAATAGGGATCTACGTCTTGCCTAGGCTGAAGAACACCGCAATTGGGCTCTCCAGGACTGGCTATACATTTTTTGGAGCGACGAAACCTGGGTGACAGGAGGAAGACATAAAAGGCAGTGGGTTACAAGGACACCGGGGGAAGAACTCCACCCTGACTGCGTACTTGAGAAGCGTCAGAGACGTATAGGATGGATGTTTTGGGGCTGTTTTTCAGGGCTTTCTGGCAAAGGCCCTTGCCTATTCTGGGAGAAGGAATGGGGTAGTATTAATCAGGAGTCTTACGCAGAGAGAATTATACCCCTAATACACGGCTGGTTACGTATGAACCCTGAGCTGTCTCTAATGCAAGATAATGCTCCTGGGCATGCAGGAAAGGTAGCTCAAAAGGAGATTCTCGAGAGACGTATTCGGATGATTTTCTGGCCCCCCTTTTCGCCAGATCTCAACCCAATTGAGGATATATGGAATTGGATGAAGGACTGGATTGAAGCTATGTACGGAGTTAACAAGGTTTTCTCTTATGATGAGCTAAGAAAGGTGGTAAAGGAAGCCCGGGAAGCTGTTACACCAGAGAAACTGATAGAACTGCTTTAGACTATGCCGCAGAGATGTCAAGACGTTATAGAGGCGAGAGGAGGCTATACAAAGTGGTAATATATACAGCCAATCAGATTCTGCTTATAAATGTATTGAAACACCAAAAATGGCTGAGATCGTGGTGAAGATACCGATAAATTGAGACCTCAGATCACTGTATTAGCGTGGAGCTAACAACTAATAAGCCGGCAACGTAGTACACCACCATGACGTCAGCTGTCGCGCCAACAGATCCAGCCTCTAACATCAGACCAAATCTTCTAAAGCTCCGCTTCCATCAAACAACATCACAATGGAATCAATACCAACTGCTAAGAACGCAAAGGGCGAACCAATCTCAACCAAAAACACCGTCCTCACAACAGGCGCCTCCCTCGTCCAGGACTTCAAGCCGGTAAAACACATCTGCGCCCATCTAAACGCTTTCCATGCCTACGCCTCAGAACCCTCCCGCTGCATAGAAACAAATCACTACTGCGCCCATCTAAACGAAGGTAAGTACATCCCGTCTCCCAGTCTCAACACATGATCATTCCTCCTAACATTGCGGTGTGTAGATGTCCGCCAATGCATCCTTTACGACAGCCCCGAACCGAATGCGAGATTAATCGGCATCGAATATATGATAACGCCACGCCTCTACGAGACCCTCCCTGTCGAAGAGAGAAAACTATGGCATTCGCACGTCTTTGAAGTGAAATCCGGAATGCTAATCATGCCCAATCCCTCCCCTTTCCCCGACGCCGCCTGGGAGAAGGCAGAAGTAGCGGAAATGGAGATGGTGATTGGCTTGTATGGGAAGATATTCCATTTGTGGCAGACGGATAGGGGGGATCAGTTGCCAATGGGGATGCCGCAGTTGATGACTAGTTTTACCGAGGAGGGCCAGATGGAGAAGATGGGTGGGTTTGCCAAGGTGGTGGGAGAGAGAGATAAGAGGGCAGGTGGGGATTGGAGGAGGAAGAAGGAGCAGAGGGTGCATATTGAGGAGCCGGACATTCATGAGGACGCTGATCAGACGTGGAAGAAGTGAGCGCGGTGCGAGATCAAGACTTTGAGCTCCATGTCTATAACAAAACCAGTGCAGCTACACGACCGTACAACCACCATCGTAAGAAAGTCTCGCGACCCCATCCTTTGGGAAAGTCTCCTTTTTTTCTATTAAGAAATCTCCCTTCACACCTCCTTCATACCTCGGTACTTTCTAAGTAAAGGAGGGCAGCGGTTAGAAGGACTGTCAGTGCTGCAAGGCTTGGCTTCATTGAAGTTCAACTCGCCACGATAATAACGGTAAGGTAACATCGAGCAATTCGTTAACCCTGGGTGAGACTATGTGGTCAAAACATGGTACCTCAGTGGCAGTAAGTGCCCTCGTGGCTCTTTGATTGTCCTGCCTCTTATTCTACTACACTTCCCAGGCCCTGCCATAATCCGGTTCATCGGGATCGATGCCAAGGATGAGCCGGGTTTCTGGTCTTGAACACTTGATCTTTACGTTGCTAAATACCCTGGTAGTCCGATGAGCCGAGACTTATCGCAGGGGTGGCCAGTCCGATGGATGGATCCCTTTTACTGGAGTACAGACGCTCTTGATACCCTCGGGCCGTAGTGGGTCGATCGACACCTGGTATAACATGGGTTGTCTTTAAAGAGCAACCCTCAGATTATTCCCACCCATTGTGTTGAGGAGATTCCTAATATCCCGCTACGGATTCGACCCCGGTTCCCCGACTGGTTGTATAGATCTACACTCGCATTCCTCGGCCCTACAGCACACACCACATAGGGGTTGAAAGTTCGAAAAGAGATGACTATCAGATGTGAGAGGCGTGGTCGATATGTTTTTCAATTGACTATCCTGATTGACGAGTATTACAAACTTGAAGAAAAGAGAGAAAGACTAGAATACATGGTTTTATAATCAGTGGTGGTGGGGTTGTGGAATCTTCCAGAAGTTTCCAAAGGTTGAGGGCATAGCCGAGAACCACAATCTAGGCCATAGCCTGTGACATCAGAGACACTACCGTAGTTACTTGCGGCATTCGCTAGTGCCTCGTAATCGTATCTCGATTCTTCGAATTACATACTTCTCCCTAAGAGAGCGCTTTTTATAAGATAGCCTTTCAGATTAATAATCCTTCTTCCCTAAGCTTTCTTCCTATAGTAAATTTTTCCTAAGAATGGTACGTCAGAAATGAGGTAACGTGATATAAGGACAAAACATGCGATTACAAAGCTGTATACGAGTGCTACGAGGTTCGTATGAGTACCAGGCACTAGCGAATGCCGCAAGTAACTACGGTACTACGTAAGAGGGTGCGAAGTAACCTTTATGTAATAACCAAGCCATCATAGTACCATAGTAGATGACTTTGATGATATTTGTGTGTTCTCGGCGGTGGTATCGAGCTGATCAGAACTCTACTCGATCAGTGCGATGCCAGCATCGGGCATTCGGTTGGTGCTCGTAATGATGAAGACGGGATGATGAACGAGGTAAGTTCGTAAAGCGGTAGGGAGCAAGGGACTAGAATTACTACGGGGGATCGTGGAAGGCCCGAGCCGTCAACGGCCTACCAAGCGGCTAGTGAGTATCCCTCGGCAGCTGAGGTCAGCAAATATCGATAGGGGATTTGAAAAGGATGCTATCAATATCCAACAACAAGCATCCCTCCCAACGACGACGTGAAAATTCTAGTCACAGCTTCTCAACAAGACAATGTTATCGGTTATTTACTACCGTAGCCGGGCTATTAAACGTTAATTGACATCCCTTTTGTGGCTCTGGCGTCGAATCTTCTGGTAGACGTCCCTGAATCTACGTATGAACACACCAGTGTACTATGAGTAGGTCGTACTGATACTTGCAGAGGTAGTATCTGAGTATAATAGGTACAAGTATTCCACATCTCTCTGGAGCTGAGCATACATGTACCTTCTCGCTTAGTAAGAGACACCTTACTTACCAAGGCGTCTGTAATCATGTCCGAAGCATTGGGAACGATACGTGTTGTTTCTGTCACGAGGACCTTGAACACGCCCGTTGGCTATGGAGCATCAATAGCAATCTCCATGCCGGACGCCTTCCGCACGTTGCATGCTATTTCCACGTCTTTCAGCTGAGTTGCTTCGAATGCGATGAGCGACGAGAGTGGTGAGAGGAGAGTGAAGAAGGTAGAGGGGGCGCCTGATAAGGCTAAAGTCTTGGTGGGCACCCCCCTAGCACTTCAGGGGAGAGCTTCTGCCACCTGCATCCATACATCCATCCACTCATCCATGACCTCAGCACCTTCACGCCCTTCACCAGATATCTCATCGGAATGCGCAGGACTCTATGTCGGAGAGCAGCGCTGCAGAAACAAACACTGGACTCGCCTCCTCTGATCTCCATCAACAATGCCACCTTCTACCGCAAACACCCCTTCTCGCTGCCAAATAACACCGCCGACTCGAATCCCCTCCTAAACACTAATGCACCTCTCTTCCCAGGCCTCAACTTCACCATCTCGTCCTTCTCCGAGCCCAAACAGAATTGGTCCATCCTCAGCAAAGACTCGTCTGTACGCACCACTTTCCTGCAAATCCTCCGCGGTCAGCACTTTTGCCTCCCGCCTACAGCCAGATCGTATCCCTACTTAGCCACCGATGCCATCGCAGAGAAAGACTCGAGGCTACGCTCACCCTCCCATGCCATCCAATATGTCGGCTTTGATGCGGACCGGGGGAGTGCTGGTGCCAGTGTCATGCGCGGAGCATATATGAGCGCACGTTACGAGAGCAGGAAAGAGGAGACGGATTTTTCCTTGAGGGACTATTTGTTCGGGAACACGGAATTGAACCCCGATGAGACGTTGGCAAGACATCCCGACCAGCGATTGGTCGATCAGATCATGCTGGATCTCAAGCTCGAGACGCTCGAAGCCATGCCCGTCACAAATCTGAGCAATGGACAGACCAGAAGAGCTAGGATTGCAAAGGCTTTATTGGCCAAACCAGAACTGCTTCTCCTCGATGGCCCCTTCATGGGTTTGGATCCACCCACCGTCACCATGCTTGTCAATCTCTTGGAAACACTGGCAGATTCTCACTCGCCTAGATTGATACTCTCGCTGAGGCCTGATGAAGAATATCCTGCCTGGATCACAGACACGGCCTATCTCAACAGTGATTACACCATACATAGCTTAGGTCCGCGGAAAGAAGTAATTGGAAACATTCACGAGCGCGCCAAAACAGCTGGGAAAGGTGCCAGCTTAAAGAATCTCTCCCAGGAAGACCGAGATCTTCTTGCCGTCTCAATATCTCTGCGGGCCAACGAGCCGATTCCCGAATCGCTCTTGACCGTTGCGGAGTATAAATTGCAGCATCGCTCACAATCCCACGAATACAAGGACAAGAAGCTAGGGAGCTCCAAAGCCATGACCTCACGTGATGGCTTCTCCGCACAACCTACGCCCTTGCTTCCTCCAGGTGAACCTCTAATTGAGATGAAAGGTGTCAATGTCAAGTATGGCGGCAAGTCGGTGCTGGGAGATTGGCAGCAACAGATTGAAGGCGAGACAAGGGATGGACTGTGGTGGAGTGTGCATCGTGGTCAGCGATGGGGTGTCTTTGGACCCAACGGTAAGATCTGTAGCTGCCAAACAACGGACCCTCGCTGACTCTTGGATAGGATCAGGCAAGACCACCCTCATTTCTCTGATCACGTCCGATCACCCACAAACGTATTCCTTACCGATTACCATTTTTGGACGCTCGCGTCTTCCTCAGCCTGGTCAACCTGCGATGTCCATCTTCGATATACAGTCGCGCATAGGTCACTCCTCGCCCGAGGTGCACGCCTTCTTCCCCAAGTTTTTGACAGTGCGATGTACCCTTGAATCTGCATGGGCAGATACGCCACTCACCAAACCAAAGTCGACCTACGAGATCGATGCCAAGGTCACAGCAGCTCTGGCCTGGTTCCGAGGAGAGCTGAACCCCTCGCTCGGCCCAACAAAGGTGGAGATATTCGATCAAATGCAGAGGCTGTACCAAAAGAATCAGCAAGTCGGCCAACTACAAGAAGTAAGAAATTTATTCGACGAAGAAGACGCCAATGGGAATGCTGATGGTTGGGCCGATCATACAAAGTTCGCGGAAATGACGTTTTCGGCTCAACGTGTGGCACTTTTCATTCGAGCCGTGATTCGAAATCCAGACCTGGTTGTTCTAGACGAGGCGTTCAGCGGAATGGATGATGCTGCAAGAGACAAGTGCATCCTGTTTTTGAGCAAAGGTCAAAATGCTACTTTTAGATTCAAGCAGTCTACCCATGCTGCTCCACCCCTAACGAGAAAGCCATCGGTGCAGGAAAGCTATCATTCCCGGCTGGGTCGAGTCGAGATTCAAGGATTGCAGGATCATCAAGCGCTCATTGCCATTTCACACAGGAAAGCAGAGGTGCCAGGATGCGTTCGAAACTGGATTTGCCTTGCGCAGTCTGGCCAAGGCCCGCCTAGAATGGGTGAGCTTTTGGTCCCCCTCGAACTTAAAGCAGGTGGTTGGAATGATATCTGGGGCACCAGGATCCTCCCCATGAGAGTGGCAAAAGACGAGGGCCTTCGCAGGCTTGGAAGAAAGGCGTCTAGAAAAGTCCACGATGGCACCGCAGCGGAGCGGAAGACCAAGGCTTCGAACAAGACGAAAAAGCAAAAGCCCGAGATTGGTAAAGTTCAAGAAGCGCCGCAGAAGAAAAGGCTAGTATGTTATCATCACTAGAAATCGAGGACATTGCTGACACGATGCAGGGGCGAAAAGATGACTAGGACAGAACTATTGGCGAAAATGAGGGCCGCTTCACAAAGATGGCGGGACAATCTGACGGCAGAGCAGCGAGAGTCAGTGCGGGCAGAGGCGAGAAATCGGGAAAGAAAACGGCGGGAAAGGTTGGCAAAAGTGAGTCAAGCTCGGGCCTGTGTGCCTATATGAAAAGATAGGTCATTGAAGACAGACGAGAACCAACAAGACTAACGCCTGCAAGGAACGGTTAGAAAGTGCGATACAGGCCGCTAAATCAGCCAATGATTACCTGGCGATCGAAGCTCTGGGAAACAAAGTGACAATGTTGGAAAGAAAGATGAACAAGAAGACACCCTTTACAGCGGAGGAACGTTTGCAGAGGAAAAGAGAATCTGCAAGACGATGTCGCTTAGCACGTCAGCTCCGAGAGCAACAGGAACTAGAACTGGATGAGCAACAGAGAGAGGGACTAACAAGGGCTGAGTGGATAGCAGCTGGAAGGCCAGGGGAACCGGCTCATCTCAGAGAGAAGAGACTTAAGCACAACGAGTCGGCGAAACAGTTCATGAGGAGAACGCGAGGAGAGGAGCGAAGACAGAAGCGAGAGCAGAAACAGAGGCAGAATGAACAGGATGAAAAGAAGAAAAACAAAGCACAGAGGGTGGCCGAGAGCTCTGCACAATGAAAGGGGTAGTCGGGCACTTCACCCAGCATTGATTCGGCGCGTTTCTGGTCACAAGATAGAGGATGGGAGTGTCTGCGAGATGGTGCGGAGCGGCAGGAGGTTTGTGGAGGTTATTTCACTGGCAAAACATGCATGCATCGATTGTCTCAGATGCCCTCATTGCAACGGGAAGTTGTCCGAAATGTAAAATCTTGGTTTGAGGTGTTGGGACAATTTGCAATGAAAGGAGCGACGAAAAGCAGCAAAAGCGGGACTTGTATGGAGTCTGGAGATTGTATGATTTGTCGAAGCGCTGTCTGGTTGCAGCATTGGTGCCTCACTTTGTCAGCCTCGCTTTCCCATCCCAGCAACATTCCTGAAGATCACTATGCTGCCCAACTTGGACGGCGACAAGCTTGAGGAAATTTAAGAGACTCCCCTCCTCAATCCCACATTTCAATACTTCTACCCAAATCCACCGCCAGCCGATAATCCATCCCAAGCACCCAAAATGTGCTTTAACACAGTCACCTATTCATGCGGCCATTCCAGCAAGTCATACTCGATAATATGCAAATGCGAAAAAGATGCAGGAGGTGGGGCGTGTACTTTCAAATGCTATGACAGCTGCAAAGGAAAACAAGGTATGCCATGTCAATAACAACGAATAGAAGCCAGCTGACATTTCGAAGACGAGAGACGGTCAGGGAAGAGCTAGTGGCATTTGAGCAATGTGGAGAAGAGCTTTGAGGGAGGGGTTTTAATATTGCACGACAGCACCATACTCTACTCGCGAAGCATCTTTCAAAAGGCTGCAGCAACCATTAGTATCCAGTTGGAGTCAAAAATTGGAATGCAGGGTTGAATAATCGAGTTTTGATCAGAAGGAAGGCAACGGAAATCTCCACATAGGTTTTGCACTCTCGGAGGAATATGTGTTTAACATCCGGAATTCTTCATCGTATGAACAACCGAAAGAAGGAGGGAGATTAGGAATTGACTTACCAAGGGTTCGACTCGGAAGCTGCTCTCTCAGAGGCCCATAGTGAGCCGGGTACCGACGATAGGATAAGCTTCGTGTTCTGCTTGATCGAGAAAGTTGTATTTTTCCGCCAAAAATTGAGGTGAAGAGTTTTTATCTCTGGGAGACGCCACACGTCTCCACCGAAACGCCACAGATCTGCAAGAGGTGAGAGACGACGCGTCCACCGAATGTTCCTATTGCCATGTCTGCCATTCTTGCATCCATTCATCAAGTCGAAACTTCTAGACAATGCTCCGAATTTCAGCCGTGGACGCGTTGGAGGTACCGGAATCCCTTCCATGCACAGCCAGGTAGCCAAGAAGACAACCATAGTCCCCGGAATGACCATCGCAGTCATGGATACACCAAATAGGATTGGCAAAATATACAAAGGTAAGGCTGTCAAGATTGCAGTCGCAAAGCATTTGATCACGGCGTCCGCATCTCCAACAATCAGTATGTTGCTCGCTTCCGACATCGAGTATGCCTTTACATTTGTAGACAGCAGTTATCGCGAGACCGAGGAAGACGTTACTGATGATAAGCATGATCGCTGCCCAGTCGTTATAGCCGGTGAAGAAGCCTGGTTCGCTAGGTTTGATGAAGCGGGTCATGATGTGGATCAGGATATTGGAGCAGCATCCTGCTGCGTATAACATCATATTGTCCGCATGCAATGAGGCCCCTTCGCTCTTGCATAGCTTTTGGTTGTAGACACCTGCTACTGCTGAGAGGAACGTTTGAAATATGAGAACGAGGTAGGTGGGAAGTGTGTAGCTTGATCCTCTAATGGGATTGTATTGCGTAACAACCAGGCCACAGATCTTTTTCAACCTGAGTAAGCCAAATACCCGTCCTCTGAATTGGTTTCGACTGACCTGTAGCATAATCGCGATCCATTGAAGCTTTGCCATCTTTGATCTGAGGGTGAACCAAAGGAAGAGGGCGGCCCCAAGCGAGATTCCCGACCTGATTAACTGAATCGTGCCAGGGTCCGCAAGCTTATATAGAACGAAAACAGTATTGTTGATGAGCGCGTAGAGAAGAGCCAGTTTTGGGAAGCTGTATTGAGTGTCCGTCGACACCTCGGTCAAGCAGTAAAAGATGAAGTCGCTGAATTTCATCCTTGTTTGTGGTGTTATTGTTGATGTACCTGATTCAGGTCGCTCCAAATCCTCCATTGGTGCATCGTTGCTCGATTTCTTTTCTGTGGAAGACCGGCTCGAATTTGATCCGGCACCCAAATATCCTTGTGTTGCTTGGGCGAGTCGTCTCGCGCATTCGCGGTAGAAAAAACATGCTGAAAGAAGGAATTTGAGGAACTCGGCAATGGTGATGGAGGAAGAAGGGGAGAAGGCGTAACTGTTGCGTATCAGTTGCCTGCAGTATAGAAGGATAGGAATAATTCTTACTCCCCATCATGCTGAGCGAATTTGTAGAGAAGTCCAATACCAGCTTGGATGATAATCAACGCAAATGCTGCAGCGTACGCGGGACTCAGATACTGAAGCAAGGAGGATTCTTGCACTTTGCGAAGTGTTGAAAACATAAGGAACAGAATGGCAACAATGAGCGACGAAGCACCAAAGTGAGTCACGACAGAAAGACAGCGAGACAGCAAAATATGGTGGGGGAGGCAAGTGACGAGGGCGGACCACGCGGTGCTTCTCTTGGTACCCAAGCTAGGCCACAATAGATGTTGGTGGAGGGATCCAACAGGCCGTGCGATCCAGCCTTTGCCCCTGTATAGATAGACACAAGGCTGAATAAACGCCACAAGCCACATGGAAAGGTAGCCCCGTACGAGGTAAGGCGCTTGCGTCCCTATCTTCAGCTCGGCTCTTTGAGACAAAACAACAGCTTCAGCCACTCACAATTTCCCGTCCCGCTTATTGGAAAAGTTCACGCGGAAGGGCTAAAGACCTCTTTGTCGGCACGGAATTTCTGATCTGCGGACGTCGCTAGTGCAACACGTCGTTGAGGGGCAGCGAGGCCTGTTGCCTGTTCTGGACTTCGGACGACAGGCTAACTTGTTTTAGACATCATGCAGAAGAGGCGTCTCTTCGGTTCACCGCGCTTGCCGCAAATCCTCATTGCGTCTTAAAGAGGATGCTCGAGTATCATGTCGGTAAGGCTGGTGTCAAAAGGTGCATGGAACGCAACGGCTCGCTTTCCAGTCTCAACTCCTGATGGGGTTCCCATTCCACGACTTGGCTTGACTTGTTCAATCAGATTAAGCCACCGATTTAATATAGCCTTTTGCGAACTGAAAGGCAGCTCCTATGCTCTCTAACCCGATTCCCCATCAGCTTTCGCTCTAATATCTATTCACAGAGAAACACAGAAAGCATTCATCGACTTTCCCACGCATACTCGAAAATCTGCCAAAATGAGAGCAAAGCCAGCTTCAGCAACTGCCACTCCAGCACAATTTCTTTCGCGCAAAGCTCTAACAGGTGCGGTTTCGAATGGATTCAGCAACAGCCTCTCCAACGGCTTTCCGGAGGGAAACGATCACATATTTTCCAAAGAAAGCTACGTGTCTAAATGTGTTTCATCAATCGTAAATCCCTAATATCCGTCACGCTCATAATTTTGCCGACATCATTTCAATCTCTTCAGCAAGGCCGACATCACACTCCACCTCTACCGAACCAAATGTAGGCAGACTGGTGACAAACTCCCCCCATTTCTTCTCTGAGACACAATAGGTGCAGTAACTATCGCACCCACATGATTTTCTCTCAAAGTCTGGTCGAGGAGAGGGGACACCTTGCCTACGACGGTATTTTCAAGGTCCAATATGTCCTGACGTTTAAGCCCTAGATTCTCAACGTAACAAGCAAGGTCTGACTTGATAGACTGTACCTCGTATAACTGCAGTAGTTCAGGCCGAGTCGTGGGGTCTTTGAGCGCTGCTTCGTAGGCCATACGCTGACCTATAGCTTCGATGTAGGGTCGGCATTTGATAGAGATCTTTGCATCGAAAATTTCGTCCTGGTGTCCTTTGGGAAGTGTATGAAGGATACTTTGTGCATCGAGGATTAGACCGGCTTCGTGCAGCGCCAGCAGTCTTCTGGGATGCTTTGGCTTAGGCAATGCGTACTTGCCCTGGAAGAGTTCGGATGCCAGACTTAGTGTTCTTGTCAGCTTGGGAATGCATACGGCCGGGGCATACTTACGAATACAAAGGACTAGAACGTCTCCTTCGGCGATGGAGTTTCCTCTCAATGACAACATCATTTCACTGAGTTGGTTGTAACCAAACAATCCCTGCCAACCACATCGGTCGATGAGTTCTGACAGAATGGCTTGTGTATAGTGCGTAGCTGTAGCTTTTAATATGCAAGAATAAGCATGTTTGATCCTACAGTCTTTCTCCCTTGGCTGCATAAATGCATTGGCAGACCATTTTGCATACCGCGTGAGGACATGGCCATGTGCAAGCGCGCTCAAGACGGGCAGGTGGACGGTCCTGAAATTCCAAATTGGTATCCTCTGATCGCTTTTCTCGTTACCGATTTGACGTATACGGCTGTATGTTGCCACGATATGTGCACCAACGTTGAGACAAGGTATGTTGGTCATCGAAAGTGATAGCGTACCAACTCCAACTTGTTGCAGTAAGGGTTGCAAGGTGATGTAAACATGTATGATGTCTATCATTGTGTATTGTATTGTTCTATGTTCAGCCGTAGAGCTGATGTTTACATATGATGTGTGTACTCTAGCAGGAGCTATTGTGATAAAGGAAGTAAGAACGGTATAGCTCAAGTGTGCCTTCTGTACCAGGATGTGACACAACTCGCCCGATAACGTTCAGAAAGTCAAGACATGGATCACCGGCTTTCTCAGGGCTGCCTAGGAGTGTCTTGCTGGTAAGCTGGACGTTCTTAAAAGTGGTAATTGCGTGATCTACTGGTTTTGATCCTGCTCGTTGGGGAAGCATTTTGGACGAAACTCCGGCGCACATATGTCCTATTTCGTTCAGTCTAACGAGGAAAGGCTTGATAGCGCCTTTCTCTTTTTCAACCACCAGCTGGGCAAAGACCACTGCAGCTCTTGCAACTCCAGCATAAGGCGTTGTCGGCGGCATGGTTTTTGCTTCGTTCAGTGAAGGAGTGTGAAGTGTAAAGGAGTCGTCTGGTTGCATTGTTGCAGTTGTCCCAAGGTTGCGAGTATCGAGACCATGTCCCAGCTCTATGAGCATGAACTCGCCGCAGACATTGGATTGTTCGAGTTCTCGCAGAATTTCTTGCAAGTCCGGCCGCTTCGATGCATGTGCTGCGATGGTACCCATACAGAGGTTTCAATGAATGGTGAGGATCGTGTAAGCTGCAAGATCTCTAGTGATCGAACCTGAACGGTCATCAAAACTCGTCCTTGATGGCTATGGCTGTACTCACAATCCAGGTTGAAGTTCCAGAACTTAACATAATGTCCTTGATTGTCATCCCTGGCCTACTTAGTAAATGGACAGGTAGTGAAGCCCATACATACCCGTTGCTCGCAACATCGATCGTGCAGGATCATAATGAACTTTGATTTCGGCCACTGTCACAAACTGGGCATTATCCACATAGGTGCTCCATAGCGGTCCTTGAAGGTCAAACCTTTCGGCTTTCTGAGGATTGACCATGTGGAATATTGTGAGGAGAAGAAGAGGCACAGACGCTCAAGTGCTTCCCGATTTATATGAAAAGGGGGACGAATGCCTCGAAAAATCAATCAAGATTGTGCAGACACATAGGTAAGACAATGAGGACGATCGTCGGGTTTTAATGCCGATATGCAACACATGGCGTCTTGTTTTTTATAGGGAAGGCCATCTTCCGCGCAATATCTCTCTCGCAATGCACCGGATCCTGCGAGTCTTGCACATCGAATCTTCAACCTGAGTGGGTTCTCTATGCTAGTGTCTATCTGGTGGAGCAAGGGCCTCGTCCGACCAAGCGACAACAACAACATGGCGATCTCGCATATCGCACGACTTCTGAGCCCTCTGAGGCTCGTCTTGTATCTAGATTCCCACCCGCCTACACCCTGTAGTCAACGTCTTATACGTGCGGGCAGTAGGGCACCTCATTTGCCTTCAATCGAGAAGCAATTGAGCCGTGGGCATGCCATCCTGAGACCTACCCCGTGGCTGAAGCCCCGTGTGGCTGAGGAAGCCTGTATGGCTCAGGGCTCAATGGCTTGCTCGCTCACAATGAAAATTCACGTGCCCTGGCCTGCGTCCGGCCAATCAACAGATAAAACGTGCCAGATGACCGTGATCCGAAGGCGTGGCGAGATGGAGATAGAATGTAGTTAAATGTGGTGGTTCTGCTCGATCAGGTCTAGCGCGAGACCGGTCGCAAGTATTTAGACTCGTCTCTACCTCTTAGTTAGCTCCTCATCCTTACAACTTCGCACATCCCATAGAATTCAAGTCATGCTTCCAAGTCAAGTCCAAGGTCAAACGTGACAATTCCAACCTTATACAGTCATGTTGTGTTGAAACATCTTGGGATAGGAGCGTCTTGGCATTACGTCAAGTTCAGGCAATGACCTCATACTTTCACTTCTAGTGTATAGGAGAGCAAGCCATTCAATCTTGTCTTCCCTCCACAAGCTGTTTCTAAGTCTTCAATGAATACTTTCCTGCACAGCCCTTTTTTCATCATGTTCAGCCCCAAATTTTAGCATGGAGCTGAAGAATTGTTGATAGAGCTGCATGAGCTGAACCTATTTCCGGTCTGCGTCAGTATTTTTGAGGCGTCCCTGCGTCGCTAGGTCATAACGAGAAAATTTGCTGGAACCCAACGTTGATGTTATTGCTTGTCCTAGAGCTTCTAGTCTTCTTCTTGAATTGACTTCTCAGCTCACTGCTGTATTCTCTTCCTCTGCATATAATCTAGCTGTCTTTCTCCAATTACAAGAAACCTCGGTGGCACTGATGTAGTTAACGAAGACGGCATCGAAAGCACGCAGACCTCACATCATCAGGTACGGGCGGTCTAGCATCACGACAATAACCACTTCGAATCTGAGGCTTGCTCTATATGTATCGAGCAGACACCTAAGGGTTCAAATCAGATGCACGATGCCAACGTTGCTGGACCTAATCCTAAATTCCTAATCTCGTATGATCCCTGCTGCAATGTCAACGCGGCGCTCGTCAATCCCAAATTCATCAAGTAGATAGAACGAGCTCTTTCTTCACTTCCAATTCCGTTCTCAGATAATCTATTGGCTAATGACTATAAACCCACAATCATCGATTTTTCGGACCAGCACATACACGCAATGACTACCACAATCATTTGGCATGAACACAAATTCGTGTATGTTTTAGTCATTAATTGTAACGTGTTTCACCACCGAGTCGCCAACCCCACCGAGTCGCCACCCCACCATCACCAAAACGCCTTCGCAGCGATACAGCGCAATACTACAACAAAATATTAGACTATACGTAACAGTACTCTATTCTTTGGAAGCTCTATTATTATCTATGTCCTCTATTTCTGCCTTACAGGTTCGAGAGTTATGCCCAGTCTTGCCGCAATGCCCGCAGTGCCTCTCTGCGCGTACCCTCTTTGACGGTCTATCACCTTCGTCACAACTATTAACCACTGTTGCAGTAAATAAGTCAGTTACCTCACCAACTGTTAAGGTCTCCTCTACTTGTAAGTAGCGTCGCTTGCGACTCCGGCGCTTTGTTGAGGCTTCGACTGCGTCTTGAAGGCGGTCAATTTTCTCCTGCATTAATACCATGTTATGAGCTATCTGCTGAGCACCCTTACTCAGCTGCTTGATCTGCTCATCAAGAGAACTTGCTGGAGACCCTTGATGGATTTTCATACGGTTTTGAATTGGTATTGATTGCGCCTCCATCTCGTTGTATGTATCCTCATCTAGAATACCATACTTTGCCTTCGTATTCTGAACCAGCGTAAACCAGGGCTGGATAACCGCCGGGTCCTCGCAGGCAGCTCGCTGGCGATCATACGGACGGCTCCATCGCGTTCGCAGCTCAGGAGTACGCTGGACAAACCTATCAACCCAATTCTTGCCAACAGCCCCTCCACCACGCTCTCTTAGCAGTTTATCAGCCATATCTCGTACGTCTGCCTTTGAGGAGGGTATACCGCGTACAGACTCCTCAAGAACACGCTTTACGATAACCTCCTCCTCTAGCTTTGTAAGGCGCTTTGCGTTTGGCTCGCAGTCGCGTCGGGGGCGTTTTCCAGCGCGTCGGTCCACGAGCGTTCTTCGAGGGACTTTGTAGATTGCTGCAGCGCGGCTACTACTTTGAATTTGCTGAGAATTGATGTCTTGGATAGCAAGCTGTAAATCACCTTCAGTATAAGATGTTTGAAGTAAGCGTTGTCGTGACATTACGTGTAGTTGTCGCATAGGTGTTTTGGTTGAGTTGGGGTGGCGACTCGGTGGGGTTGGCGACTCGGTGGTGAAACACGTTATGCGATAGTCACTGATTATACATTTGCGGCCAAAAGGTTCGGCCATTCATTGCATAGAGTCGCTGCTGTAATCGAAGTCCCGACCATCACCATAGAATGGCGCTAACCGCATTTGAACAATGTACAAACTCAAACTACACGGCAATCGACTCAACTCAATTAAATTCATCATTTTGCCTCAAAATCGCTCATTCTTCCTCCGATAACAACTCAATGTCCCTACCAATTATCAGCTTGGCTCCAAGCCTGTTATATACCATTCGCATCTCCACAACTGCAGAATGAGATAGGACGCAGGACAACGGTAAGCAAGGCGCCATCCTGCAAGATTCATGATCAGAGGCTGATTGAAAAGGGATGACAGCCAATGAGAAATGACGGGTTTCAGCCATTGTTTGGCCAGGTCAGAGACACGCAGAAGTGATTTCTAGTCAAGCGCTTTCGCATCGGTTGTGAGGCAAGCCGAGAGAAAGTGCGAAACAAATGCAGTCGAGGTTGCTTGGTGGTGCAAGCCGAAACCTACACGGTAAGAGCCGCCTTTCTTCTCGCCGCAAACGACCCGCGTTTGATTCATCCCAAGTTTCGTTCGGGCCGGAAAGCTGACAAGTGACATGACAAGGACGGGAGGGAGAAAATGATGTGAAGCAACTTGACAGTGGCGATGAAGGAAAAATTGGTGTTTCGGACATGAGCGCTAAATTCAGGGTAAGCCCGACAAACATTCTCTGTATTTCTTGGCGCGGCGGGCCTTAATTGGTCGCCGAGATGCCCGAATGACCTCGTCTGGAACAAAACTTTATTTTCATCATTGCAAAGACACAACACAATTGCATTCGTCCGTCTCTACCCGTTTATAACTATCAAGAACCAACATCTCTTTCGCCAAACGTCATCTGAAGAAGGATATTCAAGCATCATGCCACCGCCGCAATCCAAATCCACGCTTTTTGATCTCCTCCTCAGCAACAAAACCTGGTTCACAGTGGCCTGGCCCTATGCAACCAGGTCCTGATGGACGCTTAACCGTTTAGACAGTTTCCTCCTTCTCCTCCTTCTCGTCAAACTTAATACCTGGTCCACAGTGGCCTGGCCCCTTGCAAGAAGGTCCTGATGGACGCTTGACAGTTTCGACAGTTTCCTCCTTCTCGTCGAACTTGATACCTGGTCCACAGTGGCCTGGCCCCTTGCAAGAAGGTCCTGATGGACGTTTGACAGTTTCGACAGTTTCCTCCTTCTCGTCGAACTTGATACCTGGTCCACAGTGGCCTGGCCCCTTGCAAGAAGGTCCTGATGGACGCTTGACAGTTTCGACAGTTTCCTCCTTCTCGTCGAACTTGATACCTGGTCCACAGTGGCCTGTCCCCTTGCAAGAAGGTCCTGATGGACGCTTGACCGTTTCGACCATTTCCTCGGTCCCCTCGGGCTTGTTGATAACTGGAGGTCCACAGTGACCTTTGCCTTTGCAAGAAGGTCCTGAAGGGCGCGCGACCGTGTCAACGGTTTGTCCTAAGACTAACGTTAGTGTCATCATCGCCCATTGTTGGGCATCACAAACCTGGGATGAAGTCGGGGTCCATGACGGCATTAGCTGGGTCCGGGACGATGTTGAGAGGGTCCACGACGGCCATAGCCTGGACGGTCAAGGCGAGAGCGGTAATGACGAGGAACTTCATATTTGAAAGTCTTGTGTGTAAGAGTGTTATGATGTTTTATGTGGTAAGAGAGAACGATTGTGTTTGAGGATTGAAGTCTATCGAGGCGGACCTGACAGGTCTTTAATACTTGTTCATGAGCGTGGGACTTTCTCCATGGAACTGGGCTTGAAGGTATCAATAAGCTTATAGTTCACTCGGTCATATTGTGCAATGAAGTTTTATATTAGCGCCCAGAAGTCCGTCACCTTGCCACAACATCTCCATATACTTGTTTCTCACTGAGTATCTTGATGCATCTAGGCTTTCATCGCCTCCGCATAATCAATAGCCTTGTCTCGTTCATCAGGCCCACCGATTATCTTGATGCACCTAGGCTGACATCGCCTCCGCATTCGCAATGGTCATGTCTCGTTCACCAAACTTGAAAATGATGCTTGTAACCACCAGGAACACGTGTGGGATCCCCAACGGGTCGGAGCGTTCTAAAGAGGCTTCAAGCCAACACGTTTTTGGGTCGCGGGTAAACGGGTAAACGGGTAAACGGGTTGGGGCGTCAACGCTAAGACAAGAGTAGCAATTAACGACCAATAAGCTGGGCACCACAGTAAGTATTGTGGTTTGTGCATCAACCTAGACATTTCTTCAAGTTTTCAAACCGAGTGAGTGAGTAACGCCCGCGACTCTAATCTACGCTGCGGTGATGCATTGACGGCCAAAGACTCGAACAGTACCATTCCGGAGACTTTTGAGCGATCTGCTGTAGGATACAACTCCTAGAATCTCAATCAGTTAGTCAGTTAAAACTTCAAGATTATCAACATTGAGGCACAAACCACAATAAGCCGATTCATTTGGGATCCGACGCACTGTTAAAATCGAACGTCCAGGAGGGAAGTCGTCTCCAACTGTCAAGCCCCCTAGTCTCTTCTCTTGCTGTCATCAATAATTCGCACGGTACCTACGTAACTTTGGGCCGAAAGGTGCGAAAATGGTCAACGAGTACGCGCAAAGACTTGGTTAAATGTCTGTCATGGCTTTCAACATGTTCTTGAACACAGTGCGTAAGACGGCAACTGGATACTGAGTGCTCTTCATCGCATTTTAGCAAGAATACAGGCTATCGGCAGTCTCTAACTTCCATTAGATCTGAAAGCGCGCCTGCAGTGGTGGGCGAATGTCAGCTAATGCAGAAGACTTCAAGCCCCCCGGTAGTTGACCAGGCTGAAAAAAAGGCTAGATTTGTGTCGGCCAGACTCGGAGACGGCGGACGGGAAGGAGAAGTTGGGGTGGGATAGCAACCATAGTACTTGTACATAATATAAGTAAAAGGTGGCTACTTTTCAAGGACCACCCCATCGGATTCTCCAACAACCTGGGAAGGAGATCCCTATCACTCCTGCAGGGGTCCGGGCGGCCAATACCAGTCCCGCGCTCGCGCCTATAGCCCACGCCATGAGAATAGGAATATTCTTCAAGTCTTGACTAACCAATCGAGGGACGTCCGCAATCCTAATTTAGACTAAATTGGTGCATGAACGGTTCAAGATGCGGACAGGACCGTTCCGGAGGCTATCAGGCTATTTACTAGCCCTTTAAACGACATCTCATTCCTTGAGGGGCAAGAATTAACTGAGCTACGTATACCATCTGAGCTTCGCTATGGGATAGAGCCCTTGGACTACTATATACTTACTTACTCTAGTTAGTCAAAAAAAACCTGTAAGAGTTCAACTCTCAAAGGTGTTTCGCAAGTGAGGGAAGACAGCTTATATTTCAAGTATCTAAGTACAGAGAAGAAAGTGTAAGTACAGGAAGGATAGCTCGTATATATAATCCTCCTCTTACAATAGATCCTTCTAGAAAGTATCTTTAAATGGAAACGTGACAGCTTGCAAAATAGAACATGGCAGCTTGCGAAATAGAACATGACAGCTTGCAAAATAGAACATGACAGCTTGCAGAATAGAACATGACAGCTTGCAGAATAACAAGAGAACAATTGGAAATCCAGTCATGGATAAGCTAGAGAGAAGGATTCCATCCCTTAACAAAACCCGAAGAACATCCCCATTGACAAAAAGATCGGAGTAACTTCCACATTGCCAAGCGCCCTTCAAGGCTTCATCTAGTTGAACAAGTCAACTGATTTACATGTCAGCTTGTTTTCGCTCTAGGTCAAACCTCTTGGAATCACTAGATACTAACTTACTACATCTAGTTAGTCAAAAACTTGAAGAATGTCCATGTTGATGCACAGATCGGAGTAAGTTCCACACTGCTGATCGCTCTTCGAGACTCCGTCTAAAGCTCGGGGGATCAGGGCCTGCATTCATCCCATCCAATTCATGGATACATTAATGATGAATGGGTTTCTCAATGTCATCCGCTACTCACAGCTTAGGTACTGCGCTTCTTTCATCACTTAGGCGAGGCATCCAGACGACAAGGACTATATGATTTGACAGCCTCATTCGATGGATGATTAACCAGTCACCTGCTGTTCATACTGAGGTCAATCGTCGCATGACTGGATGAATGGAGGGTCTGCAGGGAATGTCCAAATATTGACGCGCAAGGATTCGTTCCTGAACCTTGGAACAGGACCGGTTCAGCAGACGACTCCGTTCCTGGAATGGAAGAGAAGAATGCCCAGGCGATCCATCTATGATTCTGTCAACCGTCGAAATCGGAGGAGCAGACATAAGGTAATGAAATGCTTAATTGAAGCCGTCTAGGTTGTTGGGCCAGAAGAGCGAGGAAGTCAATTTCTACCAAGTGATGAACTGTAATCCATAAATCACTCTCCATTGGTATCAAATTTCAAACCAAGTCTCTAGGCATCACAGCAGTCTCATCAATACCTGCCCGCCAAGGTTCAATGCACACAATTGTTTACAAGACTTGTTGAATCGATACCAATAGATCTCTAGCTCATCCATATCGATCTTGATTTAATAGATTACTGCCTGAACGCGCAATTGCTGTCGCCCGCGGGTTGAAGCTGGTCAGGTTGTGGCGAGCACCAACATTTGAATTGCCAAATTTCTAGCAAGGACGATCTTACTTTGGTGCTACTTATTTTGGCTGCAATACTTGTAGAGACCAATTGCAAGCTCATTATATTATGAACATGGACGGTGATTGTTCTAGATTCAATACCCTGACTTTGATCCATCAAATCTCCCCACTGTCGTTACACTCCACGGACTTTACGAGCTCTCTGAATCAGTGGCAATGAAGTCTGCGCCCTGCTCGAGCATAGCCCCATCCCAATGAGAGTGCATGGTGCATGATGCACGGCAGTATCTTCAAGGAAGACAATATGCTTAATGAACGAGGTGTTCCAAAGTGGTGGCGTCCAAGCCCTGCATTCATCCATTCATCCGATTATTGACCGCAAGGTGAAGGGCGGATTTTTCAATCATTCCTCCGATTAGCCTTAAAAGCTTTGCCATCTATGTTCATCTCCCCCGATGAATAAGAATATCGGATGGCGTAGTACCTTCGCCTCTCCTAAATAGATACTTTTTCACCCGATAATGAGGATGAAAAGAACCTATCATCCGGAAGAAGCATGTCAACGTCCACAAAACTTATTCATCTATATTATCGGGCGGATTGGATTGGATGAGTGCAGGGCCTGGCGGCGTCCAGACATTTGTGGTTAGTCTCACGAGCGTAGATTTCGTGGGTACAGCAATTTCTAGTCATTGTGCTAGGGCAAAGTAAAGACCAGTAAGGAGTGTTTGGTGTGAGAGCCTTGAGAAAGACAAGGTTTGGGCATATGCGAGAGAGATGGATATACTGCTAGCTGTTAGGATTGTGAAAAGGGTGGAAGATTGACGCGCAAGCTGGATTGATTAACCTCACTTGATTTGAGATCGAAGTATTGCTTCATGGATAGTACCATTCTCCCGATCCACCCGAAAATCATGTTCTCGAAGGCTTCATGTCTCTCCCTCCCTACTCTTTTTGTGACTTCATCCAGTACGGCCCGAAAGATCACAGGCAGCTCGCCTCCGCCACAAGGGGTAAAGGTGGCCACAACTGCGACTCGATGACAGCTTTACAACTGTGATTCAAGAAAAGCGGTTTTGATGCCGTTTAAATCCGACGCATCACCCTGGAAGGACTGTGATCTGCTGGAAGATCGACGATGAGATGAGGGCTTCACGTCTGCTGGAAGAGCGGAAAAATGCAACCACGGCATGGCCGTGCCACGACGGTCACATATCGCGATTTACAATCCTAGACGGTGCAAATCGCGGAAAATCGCAGCTTGGATCTCTAAGAAAGAATCCTGAGCGAAAGGGAACAGTGCAATTCCTTTAAATCCTACTTTTCCTATCTACTTTCGCTCCTCTTTTGCCCCCAAGATGGTTTCGGTTTTCTTGCCGTAGAACCCGCTTTTTAGATACCCGTGCTCTTTTTTTTTCTTTTCTCTCACAGAGTAGCAGGTTCCCTCTCAACCACCTCTTACTGCATTTTCTCTTTATCCTCTCTTTGTTAAGACTGTAAAAGTTTTCGACCTGTTACAGATCACCTCAAGACCAAAGAGCAGGGACAACGGGACTTGCAGGGGATGGTGGGATAACAAGAAGTTGTTGTTAGGACTGATGTGGAGTGGAATCCGTTGGGCGCACAAGAGGGGACTGGTGCAACCAGGTCAGTCCTAAGAGAGAATAGTACGTGCAGGAGTCACGTGATATTCCCACAGTTCCCACAGCACTTGGCATTGCCCACAGTGTGGGAAGTGTGGGAAGAGCCAAGAGGTGTGGGAATACACCTTGGCACCCAGAACCAGAAGGGTATATAGGGAGGACGTTGGACGGACTTTCCTTTCTCTCTTCGTGGTTATCTCATGTTATGTTTCTCACATAGGAGCTTCTTCAACCTACTACAGTAACGACCTTTTACTTAGATACAATCAAGCACAAGTCATATGCACACGAAGCAAGCCCACCCCCAACCTTCATACTAACCGACAAGCGTTCAGAATTGATCTGAGGATCAAATCGGTTAGACGACAATTGAAGTGGGAGATACATCGGACGGCTAGGATCTAGTGAGCCTCCAAAGAACCTGAGTAAGGAAAGGTACTTAAGGTAAGTACTTCCAGACTGATATTGCCCTTACCCCAAACCCGCGGACCAGAACAAGAGAACACAGGCGTCAAGAAGGTCTTGACATAATCAACTGTGTTGAGAAACGAGTTCCCCGATGACAGCAGGATGAGCCTAACAAAAGAAGCTATCGGCAATCCAAAGTAGGTGGCTCCAGACAGGGCAGAATGTTCCAACTGACCTGTTTGTCGATCTGCTAGTTGCCAACCTTATCGGTAAAGTGTCACGGGGTGGATTCGGGTATTAGGAGGAAGGAGCAGCAGCAGGAACAGGTATCATTCAACAGGCTATATACGGGCTGGCAGGCAAACCAACAGGCAGGTTTGACGACAGGACGTAGCTCAAAGAGCTACGAATTGGTTGAAGCCACGTAGGCTTTAAAACCTTTCCTCGGCAGAACTCTGGTTCTGCCTTGATCACGTGCCGTGGGGCCACCCCAACGGCGGGAAGGACTTGTCCGCGGTCGTACCGTGACAGTAGAGAGCAAAAGACCTCGGAAGCGCAAAGATGTAGCGCTTTAGCCACAGGTGGCTATGTACGCCACGCTAAGGCCACGAAGTAACGTGACTGCAGGATAGCCATGCCATGCCGTCACAACTAGTCTATAATAATATACTTAGGGCTTGTATGAGAAACCTCGATAGATTAGCCAGATGTCGATGTTACGGGGAACTCGTTTCTCAACACAGTTGATTATGTCATGACCTTCTTGACACCTGTGTCCTCTTGTTCTGGTCCGCGGGTTTGGGGCAAGGGCAATATCAGTCTGGAAGTATTTACCTTAAGTACCTTCCCTTGCTCAGGTTCTTTGAAGGCTCACTAGATCCTAGCTGTCCGATGTATCTCCCAATTCAATTGTCGTCTAACCGATTTGATCCTCAGATCAATCCTGAACGCTTGTCGGTTAGTGTGAACGTTGGGGGTGGGCTTGCTTCGTGTGCCTATGCCTTGTGCTTTGTCACGGTACGACCGCGGACAAGTCCTTCCCGCCGTTGGGGTGGCCCCACGGTACGTGATCAAGGCAGAACCGTAGTTCTGCCGAGGAAAGGTTTCAAAGCCTGCGTGGCTTCAATCAATTCGTAGCTCTTTGAGCTACGTCCTGTCGTTAAACCTGCCTGTTGGTTTGCCTGCCAGTTCGTACATAGCCTGTTGAATGATACCTGTTCCTGCTGCTGCTCCTTCCTCCTAATACCCGAATCCACCCCGTGACACTTTACCGATAAGGTTAGCAACTAGCAGATCGACAAACAGGTCAGTTGGAACATTCTGCCCTGTCTGGAGCCACCTACTTTGGATTGCCGATAGCTTCTTTTGTTAGGCTCATCCTGCTGTCATCTTTAACAACAGGAGGCATAGGAATGCCTTTCGCAGCCTTGATATCGATAAGCGCGAAAAACTCGGCTCTCCGTTTCTCAAGGAGTTGCTCTGACAGCAGTTCTCGCATGTTTCAGATCTGAGTAGTGATCCGTTTCCGAGCCTCCCCGGCGGCGGTTGTCTTCTGGAGAAAGAGTGATTTAATAGACGGATGCTGGTCCATTGAAGTTTCATCGACTTTAGAAAGGTCTGTAGGTGCGCCAGGCACCCTCTGAAAGGATGGGGTTGAGATATCTTCGAAAAGCTTCGGGTCTACTCCAAATGCAGAGCCTAAGCTCAGGCTAGCAAGATTGAACCTCAAGTAGCTAGTCTGATAGGAACTTTTGAAAATCCTGCTGGACTGATGCATAACATAGTTTCGGGAGCATCAGTCAATGTGCCTGATACTATTAGTCATCTCTTTAAAAACAGCCGCTCAAGGGTCTTACCACTGAGTTTGTTGCCAGTCCATACACGAATAGAGTAGTATTTCGGCGAATGACGATACCCTACGACACGACAGACCCGTCGCCAGAGTTTCCAACGATAACTTTCGGAAATTGGGAAAACGAGCTGATCTTGAACTTCGTCCTTCCAGCGGAGCGGAATATACTGGGAGACTGAAAGCTTGGGGAGATTGAGAATGTCGTGAATAGAATCGAAGTCTTCGAAGGCTTCATCGGCAAGTGCTTTGGCTATAAACCATCTAACTAAACAAGTGGTAGGACAAGGAATCACGAATGTCGTAAACTCGAGCGCACTGTTTCATTAGTATTAGTCGTAGAATGGAATGGACGCAAGAGAAAACATACCGCTGGCCGTAGTTGGTAGTGACCGTACCCTTTTTGATTTTCGGGATCCTTACCGTCAAAGTCAATTCTAGCCTTCCGCTTTGAGATCAGCGCGGTCGCGAATAAGCCCGATTTCGAAGTCTTTGTAGCGTAGTTTGTCGAGACACCCACCCCGACAGCCGATGATACCAGCTATTAGCGCTGCTACTATCTATCCTACCTGCTTGTTCGTGAAGGACGTTCAGAAGCATAACAAGGTCTGCGGCCGATGTCTGGACTTTCTTGTGTTGCGTAGTTTTGGCAAGTCCCTTGTAAGACGCAAGCGTAGTAGATATCCACTAAAGATCAGAGTCAGTTTTACATGCCTTGCCTGTTCCAATAATACATACCGAAGTAACCTCCCAGACCGTATCATGACCGTGTGGCTTTTTGCCTTGATATTTCAATTTCCAGTGCTTTCTTTCCCGCCAATCAGTGACACGAGCTCGACGCTTTGCGAGGTATTGGTCGTCCGCATTGAGGACCGGATTTTGCCATTCGCGAAGGACAGTAAATAGCGAGTTGACTGTGCGTACTGTGATCCTGCATATCTTCGTCCGAGTTCTGCTCGTTCGAATCGGCTTGATCCTGGAGGAGATCTCGCTCACTTGGCTCGCCCCCGTCAGATTGGTTTTCAAGTCGAAGCTGAGGTCTCCAGTAGAAGCCCTTGTCGACATAATGAATCAGATAACTCTTGATGAGATCAATAGCGTCTGGGTCGGAGTCACAGAGCTTAATCCAAGTATCTTCGGATTGCTCTTGTGTCATTTGCCTTGCGTCCTCGCACCAGCTGAAGTTCAGTTAGCGGAATGCAAAGCGTTGCGGGAACTATACCGAGGTGACATACTCTCGAAAACTCTGACCAGTTTTCTCTCGATCTCTATTTACCTTCTTCGAAATGCTGATGTTGTACTTCGGCCCAAGGTTAGCTTTCTCGCGTTGAGCAGCCAAAGCCGCAACATAGGCGTCTGTCTTTTCCCTCAATTTCTTCTTCTCCTCTTCGCTCCGGTTGTTGTTCCTTCGGTAACGACCCATAATTAAGCGTTGAAGATCTAGCTTTTGAAGGGTAAAGGTAATTCTCGGGTTTGGATGGGCAAATCACGGTGACTGACTGTGGCTCGGGGAAAGGAATCGAGGACAGAATAAGGCAATACGTAGGCGCCTTTAGTGACCCCCACGGATACCCAGACCTGCGATGGGCGCGGCTTGGACCTAGGTCGCACATCTGGTATTACTGGTATGTAACGAGCGTAAGGTAACGAGAAAAGGTTCAGTTTACAGTCCATATCACGGGATTCCGAGGAACAAAACTCTAGCTGTCTTGTGCCGTTGCAGAGGTTGAAAATCATTGATGGTAGGTAGGGATATGATGAGCGATTATAAACAAAAAGAATTGGTTTATGAAAATTCGTTGATGCCTAGACTCCAGGACTTTTTTTTCCAGACGAATTTATGCAGCAAAAAAGACCTCTCCGCTCCCAGAATCGAACTAGGGACCTTCAGGTTTCGACTACTTCTGAGAAGCAGGGACATTTATCAATTACAGCCCGACGTGATAAACCAACTACCTGTCCAGACGTTAGCGTCTGCCTGATAGTTCAGAGAGGCGAGAACCAACTTACACCAAGCGGAGGTATGATTTATATGAGCACCAAAGAAGTAAATTTGCTAAATATTGGAGTTGACGCTGTGGGTTTGTGAGATGGATAAGGGATAATACCGAAGTCGGAATACTGTACCCGTGCATGGACCTGTATTGACGCAAGCATGCTCATGACATGATATGTATGCTGGTCCTACGTTCTTGACATCTTCTGGCACCCTAAACAGACGCTAAGTTCCTGTACCCTCAGCATGATGACTTTCAGGGCTTTCATCAGAGGGGTAAAAGTAGTTACATCACTCAGAGATACCCCACATATTCTCTTTGGTTCGTCGGTGGAGAGTATCTGACTTTTGGTGTAGATCCAAATCTGATGGGCTGTTCAAGTTTTTATGCAAGAGATTGGTGGAGACGTGGCGTTACCTGATCCGACAGTTGAGTTGCCGAATTTGACTGGAAAATCCCCCCTCGGCTTGCGCCTGTATATTCTAAACATGAGACGCCCTGCAACGCTGCGTGTCAGTGCGTCTTACACTCCTCTCCTCATACTCTCCTCATAAAAACTTGGCAGTGTATCAATTCAGATGTAGGAGACGGCTATCCGCTGCAGAGCCCCGAGGCTAATGTAGCAACATGGGGGTTATCAGGAAGATTCGATACAAGAGTTTGGGAAAGATAAAAGATGGTAGAATACAGAGGCTGTTCAGGCAAGTCAACAGGCGACAGGTGTTCGAGAACAATCGTAGGCGAATGTACTCTGAATCCTGTCTTGTTCGCTACGACTCTGGCAGTGTGCGACCGAGATGTTGTGCTCGTGAGGCTGAGGCAAAGATGACGACCAGCTATCGTTCTTGTTGGACGAACTATAACACGAGTAACAGCATGGGAGACACAAGAGAGCCGCCCGCAAACTTGGCTTATCACTGGCATTAGCATGCTTGCTTACCTCTATAAACCATCGCCTTTGTCCTTTGCTCTAGGAGGTAACAACAGCGCATGGTATGCATCCTCCTGATTTTCCACGACGGCCCAGCGAGAACCCCTCTACTGCGGATCTCGTTACCCTCTATCCCACTATTTTTCATGAACGACCTGCCGCCTCACTTTTACACGAATACGGCCACCTACCGAGTATCGAAGGAGAATCCTGTTCCAATCTTTCGATAGATATGAGCGGTAAAGAGCCAGCAGGGATTGAGCGACGGACGATTGGAGGAAAATGGACCAAGTTCTCTGCACCAGGCACTATGGGCTGTTGTTTAATCACTGGAGCCTCTTTAACAATTGGGCACCACTTCTATTACGAGTGGCTGGATAGTAGCGTGGTGGGTGATTCCAATAAACAGCAGTGGGCCCTGCGGTATGTTTTTCACAATAGTCCTGGCATTCTGGTATGTTGGTTTCATGCATGAGAGGAGATAATAGACATACTTATCACTAATTCAGGTGCATTCCCATCGCTCAGCCTTTTCCTCCAGCAACACTGTCTGTCAAGCCGCGGTTTGTCCAAGTCGAGACCCGCATGGAGGTCCTGGCTCCATCGCTATTCTATCATGAAGAAGCAAGCAGTACTGATCCTTACTTCGCAATCAACAATACACACTACATGCCCAGCACAAAGTTTGCTTGGCTTACAAACACTGTGGCAAGCACTGGAATGGTAATACCACCGTACATCCTACGTTCTCACGCAGATTACAGCTACCTGATCACTTCTTTCTTACCCCGATTCCAGTGCCAATCGACTACGAGCAGCCCTTTCAGTTGGGAGAAGAGAGAAGCTGACGACTGGGTCATATCCTCTTCGGGCTTAAATTTGGAGATGGCGAGAGGCGATTTCAATCGCACTGGATTTACATATGATGTCGTCTTTCCCGACAGTTCCTCGTCATGGTCAGTTTCTATATCTTGCTATGGCAAAACTCGGCGCCATTCCATCTTCAGGCGCCTATAGAGCTGTTTAGGTTCTTACTCTCACGGAGGAGGCAGTCGTTGCAGCTAGCGTGATCGCTAGTGGTCGTATCTATATCGTGAGCTATTCAGGGAAGCTCAACTTTCTCGAGTGCACAGTGTGAAACTCCTCTTTCGATCTCGAGATGAGCGTCAAGAACGGAATCAGCAGCGTATCTGTAAAGAATATCAAGGACATCCAACCAATGTGGCATACGGAATACGGTTGTGACCAAGACCGAAGCCCGGACGGTGAATACTCATTGTTGTGGTTTCGCCAGCTGTGTTCTTCGATATTAGGCAACGTCATATTTGAAAATTGGTCAACGACCCAAGGCAACATCGGCAACACCATTCTTGCAGGATCACAAGAATATCAGGCTGTCTTAGAACAGGAACGGATACTTTATCGGCTAAATAAAACAGCATCATGGCAAGACCATGGCAAGCCTCTTGCCCGAATGATTGAGGGGCTGAGCATCAACACTTCCCTAAGCCTCATGAGCGATCCCGCCTTTTGGTTAATCTCATGATCAACCCTCGCTAGACACCGCCACTAACCATTATCACAGTACACCCGTTCCCGCCACTGCAACATTCACAACGAACAAGCCAGCATATCTTTACGAACCAAAGAATTTGCTTATTTCCTATGGATCAATGCTGCTAGGCACAGTAGCTTGGATCGTACTTGGCTTCTTAGCTTTCCACAAGAACGGCACAAGCTACGACGACCTTGTATCAACAATAGGAGTATCGATGCAGAATCCCGAGGCATGTCTGATGCCGATTGTCCATGGATTTGAAGCTATACTTACCTTTTCCAGACGGTGGAGATTATCCAGCAGAGGTCGCTGGGAGCTTCCGTATGCAACCGAGAAATTGACAAGGTCAGGTTGAGGGTGTGCACCTATATCGACCGAGAAAAAGACGGGACGGAGGTTGATAAGATAGGCTTCGTACCATGTGCTGGCTGATCAGTCCGTGTCCGTGCAAGGCTTTGCCTCTGTCCTTTTCTCTCTAATGGCATGATTGTTGTTACAGCTCACAGATATCTGGAAGACCCCAGATACTCGTCTTAAATAATCATAACCAAAAAGAACACATGTAAATTACATCCACGAAAAAGAAACCCGCCCACTCTTACACACATTCCCCTCCCACCAAAACCCAAACCCATCACCACAACTGACAAGTCGGTTCCTTAACTTTACATCCAAACGCCTCCCTAAATCCTTTGGAATTACTCACCGTCGCCAATATCCTCACGTCCCGCGGACTATGCGAATCAAGCCGCTGCTCATCAGCCACCTGCTTCGGATCAACAACCGCACACCACGTCCTCGCATAATTCAAAAAGAACAACTGATCCGCAGTAAAAGTCTCCAAGCCCGGCATCTTCTCATTGGCCTTCGCCTTCTCCCGCAGCTTCCACGCCTCGTACGAGGCAGAGATACCACCGCCATCAGCAATATTCTCCTCCATCGTCGTCTCGCCGTTGACATTTTCCTTTTCTCCCTTCTCGTTCGTGTACGTGTAGTTTGCGTACTGCTTTATAAAACAGGCCGATTTCTTCTCGTAGCCGGCCGTGGTAGCGTTGTCCCACCAGCGGGAACTTCCTCCAGTGACATTCATCTGCTGCGCCCCGGCATCGACAGAATGGGTCAGTTCGTGACCGATGATAGCGCCTAACCCAGCATAGGAAACATATTCGGGCAGATCGGGACTGAACATTGGTGTTTGCATTATCCCGGCGGGAATGACGATGCGATGGTCGTTGATGGAGTAGAATGCTGTTGCGGCGGGGATGCGCATGCGACCGAGGTCGAACATGTCGCCGGTTAGAAGCGCGTTCCAACTCTTTTTGGCTTGAAGTTTCGAGAATGATATTGCGTTGTTGAAATAGCTTGTCGTTATTGATACATTCTTGTAGAAGGCTCGGATGTCCTGTTTCTATTAAAAAAAATGTAGGCCGAGAGTCTGGAAGGACGACTTACTGCTGCATCGGCGACGTTGGGGTTTGAGGTTTGATAGCCTAGGTTTGAGATGATGGTGGCCACTTGGATGATTAGCATTGTTTCGATCAAAAGAAGTCAAATCCATACACTTCTGCTTCGCAATAATCTTTGTTGAATTGGTCATCCAGTCCAAACGATCCAGCCTAGAGGCAAGGGACTTCAAAAGACTATCAACCATACTGTCGCCAAGCGCCTTAGCTTCAGGACTGAACGCTCTCTCAATATAGACAGAGCCGAGAATGTAATCAAGACTATCCTCGACTTCTCCCAAACAAACCTGCCATCGCTCAGCCGGAGGCAAGTAAAAATCCTCGCCAGTAACGTTTCGAAATTGAGTAAGGGGTTGGTGGTATGCTTTGTCCAGTCGTGGCGCCCAATTTCTTATGATGTTGTTCTGGAAATATGAATGCAAAACCTCGCGAGGAGTCGCTTTGATGATTGTTGATAGGCGTTTCAATTCGATTACGTTGGCGTTGATGGTTTCAATCTTCCAGCTATCGGGTTTCTGGGTATTAAACACCTTCGAGATAGAGATCTCTGGAATGATTTTGTCCAATTCCGCGAGTGTGCTCAATACGTATGGCTCCTTGATTCCAATTAGCTCAAGACTAAAAATTAAATATAACTGGCATCTTGGCCAGGATCGTCGAGTCATGTGTTATCCTGATTGATCAGAATGCGTACAGCATCAGCCTTACCTTTAGGTTCGAAGCTTTGGTCACCTGTGTTTCGAGCTCTAGGACTTTCTTCACTGTTTCCACATACGAGGCAGGCGCATTACCAGAACTAACATTACCTTGCTCCGGGCCCCAAACAATGCGATACATTTGTACCAATGTGTCGGTGTAATTGGCCATGATCTTGGCGTCGTCGTAGTAGGCAGGAGGTACGCCATGATCGGCACTGGTCATGAAGATAGAAGCTTGCGGATTTTTCAAATCGGGCTGGAAAAGATTGAGATGAGTACAAGTGTGTCAAAAAGGTTAATATTCGACTTACCAATATGGCGCTATTGATGAAAGTGGGCGTGGTCCTCTCCGCCATCCAAATGACCAAATTGGTCAGTTCTTGGTTGCTTGAGCTGGAGTTTGTTCCTGATGCGTTCAGTTTGACGGGATAGAGTGACTCGAGTTCGTCTAATAGCACCCGAAGGGGTGCTACGCCCGTCTTCTTGATGGCTTCTTCATTCATACACGTAGAGTAAGCGGTCTTCAATTTGTCGAAATTTTCTCGCGCAATCACTCTGTCTGACTTTGGGAAGGGTGATTTTTCAATGAAAGCGCCATCAAGAATAGATCGCAGGATGTCCTCATTCTTTTGGTCCATGTCAGAGAACATGTCGATGACTAGAAGAATTGCCAAGTAAGTGCACGGCTCAATAGATTTCTGTGCAGATGGAAATTGATCATGACCTACCAGACTTTCCAGCAGGAATGGTATGAGTCTGGCGCCATCCATCGCAGGCGTATGCACTGAAATCCTGACACGGGTCGATTGATGAGTATTTTGGCGAGAGGGCCGACTTCATGGACTTCGCAAACTCGACACATTTTGCGGAATTGCAAGTACTCCCGTTAGTTGCTCTTCTGGCAACTTCATGGTTGGGGCCTGAATGTACGTTAGTATGAATCAGACCTGTTGCTCATGGCCACTGGAAATTTGACAGAATCGACTTACTCGGCAACGCCAAAACAACAACACCAGAGACCAATAACGGCGCGTACCAAGAAAAAAACATGATGAAGAAGCCTATGCCAAATTCTCTTTTGAACGATTGAAATGCCTATGCTCTTCTTAAGCCATGCGCAACACGACAATCTTATTATTCTTCCTTGTAGCTAGGGAATAACGAAGCCGAGAAGAGATGGGGTAAAAAGGGGTCCGCCGTTGTTGAGGCTGTTCACCAAGACTCTTAACAAGGACATAAAGAGAAGTTAATATCGCCACGGATAAATCCACCGATCCCTTCACAACCAAGCCCTACAAAGCTATGACCGGGAAGCGAAGCAGTCATCCGCGGAGCTATAGTATCGAATTTGTGTTTTTTAAAATAAGCAGATATGGCCATGGAGAAGGTGGGAGGCGCAGATGAAGCCGTCCATGAAATATTTCGTACGCGGCGTGAAGCCCGGAATTAGTCTAACAAGACAGCACTTCAAGAGACAGAATGAAATGACGGAGAAGAAGAAAAGTAAATACAGGAAAAGGCGCGCGACAAGGCGATTAAAGGATAAAAATTGGGCAGCCAGATACAGACCGGACTGCTTGCAATATAGCAGGAGAGAAGGGTGGAACGGACGGGATAGATGGCATATAAGTAATTACCTGGACAGCGCGACTGCCGTCTAGATGAATCGACTGTTTACGGGTTGCAGGACAGTTGAGATGATAGTCCGTGGCCAATCAAAGGCAACGACGGAATGGTGATGGAGAATGGCGTGAATGGTTACGGAGTACCGAGTAGAATAAGGGCGAGGGCGAGGGCGTCGGAAGGCCGCCGCCGCCGCCCGGAAAATTAGTGGATCCCACGAAAAGCGCCCGAGTGACCCGACCCCGACCACATCACCAAATGAAGACACACACACACAACGCACGCACGCACGCACGACGACTTGACCCAACATGGTATACTTTACATTATCATACATCATCGCTTCGGGGTATAAACATCGACATCGAGCGGTATATGGTCTAGAAAATCATGCTATCTGGTGTACAAAGAGAGACATCCACGCCATGCAACATCCAAACGCCCGTCGAAATCTAAATCACTTTTTCCCTCCTGCCCAAGTTTTGCTGCCCATTTTTGCGTGAAAACGTTTCTGGATTGCATTCACCCTTATACCTATGGTGCCATGACTAAAGCCAACAGAGCCATGCGGGTGTATAGGCCGTATCTCATCTATCAATTAATTAGCATTCCATCGCTCAATGAAAAGCGAACGACCTACCTGTCGAAAATACGCAGCCCGAGGATCGAAGTCAACCTCTTCACAGACCTCCTTGTTTCTGGGAAGTGGGTGCATGACAATCATGTCCTTCTTCGCCCACTTCATGATAGCATTGTTTACAACAAGCGTGTCCTTGACCTTCTCGTAGTCGGCAACATCCTCAAATCGCTCCTTCTGGACTCGTGTGCAGTACAGAACGTCGGATTTGGCAACGATTTCTTGCGTGAGCTCAGTTGTCTCGGCAATGACTCGATCGTGGGTCGAGTGCTTGTCAGCGCGAAGAGAGTCGCGGACCTTGCTCGGGAGAGCGAGCGATGCTGGCGAGACGAGCTGGATGGTGACATCGTACAGCTTGAGGAGCTGGCAAAGAGAGTGCACAGTTCGTCCATACTTGAGGTCCCCCACGAACGTGACAGTAAGTCCATTGACAGTTCCCAATTCTTCGCGCATGGTGAACAGATCTAGAAATGCCTGAGTAGGGTGTTCACCGCTTCCGTTGCCAGCGTTGATGATTGGCACATTGGCAAATTTGGCGGCAATATCAGCGCTGTCATTGTCCGGGTGACGGAGCACGATAGCGTCGCCGTAGCACTGCAGAGTTCGGATCGTGTCTGCAAGCGACTCGCCCTTGTTTGTGCTAGAATGAGCCTCTGCAACGGCGACTGTGTTGCCTCCAAGTCTCTTCATGGCTGCGTCGAAGCTCGCGCTAGTGCGGGTCGAAGGCTCGAAGAACATGGTACAAAGGACGCGGCCTTTGAGGATATCAAGGCATCCATCACGCTGCACACCAATCCGCATCTGCTCAGCAACGGTGAAGAGATCGTGGAGGTCAGCACGGGTGAATTGTCCGACAGCCAGAATATTCTTCTGCTTGAACGTTGATCTAGCAAGGAGCTCATCCAACGAAGCAGCCTTGGTTCGTGCGAGGGTGACGTGGTGATCCTCATGGTGTGGTGCGTCTACGAAGGTCTGGAAGTCCACTTTGCTGATCTCCATATCGTATTGGCGTGCAAGGGCTTCGATCAGAATCTTGGCATTCTTCACGTTGGTGACCAATGGTGTCTGGTAGTCGACAGCCATACGACGGGTCTGGTATCCTCGACTCATGTAATTGGCAGGACGCCTGAAGCGATTGCTTGATGGCAAGTTGATGTAGAGATCGATGAGGTTGCTTGCCAAATGCTGGGTAAGAGAGTACTCAGCTTTCTGGTCGTCGCGCCCACTACCACCCAAAACTTCAAGGAATTTGACTGGAATGCCGTGCTCACTGATGTAGTCGGCCGTACCAGCGGTGGCGAAAAGCTTGTAGCCCATTTTGTGCAGGCGTTGAATGGAGGGCAGCATCTCCACCTTGTCTTTGAAGGAACCAATAGACAACAGAATGTTCTTCTTGGGCAACTTGAATCCAGTGGATATGAGAGCCTTGATGTATGCTTCGTACTTTGTCCTGCCAAAGCAAGCTACTTCTCCAGTTGACGCCATCTCGACACCAAGAACGGGATCGGCACCTGCGAGACGCGTGAAGGAAAACTGGGGTACCTTGACACCAACATAGTCTGGGGGGATGGTAACTGGTGGGTACTCAATCAGTGGCAAGCCAGCAATGGCCTTGGTAGCCATCTCGATGAGATCGACGCCCATCACCTTGGATACGAATGGGAATGATCGGGATGCGCGAACGTTGCACTCGATGACCTTGATTTCGTTGTCTTTGGCGATGAATTGAATATTGAAGGGTCCAGTCACGTTAAGGGCGTTACCAATCTTTCGAGTGGCATCCTCGATTCTTCGAACAGTTTCGGCGTCCAGATCTTGTGGTGGCAGAATAAGAGTGGCGTCTCCAGAGTGAACACCAGCATTCTCGACATGCTCAGAGATGAAATGTCCAATCATCTTACCATTACGTGCGACAGCGTCCATTTCAATCTCTTTTGCGTTCTCGATATACTTGGTGATAACGACTGGGTGATCACGGGAAACGGCCGCAGCTTGGTTGAGAAAGTTGGCGAGATCGTCCTCCGAGTACACGGTGTTCATGGCAGCACCCGAGAGAACATATGAAGGTCGAACCAGTACAGGGTAAGAGACTTTGCTGCAAAACTCTCTCGCTTCATCGATACTCGTGAGTTCCTTCCACTCAGGTTGATCGACCTGGATTCGGTCCAACATACGTGAGAACTTGTATCGGTTCTCAGCCATGTCGATCATCTCAGGTGAGGTACCTAAGATTTTGACGTTGGCTCGGAAGAGATCGATGGCGATGTTGTTGGGAGTTTGGCCACCCATAGCGATGACAACTCCACTAGATTTCTCCAAGTGGTACACATCAAGAATGGTCTCGAGGGTGATGTTCTCGAAGTACAAACGATCTGCTTCATCGTAGTCGGTACTCACTGTTTCCGGATTGTAGTTGACCATGACCGTCTTGAAGCCATGCTCGCGCAACGTTCGGATGGCGCGAACAGAGCACCAATCGAATTCAACAGATGAACCAATGCGGTACACACCAGATCCGAGGACCATGATGCCTTGATCTTTGAAATCCATGTCGCTCTCCTTACCGTTGTAGGTGATGTAGAGATAGTTTGTCATGGCGGGAAATTCGGCGGCAACAGTGTCAATTTGTTTGACAATGGGGAAAACATGCCCATCGATTCTGGCGCGGCGGACCTCCAATTCGGTGGAGCTCCAGAACTTGGCAAGTTGGCGGTCAGAAAATCCGAGCTGTTTAGCCTCGACAAGAAGTGGGCGAGGAATGGTCTTGGGGTTGTAGTGGGTCATGCGACCGGCAAAATCGCTGAGGTCCTTCAACCTGCACAAGAACCACTTGTCAATCTTCGTCATCTCCCAGATCTTATCTACAGAGTAGCCGCTGTACATGGCGTTGGCGATGGCAAACAAACGTTGGTCTGATGGTGTCTGCAATTCTTGATCGATGGACATGAGCGCACTTGTGGCGTTGAATCCGAGATTGGAGGGATCGACTCCTCGAATGGCTTTCTGTATAGCCTCTTCAAATGTTCGGCCAATGCTCATGACCTCTCCTACACTCTTCATAGAAGAACCTAGCAGTGTAGACACGCGCGTGAACTTTTTCAAGTCCCATCGTGGGATTTTGACCACGACGTAATCCAAGGAAGGCTCGAAGCAAGAGCAGGTAGACTGAGTGACAGAGTTCTTGATCTCGTTGAGTGGAATTCCAAGACCCAACTTGGCTGCGATGAAAGCGAGAGGATATCCAGTTGCCTTGGAGGCAAGAGCTGAAGATCTCGAAAGGCGGGCGTTGACTTCGATGATGCAGTACTCCTTGGAGTGAGGGTTAAGCGCATATTGGATGTTACATTCACCAACCACTCCTAGATGTCGAATGACGTTGACTGCCGTCGTTCTCAACATGTTGTAGTCATCATCTGAGAGTGTCTGGGATGGGGCAACCACAATGGAGTCGCCGGTATGGATACCTAGGGGGTCGAAGTTCTCCATGTTGCACACAGTGATACAGTTGTCATGCGCATCTCGGACCACTTCGTACTCGATTTCTTTCCAGCCTTTCATACTTCGCTCGATTAGGATCTGTGGACTGGCAGCGAAGGCCTTGTTGCAGAGGTCTTTGAGCTCCTCCTTGTTATCGGCAAAGCCGCTTCCAAGACCGCCGAGAGCGTAAGCAGCACGAACGATGACGGGATATCCGATGCTGTCGACCACACTCATGGCTTCCTCGACGGAGGATGCAGTGGCGGACTTGGCACATTTCTCGCCAATCGACTCCATGCTTCGCGCAAACAATTCGCGGTCCTCAGTCGTGATAATGGTATCAATTGGTGTTCCAAGCACTTTGACACCTAGCTGTTCCATTTCATCTTTGAGCTGAATACCGACCTGAAGTGCGGTCTGGCCACCGAAAGTGACGTAGATAGCATCCGGCTGCTCGTACTTGATGACCTTTCGAACGAATTCGGCGTTCACAGGCAAGAAGTAGACTTTGTCAGCTAGACCTTTCGAGGTCTGGATTGTGGCAATGTTTGGGTTGATGAGGATGGTGTAGATGCCTTCCTCTTTCAAGGCCTTGATTGCCTGACTTCCAGAGTAATCGAATTCGCCAGCCTGCCCAATACTGAGGCCTCCACTGCCAAGGACGAGAGCCTTCTTGACATGAACTCGTGGGTGGAGCTTGACGTTCTCCTCGCGGTTTCCGCCAGGAAATATGACAGGCTGAGCAAGAGCCGCTTTGTCTACCATGCATCGCTTGATGGCATCGATGAAGACGTCAAACAGGAACTCCGTGTCCGTAGGTCCAGGAGCGTGTTCGGGATGGAACTGGACACTGAAGTAGGGCTTATTGACGTGTCGAATACCCTCATTGCTACCGTCGTTGGCGTTGACGAACAACTCTTCCCAGCCTCCGCTGAGTGTCCTCGTCTCAACGGCGTAACCGTGGTTCTGCGAGGTGATGTAGCATCGACCGGAGATGAGATTGGTGCATGGGATGTTCATGCCTCGATTGCCAAACTTCATCTTCTTGGTCTCGGCTCCAGAGGCACGAGCAAGGAGCTGGTGACCGAGACAGATGCCGAAGACAGGCGTTCTCGCCTCGTCGAGAGCTGTACGGATGTGTTCGACCGTCTTCTCCATCATGGCGGGATCACCAGGGCCGTTAGATATGAAGAGGCCATCGTAATCTGTGCCAGCCAACTTGGGGAAGTCATAGTCCCAAGGGACTACCTGCACCTCGACACCACGTCTGACCAGGCATCGCAATTGGTTGTACTTGAGACCAACATCGACGCAGACGATGCGCGCGGGACGGCCTGAAGGATGCTTGAGGGCGGTTTCAGGGGCAGGACTGTAGATTTTCGGCTCTTTGATAGACACTGGGTGACGGTTAGGAACATGTTACAGCAATGATAGGTGTAAAGGCCAAAATACCTTCTGCGACCAGGTTCTTATCATTTGGATCATACCATGGAATGACTTCAAATTCCGATCTCCAGTGCTCGGTATCAGTTCCGTTGGCAACACCGTTTGTGGCTGGACCAGTAATCTGCAGTGCATTGGCAATGCCATTGACAAGACCATTAACTCCATTTGTGGCCTTGGGTAACAGCATTCGCCCGAGCATACTTCCATGCTCTCGAATGCGCTTCGTCAGAGCTCTGGTGTCGACGCCATACATGGCAGGCACCCCTTGCTCTTTCAGCCAAGTACCCAAAGAGGAGGTCGCCAAATAATGGGAATATTCCTCCCCAGCATACGAAGAGACGATCAAACCAGCAACGTGGATCTCCGAAGACTCGAAGTATGCAGGGATACCGGGTAGCAGCTTGTCCATCTCGGTCCTCGAAGGTACACCATAATTACCCACGAGGGGGAATGTAATGACCAGGATTTGCCCTCGATAAGAAGGATCGGTCAAGGACTCTGGATATCCGACCATGCCAGTCTGAAAGACCAGCTCACCAGAGGCCGCCCTTTCGGCGCCAAAGCTGGTTCCTCGACAGACAGAGCCATCTTGGAGCTCAAGCGCAACCCCGACCATGATTTCGGTTGATGGTGGACCAGTATCCTGGATGTATGGTCAGTATTACTCAATGTGACAGCCCCAATAAAGAAGTGTCGCTCAATCGAACATACTCCACACTGCAGCAACGGTGCTGGAGTTCGAATGCGGGGAGCAGTCAGCGATTCAGCTCGCCTAAGGGTTGGAACGGGGGATGTGAGGATATTATGGTGTGCTCGGAAGAGGTGGTAGTAATTGCGAGGGCGAAGAATCTGTTTGACTGGTGTTCATAGTTAGTGGACTGTTCGGGAATCGCAGACCAAATTTTGCACTGGATGCAGGTACTGGACTGAATACATACCCCGCCGATTTGTTGGAGCAAAGTGTGGGGGATTTGCTCAATTCAAGCAGACTCCAGACTGTGAACACCAGAGAAGCTCTCGGATACTCTCTGTCTAGGAATAATTGTAGCAACGAGAATGCAGGTGAGGTTGCTCACAGAAAAAGTGAAGGTTTTGAAAAATAGCTTGCCCGGACAGACTAAACTCAACGCGTACCCTGGCACCCAGGATTATTCTAGCGGTGTGAGGGCTGAGGGTACGGGCCAGTGTCGTAGGAGGTATTCTTGTGCAGCTGAAAGGCCCTCCTGTCGTTGGACTTGACCTGTCTCAACAATACGAAGCTTCCCACTGAATATCAACCCACCGATATAGATCTTCACGGATCGCGGGGATCCTCCACCTGCTGCATCTGCTCTTTGTACTCCTATGCATGACATAATCTCTCCATGGACCCAACGACATATGCAAGGAACGTGATGCCTCAGTAGTGCGAGGCAGCTCACCACTGCAATCCTGGACCATCTCGAGGCCTGGCTGAGACTGGCTCTGCCTCTCACAATCACGAGGCTGCATTGTGAGACAGTCCAGGCTGCACTGTCCAATCATATCTGCAGGCGCTAACAGCGGCTTTGGATCTCTGGGGTGGTGAGGCGAGGACGAGGCTTGCAAGAGGGAGAGATAAGAGCAAGAGCACTGCGAAGCACCACAACTGACAACAAGGACGCTGCTGAACAATGGCCGCTACTAATTCAAACACCTAATCCCACCGGCTAGACTCTTTTGCGCCATCTACACCTAGCCTCCTAGTAATCTGACTGTCAGACACAATCACAATCACTATCACTCCCATCCCGCAATCCTAATTTCCCGCCGCGCGACAAATTATGCCCCACGCGTTCGAACATCACCAAAGTGTTTGCCGGTGACCTCTAGCCAATCCACATCACTATGCTCGCAAGTCTCTTGCATCCCAGAAAACGCCAACAACGCCCCTCAAACTCGCTTTCGAGACCTCTGCTCTACAAAACCCGACCTAGCAACGACCCTCCGGCGCGCGAAGAGTCTGGTTCTTCCGATGAGGGCGACTTCTTCACCAACGGCCAACATGACGGAAACGAAGACGACGACCATGACAATCAACCTCTCCTCCCTATATTTTCTGCCGAGTTGCTGGACCGCATACCTATCTATCACGCCCAACATAGCATAAGATTGCTCGTCCTGGGAAAGGTTGAGACTACTCTATCATGGGACCAACTTCGAAGCCCGCAAGTATCGCAGTTCCTCGTCAAGCCTCTGTCTCAGAACATCAAGCAGCACCACTTTTCGCGCGGTACCTACTTGGCCCTGATTGCCAATTGTTTGCAGTTCAAAAAGGATGCTGAAATGCACCCTGGAAGTGCTGGTGTCTACAGGACGAGAGCTTTGGTGTGCGAGCTTTTGGCCATGCGACTTCTGAAAGAGTCGTCAACAAGAGAGGTCAGTGTGGCAATTTCGGTGCCATAGGAATCCAAGGCTAATGCTCTTTCAGTTGATTGACGCACTTTTCTACGATTTCGATCCTCTACAGGGCATGCTGCCTCCCACCAACGGCCAAATCGCGAGGCTCAGGGCCAACGCCCGTATATCAGCTGTGGAGATTGCCATAAGAGCCCAGGCAAAGCGCTTCCTAGCACACCCTCTCGTAGTACAACAGCTCGAAGCAATTTGGAAAGGCACGATTGTGTTCCATTCAGCAGCCGATACCCTTCATCGAAAACCCTCCAGACAAACGCAAAGCCATGCAGCATACGGTGCTATCGAATCACCACGATCCTCTCGCACTGTCACAGACGTACGACCGCAACAACAGTCAAGACGAAAGTCACTAGAATCTTCTTCATTGGTTAGAAGGACGGTCAGCCTGTATGATCCTTCGGATGCGTCTCCTTTCAAGCTATCGCGCCTACGAGTGCCTCTATATCGCCAAATCTTCTCCACGCTTTCCTACGCGATCATGCTTGGCCTGTTCATCGCTGTGCTGCTTCAACGATCTCTGGACATAACTGGACTAGAACTCGTCTTCTGGTTTTGGAGCGCCGGATACATGTTGGATGAGCTCGTGGGTTTCACCGAGCAGGGCTTTGGGCTGTACATCATGAGCGTCTGGAATGCTTTTGACATTGGCATCTTAGTCATGTTGGTCGTCTACTATATTCTTCGCCTTTATGGAATCCTGATCCCTTCCTCCAACAAGAAAGAAATTGCCAATTATGCCTACGACACTTTGGCGTCTACGGCCGTCTTACTCTTCCCAAGACTCTTCTCTATTCTGGATCACTACCGATACTTCAGTCAACTTCTCATTGCATTTCGAATGATGGTTCTTGACCTCGTCGCGGTACTGCTTTTAATTCTTATCGCCTGTAGTGGTTTCTTCGCTGCCTTCACTCTAGCGTTTCCAGTCGATCTCAATGCCTCCACAGCAGCATATGCCCTCTTTCAGTTGTTGATGGGCTTCACGCCAGCAGCTTGGGAGATATGGGATGACTACAATGTCCTTGGGAAAATAGTCTTGACGATGTTCCTAATCATCACTCACTTCCTCATTGTCACAATCCTCATTACCGTTCTAACCAATTCTTTCATGGTATGTTGCCTACAAGATATGCGCTTCAATTGTACTAATGCTCCCAGGCTGTCATCAATAATGCGAACGATGAGCACCAGTTTCTGTTCGCGGTCAACACCATTTCTTTGGTGAAATCAGAGTCCCTCTTTGCCTACGTTGCCCCCATGAACGTCTTTGGCTGGTTGCTTGCCCCTTCACGATACATCTTGACTTTTCGCCAATTTGTCAAAATCAATCGCACCCTCATCAAACTCACTCACCTGCCAATTCTGTTCTCGATTTGGGCGTACGAAGGTCTCATCCTATCTCGCCATGTCTATGAGCCCACAGACTTAGTGGAACAGCGAGGCCGCCACATGAACAGACAGCCCGCCTTCACGTTGCGTGGATCTGGTGATAGGTTCAGCCCTGGCGCTCGTCTACGCGAACCTTCGGTCACGACTTTTCACAAGGATCGTGTACTCGAAGAAGTGTTCCGACAACCTTTCCGAGCGCCCAGTGATCTTGACGGAGGGCGAGATGATTCCCGAGACCATCGGCAACGGACTACGATCGTCCATGATTGGATGCGCAGTGTTGGTCCTCAAGGCCCAAATTCGCCCATGGAACAAGCTCGAGAAGAGCTAGATAGACTCGAAGCTCGTCGGCCAGGTATGAGGCGCTTCAAGACGTCCCATGGCACCTTTTCGAACAGGAGAGGGTCGTCGTTCATGGCACCCTCAGCTGTGTCTGATCCGGAAGACACGCGGACCGTCAATCCACGGCAATACAGAACCATCCAGGAGGAAGGCTCCACACATCACAGTGTGGATGATTTACCTCAACAAACAGATGCGGATGGTGACGATGAACTGGCTACTAATGATGAAGACGATCACGAAGATGACACTCATCGAGGACAGTCTGATGACGACAGCGAGCTCGGGGGCACTGATGACTATGACGACGACGAACAACCAATACATTTTCAGACACCTACAACAGTGAGAGCACTTGATAGTACACCTCTCTACCATACTGCCGCAACGACGCACCAGCTCGACGGCCCTGTTTCGCCCGAACAAGGACCTGTGTCGCCGTCCAGGCACGTACGGCGTCGCACTGCGCCTCATACACGCACCACCTCCTCTGCTACGATTTTGTTCTCCCCTCTGGTATTAACAGAGGACGACGTGTCAAGAAAGCCGTCATTACCCATGACTTCTTCACCCCCTCAAGCGCCCCCACTCAATCGCGCCTCGGCCGCATCTACAGCCCGTAACAGTGGCAATGAGCATTTGAGTGGCACAGCTACACCTCGCCGCTCTACTGGAAAACGCTCTGGCGCGCTGACACCTCTTACAAGCCTCGCAAGTACTGACCCGGCAATGAAGTCGCCAGTTCGTCCTCGACCTATTTTCCCTCCACGCAAAGCAAACCAGTCATCACCTAACCTGGCGGGCTTCCTAGCTCTCGACCGAAGGAGACCAAGCTTTAATGCTATGGCTCTAGATTTGGCCAGTGATTTAGGCGATAACCGAATCGTCCCTGACGCGGTTGGTGCATTCCCAGCGAGCTTCGGTACGCAATTGGATATGAGCATGGCGGCATTGAGACGAGAACAGCAAGAACGAGGAAGAGGCAGCAATGGCGATAATGATACAACGAGGCGATTGAACAAATTGATGCTTGCTAGAATGGAGAAAATGGAGCTTGGCTTTCAAGAGGTGCTGCGGGAAGTCAAGGGTCTAAACAAAGACAAGGGTGGGAGCAAGAGTGTTGGGGCTTCCAGAGCTCCTAGCAGCGTGGAAGACAACACGGTCAGGAATGTCACGAAGAGCAAAGCGAAACGAGGAGGCCATGGAAAGACGCAGAGGTTTGAATTTGAGCCTTCCTCTTCGGCGGAGAGTCCTAGGGCTATGACTGATGACTATGAGGGTGGGACCAAACTCGGCACGTCCATTTGATTCAAGCATTTCAGCGGGTTGTGGTTGGTATTTTCTTTCTGTTTTGTCTGGGTTTGTCCTACATATTTATCGTTTTCTTGTACATCTTTTCGTTGCACGCAATAATTCTTCTGGTATTTTTCTCGGACTCTACCTACATTCTAGCATATGGGTGGCGCAGTCTGTTTTTTTCTTGCATGATACCTCCTTAGTTGTACAGTAGACTTTTCGGATTATTCTCGGGCGGAAATTTACCTTTCGTCCAGCAGACAATCTTGAGCACACTTTTTGTTCTCGGAGTGAGTCACTTCGATTCCTGTGGGGTACGAAGATGGGGTTTAGCTCAGTTCGGAGACATTGTTGGTCAACGGAGTGGAAAGAGTTTGGTACTGAAGCGAACTTTCACCGTTTGGAGTGAGTCCGGAGTGGACATGTTGGCTGAAATACCCACCTTCAGGGTCTCGACAGAGCAAAATCTTGATGGACATACAGTTCAGAGACGTTGGCGAACCCGGAAAATTCCTTTTTGGCTCCGCTTCTTGCGGCTTTTAGAACGGCGGCATTGCGAATTGTACGGATCGGAACCGTGGTTTGTCTGGAAAAGTTTGAAACGAGAATTTTCGGGTGGGACCTGTTAACTCTTTTGTGAGGTGGTTGGGGCTTACCTATAAAACTTGCTCTTCTTGCTCTTGAGCTTGCAGGCCTTTTTCTTTCCACTTCTTTCCCTCACTCCATTCTTGCTTGCTTCGCCTGCCCTTTGCTGTGTTGCCCTTGCCTTTGCCATTGTTCTAGCACTTGCCTTTGCCCTAAGGTTATCTTTGTTCTAGCACCTGCCTTGTTCTCGCCCTTGCCCTTTGCCCTTTGTCTAGCCAGCACTTTCCTTGTTCTCCCCCTTGCCCTTGTTGCTAAAATTCTATGCTGGGTGCTTACGGTGGTGGTGAATTGTGGTGCATATTCGGAATCGTTTGGGTGAGTCTTCTTCTTTCTTCTTCTTTCTTCTTCTTCTTCTTCTTGTCGCTTCCGTCGATCGGACATGCAAGTTGATCACGATGCTAATTCCCGAATATGTTTTTTTGTTTACTAGGCGAGTCTCCTTATTTCCCATCTTCTCTACGGCCTCTTTTGGAGGCTGATATTGAAGATGATTCTAGGGTGGTCGCAATTACACGATGCAACGTTACCGCTTCGAATGCGACGTCGAGACCCAGGAACAGGTATTCTCCGTCAGTCCTTCGACGATAGGCAGGTATTATCTATAAGTCCTTCAACAGGCCAGAGCCCCGATCGGAAGAGCTACGTACGCGCTTTTACTTTATGGATTACTTCGTCACGATACGGATACTCCGAAGGAGATGACATATGATTCATTCTTAATCCGCGATACGGTCACCGACGAATGCGATGACGAGCTTCCCCGAAGAAACGCTCTTCTTTATGGAAACCCCGAAGACGTCCCCAGCGATGTCTTCACAAAACTTATTTGAGGGGGACTGGGGGGTTCCTAACTTTCGCTGTGGATCGTCAGCGGAAGGGAGAGAACATTGAAGGGTTCTGGTCATAGACTGGAGCATGGGTTTCTTCCACGATAGGGATCCTGAGAATCATGGAGTCGATGATTTCTCGAATGTAGGGTTTTCGCTGTTGTGATCTCCGATTGCGGGGTTCTGGGGATTGCGAGCTTTCGTATGGGACGATGATGAGAGTGTTCTTTTGAGCTGTGCGTTGGCGAAGTCCCAAGGCGCAGACGAAGTCGAACGATTTATTCTCTGAGTCTCGTTTTCTGGATATTCAGGCTTACAGCAGATGTGCCGAGTTGTGCGTGTCTCGACCGTATTGGTATCTTTGGGGTCATCTCCGAGTTGAGAGAGGGTCTCGGAATGACTTCTATCGAAACGTTGCGAACCCGCTCCTTGTCGATGGTTAGCTCTGGGGTTATCTTTTCTTCAAGTTGAGCGAGAATCTCGCTCTCGACTTTTGTCGAATCGATATGACACCGCTCCTTGTCGACAGTTTCCACATAGACACTTGGATGCGTGTTCTACGCTGTGCTGCGTTCTCGCTTCCCTGTTTCGCGAGCCCAAAGAAACGCAGTTCCGCAATGAGATGATATATCTTGCGAAAACGAACATCCTACCTTTCTCCTCCCACGACAAGCTCTACTGAGAACGATCTCGTCGTCATCGCGACTTCGAGATGCATGCGGGTTCCTATCCGAGGAAATCAGGATATGTGCCATCAGCCACGCTTTCGAGTTCGAGAGCATTGATCATGTCATACTGACTCAGCTGCTACGCGATGTCCGCCAGATTTTACCTGTTGGGTACCTGATAGTCGAGCCGCATGCAAAGAAGCTGAGTTGAGAAATCCAGCCTCTGCTTCGTCCCGGTACCAGAACCCAGCATTCTTGCCTACGAGCTTCCCGCCACGACTGGTTGATACGGTCAGATCGCGCCGTTTCTGTGTGCTGAAACGCTCATTCCTGGTCGCACTTTGGAGACGTTGGTGTTGGTTTGTGGGCACATCGGTCTTGGATTGTCAGAGGTGAATATTCTGGAAATCTTGGAGACTGATGGGCCTGGATCGACGCTGAAGGATTGGGATGTGGAGTCGCGAGGATTTATCCGGCTGTTCAAATGAGTAAGAGCTGAGTGAGCTGAGTGAAAAGCCTCAGCTTCTCAAGAGCTGGACAGCTTACACGATAGGGAGGTGTGAGCTAGTACCTTCTCATCATACCGATGCAATTCGGTACTACTCTTACATGAGCTGAGAAGATTGTTCACCCATATCTCAGCTCTTCTCGGAAAGAATGAGCAGAACTGTCAACCTGTGAGCTCATTTTCCTGCGAAAGCACCAGAAACGCGATCCCCCCTCGCTTTCGCATGAGTAATTCCACTTCGGTGGAATGCAGAAGGCGTGATGTCTTGGTAAGCACGTGTGCTCCCACATCTCAGGATCGTGGCTCTGCTCGTATCACCCGTTCCCGATGCGAGTGTGTACCATGAACAGAGCTGAGGGTGCGTGGACCTCAGCTCAACCAGACAACGAAGTCCCAACAGGAACCTCCTCGCCTCTCGCGTGATGCAAAGACCCGAACGTGAGACCGAGAGGTCAGTGTCTGGAAACGTGGAGAAAGCTCACTCATTTCAGAATCTGCATCCGCGATTCTTGGGTGTTTGTCATAAATCCTGACTTCTCCCTGTCTTTCTAGGGAACGTGAGTGAGCACCACGAGCAGCTGTCGTCGCCAAACTTCAGCTTGCAAATATGCGAGAGCTGGGAGTGACCAATGCACGTCTCTCCCTTCCTGTCGGATGAGGTGGTATGAACTTTGAAAGGACTGTGTGGTTTCAATCACGTGCCAAGTATCTCGGTACTTAAGAAGAGGGAGGGCCTCCCTCTCCCTCCTCTTCTTCTTTAGATAAGAATACAGGAACTACCCCCCTTTATCTCGCTGTCTTTATTTCCTAGTCTACCTTAGTTCCTTTGTTTCCATTACCGAATGAAGCCAATTCAACAGACTGGTTGGTGAAGAAAGCTACTGAGCAGGTGGCGAGCCACTGGCTATGATGGGGTGCATTACCATCTTGTTCGACGGGAGCAGGGAATAGGCAGAGTGAGGGTTTTGTAAGTCCCCTTCTCTTCTCTTCGGACTTCAATGAGACTAATGACCATATAGGGCTTCATAGCGCCAAAAACCTCGAGGGAGAGATTCACAGCTGACGAGTTGACGTTCTCTCAGTGGGAAAAGCCTCGGTCGTAATCCTCCCTCAAAGACAGCAACATTGTCAAAGGACTATCATTATGCGCACCTCCACCATCTACTTGCGACGGCACTGGATGAAGTGGAAGGCGAAGGGCCAGTTCGACTCGATGGAAATGTAGCTATTCTACGAGGTTGAGCGATGCATCGAGCCTTCGACATGACCAAACGCGACGTTTGCAAGTTGTTGGCTCCACGGGATTTGAGACTACGTTCTAGCCTCTTTTCCGAGCGAGAAGTAATGGAAATACATAAGGACTCTGCTTCCTGGCTGCCTGTCTTATTCAATGCGTGATGGAGAGTGTGAGAATCTGCTCTCTAGATGCTTGTCTAATTCAGGACGTGATGGAAGATGTGAAGACCTTGACTATCTATCTGCTTGTCGGACTCGAGTGTGATGGAGGTAGTTGAGATGATGGACTGGACGCTTGCTTCGTTGTGGGATGCTATGTTGAGTCGGGGAAAGAGGGGCCTTCGTTGCTAAATATTTCGGCTATGACGATATCGGTGAATATGAGAAGTGGATTTGGTTCTACCGCATGAGAGATATCGCACTTTCTTGCGTGAACTCGTCTACTTTCTCGTTCCCGCTGAGCCGCAAAAAGACCAGGATTCTCTGTGTTCTAGTTGGTCAATTTAGAAGCACAATTTATGCACTTCTTCTCCGACACTGTCTCGTGCTCTTCGACGACATGAGCGATTGTGAAACCGGACTTGCGAGAAGAGACTTTTTTCTAAACTTATCACTGGGCAACGGAGTCAGAGGGAACACGTTTGCCGAAAAGAAGGCTTTCGAATTGCCCATGGCTGCAGCCAGTCGGGCTATGAAACCATTCTTCTGAGATAACATCCCACTAGGCAGGTATATTTAACTCCTTGAAGAGCATGTCCAGGAAAAGGAGCGACTTCGACTTTCGGGAGCTCTATCATCGACAACAAGCTCTCTCGAATACCAGATCCAGTTAGCCCGTCCCAAGCAGCAAACGCCAGCTACTCGTCAACTCACTCCATTACAATTCATCACGAAACTCGAAACCCACCTCCCCGAGCTTATATAAGAAACGCGCATCACTGTGGAAGCCGAGGTCGGACGGAGATTGAGGTGTCTGTTTGGGAAATGTTGGCAGGCCAGTACGAAGAGATGAGATTGTATCATAGGTCTCCGAATAGGCGAGATGTTGTGGGAGGATTGCATTAGGACGTGATCCATTCTCTGATCGCCTGCTTACCAATTTCAAAGCTATATACTGAATCAAGTATAGTGCAGAACGGATAAGGCGACCTCTGTGATACCTGCACCAACCAGGAAGAAGAGTCCAATATTCGAAATGTATTCTCGTAAGAAACCTGCAGCAGTATTCTCACGTGAAGACGCGTTGATACAACACGCGCATCACCCTCCCTCGCGGCCGAAAGACCATGGAGACGGAGATTCAAGGTTCTATTCTGTCCTCATGTTCCAACAGACCGATGAAATAGCAGATTCAGACACAGCGAGCTCAGAAAAGGGTATCGAGGACTTGCAAACGACCGCCTTTGAGGCTCCAGTTTCCGCAGGTGATGTCAAGCCTTGTCGTACCATTTACGAGATTGAGGAAGATGTCAAGTCTGCTTTGACTTTCAAGATATACTGCTTCTTCGAGGATCTCCACACATTACAAGGCGAGCTGCGAAGAACATGGACGGCACATAAAGAAGGAAAGATGAGCCTTATTGGTGCTACCATCAAACCCAACGGCTGTCATTAAACTTTTGTCTCGGGCTGAAAGGAGCTCGTTGAACGGAACTCCTCACTCAGCGTGGGTAATTCAACTCAACTTTACCAGAATCTCGCTTCGAAGATGCTATCCTCGGCGCCTCTACGACATGATGAGCCACATAAAATGAGCCCATGGTCGCCGAAGACAGACATGTGTTTGAGATGACGCCTTTCGAGGAGTTCATTTATTTCCCAACCGGAGCCACCCTACTCAAACTCTCGTCCATGAGTGAAGATTTCCGGAAGAAAAGGTTTCCTCAAAAAATCATGCCCATTTACGGTTTGGGATGGCACCGATCGGAGGATTTTGTGTAGCAGATTTGCCGACAGATTGCTTTTCGCAGTCTTTGGCTTGTGGTGAAGAATTTGCGGACTCATGAAATCGAAATCCTCACGGCAACGCCAAAGGGTTTAAAAGCAACATCGTGTCTCAGCCTGCCTTTTCGTCAGCAAATCCGTGCATATCGTCAAATATCGATTGCGGGTTTGATCGGAACGTGCATGACCATAATCGTGCGGACGGCCACAGTGGTAGCCGACCGCCGCGACAAGATTGTCAGTCTGGATTCAAGACAGTTCCGACTCCATCACCGAAAACGACCGACTTAACCTCGATAATTCGTTAGATGGATGCATGACCCTGATTGAGCTCAGCGAGGGTCATGCGCTACAACCTACCAAGTCCAAGTTCTCCTTCATTGAACGCTCTAAGTATTGTTTTGACGAAGCAACACTTCGAGAATACCGGATGGTCCTCTGGGATCAAATCCAGGCGCTTGGTGGTCATCTTCAGATACTTCAATCGTAGGTTTAAGCAATGTTGTTTCTTGGATGTGTTGAACCGACGTAATAGGTCCTCTGCTGCACAAAGGCAAATACGTGGAAGCAGCGGTCAAGCATCTGTCATCGATCTATCAGAAAAGCCTCAACCTCGACCTAGTGGTTTATCACGGAGTCAATTGTGTCCCTCGGTTGGTCTCCGCCCACGTGCATGTACGAGTCGAGGAGGGCAATCAGGCTCTGCAAGCAGTAAGTAATGGTACCTAAGGTCCAGAAGAGAAGCAAAGCATCAAATATCGCAAGCGACTCACTTGTCCTGCTTAGCACTCTCATTTATTGGTCAGAGCTAGATTATAGATGGTGGAATAGCGAAGCTTGTCATCATCCAGCGGCTAATCAAGACACGAGCGGAAGAGAGAAATGGAAGATAATTATCATGATTAATCAAGGAGGTTGAGACGTTCGAGGTTGATGAAGCCTGCGACTGGCACGTGACTGGTTAGCGGGAGATCAGCCGGGCTTTCCCCGAACAGCACCAACATGAAGCATCAGACATTCTTTTTCTGCTTGGCAACACTTCGCGCCGAGCTCCCCTATATGTGCTCCTATCGTGATCATAGTGTCGTTCCTAAATAGCAATCTCGAAATCCTTAGGAGAAGGTCTGGTTATATCGTGGTATATTATTAACCCGAGACGAGACGAGCTTCAATCTGTATTTCTCCGCCTAGCCGTATACCGAGTCGCTAATTACCCTCTTCTACCATGGACGACCGCCACGATAACGTTACACCATGTTTCGCTTATCCAATCTCTTGACCCTTATATTCGTGGGGCAGGCTGCGAGTCATCTGGGTACCGTCCACGGCGATAAGGAGCAGAAGCAGTGTACCGTGATACCTCTGGGGGCTCCTCAGAACGATGTCCCGCAGATTCGCAAAGCTTTCGAGGAATGCAACAATGGTGGCAAAGTCATTTTCCCTCAAGGACAAACGTATAGAATAGCCGAGAAAATCAAAGTCAACATCCAGAATGTTGAGATTGACTGGTCTGGCATCTGGCTGGCATGTTATCCATATCACTGCTGGAAGAACTAGCTAATTTTTGCCAGATGACACCTGACCTCAATTACTGGAGAAAGAATTCTTTTCCTGTGGCATTTCAAAATCATGCTGCAGGCATCATCTTCAGCGGGTCAGACATCACCATTAATGCACACAAGATCGGGGGTGTACATGGCAACGGAGAAGCCTGGTACAATGAGGAACAAGCAGTAACGAGACCTGGTCGACCTATGCCCTTCGTCCTTTGGAATGTCTCAAACGTCGCTGTCCACGGATTCAGCGTTTGGCAACCACCACTCTGGGGCTTCAACATCATGACCGGTTCCAACATCGAAATTACCAACCTCTACGTCAACGCGACGGCTCGGAAGGCGCCTCGGGGAAAAAATTGGGTTCAAAATACCGACGGCTTCGATACCATGGATGTCAACAATTGCACACTCTCCGGCTTCATCTACCAAGGCGGTGACGATTGCATCGCCATCAAGCCCCGCAGCTACAACATCGCTGTTTCTGATGCCATATGCCGCGGCGGAAATGGCATGGCGATTGGTAGTCTAGGGCAGTATGAAGAGGACTCCTCAGTCGTCAATGTGACCGTGCGAAACGTCAAGATCAAGAGATACAACGAAGATATGCACAACTCCGCTTACATTAAAACCTGGATTGGAGTGTCTCTCCCACAAAAAAACTACGAATCTGCCGGTCTGCCTCGAGGAGGAGGAACCGGAGTCGTTCGAAACATCACCTTCTCCAATTTTACAATCGAAGGGGCAGACTCGGGCCCAGCGATTTCGCAGGACAGTGGAAATTCTGACGGCTCGGCTAGCGGAACTTCGAAGATGGAGGTTTCTGAGATCGTATTCGAGGGTTTTCGAGGATATTTGAGTGATGCGAGCATCAAGAGGGGAGTGGTTGCCGGCGTCGGGTGTTCAAAGGTGAAGCCTTGTCATGACATTACGTTCAAGGACATCAAGCTTAGACTTGGGAAGAACGCGACCGAGGATGATATTGATGGAAAGTGTAAAAATATTGCCAAAGGCGGCGTGAAAGGGTTGAGGGGTGGCGGCTGCGAGTAGGCAAGTCATACAAAGTGAAAGCATTGATCTCATGTCGATCTGAAAGCACTGATCCATTGCCCGCAGGCATTCCATCGACTCCTCAAAAAAGCCGTCGACTTGATGAAGCAAGGAATCGTCTTCCCATAGGCGTGATCCATGAGGAGCCCATGGTAAAAAATATGCACTTGTCATGTAGTCTTTCCATGTCTTATTCGCTCAGCCATATACCTTCTGGTTTTTTCAAGAGAACGAGTCCACGGGAAGCTGCAAGTCCATGGTTTCTTCGATACATTTGCATGCTTGGTGGAGCCCCGAGTCTGAGTAGATCAAAATGCAGGGGCCTGAGATGATTGCACGGGTTTCTGGCGGTGGTAGGTCGCTCCAGGAAATCTGCTTTGCACTCTAGATCTTCGTTGTCGTTGTCGTTCATCGTGTTCTTCGTTGCATGGAAGAAAAGTGTTTGCTTGATACGTCTAGTATTAGGATGCAACTGTGAGTATTCGACGCAAACTAAGATGCAATAAATCCAGCTCGCAAGCTCTGAAGATAAGTCGTAAGCATCGTGGAATGTGCCTTCGAGCATTTTGAAAGGACGAATTCTGGCGAAGTAGGCAGCATCGCTTTCGGTCCCTTTTGCCACTTATTTCACTCCAGTCACGGCTAAATTTCCATGATCGAAGTCACTTCTGAAGAATGTACGTGTGGAAAACTTAGTGAGGGTGAGAATCGTCAGTCGTCTTATCCCTACAGGCTTTGCCTAAAAAAACATGATCAAGGTATGTATTATTGAGCAAACGTCCCTCTCTACACACTCAGTTTCGAGCTTCACAGAGCCCACAACATCTCCAAGCACCACTCAAATATTCTTCCAAACTTTCAATGAATCTTAGCTGGGATATTCTTGGTGATAGAACCCCAATCCACCCTAGCCCAAGCCCCCTGTCCAACCCAGTAAACATCCTCGATAGTAACAAACTCGCAGCGACCCACATCATCTTCTAGATCTTGTAATCTTGCTTTAGCAACTGCGAGACCACGAATATTCTTCTCCCTCGCTAAGATGTAATACAATGACATAGGGTCTACAACATTTCCATGTTATTTTGTGCATACATAGTTTTCCTGTATCTTTCAAGCAGTTGACTTTAGTTGATATTTTCATACCGTGTTTTTGTCGAGTGACTCCTGAAATCTAGTGCGAAACAGCAATCATGCCCGCTGAGCCTGTAAAAGGTTAGTCAACAGTACTCATCTTCTTTGTCATTGTTGAACCGTCAATGATGAGCCGACCATGGCCTGCATGAGTGTGCGTGGTCCCTTCGGAAAACCAGCGAAGACCCGAGAGCCCTAGGTTCTAGGGTGGAGGATACTGTTTTTCAGGCGGGTATAATCCTAAGGATCGCGGGTGTAATTCTAAGGATTTAGGCGTATGTTTAGTGTTCACCTAAAAATAGGTTGACACCTCCGACTCAACCGGCGTGGATAAATTTTCAGTAATCTATTCTTCGAAAATCGTCAGGATTTCATCGAAAACGATATCAAGTCAAGGACGTGGTATTCAACAGCTGGCTTCGCGGTCTGCTCCTTCATCGTATTGGAAATGTTGTGGATAATTCTTCATGCCACGCCCTTGTTGCCATATCCCGTAACGGCCATACAACCAATGGCACATTTTCGCTCCGCCGTCAACTCCATGCTGAGCTGCCAGAGACTTCTCCATTCATACAAACTTATCAAAATCTTTCGATTTGCACTCAATAAGAACGCCCAAACTGAATCCATTTCGTGGCCTTCTTGCCACAACTTGGACGAAGACACAACTCCGGAAGCTCACCATAGGCTTGATCAAAAGGAATGCACAATGCCTTGGCACCCATAGATGGAGCCTTCTCGTCTTCTGGCTGTCCATCCGTTTCTCCCTGCTTGGCCGTCTCATCTTTGACAGCATCGGCGCAGTCGCCATCTTCGCAGTGTGGAATCAGCACCACGTTCTTCTTGTTGATGATGGGAACTATTTCCTCCCACTTTTTGACGGCGACACGGTGCTCATCGTATTCCTTCCGTGCTCTTGCCAACATGTCGCCTTGGATTGTTTCGAGGAGATTTGGGACACCAGTTGCGAGATCTGCAATTGGAATGGTAGCCTTGTCGTTTGTATCGCGTCGGGCGGTCATGACGACGCCATTAGCCAGGTCCTTGGGACCTAATTCAATTCGCAGAGGAACACCCTTCAATTCCCAGTTTGCAAATTTCCAGCCAGCACCATAGTAGTCTCTTGCATCCTTGTCAACCCTCACACCTACCTTCTTTAAGGTAGAGACGATGTTGTAGACCTCATCGAGCAGCTTCTCCTTGTCTTCTGGTGTAGTTTTGGCGGTGATGCCGACAGGGATGACAATAGCTTGAATTCTGGCAACGCGGGGAGGAATGACGGCGCCCTTATCATCACCATGGGTAAGCATCATAACGCCAATGCTGCGAGTCGTGAGACCCCACGAATTTTGCCAGACGTGAAGCTTCTCTGCTACCTCGCCTTCTTTCCGCGGAGCAGGGTCTTCCACTGTGATGTTGTACATTTTGGCGAAGTGCTGTCCCAAGCAATGACTGGTCGCAGCTTGGATGCCTCGCCCGGTGGAAGCAATGAAGCCCTCGATTGTGGTGGTATACTCTGCACCTGGAAATTGCTCATTCTTCGTCTTTCGACCCTTGACGACGGGGCAGGCAAGCAATTCTTCGTAGACGGCAGTGTAGTAATCAAGAATCTGCAAAACCTCGGTGCTTGCCTCCTGTTCCGTGAGATGTGCTGTATGGCCTTCTTGCCAGAGGAATTCGCGAGTACGGAGGAAGGGCATTGGGTTCTTGAATTCCCAGCGGACGACATTATTCCATTGATTGCGCTTTAGCGGGAGATCGCGATGACTCTGAATCTTGTCGGAGAAGTCCTTGTACATGGCCGTTTCCGAAGTTGGGCGCACAGCAATTGGCTCCTCGAGCTTGCTTTTGCCTCCATGGGTTACCCAGGCCACTTCAGCTGCGAATCCTTCAATGTGTGCCTTCTCTTTCTCCAAATTGGCCTTGCTGATGAAGACTGGGTAATAGCAGGGCTCGACGCCTAGGGTCTCGATCTTGGTGGTGAAGAATGACTTGATCGTCTCCCAAATGTGCATGCTCGAGGGCTCGAGGATGTAGCAGCCAGAGATATCGTAGTATGAGATGAATTCGCCCTTTGCTATCATTTGCTGGTACCATGCAGAGAGGTCGTCGGCCTTCTTGACTGTAATCCCTTTCGTGTCAACTGGGGCAGCGGCAGCTTTCTTCTCCTTTGGCTTCTGTGCGGGCTTGTCCTTTTTTTCCTTCTTGTCCTTCTTCTCTTTCTTCTCCCGAGTCGGCACGGCGGCAGCCGCTGAGGCTTCTGTGGTGTCGGCCATAATTGTTATTGTTGTTTGAGTAACCGGAGGTGTATTTGTGACTGTTTGGTGGGGAACAATATATCTCACGATGTGGACATGACTCATGTGTATACCAGGATATAAAGCTCAAGATTCCTGGTCAATGTTGATAAATGTCTGACATAATCAAGCCGATTGAGTCTGAGTAAATCGAGATGGATATCGCTCGGCATGGCCAGAAATGCATCGACATGAATATGTATTCCATCCGTGTTGCTCTTCTTCCTTTTACTTCCCATCGACACACAGAGTGTATATAGCATCTTGCTTATGCGGTGGGTTAGACGACGAAATAGTTAAATTGTTTAATATATCTATCGATATAAATATGTATTTTATCTATTATACTATTCTTTATTTTACTTCATATTACTATATAGCATCTTGCTTATACTATAGGTTAGATGACTAAAAATTCAGATTATTTAATCGTACTAAAGGATATTCCAAACGGAAGTCGGTAGAAGAAGGTCGCTGGCCCAAGCTCAAAAAATATCCAATTCCAGCACCGCCAATACGATATCAACAGCTACGCGACTGGCATACACCACACGCGTCGATAATCATGTCTGCACTATTCGAACAGCCCAGGAACGCCGGAACTCTGTTTCTCGGCGGCCAGAAGATTTCAGGTCAAGATATCCGCGATCAGAACGTTTTGGCGACGCAGTATGATATAGGAATACTCTACCTAGTATTGGAGGGTAGCTAACTTATCTACCAGAGCCATCGCAAATGTTGTCAAATCCTCCTTTGGCCCATCGGGACTCGACAAGATGATGGTCGACGACATAGGCGACGTCACTGTCACGAACGATGGCGCAACCATCCTCTCCTTACTGGACATCGAGCACCCCGCAGGCAAAATCTTGGTCGACCTCGCACAGCAACAGGACAAGGAAGTAGGAGATGGAACGACATCTGTAGTACTAATAGCAGCCGAACTTCTCCGCCGCGCAAACGAGCTTATGAAGAACCGTATTCACCCCACCACCATCATTACTGGCTATCGCCTAGCCCTCCGAGAAGCAGTACGATACATGAACGAGAACATCAGTACAAAGGTCGAGCAGCTGGGACGGGACTCGTTGATCAACATTGCAAAGACTTCCATGTCGTCAAAGATCATTGGTGGTGACTCGGAATTTTTCTCGAATATGGTCGTGGATGCTATGCAGGCCGTTAAATCTACAAACCTTAGGAACGAGACGAAATACCCGGTCAAGGCGGTCAATATTCTTAAGGCACATGGACAATCGGCAAAAGAGAGCTTGCTAATCAAGGGATACGCATTGAATTGCACTGTTGCCAGCCAAATGATGAAGACGAGGATTGCAAATGCAAAAATCGCTTGTTTGGACATGAATCTGCAAAAAGAGCGCATGAAGTTGGGTGTACACATCACCATCGATGATCCCGCACAGCTGGAGAAAATTAGGGAGAGGGAGTCAACACTTGTGATGGAGCGAGTGGATTTGATACTCAACGCTGGTGCCAACGTTATTCTCACAACCAAGGGCATCGACGAGCTATGCATGAAAATGCTGATCGAGAGAGGCGTTATGGGTGTTCGAAGATGTAAAAAGGAGGACCTCAGACGTATCGCCAAAGCTACCGGTGCCACCCTTGTTAGCACGTTATCCGATCTCAATGGTGACGAGAAGTTTGAAGCCGCCAGCTTAGGACAGGCAGAAGAGGTGATTCAAGAAAAGATCTCAGACGACGAGTGCATCTTGGTCAAGGGCACAAAGGTCCACTCCTCGGCATCCATCATTCTGCGTGGTGCCAACGATTACTCACTTGACGAGATGGAGCGATCAGTTCATGACTCGCTTTCTGCTGTCAAGCGCACATTGGAGAGTGGCAGGATAGTGCCCGGTGGCGGTGCGGTTGAGACGGCGTTACACATCTACCTCGAGGAGTGGGCAACCAGTGTCGTATGTGTACCCCATGAATCAGCATTCTGTGACCAAAGGCACTTGGAAAAATGGTTCAAAACTGCAAAATTTCTGGAGGCTTCCAAGATGAAATCGCCAGAAGTTCTACCGTCTTGGTTCTAAGAATCAGGGTTACTTCCTGTGCTCAGATTTCGACAGCCCACCTTACTTAATGTTCTGATGTGGCCCACTAACACAATCTGTAGGGATCTCGCGAACAATTAGCAATCGCAGCCTTCGCACAGTCGCTTCTCGTCGTCCCCAAAACTCTCGCCATTAATGCCGCCCTTGACGCCTCCGAACTCGTCGCACAACTCCGATCCCGTCATGCTCTCTCTCAACGTGCCGATGTTGCTGGCACAGAGCCAAAGGATCTCGCCAAAAAGAAGAACTACAAAAACTACGGCCTAGATTTGATGAAGGGGCGTGTTGTTGATGAATTGAAGATGGGTGTCTTGGAACCAAGTATGTCTAAGGTGAAGCAGTTGAAATCCGCGGTCGAGGCGTGCGTGGCTATCATGCGTATCGATACCTTGATCAAGTTAGATCCTGAGCAGAGGGGTGAGGATGATGGACATGGTCATTAGATATAACATCTGCGGGGTCCTTCGAGGTATGACTTGTTCAAAGTCAAGCGATGAACAAATAGATGGTTGACTCATTCCCGCCATTGTATGTGAAGTGAGGGAAATTGCCCAGATTGGAATCTAACATCCAATAGTGACTGTAACGAACCTGCCGGGAGAAATCTTGCTCAATCACGGTGGAAAGAACTCAAAAACGTTTCGCCATGTAATACGACATGTAACCAGGGATTTCGAATTACATTAACAGGCCAAAAGTTGACCATCTTGTTGGAGAACATGACACCCACGCCTAGCCAGAGAATTTAATAAAACCACCAAAGCGCCCGATCGACTATACCTATGCCCTAAAGTTCCACCCCAACCAGTGTAAGAGAGTGCCTTGCAAGAATCTCCCAACTTCAGTATCCCACTCTCCATATCCTCACCAGTAGCATGTCTGAACATACAGTAGTTTTCTCCGTATCGGGAGAGATGGAAAGGATGAGGTGTCTTTGACTCCTTGAACGAAAAATCGGGTTCTCCAGAAATGCCACGACAGCCTTTGCGGTTGAGCCTGTATTCGCAGACTGGGCGGTACTGGAGGAAAGAGCTCCATCGTTCTTTTGCCGCGTGTCGAATGACTGGACGTGACCTGGGTGGATTTCAGGAGTTGGTGACATTTTCTCGGTGATGAGAGGCGGTATCTCGCTGGGTGCCTTGGATGCTTTGGGTGTGTCTGAAGTGTCCGAGTGAGAGTTGTCACTGTCGCGACTCGTATCTGTGTGGGGTATTGAAGATATCCTGACTTTGCTGACAATATCTGGGGGATGTGGAATGTATAACATGTGTGCAACATGTATGCAACATGTTTGCATTGAAAAGAATGATCTTTCAAGACACCACAAACTATGGTTTCGACGAATCTGCGCGCTGGATGTTTAGGGCTAATGCAATGCTCATACTAACTTCCAATATCGTTGAGAAGTTAAGCTTTCATAGTATATTAGGCAGCTTGAAATCTAGCAGCCCAGGTATTTGGTCTCTACCCACCTCTCCTCCTCATCGTCGACAATTCTACCCACAACAACTCTGATGCCCGAAAAGACACCCATCAATCTTGCCAATCCTTTTTTCCCAGCAAGATAACTGACAAATACAATTTTGTCTTCTCGAACGCCGTGGTCCACAAGGATCTTGACAGCCATTAATGCCGCACCACCAGAACTCATCTGGGCATCCAAAAGTAATACCATAGAATCCTCCTCTAATTTGGGAGGCAACTTCAGGTAATGCAACTCTGGCTCCGTTGTGTTAGTAGTGGTTTGGATTAAAATTCGGCCGGTGCGACAATCGGGTATGACTCTCTTCAGGCCAGTTTCCAAAGCTGATCCACCACGAAGAATGACGATTGCGGAGACAGAGCCGGTGGGGGAGAGACCCATGTAGCGGTATTGCTTTGGGGTAAGGATTTGTGTTGCTTCAAAGGGCGAATGTTCTGTTGCTCGTTCGACGAGTAGACTCGCGATGCGATCGAAGTAGAAGATAAAATCTTCTCGGTCTGTGGTCGGATCCATGAGGAGCGTATTCATACCCATAGTCTGTGGTGTCTGTTCAATCAACGCCTTCGCTTCACTTTCCAGCATCGACGTCTCAGCCAACAATCCTAAACGAGCAAGTTCAAGTTGATGCTGTGTTGACTTGTCGTTAAGGCTTTTCTTGATACTGTCGCTGACCATTGAGATCGCGACTTTGTTTTCGATACCGCGCGGAATGATGATGTCGGAGACTTCGCGCTGGGGTTGGACGTAGCGGAGGAAATTTGGTTTCACGAATGTGAACCATTGTTTTATGCAGCCTTCTATGTCGCGGCCGCGGTATTTCATGTCGCGCAAAACTGCCAGCATTAGTGGTGAGATTGTGGAAGGAAAGTGAGGCCTTACGACGACGGGAGAGACAGAGGTCTGCGTCTGCTTCGGCAAAGACCTATCGGAGAATGTTAGCATATAATGTCGACATGAGAACCAATCAGGGTTCGCTCCACCAAGGCACGCTTGGAAGAAAGTAGCTTCATGTGCTGCTTCTGATCCAGTAAGCCATCGAAAAATATGGGTCTCTTTAAAGCTCAATAGGTCAAGCTCACCACACCCAGGAGAGGAGATACGGGCTATTGATGGAGATGACCATTATCTAAATCGATTCCTCAAGTATAGCCAAGTGCAGTGTTTCCTTGAAGCCCACATTAAGTATACTCAGATTTTCCATCCCTTTGGAACGAGAATGGAGACGTCTCCCATTGAAGAAGATGGATGAAGACGATTGTGGAGCAGTAATAGACCAACCTTAAGATCAAGCAGTTCCAGAATGCGAGGATCGTGGAGTGCAAAAATCCCTTCGAGTATCAGGACGTGTGGGGAATAGATCACACTTGTTTCTTCCTCTCGGGCGTGTTTTGCGAATGAATAGATTGGGACTTCGGTGCGTTTTCTATACGCCATGAGCTTTGCCATCCAATTTGAGATGCTAAAAACCTATACCCAGCTTTGATGTCTCGTAACTTTTCTACCAATACGTCGAAATCAATGGCTGCGGGGGCATCGAAATCGAACTCGTTTTGGAACGCTTTCCGTGATTGCTCGGGATTCAGTGGTTTGTAGAAGGAGTCCTGGCCATGTATTTTAGTTTCAGCTACGATCATCTGGTGACTGCTCCCATACCATGGATAGAATGACAACCCATGGCAGGTTGAGACTCGCCACGATTGCCAGGGCAAGCGACGTCTTTCCAGAACCCGAACTTCCAGCTACTCCTATTATGCTCGTGTTCGCCCATGGTGGTGAGTAATGTGCCTTTTGCTTGATGCTGCTCTTCCATGACGGCTGGGTTATTGAAGCCATAGATTGAGACATTCCATGACAATAAAAGCTTGCGATCCTACTAGAAATCAATGTTATTGCTTAACCTATAGATGTTCCCACTTTATCGATAAAGAAAGGATATAAAAATTGAAGAAAATGGCTTTTGAGGCCAGGAACCGATGCTGCGGGCGAGGTATTGACAGAGGGCTACGCGCGCGTCTCTCGGCCATATTAGCCGCTTATCCGAAGCAGCATTAGAAGAAAATCTCGACTCTTCCACTCTAAACACCAACGTTGCTTCGAGCCAGCACATTCCCAACTACTTGTCCTCATCCCATTTACCTTCTTCTCCTCATCTCATCTATCTTCAAAGCGCTGCTCGGCCTGGGGTGATGCTTTGGCCTATGGAGGGGAGGTGAGACAGCCTGTCAATATGGTGCGCAAATCTACTACTGGTACCTTCAACTGTGCGGCTCAAGCTCACAGCTAGCCAGAGCTCCTCCACAGTCTCGGCGGCGACGCCTATCGGAAGTGTACACGCCTTTGAACGACGCCTCGAAGACATGAAGCCATCCAAGACGTACGTTATCTCCCTATCCGCAGATACTGGCAAGAACATGACGCAGCCGCCTGGGTGGGTACAACGGGCTTACTTCCATCTAATGGCAAGCAAATTGTGAAGTAGAGCAGCGCGCAGAATTTTGGCATTTTCATCATTTCGAATTCCATGATACTACGTGCTTGCTCTGGAATCACAAAAAACCGGTGCCTGCCGCCATGCTCTTGCCAACCGTAATGCCCTTCCCTCACACCTTCGTATGATGAGAACAAACACCAAGTGGGAATCTCTCCGAAAATTTCGTGTAGAAAACTAAATACTTGTCCCTCTGATTTTCCTCAACCACCCGCTTCTGTCAGCCCGCACTATCTCACTATGGTCGATTTACTAAGACTTCTTCCACACAGAGACATCAACACCGTCATCATGGACTACCTTATCAAAGAGGGTTATCCAGACTCGGCCCGCAAGTTTGCCATGGAAGCAAACATCCAGCACAAATCGGAGGAGTCAATCCGTACGCGAGTCGCGATTCGGAACGCCATCCATTCTGGCGACATACAAGCGGCAATCGAGCAGATCAACGAGCTGAATCCCAGTGTACGTATTGCCCACTCCTTCCCAAATACTTGCCCCTCCCTTTTTGCTATGATTATATCAGTTCCTCATGCACCACTCATAGCCTTCGGGTGTTGATGAAAAATAACTACACACTTCAGTCCTCAGTATGAGCAAAGACAATAGTCCTCTTTTCCTTCCACTATTCGATAAGCCTCATATCCCGACTGACCTCTTAAAGATTTTGGACAGTGACTCTCAGCTCCACTTCGCCCTCCTCCGCTTGCAATTGGTTGAGCTTATCCGGAACTGTTCCTCTTCCTCTGCCGGCATCGAGCCTGCCCTCAAATTCGCTACACAACAGCTCGCGCCGCGTGCTAGTACATCAAAGGAGTTTCTCCATGACCTCGAAAGGACAATGGCCTTGCTCGTGTTCACTCCAGACCCTTCGAACACGCAGGACGCAGAGCTTTTGAGGCCTGACCTGAGGATGGAAGTGGCGGACCGAGTCAATCAAGCAATACTTGCTCGGCAGGGAACCAGCGTGGAAGCCAAAATAAAGGAGTGGATTCGTGCGAGGGCTTGGAGTGAAAACCAGGCTAGGCGCCTGAAGAAAGAAGTCCCCCGCAACATGAGACTTGGGTTCGATGGAGAGACCGATGGCGACAGTGATGACGAACCTATGAATGGTAATGGGGACAACGATGCCATGATATCCTGATCACATTGTCAATCAATATCGCGGCGAAGATTCGGCAACATTCTTTGACATTGCTCGAATTGTTTGGCATTTCTTCTCAGACTTTGTGCTGACATTGCAAAGACAGCCCTCCACATGATGCTCCTGCGCCTCAGGATGAACATGATGGGATGGCCGTTGCGTATCCCGGCCCTGGATTGCTCGGTGTGAGAAGCCCCATGCATGACAATCCTGGTCCCTTTACTTTCGAAAATCTGCCATTAGGGGACTACGTTCCCATGGGAGGAGGAGTATCTGATTGGGTGCCCAGGGTGCGGGATTGGTGAGGCACAAGTATTGACAGGCGTTTGTTGGATTCTTGAGTGTTTTGATACCATATGGCGTTTATACATTCCATGAGCATTTGGCCTACAGCTTGAATAGAGAGTGTCATTTTTTACTTGGACGCTTCCACACCGTGCAGAAAGACAATAAACGTCACCCACACTGACTGCCAGGCCAAAATCTTCCCTTGAAAGCTCAAAATCGAAATCGCCGGGCAGAGATTTGTCGTTCTTGATTGTAATGTTATGTCTTCCTTCAAGATCCGTGGTGAAGCATGTGAAATCATGAACAAGAAGGCCAGAAGATTCGCAGTCATGTTTCTTCTTCTCTTGACGAAGAGAAACTCGTATTTCCTTGAGAACGATGGCGCAAACGTCGACTCTGACTACCGTCACTCCATATCTGGTCGATGCTGGGGTTACAAGTAGATAGTATCACAGGCTCGATGAAATCGTTTCCACGTGTGAGCCGAGTACAAAGTCACCGATTGTCTTCGGCATCATCAGTGCTAGACATTCAAAGCTTCGAGCCATTTGCGTATGAATAATGACAGTGATTGGTCTTGCGGAAATCATTATTAATCGGGCATCATTTATTCCAACTTATAGTTCAATCGACGAGACCAACAAGATATCGATCTCGCTAGGAAAATATAACACTTCATTCCTGACATCCCATTTCGTAAAAGAAAACGCCGTGGTATCATTCCCGCCTTTCCCAACCCTCAGCCCATCCAAACTCCGCACTGCAAAAAGTGCCTAGATACCAGAAAGACCCTGTTCCATCTCGTTGATGTAGAGACGGATATGTGATTCCATCTTGACATACTCTTCCCGTGCAGCTTGAACCTCAAGTTCGATTTGTTCTTTCAGATCGGCCATCTGTCGAAAAGGCGTTAGTAAACATGCATATACATCCATTCCACTTTGCTGAGAGCAGGAAAAGTTGCGAACAAACATACCTTCTTCTCAACCTGCTCGATCCTAACCCTCCTTCTCTCCACCTCCCTCGATTTTTCGGATCTCTCCCGAGCGAGAACACTATGCATGCCCTGTAACTCCTCCATCTTCACTCTCGCACCTTCACTCTTTTCCTCGGCTCCTCTTCGCAATTTCTCAGTTCTGGAACTGATACCATCGAGTTGTTTCTGCATCATTCTTTCTTGTCTCTCCACGTCTTCTACACTCGACACTCGTTCAGAAAGGGCATCCCTATGCCTCGCAGCCTTCGATTGTTCATCCTCTTCCTTTTGTAAATCCGAGGAAAGGTCTGAGAGAAGACGAGTTAGACTCTGGATATCCGTAGAAACGGTATTGAATGAGTCGAAGGAGGTTTGCAGGGCTCTTGTCCTGCGTTCAAGGAGTTCGATTTGTGACTTCTCTGACGAGAGTGTCGTATTCAATTCCCTCAAATTCGTCTCCAGAGTTTCCGGTTTCTGAAGTGTGTACGGTTTCAGCCTCGCAGCTTCATCGCTGAGTTCGTCCAATGCCGTTGCGCGTTGCTCGTATGTAGTCTTGAGACGTTCGAGATCGCTCTCATTCTTCTTCAATTCGGCCGACAGTTTGTCTTTTGCGTTGTCCAGATTTCGAAGTTTAGCTTTTAGTTCTGGAAACTGTTCTTCCTTTACTTTGTTAGCCTTCTCGACGGCTGCACTTTCTCTTTGCATGCGCGATAGCTGTGCCTCGAGATTTTCCTTGTCCGCGTACAACTGTTGTACTCTCATTTTCGTGCGCTCGGCTTCGTCGAAGTGTTTGTCGATTGTGGCAGTGTGGGATTCTCGGAAGCGAATGAAGTTGATAACGTAGGAAAGGATCTTGACAGTCCTGCCATAAGTAGGGCGGTACAGATCTGAGAAGGCCAAGTCGTCGATACCGCACTGTCTTTGGTTAGCTCTCACCCAATCGCAAAAGACATGAGTTTTCTCAACATACTACGACCAATAATCTCCTCAACGTAATAAATAATCCCATCAAATCTCTCGTATCCGCGGTATACAACCTCTCCGCTTCTGGACCCGCCAGCTCCTCGGCCGCAGCTCTCATAGCAGGGCTGACAACATCTCTGGTAGTATTCATGATTATGAAGACGAAGAATTCGAACATCTTCTGGACATGTTGTGGGTTTGGTTTGCGGAGGTCTTCGAGAGTGCAGTTTATGCCGATTTCAGTGATGCATGTTGCGATTTCGTGGTCTGGCTGTAGAGAATACCAGTATTAGCGATCTGAATACTATAGACAAGGCTCAAGAGAGTGGGAGGTGTACCATCATGAATGCATCTTCTGGTTCCTGCTGCTGTTTGCGCCCCGTCTGAGGTTGTGATATTCGTGCCATGCTCATGCGTCCGTTAAAGTCCATAGTGGATTTGAGGACTTAAGATTTAAATAGTAGGGAAACGTTGCGATGGTTGTTGAGTGGTCGGCGTAGAGGTTATGATTTTGTTGTCGACGCAAAAAGTCGAGAAATGTAAATAAAGCGGCGAATTCAAAACACATTGCTATTTTCAGTCGTCACGTGGTGATTGCAGTTTACGATGGCGGAAGTGGAAAATTCCGTCTTGACACAGGGGGCCACTAGTAGTGATTGGTTGGTTGGGCACCACTGTTGCTGGACTTTCATATATTATGCTTGGCTTTCCCTCTGGAAAAAGGAGTGTGATTGGGCACGAAGAAGTACCACCTGCACTATTAAACGTTTTTGAATCGCATAACCTCTTGATCATCCATGCTCATATGCCAATACTGCCACAGTAGGACGTGAGGCTTGTGAGCATGCTAGAAACGCGCCTCAGTTATAAGTCCTTGTCAAATCAAGATTGATTTTTGACATTCACAATTATATCCTAGGCAAGACAAATTGCTAGGACAACACATCATACATCGGAGATCGACAGCACTGGTTGAGATGTACATGCGATCGTGAGAAGTTGGATGCAATTGGTAGCTCCCTCTATCTATCCTGGTCATACAGCCGGCAGGTGAATTCCGCAATGTCCAAGATTCATGCCTCCCATCATCCCTTTGTCCGTCATGAAATGTACTCCCTACTCGACGTAGTTCTTCTCAATGGCAGCTTCGAGGGCCTTTGGATTGGCTCCAACGACCTCGGCGACCTTCTCTCCGTCCTTGAACAGTAGAAAGGTGGGCATGGCGCGGATACCGAGCTCCTGTGCTACGTCTGGGACGTCATCGACATCGAGCTTGTAGAATCTGGCATTTGTGAATTTGTCGGAGAACCTGTTGCATGTGTTAGTAACAAGCAAGCATCGAGTGTCAAGAAGGTACTCACTTGACGACTTGGGGGGCGATGACCTTGCAGGGTCCGCACCAGGTGGCGAAGCAGTCGAGAACGAGGAGGGAGCCCTTCTCGTTGAGAGCGGCCTCCCACTCTCCCTTGTTCATGAGGTTGTGTACACCCTTCTTTGTTTCGGACATGGTGAAGAATCGGTGGGTGATGATGGGTTGGTAGAGTTTATTGAGGGTAGTTGATGGTCTGGATCTTGCAGTAGTGAGCAGTGTTCTTCTGAGGATTGATGGAGCAGACATGAAGAGATGGGCGCGGGGGTTATATAGAGGCAGGAGAATGTTGGGCTGTGCGAGTGGTTGGTAATTGAAAAGTTGTTTGGATATGGAAGCGCCAAGAAGATTTGTTGATTACGACATGAGAAGAGGATGGAGGATTACTACTCACTGTGGGTATGTTGGTCTGATAGAGAGTAGGTAGTGTGGAAAGTGTGAGAAGAGAAGAAGTAGGTGTAGCTTCTTCTTTTGGTGCGGAGGGCGGAATTACCATGCGAATGAGGCGATTGGCAATTCGAGGGGCACTGCATTAATGACGTACTTTTACGAGTACGAGTACGAGCTCAACTCAAGATCGACTTCGATTATTCTTGGTAAACATGACTTCCAAAATTGCAGTCATGCAGTTGCGGGGCGTTTCTATCTGTTCTGCATCCATTTGATTCATTCTTTGTTATCTTGAGGAATGGGTGATTTCGTCCCCGAAACTGAGCTAAGTGAGGACGGGTAGTATAACGAAGGAGGACAAGACTCCTAATAAGCGAGAGGCTGAAGGCTGTACCTGAAGGAAAGTCCGTGAAAAGCTGGTAGATGAACAAGCGGTTAAATTGGAAGGGACATTTCGTTTTCATTCCGGCAAAGTCATCGCCTCAAAGATAACCACTTCTATCGCTCAAAAGGCGCACCGAAAACGACGGATGGGGCAAAACGGCCTGATTCTGTCTATCAACGAGACCACATACAAAGACCCGACTTTAGAGAGCAGAGAAGCAGAGTCCTCCCTTCTCACCACCGCAACGCCATCCTCCTCGCGCCAGCTTTCACGCCGCGAGGAGATGAGTCTGATAGGCGTGTCACCACAACAACGTCAACTCCTCATCTTGGCCGAGAAGAAAGCACAGAGAACAGAGGCGGTTGCGAGGAGAGCGAGAGATTGGGTTAATACTAAGAATTCGAACAAGTAGGAGTTTGATCAACTGGATAATCGGGCGAAGTATGGGAAGCAGAACCACAAGTTGTTACCCAGGTAGATAGAGGGTTTGGCGATGGGTATGTACGCCTAAAGAAGCTTAGTCGGGAGGTGTATAAAGTAATAAAAGGTAAGCTTAAGGTTCGGACATATTACTAGGTTCTCTAGTAACTAACGGTTAATATTAGAGCGGCGATATAATATAACGTATTCCACCATCGAGTGGGTCAACCCATCGAGCGGGTCAGTTTATGCCAAGACCAGCTGCTCCCTTATCAACACAGTATGTCTCAACAACAAAACGCGCAATCATCTAACAGAGAAGGCAGAATCCAGCTTGCCCTTTCTGCCTATAATACCCACCAATTCCGAAGCCTCCGGCGCGCTGCTGAGGCGTTTGATATACCTCCTTCAACATTAACTAGGCGATATAACGGAATTACGTATCGCCTAGATACTCGCAACGCCCGACACAAGCTCACTACGACTGAAGAGCAGACAATTTTCCAATACATCCTTGACCTCGATTCGCGAGGATTCGCGCCCCGGCTGTGTGAGGTAGCAGATATGGCGGATAAACTACTGGGTGTATGCGGTGGAGAGCCAGTAGGGAAAAACTGGGCTGAGAGGTTCATAACGCGCTCAGATGAGCTCAAGATGGCCTTCAATCGAGCTAAGGATAGGCAGAGGATACTACAGGAAGATCCAGAGATTATTGGCGCGTGGTTCAAGCTCGTTACAGACACCAAGGCAAAGTACGGTATCCACGACGAGGATACGCACAACTTTGACGAGATTGGCTTCCAGATGGGCGTTATTGGGTCAATGAAGGTCGTCACAGCTTCTGAAAGACGTACACAGCCTAATTTAATCCAACCAGGCGATCGCGAGTGGGTTACAGTTATCCAGAGCATCTGCGCCGCCGGGTATGCGACCCCGCCATTCATTATCTACAAAGGACGCGTTCATATCTCTGCGTGGTATGAGGAGGCAGATATGCCACGGAATTGGAAGCTCTCGGTCTCTGAGAACGGCTGGACAAATAATGCGCTTGGTCTTGAGTGGTTGAAGCACTTTAACGCGTATACAAAGGCGCGGCAGGTGGGGGTATACAGGCTGCTTATTTTGGACGGCCATGAGAGCCATCTCAGCCAGGATTTCAAGGACTACTGCCTCGAAAACAAGATTATAACCCTCTGCATGCCATCGCACTCGTCGCATATACTCCAGCCCCTTGATGTGGTCTGCTTCTCGCCGTTGAAGCGCAAGTACTCCCAACGCGTCCGGGACTTGGCACGCCGACGCGTGTACCATATCAACAAGGAAGGCTTTCTCCCTGCCTTCAAAGACGCGTTTTTCGACGTGTTTATGAAAGAGAACTGTCAAAAGGCTTTTGAGGCAGTAGGGCTAGTCCCTATCGACGCGCAGGTGGTGTTGGATCGCCTTGAAGTACGGCTACGAACCCCGCCAGAAACCCATCTCCCAGAAACGCCGTGGCAGTCCAAGACTCCAAGTAATACTTATGAATTTGGATCCCAATCCAAGCTCGTAAGCGAGTCTTTTACTCGGTCACCAGTTACTGCGCAGGCAGGCTTTTCCCAGCTTGTTAAGGGCGCTGAATTGATACTACACTAAAACGCTCTGCTTGTTGCGCGCAACCGCGAGCTTGAAGAGCAATTAGCAGTAACAACGAACCGAAAATCGCGCAAAAGGAAGTGGATCCAGCAAGGTGGTACTATAGAGTATGGGACTGCAGCAGCGCAGGTAGCTGCAGAGGCGTCTATAGCGCCTCAGGGATCAAAGAAGGCTCGTGGTAGTGGTGGTCAAGAAACAGCCCGACCAATTCAACGGCGCTGTAGGAACTGCAGCGCAGCTGGGCATAATGCGCGAACTTGTAAAAAAGATATCAAGATATCTTCTGAATCAGATAGCAGCACGACGGACTTAGAATCTATTGTTGATAGCGATTAAATTGAAGAGTCGTAACATAAGTTGGTCGTGCCAAGCCTTTTTGACTCGCTCGATGGTGGAATACGTTATACTATAGTATAGTATCTGTATAAGAGGGAAGTAGAAGAAGAAGAGATGGGGCCGGACTTAACTAAAATATAGCTATAGTTTTACGCTTAATTATAGACGCGTCGACCTTCTTACCTCGATTCATTCCTCCATCCAGTTTATCTTCTCACTTCCGTTCATCAATCCAGTCCACCAACCAGCCAACCCCTTCTCCCTTTCATTCATCATGCCTCCCACTCTGCCAAGTCTTTTCGCTAGTTTCTTCTGGTTGAAGACACAAGTCGCATATCGGCACGACAAAAAGATGTAGGCGAGCTGTGTAGAAGCATCCGATGATAACACTGCGGATAATGAGCTTTCAGATGGATCAATTTTCTGATGGCGGCCTCACCGGAGCCCATCTGCTGAGTCTGCTTTGACGATGAAGCATTGCCGGGTGTCTGGGACTGAAGTTGGGATCAACACCCGCCTTTCAAGGGTGTTACGGTACTGTTCACGATGTTGGCGTCAGTATTGTAGACTTCTATTTGAGCCGTCTTCGACTGCTACTTGGTACCAGACTCACACCAATCATTTGTTCCAGCTCGCGACAGCTCCAAGATGAAGCGAAAGACTGGCCGATTGACACGCGATAGAAATGGCCGATGCACAAAAAAGGCTCCATCAGAGGAGGCGAAAACTGCCGAAAATGTTGACCAGTCCGTCGATATTGCTGAAGGAAACGTGCCCGTTGAACATACCGATCGACATGGCCGTGGAAAGAAGGGCAAGGTCGAGGCAACCAGCGAGGAAGCTGAGCTCCAAAGCGAACTACCTTCGAAGAAAGTTAAACTAGCGACGACACCATCTATTTAAACTACGGACAAAGCTGTTGTTGTTCCGGCAGTCGCGAACGCAGACAAAGACGTGACAAATATCACCATCGACGACAACACCCGAGCCCTTGTGCAAGCATTGGCCGACGCATTTGCCAAGCATCTCAAGCCCACCACATTTCTAGATCTTCCCCTAGAATTATGGCCTGAGATATACCGCCATCGACTCGTTCCGACCGTTCCCATTCAGGTCGATAAACTGAAGCTTTACCTATATAGGCATAAATCGCCTACATTCACGATCCACTCTTTTCATTACTGAAGGAGCAAGCGGCTATAATCAATCCAAAGACGAAGGATAATCTCTTGAAGGTGAAGTCATCGTCCGAAGATTGGGTGATGACCGAGAAAAATGATGATGCCAAGAGTCTTCTTCTGCTGTCGAAGAGTATCGGCAACGAAGCAATCCAAATCCTCTATGGAAAGAATTTATTTGAAATCACGTCCGCCGTTCCCTAGGATTTAAATTCTGGCTCCGAGATTGCTTGTTCGACTTTCCCATCGAGAACCAGGAGCGCATTCGCCGCGTTTGGCTTGTCGTGAATCGGGATTGCGTCAAATGCAATCCTTGGGCAGAGAAGGTGTTCTGGTCGCCAATCCTTGCCCGCCTGACGACCTTGGAAATTGTCTTACTTGGACCATTGGAAGGCGCAGCGCAGACCGGCTGGATCACACAGCCTTGGCTTCCGAATTCTTTTCGTATTTCGAAGGAAGAATGTCTCCGTTGGTTGACACCATGGCTGCAGTACATTGCTAAGACAATTCCACCAAAATTAACAGTTTCAGTGGATGATGGCGGAAACGAAGCGACTAGGCTAGTCGTTGAAGACTGAGCTTCAGCAACGAAACTTACGAACGCAACAACCACGACCACTGTCGCTGTATTGAAAATTAATATTGCGATTGCGAGAGGTGGGATTACCCGGGGAACTCGGCAATTTGAAGGTTCGTTGCGTACAAAATCAAGACATACTGGCATACTATTTGTTGACGGCGCTTTTAAACAGCGTCAGGAGAGTCTGCGGTGTGTCTCGAGGTAAATAGCAGGCGTTCTGGATTAATCCCTTACCGCAGACAACAGGAGCCATGGAGTGCTCACAATTGGCGTCCAGAGAGGATTGAGTTGTACGGATGAAGGAAGACAGTAAATTATGTGTCAGCGGAGACAAATTGTACGATGGAAAGTGAGGCATATCGATGATGGTAGTAGATGCAAGACTGATGATGCAGGCAGTCATGAAGGCGTGGGATACATGGAAGCAGGCAGCGTGAAGTATTATTGGAGATGAACATTTGGTTATCTACACTTCAATAGAGAGTTGTTGTCAAGTCTCGAGTCTCCTGAAGGGCAATGTATATATCTGCCAAAACAATTGATGTTGATTAGAAGACACTAAAATCTAGTGGGTTATCCCCTATCCAAGCAACTACCTCTTTCCCTCACTCAGCAATGTAGCCAACCACTCGGAAATGCGTCCCATAATTCGCCTCTCCGTCCGCCTCACTAAGGCTCGACTATTCTCGACTTGCCGTCCCCAATTGGAGAAGAACCGCATCTACACCACAATCCGCAGGCCAGACGAACTCTCCACGCTCCTCCTGCTCTCCTCCAGCTCCAACGTCCCACTCTTAACTTACTGGACCATGTCATGGAACTCTCAGGGAGAAAAGAATCTACTCAAGTCTTTGATTGAGGACGAGGGAGCAGGGGAAGGAGAAGGTGGTGTCGGATATGTCGAGGTCGAAACAGACGCGCCCACTATTGACGGCTTGGACATTCAGTACGGAGTACGTGACTAGCCTTCTGATCCAACATCTCAACTTTGACCAAATTTGAATTAACGCGTTACAGATTAATGCGATACCTACTATCCTAGCTTTCAGCCGTAGCGAACCTCAATTCAGTACCAAGCTGACGGAAAAATCCCACATAAATGACAAGCAGACTCTGAGGTCATGGATAGAGAAGGAAGCTAAAAGAGGGGGACAAGGTGGTGCTGGCGGGAGCTTCTTCGATTTGTTTGGGAAGTCAGGCATATCCAAATAAGCTTGCTCACCTCTTCTTCAACACTTAGGAAGACGCTGCTAAAATCCGGTTGCACAGGGTGATATCTACCAGCCAAACGATACACATTACTCCAATTCTATAATATCAATATAACCAGGCTGAGAAAAGAGAGAGAATGTTTTTGGTAATATTATAAGAATTATTACATCCCTATCTATCAACATCCTGGCCTTCCAGACCATCATCGCCTTACTCTACTACGTAGTAAGTATATATATACTCGTAGTATGGAGGTAGAGGAGTTGCGACTATGACGCAAATACCACCTCTCTTTATATTCTATTAATGACGTATTCCACCACCGAGCCGGCCACACCACCGAGCCGGCCACTTTTCCTTGGCACAGCCCTTATCCTCTTCAACACGCAATGTCTCAACAACGCAACGCGATAGCCGTTCAAGAAGAAGGCAGAATTGATCTCGCTCTTCAGGCCTATACCTCTGGCCAATTTCAAAGCCTACGGCGCGCTGCTGCAGCCTTCAACATCAAACACCAAAGGCTCTCTGATCGGCTCTGCGGAATTACCTCAAACTCGCCCAAACTCCCATAAGCTCATTGCAACAGAAGAGCAGACGCTTGTCCAATATACCCTCGACCTCGATTTGCGAGGATTTGCGCCCCGGCTATATGAGGTGGCAGATAAGGCGGATAAACTGCTGGGTGTACGCGGTGGAGAGCCAGTAGGGAAAAACTGGGCTGAGAGGTTCGTAACGCGCTCAGATGAGCTCAAGATGGCCTTCAACCGAGCCAAGGATAGGCAGAGGATACTGCAGGAAGATTCAGATATTATTGGCGCGTGGTTCAAGCTCGTTGCAGATACTAAAGTCAAGTACGGCATCCACGACAAGGATACGCACAACTTTGATGAGATTGGCTTCCAGATGGGCGTTATTGGGTCAATGAAGGTAGTCACAGCTTCTGAAAGACGTACACGGCCTGATTTGATCCAGCCAGGCAATCGCGAGTTGGTTACAGTTTTCCAGAGTATCTGCGCCGCTGGGTATGCGACCCCGCCATTCATTATCTACAAAGGACGCGTTCACATCTCTGCGTGGTATGAGGAGGCAGATATGCCACGGAATTGGAAGCTCTCGGTCTCTGAGAACGGCTGGACAAACAATGCGCTTGGTCTTGAGTGGTTGAAGCACTTTGATGCGTATACAAAGGCGCGTCAAGTAGAGAGGTATAGGCTGCTCATCTTGGATGGCCATGAGAGCCATCTCAACCAGAATTTCAAGGACTACTGCCTCGAACATAAGATGCTAACGCTCTGTATGCCACCTCATTCATCGCATATCCTCCAGCCGCTTGATGTGGTCTGCTTCTCGCCGTTGAAGTGCAAGTACTCTCAACAAGTTCGAGACTTGGCACGCCGACGCGTGTACCATATCAACAAGGAAGGCTTTCTCCCTGCCTTCAAAGAGGCGTTTTTCGACGTATTTACAAAAGAGAACTGTCAAAAGGCCTTTGAGGCAGTAGGGCTAGTCCCTATTAACGCGCAGGTGGTGTTCGATCGCCTTGTAGTACGGCTACGTACCCCGCCAGAACCCCGTCTCCCAGAAACGCCGTGGCAGTCAAAGACTCCAAGCAATACTCATGAATTTGGATCCCAATCTAAGCTCGTAAGCGAGTCTTTTACTCGATCACCAGTTAATGCCCAGGCAGGCTTTTCCCAGCTTGGCAAGGGCGCTGAATTGATGCTGCACCAAAACGCTCTACTTGTTGCGCGCAACCGCGAGCTTGAAGAGCAATTGGCAGTAATAACGAAGCGAAAATGGCGCAAAAGGAAGTGGATCCAGCAAGGTGGTACTATAGAGTATGGGACTGCAGCAGCGCAGGTAGCTGCAGAGGCGTCTGTAGCGCCTCAGGGATCGAAAACAGCCCGACCAACTCAACGGCGCTGTGGGAACTGCGGCGCAACTGGGCATAATGCGCGAACTTGTAAAAAAGATATCGAGATATCTTCTGAATCAGATAGCAGCACGACGGACTTAGAATCTATTGTTAATAGCGATGAAATTGAAGAGTCGTAACATGAGATGGTCGTGCCAAGAAATTTTGACGGGTTGGGTGATCTGACGGGTTGGGTGATCGAATACGTTATATAAGTTCCCTTCTCCATTAGAATATCAACCCCTCATACTTCTTCTCTCTACCAAACGATTATCCATTCACCTCTCGGACAGACCAAACCAAACCAAATCAAAATGAACTTACTTTCTTCCTCCTCTCACCAATCATCCTCACAACCGCCCTCCCAACCAAAGAAGCGACAGCAAATCTCATCTCTCTCGACACCCGCGACACCAATTCCAGCCCGCTCCATCCTTCCGACCAACTCGACAAACGACAAAGCTATGCTTCTTGCGCCACTGGTTGCGAGCGAATTTTCGACCCAGTTAAACATGCGCCTTTATTCGCCAATTGCCTGACGGCGTGCAAGAAGGCAATCAAAGGAGGATGCGAGATTAAATGTAATCCGGGATAGGAGGCAGGAGCGTAGTGCAGAAGTATCTCTGTTTTTCGACGATGTGGATCGGGTGGTTTTGATAAGGGAGATTATGAGGATTATGAAGCGGTAGACCAACCAGAAGTCACAGTGGCCTGAAATAGCCAAATCGATCAAGTCTAGGGTATCTCTTTAGTTACTTTTGCGCAGTTGTGCTCCAGAGTCAATTCGCTGTTCCAGACGCATAGTTACGGCCTAGCCGTTCAAAATCCTATGTATCCCGTATGTCAGCATGTTGTGCGGGCCACAAATCTGCCGGGCGACGGCAGTCTTCCCACCAAGTGGTGGATGCTGCAATTTTAGCCCCTGTGTAGACAAGATGCCCTTTGATTTGGTGTTGATTTCTCAAGCCAGTGTCTTCATCTGCAATGGGCCAAACCATGATCAAAGGGAGTCCAGGATTCGAATAGTTCTTATCGATGGATGGATCGATATTCTTCATATGCGGCGGACCCATACTCGAGGCGAACGTCGGATGGAGCTATCTCGGATTAGTAATGGTCGTGAAAGTACTATAGTATGAAAAGCCTTGTACTCATACGCTTGAGCTGCGGACTTCGTAAAGCTTATTATTGTCTTTCCATTTATTACTCCTCACTAAGTACCAGAAATCCCCAACATACTCAAATAGTCTAATTCGTCACCAACATTAGCAAGGTAAGACGATCCCCACTCCCAAACCAACCAAGAAACAACCAAAGAATGCACAACTCTACAAGCAATATGAAAGAGTTCCTACCTATCTCACGATTAAAAGATGACGCTCAAAAAATTGCTATAGTTCCCGAAACTTATGAGAAATATGCTATGGGGTCAGTAGAAAGAAACCATCGACCAATTTGTCCAGGAAAACGTCCCTCAAAGAAAGAACTTGCAAAGGGTAGGCCGTGACAAACAACAAACATAATGCCAAATACAATCCATCTCAAGAAATCAACAGTAAAGAAAACAAGCACACATCGCTCATGAGATCCATCTCCACCAAGATATTCATCGTATCCACACTTTCCCCACAAGGGCAAAAGGCTCTTTTCTTCCACAATCTGTAACAGCGCGCTATAATCGCACAAAGCTCGCTGCTGTATGCCAGATGTTCACACCAAATATGTTCCCAAGTCTTCTCCCAATGACGGCCGTCCACGAAAATATTGCCCAGATTCAGCAGTCCTCTCCATCTCTTCATGCATTAATATGCCAGCCGCGCGCATCTCACATCCAGACAGCTCTTCCTCTCTCTGTTTTATCAGGCTCAATCACATCTACATGACGGTGCAGCATCCACAGCTCTTTGGCTCTTTCTCGCCATCCATCTCCAGTTTCCCACCCGGTGAGTTTGTGGGTGCGCCGGATCCGTAGCTAGACATTTCCTTGTTGTAACGTCTGATTTCGCGAACGATGTCGAAAAAGGCTTGGTCGACGTTCTTGCGGGACTTTGCGGATGTTTCGATAAACTTGCAGCCGAATTGTCTAGCGAGGTTTTGGCCCTCTGTCATGAATGGGTTAGTTTACGGTTGGTCATGTTATAGGTGGTGAAAAAACAAGCCGCGCTAGCTGGGCCTGCTGATTACATAAGGAAGGGACGGCATACCCTCTGTGCTAACTTCACGCTCTCCCTCCAAATCAGCCTTGTTACCAACGACAATCATTGGGAAGTAGTCCTTGTCCTTGACGCGCAGAATTTGTTGTTGGAAGGTGAGGATTTCCTCAAACGACTGCCTCGACGTGATGGAGTAAACCAGCAAGAATCCTTCTCCTGTGCGCATGTATTGTTCTCTCATTGCTGAGTATTCTTCTTGACCGGCGGTATCGAGGACATCGAGTAGGGCGACCTCTTCGTCAATAACGCATTGCTTCCTGTAGGAATCTGCGAGGTTGCGTTAGTGGCGAGTTGTAGAAGATGAAACATGGTCAACAGCACCATCTGCTTCATCAGACGGTTCTTTGTACAGGGCAATGCAATTGCGCGTTCCTTGCTAAGGTTGAGGCCTGTTCGAATATTGTGTCGAGCATACAGAGGAAAGGTTTGACTGACCTTCGATGGTGGGATCATATTCATCGACAAAGTGGCTCTGGATGAGTTGGATGGTCAAGCAAGATTTACCGACTCCACCGCCTCCGACTACGACGAGCTTATACTCCCGAAGGAACTGTTGCGGTTGTTAGTGTGCATTACAGGTGGTTGGCTCTCGGGCGCAGGAGTGTACCTTTGATGCCATTCCTGAAGCTTGAGACTGATGCGCGACGGAGCGAGGATGTCGGACGCGTCGGGAGTGCGTAGAGGGTCGAGGGTATCGACGGTGTCGGGTGGTCTGTATAGAGAGTGGTTGTTGCGACGAGGTTTGCCGTGTAGAGCCTAATGTTGAGATTGGAGATGTAGTAGTTGAGGGTCCCTGTGGTCAAACTAGGGGGTGGGTTCAAAGCTCGGATGGCGGTGGTAGCGTGACGGAGCGGCGAACGGCGAACGGGTGATGGGCACGATAGTGTGTTGCAATTGAGTGCGGAGAGAAAGGAAGGGACGGACTGGTTTGATCGATTGATTGATGATTGCGAGTTGAGTTGCGAGTTGAGCAAGGAAGAGAGCTGGAGCGAGGTACGGGTGCGGTATCTCAGCTGCAGTGCAGAGTGCTTGAATAGGTATGATACAGAGCGCTAAGCACGCAGCCGACTACGCCCACCTCAGTGGAACATCTTGCCATCTAGCCTGCAACTTCTAATCATCTTCATTGTTCTCAAGCCCTCTAGCCATCATGTACACATGTAAGATACACGCATCTCTATTCTCTAGCCGTACCATGTACACACATCTCTAGCCATGCAAGATACACGCATCTCTACCTATCTGCACGCATCTCTATCCATGCTCACGCTTCTCTAGCCTTGTATACCATACTCCCCGCGTCACCATGCCAGTCCCATCTCCATCCAATAGACCAACCCGCGGCTACGAGTAGCAACGTGCACACGAGAAACCTGTTCAACCATGGAAGGATCCCAATCGTTCTTCGCAGTGTTCCATGTACCAACCGAGTGGAATGCAGGATCCACTAGGCTCTCGTTTCGTGCCGAGAAGACTGTACACCCCCAGCAACACACGTTGTATTAAAGACTGCCTAATATCAAAGACTGGGGACCCATAGGAAAAGCAAGCCCAGCAATCAGGGAGTCGTCCCGCACTAGCAAGCCATCGACAAGACATCGACACCCGTTATCGACCATATTTCTTTTCTCAACACCACTGCCATTTTACCCTCTTTTGACTGGTCGCCACTCTCCACTTGCAAAGCGTGGTGGCTTTCACTGGCTTCACGTGGCCACAGATGCTGCCATCCCCTATGTGGTTATTGTTACTCGGACATTTATTTCCTTCTGAGGACAATAATTGACCTCGTAGCGAGATTGCCCGTTGCTTACTGAGATTGCAAGGAGTGTGTTTGAGCCTTGCGAGCGGTCCGTCATGCGGTCTCCCGCCACGCATTCAAATCCGCCGGATTCAACTGCGAAGTTGCATGCCTGGCTTTAATTGCTATGTACACCTGGAAGCCCATATGCATCCTCTAGCAACAAGTCATCTAAGCATCCTTATCAGATCCATCGTGATCCTGTTCGTCCTCCTTTTCCACACGCTTTCCATTCACTGCCTGTTCCACGCGCGACACCAAACTATCCATGTATGCGCGATCTCGTCCCACGAGCGTCACTGTATTCCTGGCTTTACCCCATCGCGGGTAGCTGCCTACTTTCACACCTTTGGGCTCGACCTCGGCCGCCAGCTCCGTCAATGTGGGTGCCACGGCGCTCTCTGCCATTGGTGTTGAGATCAATATTCGGTAAACACCTCCATCTGGATCTACCAGCCGTGGGAGTAGCGAAGACCTGTATGAATCTATGATCTTCTCGAATAGTCTAGGGACACCGGGGAGGATGTGGACATTGCCATTAACAACTGCCAATGGCACCCAAAGATCCTCGGATAAGAAGAGGACTTGCTCTTCATCGGGTTTGGATTTATCCAATGGCAACTCAATCATGCGCTTCTTTGCCTTAAGCGCCGGCGAGTCCTCGTCCCAGTTGAAATTGGGTTGTGACGGGTGAGGCTTGGAGAGCTTCTTCATTCGCGCGTATGCTTCTTCGTGTAGGATCAGGGGGAGGTCGAAGGCTTTGGCTATACTCTGATACGTTATATCATCGTGCCTATTCGTATTTATTAGTTCCAATACACCAATGCTCGCACGAGGGAAGGCTCACGTCGGGCCAATACCACCACTCGTCACCACAAAATCGTAATTCTTGCTCATCCTCCTCACAGCCTCCACAATCTCTCCCTCATCATCGGCTATGACCTCGATGCGCTTCAGCGCAATACCCAATGAGAAGCAGAACTTTGCGAAATAGGCTGAATTTGTGTCGACAGTCTGGATGTGACGAGGAGATCAGCATCTGTCCAATTGAAGGCCTTATGAGCGGCTGGGGGGTTCATGGGCTCACTTTGCCGCCCAATACCTCGTCTCCGATTATCAAGCACGCTGCGGTATGTATCATGCTTTTGTTTCCGGACATTCTTGCGAAGGGAGCGAAGGCGGAGGTGTGTGTGAAGGCGGGGAGAGGGCGAGTGAGGACGTGACGGGCTACTTGATTGAGCCTATGGAACATGTATGAATATGTCTACTCGATTGTTGGAGGATTAATGCTGCGGTGGCTGTTTGTCGATGGTTGGCGATGCTCATCAAATGCAAGACATCATCATCGTCCGACAGGTCTCCCCCACTATTGCCCAATCCAGCTCTCTGCCCCACCATCTCTTGTCTGTCCGTCGTTGCGCTCAATACACCACCATTACAACTCATAACACCAGCTTCAAGACGGGGAGGCGTACTTTCAGCATGGTGACATACACCCCCATCCCTTCCTTAGAAGCAACTACCAACACAGTTTCAACAGGCATCAGAATCTCGATTGTACACCTTTTCGACCCCGACCAAAGAGAAGTTACGCAAGTTTAGGCTTGGCACGTATGGCATCTCGCTCTCCTCGATCCAACTTCGCTAAACATAGGGCAGATCTCGAGCCAAGGACCCTCAAGCCGTAATATGTACAGCCTACCTCTCTCCTATGTCCCTAAGCAAAGGCCGAAAGCTGACCACAAGCCATCAAGCAAGATCAGATCGATAAGAAGACACTAGAGATCTCCCAGGCCGATGATGAAACATACATCAAGGTTCAGGATATAGCCGACGAGCTACCCGACCATGCCCCGAGATATGTACTGCTGAGCTACCCGCTTACACTCGTACGTCCGCACCAATACCTTCACAATCGACATGCCCATGCCTAGCATGCGAGACGATACAATCTAGGAATAAAGGAGAGACTGATTGTTCACAGGCATCAGGACGTCTTTCAGTACCCTACGTAATGCTCTACTACCTCCCCGTCACGACGAACGCCGAGATGAGGATGTTGTATGCTGGTGCGAAAGAGTTGATGAGAAATACCGCTGAGGTCAACAAGATCATTGAGATTACCGATGCAGAGGACTTGGATGATATCGAGGAGAAGTTGAAGGGAGATGCTTGAATAGAGTGGCATGTCAAACGATCCTGACGCAGCGCTCACGACCTGAAGGACAATGGAAGACAGTTGAACTCCCACACACCTCACAGCCTGTGAACGCTGGTGAACTGTTTCGAACGGCGATGCTAATGACTATACGGATAATTCCCAAGCTCGCAGCTTCTCCGATAACCTTTCCGTCCCACTTCCTGTTCCATTAACCTTACACGTTCTGCGCATTTTCCGATTTAGGGCGTGTTCGAGAAAGATGGATTGAGCTTAGATGGGACGGACTTCGGCGGCTAAAGTCGATCCATCTAACCCTTCCACAGGTGTTCTGAAAAGATGAAATTATTGAAAAATCCTGTCGTTCGAGGTGATTTCGCGGCTAACCTGTAGAATCCAGCCAAAGTTGGCTGGATTCAAGGGCTCAGTTTTTACGATCTCCAATTGCCTAGAATTGATTAGCCGCGCTGACTTACGCCATCGAGTCCATCAGGATTTTTAGTTTGTTTTTCTCATTATCCAGCCCATCTAAATCGAACACACCCCTCTAGATAGGCCGGATTGGCTAATGACAGCCAATTTGGGCTCAATCCATCCTTCTCGAACACGCCCTTACCAGTCTCAATCGCAGAACATATACAAGCACTTGCAGTCATCGCCACCGTCACAAAATCCGGCCTCCCTACATCGACCACCGAAGCACCTCTCAAACAATCCCTGTGTTTCCGCATCAAATTGATGATCGGCGTTAACAAGTAGCTATGAGGGAGTTTCGCGACGGAGAAACTCAAGCCAAGTTCCAAGTCCATACCGCCAGTCCATCATTAGATCTTTGGAAATTCATGCAGCACCCAAGTCGTTTGCCAGCATTCTCAATATTTGCAGGTCTTGGAGAACGGGAGGCCATAAATTCGTGTATACCGCGCGGTGAAAATCAAATTCCCCACCCTCGAACATCAACTTCAAGTGTCTGATTCGCTGCCGGTTGGAAACGGAAAAGCAACTGAAATCGTCGGAGAACCAATCGAAGACTGCACGATCCTCCCATCTTGTCACAAAAAGTTGGAACACATTTTCCCTGTACAGGATGTCAATGGCGTCGGAATAGACATTTTTGCACACAGTGAGAAGACTTATGGGCTTGCCCTCCGTACAGAATCTCGAGGCGCACACGAAATCGCCTCCATGATCGGAGGGACGTCGGGCGTTCGTATCCTCGTACGCACACCTGACAGGCTTCAACTGGTCAAAGATTACCGTACGGTCCATGATCAGGATATATCCATATATCTGTAGGCGGAGCTCAGTGGGAAAATCGAGCAAACGAAATTTGGTCTGTTTCGACACGAATTTGGTGAGGTCTTGGGCTCGTGCTACCACTTGTTTTAGTTCGGTTGGTAGGTCCTTGAAGCCGATGTCGTTGACGTAGCTTGCTAGATCCTGTAGAATTTTACGAGCTGAGATTACTGATACATAGTCTTTGTCTTCATTCTGGGTGGTGTCTTTCACGGGTGAGGTCGGTAGTGGGTGTTGTTCCAGTCTGGGTTTCTTGGGTGTGCGACCTGCTTCTTGACTTCCTCGTGATGGGTGGGAGGAATGACTTGACGCTTCATACCGGCTACGTTTTCCGTCGTTCAAAGATGCTAGAATGAGCGAGGAGGTGGTGTAATGGCGCATCATAGGTATTCGAGGCGGGGAAGTTTATATGAGGAATGTTTCAACGACACGCAGGCCTGAAAGCAACGAAGAACGACGTAGACGTTTTGAGACTTGCTTGGGATCTCTGTGGGTTGTCTTGCCTTTACTGATCAAAGGGAATATTAGAAATAGTTACGATATCGCGGGGGACTGATCACCGGGGAGACGGGAAGTGTTGTTCGACCTCCTGTACACACTTTACAACATATCTTACCTATATCGCGTCCTACATGGTGGAATTCAAGACTCACCTCCTGCCTCTCTAAAGTTACATGCGATCCAACGCCCGTGCTATCCTCATACAGCTCTCCGAAGAAAGGGGGCCCTCAATTCGTAGGAAAGTCTCCACTTTCCTTTGGCATCATAGCGAGGCAAGAGTCCCCGAACCACATGGTATTCCTTCACAGTCCCGACAATAACGATACGTACCGTAGTAAGATCCTGAACCCAATCACCCACAAGCTTCAACTGGCGACGAAGCCCTTCCTCCCATCCCGTCACGTCTTTCAACCCATCGCTGATTTTTCGCACCTGGAGATTGATTTCCAACGTCACCAAACGATCGAATAAGTGCTTGAGACGTCCAAGTCCGTTGATCCTGTCTTCAATAAATAGAAATCGACCTCGAACCTTAGCGAGGACGATTTGCAATTTCCTAACACGGCGTTGGTTCGCTGCTGTAAAGGTGGGTGGAACGTCTATGGCAAATACGAACATGCCTTGCTTCGAGGCTAATCTTTTTGCTGACTAGGAGGAGGCTTTCTGTCTTGTACCTCATAGTTTTCGGTATGGGGTACCAAAGGGATGCAGGGGCCAACGGGCAAGGGAATTGCTGAAGAAAGGCTTAGATACGGTCCCATCTTTGGAGAAGATGTCTGGCAGCTTCCTGCAATGAATCGGCGACTCTCGAACCAGACAATAACCGAAGATTTGAAATCGGAGCTCGACGGGGAGATTCATTAGTCCCACACCTGGGTGTTTAACATAGGCGTTGGTAAGGTCTTGACCTTTTCTTACCCATGATGGAAGATCTTGGGGCTGCTTTTGAAAGGTAGGGCCCTTTACGGTCTGTGCCAACTGAGCCATTAGGCTGCGAGCCAAAATGATAGAGGTATCCTCCAGAATCGGCTCGGGTGATTCTGCATCGAACAAAACAGGCTCGAGTGACTCTCCAACATCGACCATCCTTTGATCTCCCGCGACTTTCCGTTGGATTCTGGCCAAGTTCTCAGTGAACGAACTGATTCGCGGTTTGATATCAAGTCTGTTCAGGGGCCTTCCAACGCTCCAATTGCCATCTAGTTGAGTAAGCTTAGGTCCTGCCTTAACGCCGAATTGGGGTGCCTTTATAGCTCGCTTCAAGGCGAAGGTTTGGAGGTCGGTGTTATTTTGTGTGGGGTGTGGTTGCGGAGAGTCAAACGCGTCCATTTTCAGTTTCTTCCGTTGTGGTTTATTGTCTACGTCGCTTTCATTGGTTCCACCTATGTGTGGCCTAGACGTCAGGCTGGGGGCCAGGGAGGGAATGTGAGAATTGCAAATTTCGGGGCTGTCGACTATGCATAACCTGTTGAGTACAATGGTCTCCTTCTCGACGAGAATGTAGCCGCAAATTTTTCTCTCGCAACTCAAGCGATAGGTTCTGGAACTGAATCTTTGATAGCTTGTTGATGCGTTTGGTGATGTCTTGACCTCGCACGATGTACACCAGGGCCTCCAGGCATGGGACGTCGGACGTCATGAAACTCCAGGATTAGTCATTTTATTTATATGTACTCATACAATTTGATTGCCATGCGATTATGGGAGCCTTCTATGCCCAATATTCATGCAGACCGTGGTTGTTCTTATACTTCATGAACCGACAGCAGAATGGAAAAAGCGCAGTGTTGACGGCGCCCCATGCAATCAAAATTCCGAAGTCAAGTCCAATGCGTGAATGCAGATCGAAGAGAATTTGACGGCTTCCTTCAACAACTAAATTGACCGTGTGAGCGTTTGAATCAAAAAGTGATAAGTATGAAGACTTACCAGAGTGCAATGGCCACGCATATCCCCAGTAGTAGAAGTGAGGTTCAACATCGATGTCGTAGAAAGCCGTAGAGACATTCGTGATGACCCAGAAAATGAGCCAAAGCGCAGTCCAAGGCTGTCCTACAACCATCGAGACGTTCTCGCATGCCAGTCCCAGCGCAATCATTCCCCAGAAATTGAGCATCCAGTATACAACAAATGTGCCGTGCCCGTAGGTGACTGGATTTCCATAAGCAATATCCGTGACTTCTGTGTGGCTCGTGATAGGATTCGTGTGTGTAAAATTAATTTGGAAGGCCATGGAGATGAAGGAATATGCAAGGGAGAGGAACAGGTATGCTGTTATTGTTGCGAGCCATCGCCAGAGAACCAACTGGTAGAAGTGGAGCTGCGAAAAGGTTAGCTCGGAATATGATACAAGTTGAGCGGACTCACAGGTGGATGACCTTCGGGTTTCAGATACTTCATGTGTATAGGCAAGTAAAACGAAAATGAGAAAAAGGAAATGATAATAAGATCTATACGAGTCGGCTATCCTTCAAACAATATGACCTGTCAAGAAAGACTCACAGATCAATCCAATACTAACAGCCGGAATAGTAACATACGGATAAAATGGTCGTAGGTTGTACTGGGAGAAAGCAACTGCTGGGCTCAGTGCTTGCGGCACAGCTTGTATATTTCTCAAAATGGTTGGGTCCGAAGCATTCCTCAGCACCATCTGTGCCCATCGCTGTCCAATCATTGAAGTGGCCTCGGTCATGAACATGTTAAGTTGAGGCGATACAAAGTCGTACCAATTCGTGTCATCTCTAGCGTCCTGGTAGATCAGTTGCAAGGCGCCCATTGGATCATAGCTCGTATTTCCATTCTGGATGGCCGAGTACAGCATGGCGGTCGCGTTCGGATTCACGATAATGGCAGCCCAACAGTCCCAATCGTAGACAGCTTGGCGTACTTGTATCGGGTCATTGTTGAACCGCGATGGTGGAAGGGATCCATATCCAAGGTGAACCTCAGCTTGGAGCATTTGCTGAGTAAGTTCCGTGACCAAAGGTCCTACAACTGGAGCGTTTCCCGTGTCGTAAGGGGCAATGCCGTCGAAATCGACAACATAGACAACCAAAGATTGCAGGTTTTTTGGTAGGTGAAAGAAGACAGCCCAATCTAGAAGTTTTTAGCAAAAAGCCACAAGTCCATGGCATGGGTACGCACATATTGAGAGGACTGAAAGTATAAAGACCATCAGGACCACAGCTATCGATTGTCAGTTCCCGCGTGGTCATGTTATGGAAATGATAATATACTGGTATAAAGCCACTTTCGCATTGCCTCCATCCTCACGGCGTGCAAGCGATGGTCCCAAAAGCCTACAGGCTTGGGAGGTTGCTGTTCCTCTCCACCATTTTCGCCCCCATCATGTTCGGCCTTCTCATCACTCTTGCCATCGCTCGACGCGTTCTCGGACTCTTCAGCGCGTCGTTTTCGCAAAAAGCTCGGCTTCATGTTAGCTGGGGGAATGAGAAGAGGGAGTATTGATGGATGAGATGCTACATGTTGTGATCAAGCAGAACAGAGCGGAGCGCGGGAAGCTAGAAATTTTGGAATGACGATGAGATTATGCTACGAGAATTATAGAGACGGTCAACCCGGAGCAGATGGAGCCGAGGCCGACCATCCATCGTCGCACCGCCCATTGTTGGTCATAATGAAGGAAACTGGGAGGTCCAGAGTGGTGGTGACGACAGAAGCTTGGCGTGCTGTACAACACAGCTTGTCATGTGTAATTGCTGTCACGTTAAATACATTATACCATCAACATTTCCTAGTCACTAAACTCTACAACCCAACCAGAGGCCCCATAATCAACCCATCGCAACTCGACCCTTTCTTCAAAACCCCACTCTTAACAGGCAAAGCCAACAAAGCATTCGCTCCCTTGAAACTTCCAATCCTCGAACTCCTCTGTCCGCTCGTCGTGACAGCACTCAAAACCCCATCCCTCCCAACACTAACAATACACCTCGCAAACTCCGCTCTAGCACCATCACACTTCACATCCTCCCCCAACAACACCTTAACCCTCGTCAAACCCCGAGGCTCAACACCAGCCCACTGATGCAAACTCGGCAACACAAATAGCATGAATGTTACAACTGCTGAAGCCGGGTTACCAGGAAGTGAGAAAATGAGACCATCTTCGCGTTCACCGCTTTGGGATTCCTTGATGGGGACGGTGGCGAAGGTTGTTGGTTTACCCGGTTTCATGGAGACGCGGCCAAAGTGGATTGTGCCGCCGAGGGAACGCTCGATGGTTGGCTTTAAAAGATCGAGTTCGCCCATGCTGACGCCGCCGGTGGTTATGAGGATATCCACTTTGCGGAGGGAGGTGCGGAGGGTGGATTCTAGGGCGCCTGGTCTATGAGGGAGATATATTAGTTGTGTTTGATTGTGTAAACGAATTAAACGCGAGGCAGACGTACTTATCAGAAACGATACCGAGATCTACGGCTTCGAAACCACTGCCTCTCACTGCAGTCATGAGGGTTGGTCGATTCGTGTCTCGAACTTCTCCCAATTTCAAGCCTCCTTCTCGATCGTGCGGTACAATCTCATCTCCTGTGCTCAGAATCCCAATCACAGGCTTCCTATACACGCTGACCTCTTTCGCGCCCACAGAAGCCATCAAGCCAAATTCACCACCAACGGCACTAACACCCTCTCCTTTCTTCAAAATCACGGTCCCCACTTCTACGTCGCTGCCAACCTCCCTTACATTTTCTCCAGCCTTGATCTCAGAGGTCAAAATCTCAATCTCTTTCTCTTCCTTTCCATCCTCGGTCATCGACTGCAAAATGGTATCCTCAACCATAACCACAGCATCGGCGCCAGGGGGCAGAGGCGCTCCTGTCGTGATTCTGGCGACCTTTCCCTCTTCCAGGGGTTGCAGATCAACGGCCTGCGCATGCGAGATCATAGAGACTGGATATGTTCCTTTTTCGAAGACACCATTTTCAGGTATCTTGATTGCATACCCATCCACGATACTTGCTCGAAATGCCGGTACAGCTTCAGTGGCCTTGACATCTTCCGCGAGGACATATCCGATCAGCGATTCGTTCACTGGCACTTTGGTAGGTTGAGGTAGCGGTGTATTCTGAGAGATAAGTGATAGAGCTTCATCGACCGAGAGCATGGGATAAGGGGATTTACGATATCTTCTCGTTGGTGCCGCTGAGGGATCGTTAGACTGCTGTGGCCTTTCGTTGGGTTTGGTATGCGCTATTGGCATCTGGTGGCCGCCGCCGTGAGAGTGATCGTGGCTGTGACCATGAGAATGACCATCGGAATGCGAGTGAGAACTCGATGCCGATGCTAGCAAGAGAAATTAGCAATCCGAACCTTGTTTATGAGCATGAATCTGTCTTTTCCAACGAGGATTTTACTGATGGGATCTTCACGTACCGACATTCCTCTTGCTCATAAAACTCGCTACACCAGCATCCTGTTCTAGCTTCTGCACACCACCGGCATGAATACTTCTCGAATCAGCACCAGCAGCTTGCACACAAGCATGATGCAAAAGCTTAATTACAGCCTCGAGATTTTCTTTTGCACCTTTCGGAGATCCAGGAAGAGTGATAATTAGTGTCTTATTGCGGACTCCAGCCACAGGTCGAGACATCATTGCGACTTTCGTACCATCAGTTCGTCTCCCGGACATTGAAGTTTCAGAGTTGCTCACAAGGAGTTATCTCGATAGAAGCAGCGAGCATACCGTGTCTACCAGAGAATCAACATGCAGAAATGCTTATCGGACATTAGGGAGGACATACATCAAGCCCGGCGCTTTTCGATGAAGCAGAGGTTCAATAGCCTACACTCCATCAGCCCGAAAATATTACAATCATCGAGTCATCCGCTCCATCCTATGTCTTCATCTACCGATTCAATCCGTCTCCTACGACCTTGATTATTCAAGACTCACCTCCGGCGTCAAGTCCCTCCTCGCAAACCCAGTCCCCCCACTCGTAACAACACAATTCACCTCATCATTCCCACCATCAGCCCATCCCATAACAGCCCTCTGAATCTCCAAGACATCATCCGGCACAATCTTCGTCTCAACAACTTCCCAGCTCGTTGCTGAATTGGAAGTAAAGACTTCATGCAATGTCGGACCGGCTTTATCGGTACTGTTTTCAGCGAACGCTGTATCGCTGATGATGAGGATTGCGGCGCGGAGAGTTTGGTTTGATGAGGGAGGCATTATTATTTGATGACGGGGTTTGGGATGGTTTAGGTCACAAAGGTGACTCGAATTGGACGTAGAGGGGTGTCTTAAGTGGGGCCGATATAGACCTGAACGACTTCATACTAGCCTTTGGGTTCACGTTCGGTCTCAGACTCATTACTGAAATAGTTTGTAATTATTGGTCCCCAGGTAGGATATCATCAAGTTTCTGATGATTCAATTTCAATCATTCCAGGTTTTTGTCGAAACCAATCATCGATTGAGGAGCTGCATGTCACGAAGGAGGATTGATTCTCAAGAGACACCACGTTGGATCGATTATCTATCCCTCTTCACCCACAAAAGGAGAGACATCGTTTCTAACAGCTACCTCTTTAGGAGAAGATAGTCAACGAAGGACGAAACTGATAGGAGAGAATCAATCTTCGAGAAAAGCTCTCCCGAACGTGACTTGCCACGGATCGCTCTTGAATTGATTGATTCTCTACAGTCTCTGGCAATGTCTGAAGTTGAAATTGACGATAGTTTGTCCATGTCGATTTCAATTTCGTATCTCGCCATTCATTTTAGCCATTTGCCTACCAATAGCTGGCGCCATTCAAGTAATGCTTGACAAACTCATTCCTCACCTGCCTCCCCGCCACCCGGAAACCGTAAAACCACTCAATGCCATTCGCAAATGCAAATCAATGTAAATAAGTGACCGTTCCCGGGGCAGGGAGGGAGTATGTCTCTTGCTCAATCTTGTGCTTGCTTCAAGATCCTCTGTCCTATGCTTCGCCAGGCTTCTTCGCATTCATGGCCACGATCTTGATCCGGTCGGATTGGAGGTTGACGGCGTTATCGAGCTTGAAGTTGATATCTTTGATTATGAAGGTCCAGACTTCATCGCAGAAGCGATAGGTATCGAGATGGCCCTGAAAGCGGGTCAGTTACAGTTGGGCTTCAGCGTTTAATAGTGCGCAGTACCTTGAAGCTGAGGCGGGCCTTGACCTTCTCTGCCAGAACCTCAGACACTATGCGGTCGAAGTGCTGAAGCATCTTGATCGCGACTTGCGGCGACATCTTTCCTTCGGTCACAAAGTTATCAAGGGCATCTGTGAAGGCGTTACCGAGACTGGGGCAACAGAGTTAGTCAAAAGACGACAGTACCTATGGCGCACGTCGCGGAAGAGGCGCGTACCTGCTTCGGCGGTACAACTCGTAGTACTCTGTCTTTCCGGTAGCCATGCTGAGCACTATTGCTGGTATCCTGGGGTATGGATTGTGCTTTTATTGTCGTGGGCTTGGTGAGTTGTAAGGTGGAAGTGAGAGCGAGGTAGCGTCGGGGCCGTTTTGAGTTGACCCGGCCGCAACAGAGCAAAGCATCATCAATCACAAAGACGGCAGACATTACAGCTCCCCATACAACACCAACAACGAAACAACACCCGGAAACGTCCTGATTCAAAGCCAGGATGGGAGGTCTCACATATGGAATTGGAGGCGCGTCGTCGGCCTTGACCGTGATAGGTCTTTGTACGTGTGCTTCAGAGCTTGATAGGCAGTAGCTAACAGAATGCAGATATGCTTTTCAATGGAGAAGGAGAGCAATTTAATGTACGAAACGTTTGGACATCCCCCTATCATCTCGCTAGCTAACATGGACAACCGCAGGTCGGAGCATTCCTCGAAAGTGTGTCGCCGTACATGTGGGCAGATATGGGCATTGCGCTTTGCATAGGCTTGTCGGTGGTGGGAGCAGCATGGTATGGACAATGAATCTATGGCCGGAATAGTGGGATACCAGATCTGATACCTTCGACAGGGGAATTTTCATCACGGGAACCTCGATTCTCGGTGGTGGCGTCAAGGCACCTCGAATCCGAACGAAGAACTTGATCTCCATTATTTTTTGCGAGGTCGTGGCCATCTATGGAGTCATCATGTCCATCGTTTTTACCTCCAAGATCTCGCCGGTCTCCAATGACGCCGTACACTCCGCAAGCAACTACTACACTGGATTTGCCGTGTTTTGGTCAGGGTTGACCGTGGGCATGTGCAACCTGATTTGTGGTGTCAGTGTCGGCATCAATGGAAGTAGTGCAGCGTTGGCGGATGCTGCTGATCCCACATTGTGAGTTTGGTCATGAGTGCTATGAGCATCAGGCTAACAATTTTAAGATTCGTCAAGATCCTGGTCATTGAGATCTTCAGCTCTGTCCTTGGTCTATTTGGACTTATTATTGGACTGTTACTGTCAGGAAAGGCGAACGATTTCGCCTAAGAATACCAGGAAGCAGAGGGCAAAAAGGCGGGGACTGTGGGTTGGTAGAGAGACTCGGACTCTTTTATAGAACCGGGAGAAGAAGGTTCTCCTATTGCATCGTTGACGACGGTCAACTGTACGGCGTTTGGGATTTACATTGTTCTTGCTTGGACAAATGGAAGCGGAAGCGGGAGCGGAATCGCAACTGTACATATCCCTGGTGGTGATTATACCATGATCTAATGCTAAGAGTGTCAGATGAGGTCTAGGATTAGGGGAGGATCGATGTTCTAGTATCAATGCTCGGGCGAAGTGTGAAAGTGGTGGGACCAACCCGACCTTTTGAGCTGGATGTCACATCTTAGCAGTAGTGCTCTGCACCCTTTCTGGGCTGGATTTGGCCGGCGTTGACATCATGGAGCGCGACGCTGCCAATACGGTCCAAGTCGACAGACCACCTGCTTTGATCGGCCTTGTCAGGCTTGGACTGAGAGTCACTTTGCTGCCAGTAACGAATTGAGAGTGATGGTTTAAGGTAGGTCGACTCTCGTCGGGAACGATTTGATCAATCGAGTGGTGCGATTGATTTTCGTAGGCAGAGTATGCAATCTCATGGCTAGCCTTATCAAGTAGACATGGGATCATTCGACGTTGCCTCCAGATTGACCCGCAAATGGCAACCAGCATATAACTAAATATGTCTCCTTTCCAACCTGTCGTTGTCAGCATTAGCAAACAGTGTTTTCTTGAATAAATAGTCACTAAAAAGCACATCACATGTTTCCCATTATAGCCGATCATCATCGAAAACTCCTTCCTCCACACGATCCAATGCGTACGCGCAAGTCTAACTTTACAACGACTACAGTCACTGACTATTGCGGCCTCCACCGCTCTTACCACTCGTCAGAATGTTTCCGGCTGCAAAAAGGCGACGGCGCCAACTGTCGTTTCTGCAATTACCATCAGTGTTCGATTCTAGGCTGCAGCAAGGAAAAATTACGCAACTTCCAATACTGCGACGATCACAAGTGTAAGCAAGAAGATTGCTTGAACCCGCAGCCCTATGTTCCAAACCGTTGATTTTGTATAAATCACAGATGCAAGTCTGGGGACCAATTCCGAAATTTCACCTGCTATGAGGGTCGCTGCGTCAAAGTAATTAGGTTCTTTTGTTCAAGTATTGCCAACGACACACTTGTTCTGCGCAAGAATGCAGCGAATTCGTTTATGATCTAGATCGCCAGAACGGGAGATTCGCCAGGTTTCGCTCTTCTCATTTTGATAAGGGGGAAGGTTCGACTTCATTGGATTACTAAATTGTGGAAGGCAGCCATCGATTGAGAGATGATTGCAATGTATCTAGATGGGTCACAATCAGCAAAGAACATTCATTGCTCAATGAATGGAGTTTTACTTGATCGATTGTTCCATTTGTCAAATCTACCGGGCAGCTTATATTTTAGCTTGTCCCAAGGCTAACGAATACAGACCACCTGCTTCCGCTAATTTAGAGAGTTAAGTATTTTCGTGTTCCAAGACCTTACCACACTCATTAGACTATGAAACTGATGATTCACAATGCCATATTGCAGAGCTGACGACTGCTGGGAAGAACAGATGGAATCTATCAGCGAATCGTACTGCGAGATTCACGAGTGTTCGTGGAAACTTTGCGCAGTGGAGTCTGAGAAAGACACCGTTGGCGGGTACTATCGTCAGCAACAATGCCTTGTCAGGGCTTGTACTGAACATCGCGTCAATGTACTGTATCGGTACTGCAGCTTCAAGAAATGTTTGCAAAAGGATTGCGATGGCGTTGGAAGCATGCAAATGCCGAAGAGTGGCTACTCAGCTTCCGTCAACTATTGCTCTGAACATACTTGTGCTGTCTCGGGCTGTGGAAATTTGATGGTTTCTATGGATTGGGATCCGCTGACGAGAGTGTGTTAGAGGCATGCCAGTGTCAAGTGTTGCAGAAGGGTTGCAAGGTGATGTAAACATGTATGATGTCTATCATTGTGTATTGTATTGTTCTATGTTCAGCCGTAGAGCTGATGGTTACATATGATGTGTGTACTCTAGCAGGAGCTATTGTGATAAAGGAAGTAAGAACGGTATAGCTCAAGTGTGCCTTCTGTACCAGGATGTGACATCAAGCATATGTATTGAATATCGCAGGCATACGAGCAGTTGCTCTTAATGCAGTCTTTTGGCTTAGTTGGCACGGTATTCTCAATGAGTCCTGACAGCCAGTCCGTAGAATAGTGAGGGCTCTAGGTTAAGAGAAATTTTTCAGTACTGTTGAACAGTGGCATGCCAGTCCTTGATACCTCAGGCATAGTACACGTGATAAATGCCAAGGAATGCATTGACATGCATATATATGCATGCAGATGCCACGGTGTACTTTACCTCAGTAGTCAATACAGTCAAGTCACAGGGTGACACTCGTTCTGCTCATTGGCTCCTATCGTTAAGTTCGTGTGGAATCTACTTCCGAATAACTCTGTTTTGCTCGTTCAGCGTAACAAGTAAGTACAAGAGAAAATTTTCAGTACTACATAGCCGCGGGGTGCGGTCTTTCTAAGCCGTAAACTCTGAAGAGTTTAGCTGAAACCGTAGAATAACCGCAACTTTACGGCTGTATTTTTTTTGCAACCGTAAATAAGACGACCTTTGGACAAAGAAGATTCATCAGACCACCTAGAGCTCTTCGTAACACAGACGTTTGTTTTCATACGCCTGAGGAGGTCGATGCAGGGTTGTGCAGTAAGAATGGGATACTGATATCTTTATGGCTCCCGCCGAAGCAGCGCTACGATGAACGGAATGTAGCCAGCTGCTATCCTTCTGGACCATTCCATCAGGTCGAAATTATTGATTAGAATTATGTTGCTGAACCCAAGATCGGCATCAATACAGATTAAACATATTTGCCAGAAACTGGGCAATATCGTTGCTTGAATTTATTTATACTTCACCCATTCACTCGAGGAGTTTGCGCCATACGTCAAAAAGCTCAGTTTCAGTGGCATAAGAACCAAGGAGATAAAACTACCGTTTTCCATAGCGGCGATTACTTCAATAGTGGACAGGGAAGAAAAGACTGAAGGTGAGATAATCTCAAGAAAGAGCCTCTTTGACGGCCCATCAGGATCTTTGGTCGTGTCTCGGACTTTGAATGTGTCCCATCTATCGAAGTCAAACGTGAGCAAATCACTATTACAAGCTCTCTAACCAAGTAAGAACAAGATGGAAAGCTACTCTAATACCGCCACATTTTGAAACGATTCCCAAGTGTACCTTGAAGCACTTTTCCACGGCACGGCTGAGACAATAGGCAACAGAATTAAATTGCAAGTCAAGACAGCATATTCCTTGACAAAGATGATACCTAGACAGATACCTAGATAATGGTTCATCATTTGGTGTACTTATACCGAGATTAAGATCACAAAAGTTGTCACCTACACAGTATTCACATCTGATTTACCTGATCAACCATGTCAGAAATAAAACCTTGCCCTGCGAACGCTCAGGCTGTTTCAGCACAAATAAATTCATCAACAGCGACGCCTGGTGTCGCTTACATTTCTGCAAAGATTGCAGCCGTCATCGCTCTAGATCTACCAAAACCCCAAATACTGAGTACTGTAACTGGTGCAAATGTTTAATACGTCGTTGTCCCGACAAACGCGCAGACGCGGGTAAAATATATTGTACATGGCATTGGTCTTATTTGTGGGAGTAAAGTGTAATCTTTCAGGAAACGACAGGTCACGCAGAGGTTAAAAGGAACTTGTTATGAATCAGAGGTCCTTGGTTTTGATAAAGAGATTAGCTAATATTCGTAGGCAACAAACCCTCTTACGGGATTTTTGGCGGGGTCCATAGATTGCTCAATTGCTATCCTAGTCTTATTTAAACTCCAAAGATCAATATTCGTATAATAGTGTTCGGCTCTACAATCTCAGCCTTGTGGACCGTGTTACTCTACTGTGAAGGGGGACAGTTGTCGTGAGCAAACACAGCGGATTGATAAAGCAATCACCCTGGCCAGTCCTTCAACAAGTCATATTTTCAGTGTAAATCTCATTGGAAACTCGGCTACCGATTCCTATATTCTAGTCAATATCTGACAGCTTGAAACTCTCACCATGGTCACCTGCTCCGATCAAGACTGCGAAACTGAGGTCAACATCTCTCCATAGGAAGAAGACAATGCGATATACTTCTTCTGTCCAAAGAATACCAAGCCCTGCCGTGTGGAACAATGCAATACCAAACGAGCACAGCAAGATTGGCCCGCAAGATATCTTCTCCAAATACTGCGACGCTCACGTTTGCCAATCCCTTGACTGTTGCAATCACCGAGTAAGTACCGATGACGGCACAAGGTACTGCAGCGACGACGAATGTCAGTACGAGAACTGCACGAGAGTAGCAGCGACGACGAGGCCACTGCGTGGAACACGAAAAACTACTATGCACAGTCGCGGAATGTGATAGCATCGCGGTCCTCCTAGATGTTCCGATGCATTGGTCCTGGTGCGCCGGATTGTAAAGGTGGCCGCGAGAATGACTGCATGGACCATCCGCTGTATAAATTTTGCTCTGCCCACACTTGTCGGGTAGAGGGTTGTGCGCGTAGTGTCAAATACACGTTTTCCGAGACGTCGCTTTATTGTGTTCGGCATAATCCTTGGATTTCGCCATCGAAGAAAGAGGAGAAGAAGTCGAGGGTCAAACGTGCGGATGGTAAGAAGGATTATGAGGGGTTGGCTTTTCCACCTGGTTAAGGTGAAGGTGCGGGTTTAGTGAAGGGCGCTTGGGTATTTGATCTGTTCACATTCCTCTTGTAGGCCCGGTTGCGATATGATTGAGAAGCATGTCTGGCACTTGGGCACTGCGAAGCACGAATGAGTAGAATTTCAAGATATTGTCAATTCCTTGAAACGCCTTCCCGTGAGGTGCACCATGGAATCGTTGCCCAATGTCCGCATGTAAATGTAATGAGCGTAGATGACAAAAATCAGAAGCTGCCAGTAATCAGACACCCCAGAACTCCTATTTACCAAATTAGTCTAGTGCCATGCGACTTCCATAGTTGTACATACCAGTCCTACTAAGCACGATACCACTTCATTAGCAGCAGAAGCATCCCAGTATGCGGAGCAGAAATCCACGAGGCTTATGGTAAGTCTCCTGATATTCTCCGCAGAAATTTGAAGCAGTATTCTCTAGTGTCATAGAACTGCCTCCAGAATATTGACGATGATTCGATTGATAAGTAGTATCGGATTGATGGTGGGATGTTTTGAGGCCGGGAGTCACAACCTCTGCAACGCTAACCTCTATGATCGGGGTTTTCTGCTGAAAAGAATTTCCAATGTAGAGCGGCATTTGTATTGCTGATGGCTTCGAAATATGGTAAGATGACAACTCCGACACCATAGAAACCACTGATTCCGACATTGTATGAACTGTTGATTCTTGGGTGAGGGCTTGTTGCTCTTGCGATAGAGTAGTGTATGCTGGAGACGGCGATGGTCTTACTGCAGAGTGAGGTTGCGTTTTTGGATAAGCTTGCGTAATGAGAGTCGTCCATTCTTGCATAAGCTGGTTGAGCTGCCAACGATGACCATTGAATCTTTCATTCTTCCGTCCTTCGCATAATGCTAGAACAGCAAGTATTCTAACCAGTCCGCATCTTAGAGCCTCCCTAGGGTGTAAAGCAGCTATCTCTGCAAGAACCGTCCCAATTTGGATCTCGGTCTCGCTGGGTAATTCCCACCCACAACGTCGAGTGCCGTTTCTAGCTTTACCGGAACAGGTCAATGGCCCTTGTGCCGGATAGATATTGAGGACGGATGCTGCATCCCATGTTTGAAAATTTAAGGTAGAAACCGACATAAAGAGCTTTGAAGAAGACAGTGCGATAGCTATTCAAAGGCGTTGATGAGCCGATAAGGGTTGAAGACAGAATGAAGACGGAATGGACTGTTGCACCTTTGTTCTTGGAGTCTTCATAACATCTCATATGTACCCACCATTCCTCCAGTCTTAAAGCTAGCCAAAGCCTGGGCTAGGCTCGGGCAGCCGTTCAGCCTCGCCGTTGATAAAGGCGTACACAATATCGAATTAGAAAACTGTGACGAGGCTGAGCTCAGGCATCGTCCAAAAGCTCATCGTTAAGGCGGCGAATTTCCAGCTGCTAAGCCATGCGATGAGGCCGTAGTGGAACGTACGACATGAACAGTTGGTCAGTATACCTCCATTCCATGTGCTGAGTGCAAGATTTTGCCGAGTTCTCCAGCAAGCCATGGCTCTCCTGTTGGGCAAGATAATGGATAGATAGAAACAGATAGAGAAGCGAGGTAGGCTGTGCATAGAGAGGAGAAATCGATAGAAAGGTACAGCTCATTGGTTATCATTGCATGAAACAACTTCGGCGGCTATGCGGTGTGATGGGGATAGAGTGCAAACTAGGAGATTTCATTTGAGGGGCAAATCCTTCGGGAGTTCTGGAATGTGGAGAACCAAGGCGAGGTGGTAATTACAGAGGACGAGGAGGATACGTGATGCGAAGTAGAACTGAAAATTAGGATGAGTTACAGGTTGCGGGCGCTTTCTGTCCCTGAAGGCTGCATTCTCGTTTCGTCAAACGAAGAGATGCCGGGGGAAATTGAACTTAAAAGACATGTATGGATCTCCAATAGTAATATCGCGAAGGGAATGCAGATGTGGTGGGTAACAGATTTTGATAAGGTATTGATGTTGTGCTCGGGAGGAACCCCTGACTATCCTTTTCTGATTGGTTGAATCCACCCAAGGCAAATGTTTCCTCCTCAGGCACGACAGGCCAACCCAACTTCACCCCATCATACACTTTTATGGCTACTACCTTAGTACGGGGAGCACGACCACATACGACGATCCCGGCATTCCCACCGAGAGCCGGCAACGTCCAAGGCCCACAAGAACCAACCTCTATACCTTCGTTAAGCGGTGACCAAGAGGCGGAAGCTTCTAGCTACCCACATCCATCCCTCACAATGCCATACTTCCTCAGCCACGACACGTTCTACAAGGACTGAGGAATTGCACACTGCGAATCGTGACGTGTCCTTAATTGGGAGGACACCAGCGTTAAGCCGACGTGGTCCAAGGAAAAGAGATGCTGGCCAAAGAGCAAGAGCTTGGAGGCGGCAGAACTCCTGAACGCTCGCGTTCGGGCAGGGGGCCGCCTACGGTGGTCTCATTAATTCATAATAGCTTCTACCCAGTGAGGACCGTGAAGGTCACGCTTCTAACAAATCAGTCTCCTATGTTGAGATCAAGTTCAGAAATTGTACAAATCCATCTCCCTAAAAATAGTCGGAAGTTTAAAGCACTGTATTCGCACTTTGGCGATCTTCAACCGAAGAAGCCAATGTGCTTCGCTGTATAATTGTTTTGAGGAACCTCAACAATTTTGACTGAGCGGAATCTGTGCAACGACGTGTGCAATTCAACGGGCACAGGTTTCTCCTTGATTCATGGCATCAGACTATTGATTTGATTGACATGGAAGACGATCTCTCCAGTCTGGGATTGGTCTGCCTTATTATCAAATCAAGCTGGACAATTTCAAGGCTGCTCCGAAGACGTTTTCTTGTAAGTTTGTCCTATCAAATCAAGGGCTGGGCGTAAACAAACGATTACCAAATGATAGCGGTGCATATCAATTAGCTGACTGCAAAGCCACCGCTTCGATCAGGTCGCTCTCTTTGTCTTTGCGATGAAGACTTGTGGCCTTGGCGCTTGCATAGGCATCATCACTGTTTTTGCAGTTGGACGGATCGTTCCAGCTACTGCGATGCCCAACGTTGCTCTTCCAATTGTCTAATTCGTCGTTCGACAACCATAAACTCAGCCGACTGCGTTGAACATGAGTGCATGGTTGTACCTTGTGACAGCCAGAGGCCACCTCATTCCGACTGGTGTCCGATGCATTGCTGCAGCGAGCCCTCGTGCGGTGATCAAGGGGCCGCTTCGAGTAATTTCTGTTCCCGTGGCCATCGATACGAGTTCTTGTCTTGCCGGACTCAACGTACATTTGCTTCTGCTGGCAGCAGATTCTGCGCTCTTCACACTTGCTTCATTCCGGACTGTTACAAGCTACGCCTAGCCGAAGCCAATATCTGTAGCGATCAGTTTCATAATTGAATTTACCCTGCTTGTCACAACCAGGGCCGAAGCGGCCCAATTTTGTCGATATGTTGCGTCCTTCATAGATGTCGATTTCCCTTCTCGAACTGCCCTCTTGTTCAAGCAACAAAGAGGTGTGGTCAGAATTCTGTCCGAACCACGAATGCCAGGAGCCGATGTGCGTCCTCCATCGCAAGGACAGTAAACTCAGCAACAATAGTGTGGTGTACATGCTGAATGCCAGTGTGGGTCCCCTGACTGCCCGCAACCACGCAATAATAAACCAGGCTCCTTTCTTCGTATCGATCGTGAGATCACAATTGTACAGCTGTAAGACACATCAAGCTAGGGATCGGGCCCGGTGAGTTTTGTTCCAAGCATGCTTGTTGCAGAGTGCATTGTAAAATGAAAATCCCAGGATTTGATGGAAAAACTGACGTTTGCTTGGAACATGCATGTGAATTTGAGGGATGTCGGCAAGGAAAGAGGGGAGACGTAGATTGGATCGCAGAAGTGTGCTAAAAAAGCCTGCTATGAGAAGATGCATGAAGAGGCGGGCGTGCTCAATGGACGGATTAGGACCGGCGTTTTCTGCAAACGTCATAGCTGTTCGCGACCTCAATGCTTTGGAGAAGTTGCGAGACAAGAGCCGGTTCCGAAGTACTGCAGATTGCATACCTGTCGGGTGAAGGATTGCTGGCGGGAGACGAGGAAGAAAACATTCAAGATGGATTAGGAGGGGTGTGCGAGGAAAGCAAAGCATGTGCTGTGTGATTGTGGGTACCTGAGCTGTAGGGGGAAGAGCTGTGCTTATTTTCATCTTGTATCTTAGGTGAGCGCCATCCTCAAATGAAAGATATCATGTCAAACTCCCTGCCACTCCTACCATGAATTCCGCGACAACCACCGATGCACATGGATGACGACGGAGAACAGACTTGCCATCGGACTACTGTGGAAATCATGAATGCGGGGAGGTGGGTTGTAAGGAGCCGGCGTTTGTTGCAGGGACGTGTCACCGCTGGATGTGCATGGAGAAGATGGAGGATGAGATTCATGCCTCGCAGTATATTATCATTTCCTCCCATGCCCAGACGCCAACGCTAAATTGCAGTCACATCGCGCCATCGCGTCGGCCCTCTTGTTTACCTAAAATATTCTCCCTGCCCGCTGAAACCACCTCCGATGCCACCAACGCCTCCCTGGAAGCCACCATCCATCCCATCAAGGTTTAAAAAGTCGTCAACAAGTCCGCCTCCCGCATCGGTCATAACAGTGTCCTCCCTGAAGCCAGACGTGGAAGTCGGCCTCTCAGCTGGCATGGCCTGAACAGTAAAGCCATCTACCAGTCTCGCAGAAGAAGGGACAGCGGCACCAAAGGCGTCTTCCCGTCGCTCTTTTCTTACCCCATCCGTTCTGTTGCATTCGCTGCGGGCGTTGAGATAAACATCAACCGACTCGATCTTACCCGCCTTGATGGATTCGATATAGCCTTCCTTGGTGTTGATTATGGGAAGCATAATGGAGCTCTCGTACCATCGTCCCTTGATGTCTTGCAAAGCAATGCTGGCGTTTGTACCGAGAAGTTTCCAAAAGAAAATTCGGGGATTGGGATTTTGTGGCGGTGGAGCGGTAGCTGCGGATGCGGCAGAAGCACGATTGCGTTGTCTGAGGTCCTCTAGCATCCTTTCTGGTATCGTTCTAGTGTCTTGGGACTGGGGCGGAGGTTGTCCTGGAGGCGTCATGGTCGCGCAAGTATAAATATCCCCTCTTATCGTCACTTTTGTAGTCTTTGCTGTTGCATAGGAAGAAATGGTTTTCTCGACGATGGAGGAGATGACGAGGACGTTCTCGGCTGTGGTCCCAGTAGAATAACGGAGACGAACTGGTTCACCAAGCCATAGCTTTTCACCACCAAGATAAACGCCATTCCAGTACGTCTCGTTCCCTGTCTCGGGATTTGTTACTGTTCTGAGGAAATCGAAAGGGGTATAGGAACCATCGATTGCCTTGGCAGCGAGAATACTAGCATCAATGGTGAGCATGTCCTTGCTTGGCTCACCGAATAAGCCCGTTCGGATGCCATTCCAGTCTGCTGTTTCATAGGTGAGTCCTGGTATATTGTTCAATTCTCCATGGCAGTAAGCGGGAGGCGACCAAGCCAACCATGGCCTCATATCATTCTCATTGCTGATGATTCTGGGGGCATCATGGTTATGAGGTTCGGCGAGAGATTGAACCATATAGGCGCGATTGTTGGGTGGTGGGCCCGTTATCCAGCGGCGCAGGATCACGGCAAGACCCCATGCCACTTCTCGATTGTACCATATGAGCTCTCCAGTGCGAAAGGTAAATTTGCCAAAAGCGGAATCGATTTGATGGTCGGGAGATCGTGGTTGGGCGAGAGGAGAGGGCCCGTTGGGCTGGGGTGCGGGAGATGGTACTTGCGGTGGAGGGGCTGCTGCGGTGGGAGGGATAGTAGAAGTAGGACGTCGGACTTGGGTATTGGAGGGAGCTCGCGTGGGTATCTCGACTACAGGATTGCGATGGACGATAGGTCTCGTGGGAATGTCTTTCTGCTGTACAACAGGTTGGATGTTCTTGGCCGGCTCTACAGTCTTTGGAGTATCTGGCTGCACTGGCTGCAACTCGTCAGGCGAGCAGATCTTGCATGAACAGTTCTTTGGATCACTCGTTTTATCTGTGACCAGCCATAGCAGATGGGGGAAGAAGTCTGCCGGGCTCCTGAATCTCTTCTTCCTGCCCAGTGGGTGGCCGTACAGGTAGGCATCTTGGCGGTCGTGCCCTCCTCCAGCATGGTTCTTTGGGTTTTTGGGAGGGAATCCGTCAGCATCTGTACCTTTTGATTTGACGTGCTCGTAGAGGCGGTAGTTTTCTGGGAGGTCGTAGAGTATGTAAGATTTGTCTTTGCTGCGTATTAGCATATTCGACTTGAGACTTGTTCGCAGCAGAACGCACCCATGGAATGTCCCATCTCTCTCGCCAGCATGCCAGCCAGTTTCCTCCGCCAATCCAGGTGCTTGGTCTCATTTATGGTTGTGAAGCGGTAGTAGTCGCTGACACGCTTCGCATCTGGCGTTTGGTCCAGTTGCTTCGACGTCGGTTCGTTCTTCTCCCACAGGCCACTCTTGCCACGAATGTCCAACTTGCCATCGGACCGTGCAAGCCAGATTACGTGGAAGACTTGGTGTAGGGTCATGGTGTGTGGACAATTGGGAGGCGTCTTGAATGTCAGGTCCTGCAAGGTCGCTGGTTATGAATACCCATCCATCAATATCCATCCCGAGTTGGACATGATCACGACTTTTCGCGCGACGCGAAGTGCCAGGGCATCTACGCGAATCCCGCAGCATCGCTCATCCACTGTCCCATCCGACGGCAGCTTCATCCACCGGACAACCACATATCCGCAAACACCATGGCTGCGTCGACTCGCACTCCTCGGTCCCTCCGTCCGAAACTCACTGCCTCAAGCCTTCTCACTTCTTTCAAGCCGCAACAATCGCCGACCGCCGTCACCCAGGCTCGAAAAATGTCCTCGGCCGAGCGTGATCTCCGTACTCGCGCCGCGCCTGTCAGCTATGTGATCTCTGACCATTCAGATGATTCGCCTTCGCCTTCGCCTTCGCCTTCGCCTTCTTCGCCTTCAGACGCCAGTGCTTTTGGAAGCCCTGACAAAGTAAAGCGTGATTTCGGTAATCGACGCCTGAGAAAATCAAACGACGATGAAGAGGAATCCGAGGACGAGGAGGAAGAAGAGCCTGCTTCCCCCTTGCCAGAGAACCGCTCCATCCAAGGTGGACGCAGTATGCGCCCTCGCTCACTTCTCAAGGCCGTGCCGACTTCAGGTCAAATCATCTTTAAGAAGAAGAAGAAAAGCAAAAGGCAAGCGCCTTCCCAGCCAGCCAACAAGGATGCCCGCCGCGCAGCTATGACAGCTCGTGCGAAGTTGCGCAACGATATCGAGCATGGAACGAGGCTCCAACAAGACCGATTCTTACTCGCTCATAACCACTTTTTCACTCCTTTACTGCAAGACAACAGTTACATCCAGGTGGGTTCATCGACTCTCTTGCGTTGGCTGCATATTTCAATTCGATGCTGCATCTTCGAACTCGAGAACTTCCAAATCGAATCACACAGAATTGACTAACCCACTATCCAGAAGCTAGAGGCTGCACATTCGTCTGACCAGGCACCGGTATTCGCTCCTTACCAAACTATCACCAAGCAACCCAAAGGAATCAACGCGACTGTGAAGCCTTACCAATTGCGTGGCCTCGAATTTCTTGTCCATCTGTACCGAAACGGTATGTCGGGCATTCTCGGTGACGAGATGGGACTCGGGAAGACGTTGCAGACTTTGTCTCTTTTCCAATTCATCAAACACGAAGACGCCAAAAACGGCCTCGCAGGCGAAGCTCGTCCATTTCTTGTCGTATGCCCTCTCAGCGTTCTCTCCAACTGGGTTGCTGAGGCACGAAAGTTTACACCCGGCCTGAAAGTCCTGAGATTCCACGGCCCAGCCGCCGAGCGTGCTGCGATGAAAAACGTTGCACGCCCGACAGCAGTATCTGCGCGCGCAAAGAAGAAGATGGGCAACATCGTCACACTCACGTCAGACATTGGCACAGACGGCCCCTTTGACATTATCGTTACTACATACGAGGCCTATCGTGCTGAGGTAGCCTGGTTCAAAAGCGCTTTCGTCTGGCGATATCTTGTGCTCGATGAAGGACATAAGATCAAGAACAGCGAGACCGACGTATCCAAATCATTACAGGGAATCAAGGCCGAGTACCGCCTACTTTTGACCGGCACCCCTCTCCAGAACAATCTTGGGGAGATGTGGAGTCTCCTACACTGGCTGCTTCCAAACGTTTTCCCAGCCAACACAAAGGATTTATTCACAAAATCTTTCAATCTCACTCGTGGGATGGTCAACAAAGGTGTGATGGATCACGCACGCCACCTGCTCGAATTACTTATGCTCCGCAGAATGAAAAACAGCCCAGGCGTTGATCTGAATCTGCCGACTAAGACCGAGGTGCGACTATTCCTGCCATTAACCCCTCTACAAAAGCAATGGTATACCCGTCTCCTCACCAAGCAATCCGAGACTGTGCTTGAAGAGGTCTTCAAAGGCGCAACCGAAAAGGAAAAGGTCGCAATCCGCGAGGCCACACCAGAACCTGGGCTAACTCCATCCTCCGCGGCTCCTGGGACGCCTATGTCCATGGACACTGCTGATGACGCAGGAGTAGATTCCAGCTTCTGGCAGATGGGAACCGAGACTCCGGGTGCGCCCAAGGGTGCAAACAAGTCGGAGTGGCAGAGACTACTGAACTTGGTGATGCAGCTGCGCAAGTGTTGCACCCACCCATATCTGATTCCAGATGCTGCTCCCAACCCTAGTTTCATCGGCGATCATATCACTCAGGCCTCCGGAAAGTTCATGGCACTGGAGACCATCTTGAAAGAGCTTGTTTTGAAGCAAAAGAAGAAGATCCTCATATTCTCAAACTTCACCAGCGTATTGGACTGGACCGAGGATCTACTTACAAACGTGAGTCAGTACGGTACCGAGTTCAAGCATTTGCGTCTCGATGGGCAGACCAAGCGCGCTCGCCGCAATCTCCACATTCGTCTGTTTCAAGATATGGACTCTGAAATCAAGGTCATGCTGATCTCGACTAAGGCTGGAGGTTTGGGACTGAATCTTACTGCCGCCACTGAAGCAGTTTTCCTGGATGAAGACTGGAATCCTCAAGTTGACCTCCAGGCCGAAGCCCGCTGCCATCGTATCGGCCAGACCAAACCCGTAACCATTTACAAGCTCTGTACCCAAGGCACCGTTGAAGAGCAAATGCTTGGCCGCATTTCGAAGAAACTGTATCTCTCCGTGCGCATTACCGACTCTATGCAGTCCGCTCACGAGACCAGCTCACACACAAAGACCGACGCAAAGGCTGAAGCTGAAGAGCAAAATGCTGTTCTCGGCAATTTCAGTCAGCTGAAGAGTTTGCTCCGTCGTGGCGCGCAGACTCTCGTTCACAAGCAGATCGACTTGCAAGAGATGGCTTCCTGGGATATGGCTACACTTTTGCAGAATACGCAGGACAAATCTGCTGAAGCTCTTGATGGCGCTGAAGATGCCGACGAGGACAAGTGGCTGTCAGCGATGGAAAAAGTCGAATGCGCAGTCTTCGATGGTCAACGCTTCGAGCGGAAGGGCAAACAGGAGGAGTCTCTCATCTTGGAGGGTGTCTCAAGGGAGGATCGTCGAAAGGGCAAGAACACCACCGTCATGATCGATGGATATGCTGTCAGCAAGGACACAGTTGGCAATGGTCAATGGGAAGCAGTTGCAACTCTCGCTGGCAAAGATCCTAGTCTTGCTAAGCCAAAAAGAGCTAAGAAGGCTGTAGTTGTCAACCAGGAGTGGTGCCAGATTTGTCATGACGGTGGAGATATCGTAATATGCAACGGCTGTCCTCGCAGCTTCCACCCCAGTTGTCTCGGCGCAGCGGCAGGCAAAGCTGCTCTAAAAGCCTGGAACTACTACTGCCCTCAACACAACTGCCACGACTGCAGCAAGAAGTCTGGTGAGGTAGGTGACATGATCTACCGGTAAGTATCTGATCCATTTCCTGTCTCTTTTCACAAGCACTAACAAAATTCTCAGATGCCGCTGGTGCGAGCACGGATACTGCGAAGATTGTCTCGACTGGGACAACACCACACTCCTCGGTGACACTCTTGACGAATACGAAGTCCTTGACTTTCCGGCCGTGGAGCAAGCTTACTACATCGTCTGCGCGGATTGCAACGCAGCCGAGGAGCTCCATGAATCTTTTGCCATGTCGACAGCATGGCACAAAAAGCAACTCGCCGACAAACTTCTCGAAGAAGGAAAAGTCGATGATATCCCCGGTCTTACGGATGCGCCAACGGGAAGTTATAACTCTGAGGTCTCGACGCCTGCGGACTTTGGTGTACCGACGCTTGTGATGCCGAAGGTTGAGGATTTGGATGTTGGATTGAAGAGAGAGGATGCGTTTAGCGCGATGATGAAGATTGACAAGACTAGATTGACTCCGAATGGGGTGAAGAAGAGCAAGAAGAAGGTTGACCGGATGAGTTCTGGTAGTAAGCGAACTTTCGTGGAGCTGGTTGACGAAATCGATGAAGTTGATGGTGGTAGCAAGAAAAAGGGTCGTACTTCTTTCCATGGCCAGTAAATGATGCTATGCTGGTTGAGATGAGCGACGTTGCTGACTGGATGATGTTGGTGGACGCTGGATTTGGAGACTGTGTGATAAAATGATGGCGTTATGGCATGCTGATATCATGGAGTTTCGGATGCATATCTGACCTTGGATGGGTCGTGGCTTATGCCATTCTACTGGCTATGCGAATCCTTGGGGTCGACCAAGGTTTTCACACTGTATCAAAGGCCGATTGATCGCTATATGGGCGGTAGATTTTTTTTCTTGCTGCTGATTGTTATCAGTTGATACCCTGTTTTTAGGCGTAATGGATGTAATACACAAAGCCATCGAATCCTCTTCTTTCATAAGGCTCGATGTAATTGGAGTTTTGGTCTGGAGGTTTTTTTGGGGGGTTTTTTCGTTCACACTTGCTAGTTCAAGGTAAGTCATCTTTATTTCTTATCTTCGTCCATACATTTATTCATTTAAACCAAGACATCCACGAGTCTGTGCTTCGAAGGTATTCTATACTGTGTTGTATTTGTACGGCGTACGACGTAACGGACAACCAGTCTTAGTTGTCTAGACGGTTGTTGAGTTTTTGGGTTTTAGATCCCTCGATTCCTGTAGCGGATCCCTTGGCCGTTGTATCTTCATCAGATTACTTGATAACGATGGCATGGATTGTCAAGTCCCACGCCCTACACACCATACATACATCAACATGGGTAAAAATTATACCATAGTAATAACTCCAAGAAAGACATTCTACTTGGGGAATAGATGATCCCGTTTCTTATAAGATTTTTTACCGTTGATTTGGAAAGGCTGCTTTCTAATACACGAGGGGGATTTTGGTATTTGGTATAGTAAAAGTAGTATAGTTGGTATAGGAAGCCCCTACTCCATCTACTATCTTACCAAATATGGATTGAGGAATCTCTGGTAGATAGATGGATTTCACTATGTATGTATATCGATTAAACGCTCTATATATTGCTAAGATTTGCTATATTCGTGTACATCGCTCTTAAAACTAACTATTTAATACGGAAAGGTCATTTGTTAGGATAGAAATGGGATGAGTCTTTCTATTTCGTCACTTGGAGGATTAAATCGCTACATGTGATTTTGTGTATGTGTGGTTTGTGGAATTGATGGCTGTGAGGTAGTTGAAGGGCGGGTTTGGAGCTACGACTTAGATCTAGGCGATGGTTATACCGAGCGGATGGAGAGTTTGGCTAAAGTAGAAGATGTCGTATGTACACTACCTCGTCGAGGTTTTGACGACACCTGGGTGGCATTATAGTTGCTGGATGGCAAACTTGTGGATGTGAGAACGGGAATTCATGGGCATTGTGGGACCTGTTTTGGCGGTGTGGAATAGTAAGTTGAGACTATTACAGAAGATATGATAGAGAGTTGAAAGTTGGAAGTTGGACGAGGAGCTCTCGATGATATGAGATACCAAAAAGAGCGTGGTGACTGTTAGGTGCCCGGGTTAGGATGACCTCTTCCCACCTAATGGAGGGTTTATAGTTAGTTCTCGAATTAGAAAACGGTTGACACGACATTTTCGTCTGAAAAGATTTAATTGTAACGAGAAGAATTGACAATGTTGGTAATCCAATTCTTGATTGAAACCTTCCCCCTGCCATACTTTCTTCCCTTCCATACCCCCTCCTCGCCCCCTCCCTCTAGCCACCTAATATAGAAACATCGTTTATGGTCCACAGGCACATCGCTTGTCCCTAAAACACGGAGCGTATCGTCAGTAACATATTCTTCCCAAATTATGGAGGACACGGATGGAGGGGATAGGTAGGAAACATAGGCAGTGTACCCGAAAACAGATTGGTCACAGAAAGGTTTGCTCCGGCCGCAGAAAGCAGCACATTGGCTTGCGTTTTGGCAGGTTTGTGCTTTTCCTTGGCGCTTGGCCAGGCCCTCGGATGGGGCGGCCATGGCGAGGGAGAGGAGGGTAAAGATTGTTAGGGTTGTAAATTGCATCTTGGTGGTTGGCGTTTGGTTCGAATGAATGAGTGCGGTGAAGGAGTGTAGATTGAGGATGGAGGTTGTCGAAGAATGGAGAGAGCTTATATATGTGAGAGGAAGAAGAATGGAGGTGTTTAATGGAGCTTGAAACACAGTCGTTTTCCCTTTAGGTTTAAGCGACGAGTATTTAATTTATTGTGTTCTTGGTATGGCGTGTAAATATGGTGATCGTCCGCGGGCTTTTTCCCCCGGCAGATTCCGGACGGAGACAGGGACGGATTATTTTGGTGGCTTTGAGCAGCAGAAGAATGGGCGGGTTTCTGGTGGCTGTCAAGGTCGTCAGTTTTATGATATCTACATGCAGTTCATGTTTTGTATAGAAGTAGGCAACGTGGATGACAACCGCTGTCAGCCTTCGCTTAAGTTACCTGGTCAAGTCGTTCCTCGTACCACGATAATCCCCGGGCTCAATTCCGGTCAAAAGACGTGTCATCTCAATCTTGATCTATCGAATAAGAAAGACTCTTGGTATCTCAGCCTGGTGCCAATCTAATATTCGGGATTAAGCTTACGCAACTCCGAGTCGTGGCCTTTCGACGACACACCTTTTGGGTGATTGTCGTCCTTGTCGATGCTGTTGGGAAGGAATTATGGTTGACTTTGATATCGTGGGTCGTACTGCAGTTAAAACTGTATCTCGAGATAATTCAATCAGCAAGATGTTGCTACAGAGGTCATTGTTTCATGGAGATTTACGGATGGAGCTTGATCAAACAGAAAGAAGGTCAGTGTCTCTTGGAACAGTTGTTTTTGAAATTCGGCCGAAGAGAACGAGGTTTATGTCGAGGACAGGGAACTGAAGTATTCAGAGTATGTGTTTTAGCACGGCAAAATGAAGCTAGGCACCTATTCAGGCACCTCTAATTCAGCCACGCCACAACATCCACCAACCAGAGCAACTCGAAATCAACCAGCACACCATATCGAGGACGAAACTGCTCACCATGGAGAGGCATCGACTTGGCTGCGTCTTTGGGACACATCTTCTGCCCAACTTTCCAGACACAACTCAATCCAACTCCCTTTCGGACCGTCAACAGAATGACCTGCACAGCAGCTTCGATACGCGCCCCGTTGCTTTACCTTCTCCTTCTCTGCCTTCTCTTGTCCAAATAGATGATCGTGTCCGGCCCAGACACGCGTGAAGCGTCATCATTACATGGAATGCTATCTCCATCCTCACATGGTGCACTTGGAACATTGAGCATCTGAATATATCGTCCTAGCGACCGGTTCTTGGACAAGAACCCCCATGGATTACTGGGACGTGCAAGATGCTATGGTGGAAACTCGTGGACTCGTGGACACAACTCAAGTGGATGCTACTCACTTGCTTGGCTCCAAAATCCATCACGGACAAAGCGCTTAGCGAGCGTGTCGCTGCGGCTGGAGCACGCAGAGCCATGGAGTTGGACGGGCATGGTAAGCACGTGCTAAATTTTTGCTTTCACAGGCAAATATGACATTTCACATACTTCTCTCGCCTCTCCGATTATCTCACACATCTACATTGAGCTGACCATGTGTAAGAGGAAACTCGGCCTGTTGATGAGGACCTACAACATCGTGGACTCATGCCAAGTCCTCTCCACCGGACTACAAAGTCTCCCCCCGTTCCTCATTCTGATCAATTCGTCTCTCCAAATCTTCTTTACTGAAAGGGCGGTGGCGACCATTCCAGAGCCCCCCCCAACGGCGCCAGCTTGAGTTTCAAATCTTCCATGGAATCCCAAGATATCCAGACTGTTTGACCTGCGCTCGTGTGGTCGGAATCCCTCTTGGGGAAGGGTTGAACTTGATTCCGATGGTCTCAAGCATGGACTTTTTTGCTGCTGCCAGCTCTCCGAATTTATATATCCAATTGGTATAAAACTCTCTAAACATAAACGATTCGCTTACCCCACCAATATCGTTGAGGTCGAGGATGAAGGTGTGCAATTTTGGCGCTAGGACTGTCGAGCAAGCGATTTCAGGTGTGCATACAAAGTCCCAACAATGAAGACCTAGCGTGGTTAACTCCAGAAACGAAGTGGCGTCAAATGTCCGGTGGCCGAGGTCAGAACAAAGATTGCCGATGATGATACTCTTCAGTGTTGATTTGTGCAGTGACAATAGAGAGTGCATGTGCTGCAGCTCAAATCTTTTTCTCCAATCTCCCATTTCAAAGGCAAAATGCTCCAGTGCCTTTGGCCAGGTCACGAGCTGGGAGAGACAATGAACATGCGCCCAATATTCATCGATGGTGAGAGTCGTGAAGGATGCCGTCCTCTCATACCCCTGTCACAATGTTTAGCAATACTCGCTGGCAGAATTTTAATAGAGTTACGATGATCAATCTCAGGATTGAGTTCGGTATTATCAGATTAATCTCGATTGCCACGAAGGAATGCTCAGTAATAATTGGAGGGGATCAAATACAAGGTAAGCTATGGTAGTAACCTTTTCTTCTTGACTCAACCCAATCAGATCCTGCACTTTGCGATGGAATTATGGGATAGTGAAATCATAATGAGCTTACTTGAACGTGTGGAACTTCAGCATAGTCACCGTCGGGAAGCATAGAAAGGCACTGCAGCTCCAGTGACCTCAAATGGGTAAGATTGAGAAGATTGATGATATCCGCTATCATCAAGTCGTTGCTGAAGGTTTCTCGAAGAAGCGAGATGTGTTTTATCAAAGCATGTGCTTGACGGCCAGTTTGATCATTTCCCAGAGAGGTGGACCATTGTCGTGGCAGAAGGCACCTTGAATTGCCAACGATGTGACATTTGGGAGTCGAGCCAGGATCTTGTTGGCCAGATGGTATTCTTCCACCGTATAAACATTGCGGCACTCAGGGACGTAAATGGTCAATTCTTTGCAGTGGCGTCTAAGTGCTGGATTCTGTTCCAACGTTCTGTGGAAATATTGGGTCTGGAGGCATGGTGGTATGAAGCTGCACCCGAAGCGAATTTTCTATTAAAGCATAGGCTGCACGAGACGATTGAAGCGTCGACAAACCTTTCCGAGCGCTAGAACATGTTCGTAGTTGGTGATTTCTCTGGCAGATGAAGACCACGCTGCTATGTCCAGGATATCAACGAGCAGCTCATCTGGAAGATTGGAGGTGAAGTCTCTTCCTGTCAATGCTGCGGTGGGAGTTTGTTGGGTTCCCTTGGGCTCCTCGGGTTTGATTTCGGGGATGACAGGCTGTTGCGTCTTGTGCCGGCGGTCCTTGCATGTGTCGCACAATTGATGATGATTGGGAGGCATTGTTGATGATGGGGATGAGAAAGGATCAAAGGACGCCCTGGGGTTGATGAAATCGGACCGACATTCAATCTTTGTCAGCCAATCTAAAAGTGATCCGAGCGCCCGCGTCTTTCGGCGCGTCTGGCGTCGTTTTCGTGTTGTTGAGAGAAACTCCTGTCCCAATTGTTTTCCCCTCTGTCGCCAGCCAGCGACCAGCCAGCGACCAGCCCACCTCTTCACGACACCACAACCCAACTCTCCACAATGTCAGACCTTCTAGACGGAATCATACAGTCCGATGCTGTGGCCCATCACCCTTCTTCGTCAGCTCCACGCCGCCAGCGATCCTCGTCAAGACCTCGAGGCCCACCCTCTGAAAGCGCCGGCGTCAACAGTGATGCAGAGGGCCGCTTTGCCGACGATGAGGTTGTAGGCGTACGAGGCAATCAGAAGAGGCCCAGAGTACCAGGAGATGTGCCCAAGGTGCTGGACAAGCTCGGCGAGTTCCTGGTTACTGAGTTCGAGGAGTTTTTGGAGACGTGAGTACTTCTTAATACAGGGCAAAGACTGCCAGTCCACCTTCAAAATCTGACAATTAAATAGATACGAAGAAGAACCATCTTCCTCCGTTCCCACCGCCTCGGCTGAAATCCCGAATCCTGCAAAATACTACCAGGCTCAGATTATCGGTCTTCGGCTCTTTGGCCTCTCCACCCTTTACGTCGACTTTCGACATGTCTTGCGCTTCAAAAATGGCACGCTGGCCGATGCCATTATCAGTAACTACTACCGATTCCTCCCCTACATGATTCGTGCCCTGCACAATCGTATTGCACACCACGAGCCTGCTTATTTTCGCGAGCATCGCCAGCCAAATACTGCCTCAGTCACAAATTCGAGTCTAAGAGCCAATCGCTCGACACAAGATGACGAAGCCAACAGGAAGACCCAGAATCAACAGACGGACAAGCTGTTCACATTAGCTTTCTACAACTTACCGCTCGTCACACGTGTAAGAATGCTGCGGACAACCCAAATTGGCACTTTACTCTCAATCTCTGGAACTGTCACGAGGACTTCCGAAGTCCGGCCTGAACTGTCCTTGGCCACATTCATCTGTGAGGCCTGCAACACAGTCGTTCCTAATATCGAGCAAACATTCAGATACATGGAGCCCACACAATGTCCCAATTTGACCTGCGGAAATCGCATTGGTTGGAGATTAGACATTCGACAGAGCACATTTGTTGATTGGCAAAAAGTCAGAATTCAAGAGAACAGCTCCGAAATCCCCACAGGCAGCATGCCACGAACCATGGATGTCATTCTGCGCGGAGAGATGGTCGATCGATCGAAAGCTGGCGAGAAGTGTATCTTCACGGGTACGCTCATTGTTATCCCAGATACGAGCCAGTTCCGAGTGCCAGGAACCAAAGTTCAGGCCTCGCGTGAAAGCGGCAATGCGCCCCGTGGTGCTGATGCCGGTGGCTCTGGTGTTTCTGGCTTAAAGGCCCTTGGTGTGCGCGACCTAACTTATAGGATGGCCTTCATGGCATGCATGATTTCGCCCGATACCTCCACGCCTGGCCAAAATTCTGCTACGCTTAACGGTCTCGCTGGCCAAAACATCCTCCTCTCACTTGGCCAGGACTCTTCTCTTGAGCCGACCTCCGGCAATGATGCCGATGGCGACAAGGCACAATCTGCTTACTTGGCCACACTCTCGGCAGCCGAGATCAACGATCTGAGGGAGATGGTGCACAAGCCCAACATTTTCATGCGATTAGTTGATTCAATCGCACCGATGGTGTATGGTCATCAAGTTATTAAGAAGGGTCTGCTGCTACAACTGCTGAGTGGTGTTCATAAGGTCACACCCGAAGGCATGCAACTAAGAGGTGATCTCAACATCTGCATTGTTGGCGATCCATCTACCTCAAAGTCTCAATTTTTGAAGTACATTTGCTCTTTCTTGCCTCGCGCTGTCTATACATCTGGCAAGGCTTCGTCGGACAGCTGGTCTGACGGCCGCTGTTGTCAAGGATGAGGAGACGGGAGAATTCACCATTGAAGCTGGCGCTCTCATGTTGGCAGATAATGGTATCTGCGCTATTGATGAATTCGACAAAATGGATATAGCGGATCAAGTCGCTATCCACGAAGCTATGGAACAGCAGACAATTTCCATCGCCAAGGCTGGTATTCAGGCTACTCTTAATGCTCGTACTTCCATTCTTGCAGCGGCTAACCCTGTTGGTGGCCGTTACAATAGGAAGACGACGTTGCGGGCTAATGTCAATATGTCTGCGCCTATCATGTCGCGTTTTGATCTCTTCTTCGTCGTACTAGACGAATGCGATGAATCTGTTGATAGGCATTTGGCTGAACATATTGTTGATGTCCATCGTTTGAGGGATGAGGCCGTGCAGCCTGAATTTTCAACTGAGCAGTTGCAACGATACATTCGGTTCGCACGTACTTTCAAGCCTGAGTTCACTCCTGAGGCGAGACGGACACTGGTTGAGAAGTACAAGGAGTTGAGAGCTGACGATGCGCAAGGTGGTGTTGGAAGGAATTCTTACAGGATCACGGTCAGACAATTGGAGTCTATGATTCGACTTTCGGAGGCCATCGCGAAAGCCAATTGTGTTACGGAAGTAACACCCGATTTCGTCCGCGAAGCGTTCAATCTCCTTCGTCAATCAATTATCCACGTTGAACGCGACGATGTCGAAGTCGAAAACGAAGCCGAACAAAACGATGAGGTCCCCGCGGATGGTGAAATGGATGTCGATGCTGATCCTAATGGCGAGAGTCAATTGAGAGATCCTTCTGCAACACCGGCGCCGCAGCAGCTGAAGAGCAAGACGAAGATCACGTACGACCGGTACATGGCTATTCTCAATCAACTTGTTATGAGGGTTGTTGAGGATCAGAGTTCCAATGAGGATGGAGTTGAGGAGGAGGAATTGCTTGTTTGGTATTTGGAGCAGAGGGAGATGGAAATTGAGACGCAGGAAGACCTTGATGAGGAGAGGGCGTTGGCTAAGAAGGTGTTGAAAAGGATGGTCAAGGTTTGTGATACCCTGGATGAATGTGGTTGTTGTATGCGTGCTAACTTGGTTGATAGGATAATATTCTGCTACCTATTCGGGGAGAAGGTCTTGCTGATGAGCAAGGGGAAGGATTGGATGCGGCTGGGAAGGTCGTTTATGTTATCCATCCTAATTGTGCAGTTGAGGAGATGGGTTGACATGTTGAAATGGATACCAATTGATGATTTTGAGACATGTATGGATTATGAGCGTTATGCGGTGACAACAGAAGATTTTGAACTTGAAATAAAGGGCCGAAATCTCCTGATAAAAATGTAATATTGCTTGGTAGGAATTATGTACCCCCGAATGAGTTTTGAGGTGACGAAGTTGATCCCGGACCCTGATTTTTCCTGGTCTAACTTCACCACATCTCTTGGGATCTGAACGAAACTTCATCAACGTGAATATCATTGCTCATGTCTTTAATTACCTGATTAATCCTGGATTCTTAAGATCCTCGTATCGGAAGGAGAATGATGACGAACTTGATGCATATACTTGGATTCGATGAAATGGCGTAAGAGTAAGAGATATCTAATTTACCGTTGGGAATCATGGAATCGGCTTATTTTCATGGAAGTATACTTCCGATATTGGATGGGGGAATGGTGTGTGTTGTGGGTTGGGAGAGGGGTGTTTGTGGTTGATTGTAGAGCGAATCCTTGATTGAATGTTCTGGAGGTATTGTATGTCGTGAGGTAGGTATTGGTTTTCTATGGGATTGAGTGGGGATCTCTTTCTGATATCGGTTGTTGCCAAATTGAATGAGCTTGGGATGGATTGGATGCTGCAACCGGGTTGGTATGCTTATTAGCTGATTGGGCGACTGATGCTTTCAGATAAATACAATCGGATTATTTGTGATGCGTTGGATTGCTGAATGTTTTGAGGGATATAAGCAATGCCTCCCCCCTTGAAGCTGTGTCTTTTCCTCTAGTATCCGCTTCTTCGTATCGCTTTTGATTGGAATGGAGGCTGTAGACGGTATTGTTCCCTTGTTGACGATCAATAGGGTATCTGTGGTTGTCTGGGTGTCCAAAGTACGACGCGTTGAGTCCATATGACTAAGATCGATATATAAGTTCTTTCAAACCTCTTTGTTTTCTGCAGTCTTTTGATACTGATTTTTCTGTTGCTTCTGAATTCACTGCTAGGTTCTTGATCGTTGTCGATGGGATTCAGATTTTGCCCTGATATTGACAAAGGCGAAAAGTTTGGCGGCTTTTCACTAATACACGCTTTTGACAATGCGCTTCTTTCTTTGATGACTCGACGCTAATGTTACTTTGTAGCAGAATTATCAGCCAATCCCCTCTCTCGACTCAATTCCTCATACAAATATATACAATGGCCATTCTTTGCGATGCCCCAAGCTGCGACAATGTCGCCCGATTCGTCTGCGAGGATCAATGCGGTGAGAGCTACTGCTCTGCCACTTGTCGCGATGAGGCTTCCGAGCTTCATGATCCCCTATGCACCAAGATGACCGACTTCGATACAACAAATCCTCGTTCATCGAAGCACGTTCGCGCCGTGTTGTTCGACGGAACACCTGAATTCTGCTGGAAACCTACCGAGACTGGACTCGATCTCCCAATCAATCGGCATATCCCCCTTGATGTCACAAACTTCGTCGACATCTCACATGATTACGGATACTCGCCTGCCGTCGAATTGCCACGCAATCTCAAAATTCGGGTACGATATACCACGGAGACAGGTCGGCAAGACATCGACATCAATGAGTGTCTCGCTCGGGGCATTCCAGGGGTCTACTGGAGAGGCCCGGTCCTTGCATATGGCCTCCAAACTCTCCAAGATGGCACTCCGCGACGATTCGCAGACCTAAGTGTTTCCTACATCTGAACGATCGAACACTTCATCAAGCGCCACTTCAACGAAAAACCGATATATAACCCCCATCATTCCATCCATTGGGTTCAGGCAGTCAAATGCCCATTAACAGAACCAAGAGATAAAGTACACCTCAAAGAAGTCCACCTACCAATCCAGCATCCCATCTTCTACGAGGGAATGTGCGACGTCCCACCCACAACGGACCTCGTCGGAATCCCCCTTCGACTCCGCAAATATCTTGGAGAAGACGGATATAAATCTTGGAGCCCCGTCTTCTTTCGGGACTTTCATCCCCATTCTCGGACCTTTGGAGGCTGGCTAACTCTTTGGGGCGAGGATTGTGGAAGTTTCTTCATGGTCCGAGAGGATAAGAAGCCACTCCGTGCTGTCGACGTTCGAGCCTTCTGGTACCATATCTGTAAGAATGTAGGTCCGGTTGTTGATCGCTATCTGGAGGAGGCAGAGCAGGAGAGCAAGGATGGGTTGATGGTTGGTATTCAGAATGGCCTCACTACAGAGCATTTCCGACAGACAAGGAAGGAGACGCTGATGGGGGAGTGGGAGGAGGCTATAAAGCTGGGTGAGTTCTACGGATACCTGGAGAACATTTATGATATTTGAGTGTGGGAAGTTGATGTGGCACAAGAGAGGTCATGGTGGCACGAAAGGGTACGATGATATACTACTCAAAAGGGGGTGCAGATTAAGTCCCACGAGAAAGATTAAAAAAATCATCGGTTAGCGAATGGGCTCGAGGACACCTGAAGAGTATTAGCTACGCAAGCTGCCGAAGAAATGAGTTTTCACATACCCGGCTTGACAGCGACAAGAACGACCGCGATGCCCATGACCTCCGCCGGTTTGCCTCCTTCCTCATTCCCAGCCTTCTGATTGAAGTCATATTGTGCCTTGATAACCCAACTCTGATCGCGCTTCATTTCATTGCCCGCCATTTCCTTTGTCTCGCACCCTCCCATCGAGGAGATATGATCTCTTGCAACCTTTTCGCCATCCATCGTTGTTCCGCGCCAGATATACTCGGGCTTCTCGGAGTAACGGGCAGTGGAGCGGCATAGCGTATCAGTTGCATTTGGGATCAGATCAACATACATGCCGCCGTCATGTACGTGGCCTCCAGCGCTGAGGATTTTGCCCTCGATGTTTGGCGTCCAGGGCTTCGACTCGAGTAGGAAACTTTGTTTGCCTGCAGGCGGGGAAGATTCACTTGTGCCGCAGGATTTCACGTCTAGGAACACGGTCTTGGTTTCTTTCCAGCCTGCTGGGAGTGGTCCATCCAGAATATCGTAGGTCTGTGTTACTATGAAGGATGTTAGCTGAGCTCATCGAGAGCGCAGGGAACATACTGTAAACCAGCTCATCCTGCATGTTCATGTTCATGAGCTCAAGGATGAAACCAAACTTGTCTCCTGGATCGAGGTGATAAGCGGCTTTCTCTATGCCCTCAATGTAGTACGTGAATGGCGTTCGCTCGTTTCCCGTCACGAAGTATCGCTCTGCCTTGGATGGAGATGTGCCAGAGACCACAAAGGGAACGCAGACTGTGCTCTCTACTCCCACAGGATCCCAGCGACGAGGGCCCTGGTTCATCATGACCATGTGGTGCAACCTGAAGATTGTCAGCAACAATGTGACAGTCCTGAAGTTATAGAACCTACCACATGCCACTATCGATATTTGCGTTGGAACCATTAGCAAATTCCAAACCACCAATTTGTCGCAGAATGTTACAGTTCTCACACGGCTTCTCCACATCTTTGTCGTAATAGCCTTCAAGCATGCCAGCATGCCCGCTGAACGACTTGACATCCATGTTAGGAACCTTATACGGGCCACTTCTGATCTTGATCTTTCTCGTTCCAGGGACTGGTTTGAAATCGGGCTCCAACACGACCCTCCTCGGAGCGGCTCCAGGAGGATCTGGCACTTTGCCGTAACCTTTGCCTATGTTCGATCAGCCGGGTGTACTTTCTGCGCCGGGGAAGCATCAATACTTCGGAAGGTGCCTAAGGTTTCGGCGGCAGAGCCAAAGAGATCCCATCCTTGACGCCTTTGAATGTCATGTCGTCCAAAGTCTGCTGCAGTCGACACAGGGGCCAAAGTCAGCAGAAGGGCTAGTAAGCTGTCGGGTCTCATGGTGAGAACGTTTTGAAAAGTGCGGTATCAAGCGCTTCGAGTGAATGCACATGAGGAGAAATTATTACTCGCAAGCCATGGCGCAACGAAATGACAAAGTGAATGGACATGTGCTGCAGCCCTCATGGTAGGACGGAGAGGCAATATAGCGGCTTAGTTAATGACAGTTCAAAGCATTAGTAGTACTCGCTTCGTAGAGTGCTGTCATTGGAAAAAGGCGTGGTTTTCATTTCGAGGTGCATGGGCGTGGCAGATAGATAGCCATGGCCGGATAGCCCTCATCCCTCAATTTCACGAGTCAGATTACTTGGAATGGCTATGCACCCGAAGAAAAACGCGCAAATGTCTTGATTTGATGTTTATGTTGGGAGGACCCAGTGAAGACTAGTCGCCGCAGTTGGAAGTCTGAACTCTTGACGCCTGTTTAGCATTCTGAGATATTCACGTCAAATACACGAAACACCGAAGACTACCGCACGCTAATCATACTTCCCAGGTTCCTCAAGCTCGTCCATGTTGAATTGATACAACATCGATATCGAGGAATCTTTCCAGAAGCTCGAATACAGGACATGTAAATTCATTCAAACGTCTTTCGAGCACTTTTGCAGACAGGAGAAGCATTGCAGGATCCGACTTCTCTATCGGGAGCTCGCAAGGCAGCGGGTTGCTTGGATATGCCTATTTTACACCAATAACTTCAAGCTGTCAACCAAGTCTCTGACCTCATCGACAGTTTTGCCAAGTCCGTGTACAGCCTTCTCCTGCGCCTCCTCACTCAACTCTGAGAAGCGTTCAATCAACTCTCCATCTACGAATCGGAAAGGCGCCTCATCCTGCTTAACCTGGTTATTGAAAGCGCGATACTCGTTGAATGGAATGTCGCCTGGGGAAGTGATGGACTTGGCAATAGCCGACTGTAATTCAATGAGCAGGTTTTGGTGAGTGGGCGAAATCATGGCAAAAAGGTACAAAGATCCGTCAACCTGTTCGAATTAGTGGTGGATTTTGAGAAGAGCAACAATGAGACTTACCGTGCCGAGGAAAGCCTTGGGGACAACTGCCGCACCGGGCTGTTTGACGACCTCAACAGGACGGATCCTGTTGACCATCTCGCCCAGGTTCAGCTCACCAATAAGACGCAGTCGCTTAGAGTCATCGCCGACAGCATCATGATCGCGACCTAGCACGATGAGGTTGCCTTCAGCATCGCCTTCGAGCCATGTGTCGGGGTCGACAGAAGCGACTGCTGTACCCCACGTAGTCCTGTAATCCCTCGCAACCTCGACAAGTTCGTCTGGTGATGGCGCTTTGCCAATCTTGTACTCCACAACGGATACGCTCTTCATCAAATCTGCGATTGCGATCAAATTACCCGTGACACAGATATCGATTGGAGCCGTACTGGTCCGGAAAGCAGCCTTCTTGGTCAGTGCAGGTCTTGCACCATCCGGGTACTCAAAGGAGTAAACAAGCACCGTCTTGACCAACGCAGCGGCGATCTTGCCTTGAACCATGGCCAGGCAACGACACGCACCCTTGAGACTATGCTCTAGGATGAGCTTGAGAATGCGTTCTTCAGTGACTTCAAAGACAAGAATGCGACCTTTGAGGTTGTCTGAAACTGCGTCCTCGAGATATGAAGTACCGACGATGAAGCGCTCAGCCATATCGTCGGCGCCGTCGTCCAGCTCAGCGCGCATGACACACTCAACCAGTTCATCCTCTTTAAGCCGGTATGAATCCAGCTGCTTGAACAGCACCTCGTCAGCAAGTTTGAAATGGCTTTCGATCATTTCCGCGCCATCTCTGAGAATACGGTTCAGAGTGCCAAGACCGAAGGCCTTCAGACTCGGAGAGTAAGCTATGCGTCTGACCGTCTCACCGACTGCCAGTGTCTGGACGTGGGTGGTTCGCTCCGTGTCGATGGTAGCCACTCGTAGGTCAGTGGTAGATGCGATGACCACAGCACCGGGGTACGCTTCAGCATCAAACGGACAAACAGTGACTGCTTTCTCGGCTGTGACTGCGGAGAAGATTATCCGGTCCTCAGATGCGTAGATGAGACTAGGGTGCTCGCATGTCGCGAAGACACTGGACAGCCCATTGCCACGGGGCAGTGCCTTGAAATTCGCTTGTTGTGTACCAAGTATCGTGCTTTTCTTGGAGGCAAGGGAGAAAGACGGAGTGACATCGAAGGTAACCACATTACCATCGGCCATTGCGACAAGAAGTGTAGGAGGATGAGGAAGGTCGAATAGCTGCGCGACGAGAATACTGCGCGGGACGGAGATGGAGCCATCATCGTTGATGAGTGTCGATGACAAGTGTTGAAGCGATTCCAGCTCGAAGAGAGAAACTTTGGAGTCGTCCCAGAAGCCGACAACGCAAGCATTTGGAAGACTAGATGATACTTCCACGCAGGCTATCTGCTCTGATTGCGAGAACTCCTGTTTGGCTTCTATGTTGAGACTGTTCGCAATGTCAAGAACGAAGAGAGTTGTGCCATCCACGGCTACGATAACGTGTTGATCAGTGGCAGCAACAGCAGTAATGGCACCTCTCTCTGGTGTCCATATCGAGTTGACCATACTACTATCCAGATCTGTGATACGAATGGTCGAGGTCGTAACATGAATTAGTTGAGCATCGGGAAGATTGGATGCAAGTAGTGTTTGCTCGGTAAGAACCAGACTTTTGTGATCTGCAAGCTCCTCTACGTCGCCATCGGGAGTGAAGAAAAAGATACGACTTTCGTTGATGAAACCCACAAGCAATGTGTCCACATATTCCGAAGAGGGATCGGTTTTGAGACTGAATAGGTTGGTGATATGCTCCATCTCACCCAACACACCAAGTTCCTCCATGCCGACGCCACTGCGCACGCTTCGAAGGCTTCCATCTTTGTATGCGCCGCTGCCGGACACGATACGAGCTTGGCCGGATGAGTATTCATTCGCTTGACCCTCGCCTGATCGATTGCCCATATCCATGATTGTGAAGTCCAAAATCGGGCCAATGTTAGGGAATGTCTGTAAGATCTCAATAGATGCCTCTCCAATACCGATGAGCTGCGAGTCGCCTTGATGTGATCCCAGGAACATGGTACCTGCGTCTAGATAGACCAAGACCGATGCCCGCGAAGTCTCCCCCAGTATGTCTATTCTCCATTCCTGGACCTCGTTTGTAGAATCCAAAACTAGCATGAGCAGATAAAGCTTGCCGTAATCATCGGCTAGGATGTATCGCTGCTCGTCCACCCGTTCCCATGCCACAAAAATCGTTGCCTCATCGAGAGGTCGCGTGATAAATGTGTAGTTCGTGTCGTTGAAATAGGAAATGCTCGTCTCGCCCAAGATCAAAAGGCCATAGGGCGGGCCAGGAATGGCAATCAAATGGCTCGCTCCCAAGTCCATCGAATGGTTTGGATTCCCTGAGCTGTCGTCCTCAAACTCAACACTGAAGTCATCCCAGTCCTTCATACCCGACGCAGCAAGTTCTCTGATTCCCAACCGAACGTGTCCGTCATAATCCTCATGGAGCAGGGCAAGCCGTGGCTTCTCGGTAGGCAAAGGTGGTCGGGGTAAGAATGCAGAAGATCTCACAAAGAACTCTGGAATTCGCGAGGATACTGGCTCTCCCGGTGTGCCTGATTCCAAAATCTCCTTCTTCTTGTTCCTCCGCACCAGCGGGATTGTGGTGATTATGCCCTCATAAACCTCCAACGTCATGAACTCGCCCGAGGGGTCGATCAGACATCTTTCGCCGAATTGAGTCTCCTTCGCTGTCTGGTCGGCCAAATCATGATAGCTCTTTTCTGTTCGCAGCTGCCTCGCACCTGGGTCCCATGATAGCGTAAAATATATTGATCGATCTGTTCCAACAAAGAGGTGATCTGTGGATGCGGTGGAGGGGCGGAGTTTATGGAGGATGGTGATTTTGCCGTATATAATGCGTGAGAATCTCAAAGTAAGACCGTCTTCTTCAGACTGGGTGTAGAATTCGAGGCGATTGGACTTTCTGTTGCAATCATGAGCTCCGGTACAGCTAAGACTGAGTTATTGCCAACTTACGCTACTACCAAACATTCTTCGTCGTCGTCCAGAAATTTGAGTTTCAGGGCGAGCCGAACGCTGCTCGGCCTGTGGATTGGGGCAATATATGACATGCTTAAGGTTGGTAGGGGTTCGACTATCTTGCTGAGGTTCGATATCAGGATCAGGATAGCTTACGACACTATTATCCCCGTACACGCGATTGCCCAGGCCCAGTTCGCGATCGGGACTGATTCCGCGCAGCAACTCTCAGACCGGCCGTGCGTCAAATTTTGTCTCTCAAAAAACTTTGGGCCTCAACTTCGACTTCGATTTACCATCAATCACCAATCTCGAATATTATCAAAATGGATCGTAAGTAACGTACTATTTTGGCTATGATAACGAGAATACTCACATCAATCAGCCGAACCAATAATCTCCGACACTGAAGATGACCTAGTCATCGCCGAGTACAACGTCTATATAACCCCCGAACTCCAAGAACAAGTCTACCTTCTGCAGTTCCCGAATCGCGACCGACAACAGCCTTACAACTCTCGAACTGGTGCTCAGCCGGTAGAAATGCGCATGAAGCCCAAAACAAACTTCATGGAACTCGATATCGCGACCAACGTAGCCTCAAATTTCGACAAATCAAAGGGTATGCTTTGGGGATCGGCCATGAAAACGGCGAACGAGTGCGGTGCGTCAGGTTTTGGTATGGCGAGTGGGTTCGGAAAGGGGAATCGAGGAAATGAGCTGTTCAATCCTGAGCAGAGAGGAAAAAAGACGCGGGACCCGGGGCAGGCGCCGGGTGGGAAGACAAGATCGGAGAGGTTTGATGATGCGAACGAGGCCGGAAAAGTGCTCAATAAGCAAACTTTGGGCGGTCAGATTGTCTTGCCCGCTGAGGGAAAGCCAATGTACATGTTGGGTACATTCCGACAGAGTATGTTTCATCATATCTTCCTCACATTTCGCTGAAAATCGATTGCTGACTGGCACCCAAGAGGAGCTGCATCTAACTCAAGTGACCGGCGTCTGTCAAATGCGCCCACAATTCCACCATATCGACGCCCGCTCACAGATAGTGAAAGCAACTCAAGCTCACAAAGAACGAAAGGCCAAGGGTGAAACACCCCGTCAAGCCGAAGCCCGCGTTGTCGGTCAATCCGCCCGCGCAACAGGCCCCGATGGCGAAGAAATGAACGTCTCGGGCACTAGCAAGTTTCTGACTGACGTGGCTGAGGAACCATGGACGACGTTAACCTTCCATGACGAGGATCAGGAGGAGAGTTATGGAATATATGCCGAGAAATTGTTTATCGCCCAAGAAAAGCTCGATACGTTACCAAATTTGGAGGCGGGAATGGGCAATGAGGTTTTCTTGGATGCTATCAGTTCACCGAGAGTCGAGCTGGGCTTGAGGCCGAAGAGAAGGGCGCCATTAACAAGAAAGGAGAGGAATGAACTAGCCGATGAGGCTGGTGGAAGCTGATTAAAGTAGACATTGCAGGGATTAAAAGGTATGCAAAGCGACGGAGTTTGGCGAGGCTACGGTTCTGAAAGAAGGTCATGACCATCACTTTCCCCCACCTTTGAGATATGAACTTTGGAAAAACGCAAAAAAGCCCTATAAGTCAGGCGGAGAACACTTCACCCCCTTCACAAAACAACAATGGGTTCGTTCATTTCGTTCATTAATCCCCCTCCATTACTTCGACAACGCGTATCGCTTTGGGAGAGCAACCCTTAGAATTCACGATCGATATCCAAAGCGTTCTGGAAATCCGGGATCATAAAACTGGCAGGAATATACCGCGGCCACGAATCAATGAACCCGCTTCGTCCGCGGAACTTAATAGCATGTCTATCATCCATACAGCTTTTGCGCCACAATCACATCACAAGCAACCAAAACACGGATTCAACCTTGCAGCATGTGAAATCAGCCTCGCCTCGTGCTTCACTCTCATTAGGCAATCACCGTGCGTATCACATATTCTAGGAAGTCCAATCGTAAATCAAAAGGGGCACTGTATTGACAACCCTGCGTACACACAAAGGTATTGTGTACTCGCAGTCAAAGACATCGAAGGATAGTCAACGAAACGATCTGGGTCAACAAATATACATATGAACCGAGAAACTTGCTGATCGCATACGGGTAAACTGGAAACTTACATTCTTCCACAAGGAAGCTGACTCATTAGCAGATGTTCGATCCTGGCCTCCTTCGTTACCATTCTGGCTGGTGTATACGCCATTTGTGCCAATGGCAAGAGCTATGGGACTAACTTCTCCACAATCAGCCATACTGTTCAGAATCCTGAACTCGGGGTTCTGTTCAACTTCGACTCGACGCAACGATGGCTGCGTAGAAAGGAGATAAGGAGAAGGAAAATTCGCTTGGTTTGCGACGGAGACAGTGAGAGGTTCTGCTTGGAGAAGTGAAAGGGGTGATTAAGACGCCTTTCTAAATCGGTATATAATTCCCGCTATCTTCCTCTCAACATCTAACACCTATGAAGTTTTCTTTGGTAACATTTTGGGAGGAAGTATTCTTGGCTATTTTACGTTGACCTCGAGGAAGAGCGGCGGTAGTCGGGGGACATGTATGAGAAAGTAAGAATTGAAGTTTGAGGCTCGTGGTGAGTCGCGGAAGCTCGTGATAGCCCATTCTTGTTTAATCTCCTGGCGATCATGTTCACTTGTCCTTGAGCTCAAGACTTTACATCTGAAATTCCAAATTCAGACCCGAGACTCAACGGGAGCCACAGCCTGTGCCCCGAAACTTCCAGGTAAATATACAATGTTTACCTACGTCAACCCACCCTACATAAACAAAGTCACCCAAAACTTATCTCACTAATAAATGCCTTGGTGCAGTGGAGCGTACTATCGTGGCTCCTTGGGCTTGCGTTACGATACTAGCACCAACCTAGGTTGGTGACTCAGTCACCATAAAAAGTCCTAGTTGATCCGAGCTGTTGAGTCCGGGGGAGTTGTTTCCCATAGCCTTACCCTACCGGGTGAGCGTGTACTATGGTGTCCGGCATATTAGTTGTTAGTCCCACGCTAAATGCGGTGATCTGAGGGCTTAATAGATCGGTATTTTACTTAGATCTTGGTGTTTTAATACATTTATAAGCAGAATCGGTTTGGCTATCTTCCTATTACCACTTTGTATAGCCTCCCTCAGCATCAACAATCCCTAGCCTGAGATCTCGAGATAGCTCTTGACGGCAGTGATATGAGGCTGTAGAAATAGCTGTAGAAGCAGCTATAGAAGCAGGTGTAGAAACACCAGACTTCTGACTATCTTGCGACGTTATGAGGATGACTGTATAAGAAATAAGGATGACTGTATGAGAGAGAGAGGAGGGGGGGTCAGAAACCGTAAGAAACTGTATATATAGAGAGATCTACAGCTTCGCATTACAACACCAGGGATTAACGCATTGACCAGAGACTAACAACTAAAAGCCATGTAACCGAAGTATGGTTTTTGCCATTCTTTCCTTTGTCTCTCATGTGTTTTTTTGTTCTGGCGAGGTCGTGGGTTCAATCCGGGGTGTGGTATCTACTTTTGGTGGAGAAGATTTCTCTGGTGAGCGGATGCAACGATGGGGTGGTGGTGGATTGAGTTGATTTCTCCTTCGATTATGCTGGCTACTGGATTTTGTTTCTTCTTGATTTTACTGATCGTGTGAGTCCCTCATTTACTAAGTGATGGTGAGATTTGTGGTAATAGCCGGGTCACCGAAATTTTAGTGTCGTCAAAAGTCGTTCCGGTGATGTGACTGCGTAAAGCCATGATTTTCTTCTTCGTGAGAGAGCACATACTCTCCAAAGAGTCGTACGCTGACTGTACGACCTGACCTTTTCTTTTTGATCTTTCGGTGTTCAATGTTTTGGTCGCACCCGAAAAAAGAAGTCACGAAAATTGCGAGTTCCGTACCGATCTGCCCCCTCTTCTTCTTTGTCGCCATGTTCTTACTGGCCTTCTCGAAACTCGGAATACCTGAAGATGCCGCCACTTCTGCAAGGTCAACAAGAACACTTGATATGGAAATCAGCAGTGTCACGGCAGACTCGCCTTACTACTTCAACATCCCTGTGGCGTGTCGTTCTTCCGGTAATAGCTTTGACGCTGCATTCTCGTAACATGAAACCGAGATCGATACTCTCCTGGTGATGTCTCTCTTCTTGAAGGTGCCAGGTCCGTCCATGGGCCATCTTTAGCTTGGTTCTTGATCCAACACAAGCAGTATTTTGGGAACAAGATTTACAAGTCTATTCATTTGTTCGGGAAAAATGAATGGAAGAAGCAAGATAAGTATCAACCTCTGGATTATGAGTTGTACTTTGAGATTGAAGATGTTGATGAGGAGGAGGTGCTGAGGTGTCTCAATGATCAAAGTTTGTTATGAATAGGAGTTGAACGTAGTTGACCCCGATGAAATAGATGAATACATGTTGTTGTCGTCGTCGTGAAGGGGAAAAATTGCCAGTGATGCCCCAAAAGAAAGAGGTGCCTACCTCGGCTATAGGAATATAAGGCCCCTAAAACGCGTCGGGCTCGATCTTGTTGGCAAACAACAACACCCTTCTGTTCATTAACCGGTGTCTCGGGTGCGAGCAAGCTTCCTCACGTTTTAAGGCTTCGCGACGCGCTGGTCAACTCAGTGCCGCCAAAAGCCACTTCAAGTTTCGTCCAGACACTTAAGTCGATAGCGATCTCGACAAATCTCTAGCCCTCGATCTAGAAGAGATGCCAGGAATAATTCGTGATATAATCGAATCGAGACAGGGCTAAGTCAATGCTGCGTTCGTGCCTTTCAGTAAATGGAAGCAGCTAAGGGTTATGATGGACAAGAGGAAAAGCTTAAATTGCTACACCACGATCCGATTTCTGCAACTCTCCTAATCCGGGCGGAGCTGTCCCACGCGCAGAATCGTTGAATATCGACCCGAAGAATGGCGCACCGAGACCGAGACCGGCCGGGCTCGAAATGTGCTACGCTTCCGTCAGATCACAATGACGAAACGGTTCAGCATTCATCAACTTGGAAGGATTTCTCGGAGGGTGGACCTTTATTGATGTTCGCTAAGTGGGAGAGCGGATCTTGGGTTAGGGTCCGTGGTGCGTTGAAAGATTTGCAGCCTCACGTCGGGATGGAGTGAGAGACCGAGAGACTATGAAAGTGCTTGAGTGCAACACCAAGTCGAGAACAAGAGCAAGTTAAGGTTAAAAAAGCAAGAAGGAAAGCGGAACCAAGAGTAAGACTCCGACCAAGCGGCGAGACCGAAGCTTGGAAAAAATCAAGAGCGAAAATGAAACACCAAGAACAAAGGAACATAGAGCAGCACGTGTGAGATCAGGTTCACTAGCATTCATTGGGCACGAAGATGACCCACGTTTCGAAAAAGATTGTGAAGACAAAAATTCTTGAGCGTGGCGGAAAGTATGACCCAAGATAACCGGAGTCGAGAGGAATCTGGGAACATCAAGTCGAGAAGAACACCAAATACAGGACGATACGAAGCCAAGACATAGCCAACCAAAAAGGATTGAGCAGGGATTGCGAGCGCAACACCAAGATCTGGGGAGACCGTTGCAAAAACATGGCCACGGCAAGAGCGCAGACTCTGCGCCGGCAGCAACGAGCAAGAACCATGCCACACTAAGAACATCAACACCAAGGTCAAGAGTATTCATAGCAAGGACATCATAACCGCCAAGTCACAAGGCGCTTTCTTCTTCAATGTCCAGTCCGTAGACCGAACCATCAATGGAAAAGGGGACAAAGTTTCTGTCAGCCACTCTCGAAAGAGTGCATCGCGAAGGTCGAAACTCACAGTTCACCGGGCAAGCATTTTTTCGTCTGGCCAGGGCGACGGGCGCTGAGTGAGTATTGTCATCACCATGGACTCAGCGCCTAGCTACAGGTTCACTCTGATAATACACAACCGCAAAGCGTTTTGGCATAATCAGAGTGAGCCTTGCAGAAATCATGCTCCGTTGTCTTGGCTCTCAGAGGAGACTCGTTCAACTTGAATGGGAAGTACAAGAGATTGAGTTCCTCTTCGAGTTCTTGCTCATCCTTCAGATGCCAGACGAAATATGGGTATTTTGGCTTGTAGACCTTCTGGGCTTCTTGTAGGGCGCCAGGGATCCTAGGCTTTCGCTGGCATCGGAAGGGTGTGCAAGGCGGAGTTGGGGCAGCAGCTCATACCGGAGTACGATGAGCGTCTGTGTGTGCAGGAGTAACCGGATCTCGAAAGACTTGGAATAAACTTGCCATGATGTGTGAAGTTGGTGAGGTAGCTCGTGTGTGGTTGAAAGTAAGAGTTTGAGTAGCTGGAAGGCTGATCAAGATCGTAATTTCAGGTTTGCGCGTGCGACTTGAGGAGAGAAACTTGGGGGGCAGGTGGGCTGCTATTTATACTGAAACCTGGCGGAGCTGTCAGTGATCCCGTTGTGGGCCTTTCGTGGGAATGTTGTTCACATCTAACTTTGGTTGAACCGTCCTTACCAGAGGATGAGTATGACTTCGCCCAGAGAACAACCAATAGCACGAGCGCGCAGTACAGCTGTGACGGATTCCATGGTTCACAGGCCTGAAAAAATAGGAATCTTGGAGCGCGGTGTAGGGAAATGGTGCCCTGGAGGCCTCCGATAGACTTTTTTCCCCATCGAATCTTCAGTCGAACCAGGGATCAGTCCCCGCACAGAGTCATCAAGGAGCAAAGACTGGAACAGGACGAGATCATTGAGCGGTAAGGGCGAGTTTTGCAGGCACAGTGCGACTGTACCGCTGGTAGAAGATGAGAATGATCGCGGGGTTATCTATCGAGTACGATAGAAGACTCAACGCAAACAAGAAAAAGGTCAAGGCATCTGGGGACGGACGCGGAATCACCATCACATTGTTAGACGAAGACCAAGATCGCGATTAGAATAACAGACTCATCATACCACGTCAATCTCCTCCGCGTAGTATCTGCTTGACGTGGAAAATGGAAACAATTCGGTAAGATTCGATATTACAAGACAATTTCCATGGTAGGTAGAGAGAAGCTCCTCACGTCAATCAAGGTAAAAGCCACGATCAAACTTTTCCTCCCCAGAGGACCAGAGAGAAGCTACTCACTTCAACCAAGGAAAGAGCTATCACGAGACTTTTTCTTATCAACATCGAGGTACCACTCCCTAAAAAACCAGAGGCAAGATCTCGCAAGAACCAGCCCCCACCGTGATGTCCCAAGTCTCGATACTACTATGCCTAAGAACAACGGCCGCGGGTATTAGGATATACCAAAGGCAAGAGAATCACCTCAAAACAGAGGCTGGCTAAAGTAGGTCCATACCCTCGTCGTACAAACCATCTTACCATCTGAACCAAACCACTCTCATCAAGAACAAAACCCTACCAAACAAAAGCAGCACACCACACCAAACCAAACAAATCAAATCCAAATGACAGCACCGGAAAACGTAGCCAGACGAGACGAAATGAAACGAGGGGGTACCCTAAAACCATCTCACTAAACCAGCAACGGCAAACAAGAACAAAGACGTCAAACCAAGACATAGGTCAAGGTAGACAAAAACACGGACCACCCTTGCCCCCCTCCCCACTCCCCGCGCGATCAAAAGTTGACAACATAATCCCTGCACACTGCAATGTAACTCCCGAATCACCCGTATCCAAAACGGGCAGAAACAACGACACTTCATGAATCACCCACCGACACGACCCAACACCGCCCAATAATACTCCCACAGAAAAATCGTACCCAAGACGATCTTAAATCTCACTCTCTGTAGAAAATAGTAATCGGAAGCAACAATTCGGACAGGAGCATCAAAGACACGACAAATCCTGTATTACAATAGTCACGCCTATTGACGCCACCACCGCCTAGCCTCGCCCCATCCATCTCACCTCATCCCATCAGTCCAAGCAAGCTTGTCACTTCCTCGAAGCGATTCAACCCCTCTACTTCCTAGACCCATGACCATGTCCCCCCATACCCCCCATACCCCCCATACCTGGCATGCCTCCTGGTGGTGCTGTATCCCATCAGTAAAAGTAAAAGCCATGCAAGACCAGTAATAGGAAACAGGGTAACAAGCAGCACGAGTGAGACCAATGAGGATACTGCGCTCGGCCACATCGATACCACGCCACGCGAGACCTTCATCAATCTTCATGCATAAAGCATATTATGCGGGGCAAAACAAAAAGATCCCCCACGAAGAAATCAAGCACTAACCTGCAGGCTTTGGGGCATCACCCTTAGCAGGCGATGGCGAACCTGGATTGGTGAGAGCGGGAGGTGCTGGAGAGCCAGGAGCTAACAAATAACATTAGTGCAATCCTTGAAATACCAATTTCTGCCATCATAATCGTAAACAGAGGGGGAGAAACTTTTCCCTGCCCGCCGAAAAACAAAGACGATGCGAGAACCGAACAAAAAACTCACAAGAAACCGACTTCGGCGCTGGCGCAGCAACGAGAGGAGGGCTAGCCGGCTTAGGAGTCGAAACAGTCCCACCACCTAATAAGAAAAAAATCAGGATACGTCCTATCCATCGATCCCCAAAAAGATCACACATCACAACTTACCAGCACCACTCAACCCACCAGGCGCACCACCAGGCGCACCACCACTCAACATTTCCATAATATCAATCCCGGTCGCAGACTTGATCGCACTGTTGAGCCCCGCAAAGGTCCACGTGGTGGTCATACCCATAACGGCACCAGTAAACAGCGCCTGCTGCGCCATAAAAAATCCACCGATAGCAGCACCTTCCCAGTTAGGAGCGAAAGCGGTAGCATTGTCAGCGCCGGGTGCCGCCATCTGGATGACGCTGGGGATGCCCTCAAACATCTTTACGTATCCCTGCATCGCATTCTTCAACCCCTCGCCATCGAGCTGCTGGTCGGAACCGATGTTGTTAGACAGAGTGGTCAGGAGGTTTTGAAAGGAGGCAATGGCGTCTTTAGCATCGGCATGCGCTGCGCCGCTGGCAGATCGACGGACGTTGTTGGCCTCGACGGCGCCGCTTGCCGCCAACACGACGGTAAGAAGATTGATGATTTGAACCATTGTAATGAATGCGGTTGGCAGAGGAAACGGTGCAGGAACTAGCTGTTAAACGATACCGGAGTAGAGAGAATGAGCTGACAACGAATGAATGCATTGGGTGAAGGGTACGAACAGTCTTATGGAGATCCAAGTCTGATAGGGCTGCGACATGTCAATATGTGAGGAACTCTAGTCTTCTTTCCCACTTAGGGCTCCGAATTAAGAGTATACTGCGGGATTAGGTTTCCGTCTCGAAAAGCGTACTTGCACACGGCATCAGAACGGTAGGAGATGCTTTTGGCGACTTCGCAAGATGAAAAGAAATTGTCTGGGCCCCGGAACTACCTGTTCGCGAACCCATGGACTGTACGAGTCCAACTTGAAGGGCTCCGTGTATCCTAATAGTACTACCTGCATTAAGAAAACATACTCCACAAAAAATTGGAGAAATAATGGCAGTATGCGAACGTAGGAAGCGAGGTGGAGTGACTTTTGGCAGGTGCATGTTGAGACTTGAAACAAAAATCTGGTTGATCAATTGTTCAGTCGCTCTGCTCCCAGGGACTGATTCGTCGAATGATTCAAGAGGCAAATAGTTGTGGTTGTGAATATGAACCCCTGTCGTTGGAGTCGCTCTCTTCGAGACGAGACATCGGCTCCATCGCCCTGAAAGAGTGGTTCATTCCAATCAATTCTGACCATTTTGGTATAGTGTATCTGTCCGTAAAAGGACTATCGTTAGCTGCAAAGCTTAAAAAGGCAGACGCGTTGCTCTTCCAATATATTAGAATGCACAATAATGGATCGTACTATGGTAGTTAAAGTGCGCGTTCAAATTGTCAAATCTGATGATGTGTCAGCGCATATAGAGTCAATAGTTCTGCGAACACAAACTCACTGAACCCTGGTGTATCACTTCGCACACCTCGCTCGCTTGAAGAATAAGCCGCCAGACTCGAATATCAGACTTTGGTCCGAGTCCACTAATCCGCTCAAAGGCCTTGAAACCCGCCAGAGGTTCGAGGGAAAGTTTGGTTTGGTAGGTCTGGTAACAATTTGCAATGTAATCTTTCAGGGTCGCACATCGCATTGGTGCACGAATTGTAGACAAACCAGTGCGGCTGGTACATGAAACACCACAAAGTACGCATGAACTCGATCTCCAAATACCAACCCAACCTCATTGCGCCCTTTGTCCGCAACAAATGCGCATTTCGTGAAACTCTATGCAAGAATCAACGCACTCATCGTGATGTCCAATCAATGGTCCCTCCTGAACTCCAAAGGCTATTAAGATGAACGAAATCAAAAGCATCACCAGAGCGCTTCAAAATGCATGAATCATAGTTGTCAAGAAGGACAGACTCTACGCGAAGATCAACATTGATCCACCAAGGAATGACAACAGAACAATCATGCTAGCTACAACGGAGGCAATCAAAGGTTGTCGAGGTGGTTCCAGCGCTCTAGCGCCAGCTTTCTTTGGTGAGTTGGCCGTTGTTACTGTCGTGGCAGTTGGGGCTCCTAAATCGAATGTGCCAGTTCCAGTGGCTTCCACAGCACCAGTTGAGCTGGCGGCACTGCCTGACATCCCAGTAGGGGTCAAGTAAATAGCCCCAGTATGTGTTTGTTGTGCTACACCACTAGCCGTAGCGGACGCTCCTGGTATTGAGGATGCAACGCTGATCTCGCGAATATCCTCATTCGTCGCATTGAAATTGGTTGATGCAATTCCGATCTGACTGCCGTCGATGTTGTAAACGACGTAGGCAGATCTCAAAAAGGTGTCGCCGAACAGGTTTGGGTTGCCCTCCGAAGGCAGGATTCCCCATCGGCACGCGACGTTCCCATTTCGGAATTTGGGTGTAGGAATGTCCGATGGGAATGGCAACACAAACTGTGAGATTTCCGCCACAATGACTGGGCCGTTGGAATTTCCAAATTGGAATTTGAGGGTGGCAGGGGTATTGGCGATATTGCAAGGCACGACGACGCCATAGTTGGGATTCGCGATGGCGCCAACACCTTGAGCGATGGCATTGGCAATGGGATCGGGGAGATATGTCAAAGTTGTTCCGGAATCCAGGATGACGGGAATGGTTTGATTTGCCGTGTAGACAACTTTCTGTTGGTTTCCGATGATCTGGAAAGAGTTGAGAGTGACTGTAAAGGACGAGATAGCACCGTAAATATCCGGCTGCAGAGGTAGGATGTCCAAATCGCCGCGGAATTTGGCATAGTCGATACCACCAAATAGGATACTGCCCGTGTTCGACTCTGCCCACCATTAGCACTGTCTCATCGATTGCCGATGCCAGTCTCACCTCTATCATTTAACCAAAGACTGTACGCCCGAGTCTTTATGAGTCCCTGATTGACCAACTGACTGACTATGTTGGGATAAGTCACGCCAGGCCGGGTGGCAGTCGCAGTCTGCGCGTAAATAGCTTCTCCTACGTCAAAGCCAACGCCGACTATGCCCTGGAACTCACTGGTGGTGTCCTGCTCGGTAGATTGCTTGGCCAATCCCATAGTCATCTTCGTCACTGTTGCACCTCCAATGCCAAAAGTCTCATTGATGTAGTCCCCAACGATCTTGGTTTGGTCGACATAGGTGATTTGGAACTCGTCGGGAGCGACGTCAACAAAGGTGGAGGATTTGCTATCATCATATGCACCGTTTGTGCAGCGCCTTTGTTTGGTCGTGCATGTTCTGGAACCAGACCATGGGATCTGCGATTGATCAGCCTCTTGTTCTGATGGTGCATGGGCAATGCTTGGGCACAAAAACGAACCCAAATATCGCTACTTCCAGTATCCAGTTGCAACGAGAATCTCTGAGGCGGGGTTCCAATCGTGGCGTTTATCAAGTACAAAAGATTTGATTGGGCATTGTAGAGTGTCGAAGTAACAGTAGACGCTCGGCGCCGTAAACGATTGTTGGGTAATGTCTGTTCCGTGGGAAACTCTCTCCTTTGAAAATCTAGACCGAGAACTCTAGGTGGTGGTAATGTTGCTTGGACGAGGTGTGCAAGTAAGGAAAGCGAAAGGAAGGAAAGGCTTTGGATAGGCGCCATGTTTCTCAGTCGTTTGTAGGTTGTAGGTATGCGGGTATCGTAGAAAGTATAAAGAACGCTGACACAAGAGGAAAAATGCAGAGCAGAGACGAAAGGAATGGAGGTCTTTCAGGGCGGGTGGCACTGTGACATGATGGCTGGCATAGGGCGAGATCGAGGGTTGCACCTGCAGCAAAAGATGGGGGATGGGGGATGAGGGATGGGGTAGGAAGAGAAGTAATCAGCAATCACTTGCGGGTGCTTCCGAGCGTTCACAGGTCCCAATTGGCCAGCTTCTCGCCGAACCCCTGACGAGCTTGCATGTGTTTGGGGCGTGCTTGAGATATGCTCGCTCATATGGAACACTGTCACCGCATCCGACTCTCTCCTACCACATACATCTTCGTCGGAACCTCATCTCATCTGTGAGGCCAAGGCACATAATCTCATCTTCAAGGCCAAGGCATATATTCTCATCTGCAAGGCCAAGGCACATGTTCTCATCACGAGGGCCTAAGGCACATGTTCTCCGCTCAGTTCTATGACGCCGTTTCGCGCCAATCCCAATTAAAAATCATCCCGTACCCACTATCACCAGGGGGGTTCCTGACGATCCTTAGGCCTGGGTTATCCACTGAAACCTTAGTCAACATCACCCTTCGCTAACTTGAAACAAGAAATTTCCTTCTTCGTCGAAACCTTTGACGAAAGCAGTAAAGATATATTCAGACAACATCTACTCATAATGAGCATCCTCATTCCCCCATCCCGCACAAAACTATCCACACACTTCGAGGAAAGCACAGCGATCATCCTGTGTTCGATTTGGTAGGCTAATTGGAGATTATGCAGGAACTGCTCAATGCTTTGGCTGGGGATGTTGGATATAGAGGATTCGTCAAATTGGCTGGGTCTGATGGCGATGCTTTTGCTGAAGCCATGAGCACTTCTGGAAATAATGGCGCTGAGAGAGCCAGGACTTTGCTCGGTTGGTCTGCGAAGTGTGCTGGCTTTGTCGATGGGATGGTCGTGTATACAGCTGCGTTCAGAGAGTTGTAGTAGAGAGATGATATATTCAAGAATCTTCTTTTTCCTTTTTCTCGCCCCCCATAATACAGCTCGCCAGGCACAGCCTTTCCAGGCTCCGTCCCAGTAAATCCAGCATGTTGATATTTCTTCGTCTTGTTGGAAGGAGTATCCTCATGCTATTGCCTCCACCTGCGCCAGCGTGGCTACTCTCTGTCACTGGAGTTTGTTTACTGCCCAATTGGGCTTAGTGTATTACTATATAGCTGAGATCCTCCGGATCTCACCCTCAATACACTTGTTACTCAACTTTCATACTTCAACAGGTTATGAGCCCGGCATCACGCCGCGCGCTCCTCCGATATACAGCACCTTACTGAGCATCACTGCTTCACATTTGTTGTTCATCATCGCTGCTGTTGTTGCTGCCGACGCTCCGCTACCCGGCGTACAGCACACCGTACCAGCACAGCACGGCACCCACCTTTACCTCTGAAGCAGACTTCAGACCACCTCTGTCATCATGTCATCTTCCTTCAGCTTCAAGCTTGACCCCAACTCGCTGCCCAAGCTTTCTGCCCGCGGCGATAACTACACAGAATGGCGCTCCGCGTGGACTGTCGCACTCAGGTACGCTGGCCTCTGGCCGATCGTGTCTGGCAAGAAGACAAAGCCCGCCGCCGTCGCTGGGACTGGCGCAGAAGCTCGCGAGGAGCTCATCGACAAGTGGGACGCCGACGACAACAAGGCCATGGTCATGCTGCTCTCGTCGGTACACAACGACCTCACGATGTCCATCGCGTCGTGCGACACGTCACCCGAGGCCTGGAAACACCTCGGCAGCCGATTCGACCGCGATACCGGCAACGCGTCCATCACCCTCTTCCGGTCGCTCACAAACCTCCGCTACGCGGATGGAGACGACCTCAGACTACACCTGGACGAGTTCCATCAGCGATGGACTCGCATGGCAAAGCGATGCGCTGGCTCTTCACAGAGCGTCGCAAAAGCCATGAAGGCAATGTTTGAATCGGATGAGGTCAAGGGCTCATTCTTCCTGGCTACCCTACCAGATACTATGGACCACGTCATCGACAACCTCAGCTCTCGTGACGTTACCAAGTTTGTCGACATCGAACCCAAGATCCTCGACATCTCCGACAAGCACTCCCTCGACGCTGACTCCTCTACCGCGTACGCTGCGAAACAATCAGCCGCGCGCGGCGCCAAACAGAACCAAGGTGGCGCACGCGGAACGCGTCCGGCTACTAATACTACCGAATGCTCCTGGTGCCGCAAGCACAACATGACGTTCATTGGGCACGCCTACACGAACTGTAACGAGCTCAAGAAACACAAGGAGCAACAGCAGCGCAAAGGCAACGGCGCGCCAAAGGAGACGAAGAATGGCGCAAAACGTCAAAAGGCGAACAACGCGAACGCCGCTGAATCATCAGACGATGAGGACGACGAGGACAGCGCAACTGAGGTGGTGAGCTTCATAGCACATTACCGCGCCACCAACGCCACTGCCGGCGCAACCATTGACCTGACTGGATCACCACCGCAGTCGACGCGGACCACGATGATCAACGTAAACGGCAAGCAATCACGCGAAACTATAAGTGCTCACGCCGCAATACGTCGGCCCTCAGCAATCGATCCTCCCACGGTATGGCTTCTTGACACTGGTGCCTCGCGGCACATGACTGGCTGCGCCGATGATTTCGTGTCCTTGTCACCCAAGCAAGGAACGATCACGGTGGCCGGCGGTATCAAGTTACCCATCAATGGTGTTGGACTCGTTCGATTACGCTGCAGAATGCCTGACAGATCCACCAAGATCGTCGAACTGACCAACGTCCTCTACAGTAGCGAGCTCTATGGTACACGGCTCTTCTCCTGGAGTTATGTCCGTCACCATCACAACCTCGAATTGCACGGCAAAGCAAACGACATCTTCCTCACGCGCAACGGCGCCACGGTACTGTGGGCACGGCACGCGGACGGCGTTGTACAAATCCAAACTAAAACGAAACCCACAGCGCACGTTGCCTCGACCGAATCCCACGCGCCAACTAACCGAGACCTGACGCGCAAATCGTCACTACACAAAACCGAGACCGCACCTGCTGCAACCGTCAGTGCACCATCTTGGCCAACACTGGCGCAGAAGACTGCATGCTTCTCATCGTATACGGAGTTTCATCACTCAGTCGGTCATCTTCACGTCCCAAACCCTGCAAGGATATACAATGATGGGCACCTGGTACCGGCGAAACCTCATGACTTCCACTGCGACATGTGCTCCCTCAGCAAGTCCAAGCGACAGCGGCCTGCGCCATCCCCACCAGTACTGGCGCGCACCATCAAGCCGCTCGAAGTCATACACTCAGACTTGTCAGGGAAGTTTCCTCGCCCAAGCCTTGGAGGCGCACGTTACTTCATATCCTTCATCTGCCAAGCAACTCGCTACTCCTGGATCAAGCTTCTTAAGCTGAAGTCTGATGGCCCCCAGGCGATCCGCGAATTCATCGCCTTCGCAAATACTCAATACAACGCTCAGATGAGTACTGCGAACATCCACATACACAGCTCTACGGTAAAACGCTTCAAGTCTGACAACGGCGGCGAATACCGCGCCGCTGCCCAGGACCTTCGGCGCATGGGCATACAACATGACATGGTCCCATCCTTACCATCATGAGCTCAATGGCGTCGCAGAACGGTGGAATCAGTCCATCATTCAGATCGCTCGATCAATGATCCCTACTGACAGTCAGCTGTTCCTTTGGGGTGAGGCTGTGCAGACAGCCAATTTCCTCAAGAACATATCCCCTCACGCTGCTGACAAACTGGGTCGTACGCCGCATGAATTACTCATTGGCGCGAAACCATCCATCAAGCATCTGCACCCATTCGGCTCCAAAATCTTCGCTCACATACCTGTAGAAGCTCGCAAGCCTGGCTCCAAGCTCTTGCATAGAGCGGAGGAAGGCATCTTCGTTGGGTATGGGCGCAACACCAAAACTGCGAGGGTCTACATCCCATCGCGTCATGTCATCATGGAAACTCGCAACCTGCGCTTTGAGCCTTTCTCAAGGTCTCAGACTGCGCCGTATTTCCAACCGGTGGCGGAGAATGAGATACCAGCTGCTGAACCAGTCTCTACATCTCCAAGACGGCCTCAAAACAAAGATCGTCGGCCGTCGGGGGACACTTTTGCCACACCTCCTACATCACCAACGTGGTCCACGACGACAGCGTACACCCCATCCCGGCTTGAAGCTGGGGTACCTTTGGACCACTCGTACGATCAGCCTGCGCCAACGCCTGTGCAGCCCAGCGCAGAAAATGGACAACACACGCGCTCCGCTCCACCCACCTCTGCACCCGGCGCTGGAGCAAGAGGAACTCGAAGGGAGACGCGACCGTCACAGGACCTGTCTGATCCAGTCGAGCTCCGACGCTCCAAACGAGTTGCTAAACCTTCACGCAAAGCCGCAGACAACGCTGAAGCGTCATTGGCTTTGGAAGACATGCTTGCGCCAGATGATGAGAACATGGCGCACGCTGTGGCTTGCGTCACCAAGGCAGACATCGACCACGAGATACCTCGCACGTTCAATGAAGCTGTCAACGCCACTAACTCCCCTTTGTGGGTTACACCGATCAACAAAGAAATCCAAGCACATCGTGACAATGGCACATGGGTGATGGAACACAATCCTCCGCCAAACCTCAAGCTCGTTGGCACACGCTGGGTCTTTGACATCAAGCGCGACGAGCATGGAAAGGTCGTCAAGCGCAAAGCCCGCCTGGTGGCACAAGGCTTCTCACAACGTCCTGGGGTGGATTTTGACAACGAGCCCGCCCTGTCGCTCATCAAGGACCACAGGATCAGCAATCGTTCTAAACATATCAACGTTCACTACCACTTCGTCCGGGAGCGATTCGTCCTGGGTGACTACGCCATCGAGCATGTCTGCTCCGCTGACAACCTCGCCGACATTGGTACTAAATCACTACCACGACCCCTCCTGGATAACCTCCGAGGCCGTATTTGTGCAACTACTGCGCCATGAATGGGGGGACTGGCACTGATGGGAGGAACATCGTTCGGATTCGGGGGACTGTTGGAAGGAGTATCCTCATGCTATTGCCTCCACCTGCGCCAGCGTGGCTACTCTCTGTCACTGGAGTTTGTTTACTGCCCAATTGGGCTTAGTGTATTACTATATAGCTGAGATCCTCCGGATCTCACCCTCAATACACTTGTTACTCAACTTTCATACTTCAACACGTCTCTCCCACTGGCATCAATCGTTAGTCATGCCATCAACATCCATCATGAGATTTGCACTTACGATCTCCCCGCATGATGCCTTCACTCGGAAACGATTTCGATGTCATCTCCATGGTACTGGCGCACAAAACACGAATTGATTCATACATCTGAGGCGTATAACCCTGGCGTGAGAACGAGAAAGCATACCAGCGCACATTGATGCCATGGCAAGCATCAAAAGTGTAGTCAGCCAAACTGGGTAAGCAGCGTAAACCACCTGTAAGAAGTCAGCATTGATCAAAGTGGCATGTTGTAGCCCATTCATTCTCCTGCTATAGATTTTTGTGCATCACCGTAGCCTTGAAGCTACTCGGTTCAAGATTAAAACTGATCAGTCTCCGGCTGCCCAATCTCGGAATATTGCCAAAGAGATCCAATTGAATTCGGAACTGAATGAGTTGTGTACGAAGGCGAGGGTTGGATCCACGAACAGTTGAACGGTGGGAAAGAGTTGACTTACTTCATACCTTGACGAGAAATTGCCCCTGATACCAAGCGTACTATTTCTAGAATTGTCCCGCACCCATTCTTTCGTTGCAGTCGCTTGTCCCAGTAGCCAATGCATCATCGCTCTGTTCCCATCAATGGGAACAGAACTCTCTTGGGAGCTGAAGGAGGTACTACTCGGCAAATCCACGGCCCTTGAAAATGGTACACCGAAGCCTTTGTCGGGTCGATTCGAAAGACCCCAAGCATGTTCCATACTGATCAATGTGAGGCTGTAGACAAGGAGGAGATATGGCAGCGCCTTTCATGCAGTCGTTGTATCCGGCTCTGTCAACATGATTGATTTTTCAATCGGTATTCCTCACCCGACATTCTTTTTGGAAGCTGCTCTGCGCGCCTCCAGCAAGGGCGGCAATAGCCAAGGATACTCCCAGCATGACAAAATAGCAGAAGGCAAGCATGATGATTTGTATCACGACTGTGAATCCGAGGTTAGATATGAGCGATTTCTTTTACCTAGTCGCCACAACAGGATGGCCCAAGCCGATGGCTAAATTGTGTTTGTTATGCTTCGTACATTTCTGGCAGTGGTCAAGTTCGTCTCCTGCCGAAGAAATAACGGTTGACTCGCAGTTTGCGGTACGCTTCCCCAGCGTTGACGAGACATTCATTAGAAATCTGAAGCTCTGGATTCAATGCCGCCGCAGCAATGTCAAGCACTTGGTTTTGAGATGGTTTCTTTGGTGAAGTTTCTACAACAGCATATACGCAGCTTTAATGATGAGAGCGGCTGCCAAAGTCAAGGCCGCTTGCATTCGCACGCTGATGCGACAAGCTGGGGGGCTGGCCAGTTGAAGTCCACCTGCAGGCAACGTTGACTCCATTGATACAGCTTCCAGATGCTGTCGTGCCATTGAACCCTGTTGTCACCTGGTCTAGAGTCTAGGCAGTGCCCGACAGATCAGCGCATACGTCTTCATTGTAAGTGACAGTAAGCAAGTTGGCCTTTTCCGACCAGTCGCCGTAGCCCCGGGTCCTGTACAAGGAGTAACTGGCATAGTAATTAGAATCTTGGAGGGCCTCCGTTGGAAATAGAGCCCCTCTGGTCAGGAGGTTATAATTGTAAAGCCACCAGTAGCTTTCCGTTCGAAAGACAGGCCAACAGCTGAAATCATCGGTCGCGTTACCATATCGAGATGTCGAGTCTGTTCGAAAGCTGAGAGGTGGGGGTCCGTTGCTGTAAGATAGACCGATTACAGAGTTGGCGAGTAGATAAAATGGCTATGGAATTGAATGATGAATAAAAAGAGCTGGGAATAGAGGACATAGTAGCCATGGTTGGTAAGGGATGTCTCCATCACGTTGGGAACATGCGTGTCAAGGAGGGGCAAAGTCTGTGAGATGCTCTGCTGGACACGATGAGATGGGGCAATTTCTCGGGCAGATCAATTCTAAAAATGTTCTTTTAAGACGGGGGATATCTTCAGCAGGAAACTGATAGGCGAAGTTGAGATTTGCTAGGACAAAAACAAAGGTCTACCGTGGCTTCTTATCCTAATCGTTGACTGCCCCTCCTTCATCTTTTGACCGAGATTCTGTTTCTTCTTTAAGTCGGATCGTATATCTTCATCCTTCTTATTAACGTCCAGCAGACCGTTCTGGCATTGAAATTGTGCTACGAACTGCTACTGCCAGATGACCGAAAGAACATCTGCTTAGGCAGATAAACAGGACACTTAACAACTGCAAGATCGATTGCACAGCCTCGTCAAGCCGGCTTCGAACATGAACCATGTGTGCATATTGTGTTTCATCCTGCCAATGCTGGAGGTGTGAATGGATTTCGAACACTCGAGGCTATGGTTGCCGTTGCATCTAGAATTAAAGGACACAAGAGGTGGTGCCTGTGTTGATGCTGTCCTAGATGAACACGAGCTCATTGCTTCTGTATGCGGCGATGAAGTTCGTTCAAGGGGTTCACTGACACTCTGCTCCCAGAATCTCGGAACAAACCGACCAGCAAACCCACCAGCCCAGGAATCGCAAAGTAAACGCAAACGAAAGATGGCTCCGACATTCCCCATTGTCGATTGGGAGTCGTAGCCATATATCGCCGAGATCTCACAGGGGCTCTTATTTAGCTTGCTTCACCAACCATTATTTTTACGAGTATACGCGACGTGAAAGGGTCCACAATGAGTTATATAGCCAAGAACGATACACCGGAATGGTCGCTCGCTCCGTGGATGTCTTCTCCGAAGCCTTACGAGTCTCCACTAAAGCTCCAGGTCTGATTCGCTTGTTATCCCTGAATGAACGACTACTATACGAATACGAGGCTAGTCTGGATACGAGGCACTATTGAATCTCTCGAGATACTACGCTAAGTCCACCTCGTTCTAACCCCAGATGTCCTAAGTCAACAGAGTTCCAAATCCTGGACAATGGGCGAGTAGAAGTTTTTCGATATGGTGAGATACTTGCTGCCAGAGAAGAGAGAACGGAAAAGTAGCAGGGAACAGTCCTACCGCAACTCGCCGGAAAGGTATTCTTTCAACAATTGAAACTATAAGCTTCTCTGTAAACCATGCCACGGAATACGCGGAACTATGACTACAATAGGTATTGAATGCGAATTCGACTTCCTTATCTCATTTTTTACAGGATACAATAATGCTCACAGTAAAAAAATATGCAACAATACCGACCGAAAACCTATTCAGGCCAATCGATCGAGTTTCAATCACTCGTATCGCCATAACGTCATCGCGCCCTACTATTAAAAGTTTGCACATTTGTGGGGAATGTCTTCTAGAAGAACATGGAGGAGGATAAACCCTGGAAGAAAATTAATATATATTCGAAGACGTAGATTACACGATTTCTAAATGCTATTTAAAATGCTTTGAAATCCCGGTGATCTCCCACGATTACACGCCGGTGCCAACAATAGGCACAGCCTCTTCCTTAGCCTGATCCAACGTCTTGGACAACTGCTCAACCCGCACAGCATCAACCGCAGGCGCAACAGGAGCCGGTTCCGCCTCCGCCGCCGCAACACCAGCCGCGCCCTCAACCACGGATAAAATTTTAGATGATGGCTTTGATCCCTTTGCCGGCTTGCCCTTTTTCTTTTCCGTAGATGTTGTTTCGTCGCTGGAGCTTGAGTCTGAGCTTGAGCTTGACGACTTGAATCTATCGACTTGGGATTTCAACCATTGGGCACCTGGTTTCATGCTGTCGCCGTAGGACATGTGTCCGTAGTTGACCATCAAAAGACCATTGCAGACACCGTCGCTGGAATAACTCTTGAGCTCTTGATATCCATTGCAAAAAGTCTTGACTCTTTCCTTTGGGAATTTCTTGATTTGACCCTTGTCCTGGTAGAATTGGGTGTCGCCGTACAAGGTAATACCGGCAATGCGTGCCTTGACACTTTCGGAGAGAGCCTCAATGGCACGGTGGGTGATGGCAGCTCCCTGGGAATATCCTCCTCCGATAATGGCTGTCTTTGGGCACTTGGAAGCGGCGAGGTTGTAGTCTTTTGTTGCTTCCTTGATACCTGAGGGATCTCCTCCGCCGGGCATGAAATTACCTGGGACACCAGCCCCGTAGGTTACTCCTTCTACTGCAAGCGATGGGAAGACTTTCCTCAATTCTGGAACGAGTCGGCCTCCGACAAATTCGCCCTGTATTGTCTGTTAATACTGTAGAGGTCGATCAAAATGGAAAAAGAAAGAGACATACCAAGTTACCAAGTTCGGTAGTACCGCGAACCCAAATGAATGTAACGTCTTTGCAAGAGCCTTTGGTGAGCTCATTGGCAGTCATGGTCATTTGTCGCTTTTCAATGTCGACTGCCGGAGCCGCAACAGCGACAGAGACTAATGAGAGAACCACCGAAGCCTTCATGATGAACGTCGGAAAAAGAATTAATGAGCGTGTAAGACCGATCAACGGGGGAGCAGACTGGCTGGCAAAAGAACGATTGACGTGGCAAAAATGGCGGGTAAAGGAATCTTATTGAAAACAAGCTGGATAGTATTGAAGCGCTACAGATATCCTATATACCAGCTTTCTCTTATCACCGACCAATATCCGTGGAACAAATAGCAATAGCCTAGAAAGTCCCAAGCCCGGATTATTGACTCGCTTTTCCAAAGTTGCGGTCCCTCCAAGCCTCAAAAAGGTCTAGGAGCCGAATGCGACCTCGCGTAGCCAATCTATACTTTAGTCGCAATGTAATTGTCACGATGTTCAAATTGAATTGTGTCGCCTGTAAGGGTATAGTCCTTGTAGTCGGAAGATTTTCCTTCCCCAGATTACGAATCTGTCTCCGCGCCGCCCGTTATACAACGGATCCCCCACAATATCCAGGCTTGAGCCTTGCTCGGCAACGCGTGGTCTGTCGGTGAATGTACTCGTACGTACCGTTAATGCTGGCAGATCACCATCATTGCACTGAAAATTCTAGACAGTGGATTGCGAATTTACCTGGACAATCGAGCAGTCGTCGTGGCCTGCGAGAAGTGTGGCTCATGGGCTGCCTCATATAAACAAAACTTGGCTTGTCGCCCCCGGTAGTACTGTACGAGGATAGGCTGTGCGACAGCCGCGCGAATAAATCCGAGGCATAGGACGACAACTTGCGGTGTTGTGAAAGACCTCGCGAGAAAAAGCCTACTCGTGCTGGATTCTTATCTCGCCATCGCGCAATGACGCAGTTCAAGTGCTGTTCGAGAATGACGTAGCGCGTAACTGCTCTGTTTGGCCGTGTGAGAGAAACAATTTGACGGTGTGAGGCTGAGTATATGTTTGGACGCTAGTCCTGATCAGGCACGGCTGAATCGAGTTTCGTAGGGTTTCATCTAATAGCAGCATGGTGAAGCAATATGGGAGTCGCCGAAAATATTGTGCAACGGTCACAAGTCCTGCTGGCAAAGCTGCCGCGTCGAGGGATGGATATTTCCACCCTAACACAGCTGCCATAGATATAGAGCGTTCAGACGAGGAAGTTCTGCTAGTTCAGAGAGCGAAAGCAAACAAGGCGAAGGAAAACAAGCCCTTAAACATCAGGGAGATTTGGAACGCTGTTATCCGCTATTGGCTAAGCATTTGGATAAGCTCGGATGGCAACGTGATTGGCAAGCTTTTCACGCCGAGCATCCTGCATCTTGGTCTCGCGGCGTAAGGTTGTACCGGTGACAATTGCTTGGGTGCGGGTGAGTCCGGCCTCTAAGTGGCGATCATTGAGAGAGTAAAGGATGCTTGATAGAATGTTCCATGGATTGGGAAGCTTTCGTGCAATGATGTTGGACGCGTCACGCGACAATGCTCAATGGACGGCTCAGGCGGATGTAGCAATCGTGGATGAGTTGTCGTATGTCGAAGTGTGATGTTGATATCAAGTGCGAAAGCCCTTAAAGTTCCTGGTACGTTCGTGATGCCCTTAGGGACGAGTGTCTGTGAAGGAGGAAGAGTGAAGTGCGAGGAGACAAGAGCGGTATGAATGGAGTAAACAATAGTGACGATGTATTGTGGCGTAGTGTCGACCCTTCTCTTTTGCTGCGCCACCCTTCGTCATCCCTCGAACCTTCACACCACCGTGACCACCCGCATTCAGCATCATCTCGTCTTCTGCCTACAAAGATACCACTACGCCTTCCATCTTCCCTATCAAACAACTACTGCACTTACAATACTTTCCACCATGTGCGACGGACCTGATCTGTTCCTTTGTCTACTTGCCATCCTCTTCCCCCCCATCGCAGGTGCGAATCCTTTCAGGCACCAGCATAATATAACGAGGCTTAATACTAATAGACATTGATAGTATGGGTCAAAAAGGGCATTTGCAGTTGTGATTCCCTCATCAACATTGCTCTCTGCTGCCTCGGATTCCTCCCGGGTCTCATACACGCCTGGGTACATAATCCTGGCGTCACTCCTCATGCGCCGTGCTAACACCACGTTCAGTACATCGTATCGTCCAACCCAGACCCCGGCTACGAGCGCGTGAACGATGGCGAGACACACGTAGTCTACTACGTGTCCACACAACCACAAGGCGGCTACGGTGGCGTGGCGCCTCGATCGCAGTTTCCAGGACAGCAAGGAGGAACGGCGAACGCATTTCATAAACCACAGCCAAAGTCAGGCAAGAAACGGCAAGCGCCATCACCGCAGGCAACTACAGCCCCTCCAGCAGACAGCGCATCTGGCGAGGGCAGCAGCTCCAATCCTGACGTACCACCACCTACATATCAAGATGCTGTAGGAGACCACAAGGTTCAGCATTGAGTGAACTCGGAAGGATAACGAAGTAGTATGGCAATGATAGCATTGGATTAATACGGGGCAGCAATTCTTTGAGCGAAGGAGTTCCTGACAACTTGAATATTAAATTTAGGCAGCATTCTGTTAGAATTTGCTCTTGTCCATACCGGCATGTCTAGTATATCATAATGGCAGCTTTCGCAGTACGCTCAGCATTATTATTGAGGCCACTTCGGAACTTCCCCATCGAATGTTCTGTAGATGATCGGTGGCGTTCATCAAACGTTCTGAGATGTTCACGTCGATCAGCGCGTCTTCCGACTCAACCAGACCCTGCGTCATAATTCGTCAGGAGCCGACAGTTTCTTTGGACTCTTGAGTCTTGACTCCCTGAACCCATGCGCCTCGTTCGAGCTGACGGCGAACTGGGGCGTACACGCGTCTAAATTGCTGCTGCTTCATATACATGAACGCACCGATGACCGTTCACCATCAAGCTTTCGCTAAGACATGGCTCCCTGATATCGGGCCTTCGGGATGCCTTCGACTTTCAGGAGACAACAATTTCTAACCTCATTCGATGATACACGAGTCATCGTCTCAGTGTGCGACAATATCTGAGGATCAACGTTCAGCGACGTCACGGTGTTTTCAAGCAGCGCCAATTGTTTCCTGGCATCGACGAAGTGTCTTCCAAGGGCAGGTAGTTTGAAGGATGATTGAGTGTTCTGGTGGCACATTAGGTGACTATTTCTGTTTCGGGTGTGTAGTCGGCATGTCGAGAGCTCGTGGGAGGGTATAAGGTTTTGGAATAGTCAGTAGAGTCAATGACTGCTTCTGACGCCTTTGCCGGATCAGATTTCGCTGCATCGTCGACATGTTGAGAACTTGGAGGAGAGCTAGAGTTCGGATGGGTGAGGTACTTCGGTATCTACTTCTAGAGCTTTTGAAATATCTATTCGGGCTACGTCTTCGGCAACCTGAGAAATCGTAGGAGGGATTGAGGTTTTTCTGCCACTTCTCTTGGGAATTCAGAAACTGATTTATCGAGGGGGCTGGTTGATTTAGCGTAGCAATACTGAAGTCGTTGAAGCCAGAGACTGTGAGGCACGCGGGTTATCAAACCTTCAACTCCTCAACACTCTATCTTCCCTGAAATCTCTCACTACGAACTGGACATCGATGAATTTCCGGCAGTTCGAGAAATTCTGTTTGTCAAAAATTCTTCGATGCGGGCATAAATTTCGCACCCGGGTATATCAAGGAGAATAATGGAGTGGCCTACTTGAAGGTATCTTGATTTGCAGAGATGCTCGAATTTTTATTTCGTCAAAGTAGTTCGATGGCTGAATTGGTACAGATTCTTTGCTTTATTATAAACAAGTCAAGAACCTTGCCGATTCACATCGTTGCAAGGTTACCTTGTCGTTAAGTAACCTCATTGCCTCGAATAGTCCTCTAGTAACCACTTGGGAGGTAATAGATGAGTTTTTCTTCACTCCGTGACAAAGCTAGACGCCGGCGCTGGCAAAAATCAAGATCTTATAACAAACGCTTCGAGAATAAGTTACGATCCTCGCACCAAAACCAGTCTCTCTGAGGAAATTTGAGAGTCAGACTGTCCAGGGATCCATTCACATCGGTCTTGAATTTTGCAACATTAGCAATACCGTGAGTTCGAAATCCTCCAGCTCATCTGCATATAACGGCTCCGAGGAATTGAGTCGATCATCTGGACCCGCCATTTCTTTATCACATTCCCTTGTCCGCGGAAATTGATGCAGAAAATCGAGGAGTTTCGTCCAGGCTGTACCTTTGCCGATTCGTGAGTTGGGAAACGCCAAAGCCCTGTTGCCAACGCAATTGGGATACAGACACCGGCCGAGACTTCAGTAAATGGTAATCGAGAGTGACGCGAAGCGTGATCATTCGAGACGTCGAGTTTTTCCCGTGTGCAGACGACTCAGGGCCCTTTTCCGGTGGGGAGTTCATTGCTTAAGCAGGGTGGGTGACCGGGGTGACATTCGTGGAGTGATGACAGTCCCCCGCTCTCCTTGTCAATAACTTTTACTCCAGAAATCCAGCCAGCACGGATCACGGTCAATTTCCCGTTCGGCGTTCAGCCTCGCTGACGAAGCAGGTTACAAGGCTGACATTAGCCTCATCAAATTCTTTCCTTTCTCTTCGTTGCTGTGACCACGTCTCATTGCACCTGAAATAGCACTAGGCCGATCACGTCACGTCATACAAGCTACCCCGCACCTTATCCCTCCCTCTTTCCGCATAACCTAGGAGTATTCTTCATCACCTAGCAACGACTTGCAACTTCCTCAAACACCACACCAAGAATCCTACCACAACCGCCGCCAACAGATCTCACACCAGTCAATAACTCAAAATGCCTCTCTACACAATAACCCACACAACCCCCCTCTCCAGCACAAAAAAAGACAAACTCGCCACCGCCCTCACAACACTCCATTCCACCAAATTCACAACGCCCCGAATGTTCGTAAACGTTCGCTTCATAAACGCCGACCATTCTCGCATCGAAACCTACGTCGCCGGGAAATCAACCCAAGGCAAAGACAACAATTACCTTGAAGCCCACGTCCGCGCCGGCGCAGAAAGACCAAAGGAGTTATTCACCGAGTTGGCTGAGGAAATGGCAAAGATATGGGAGGAAGTGGTTCGACACGATGATATCCGCGTGCTTATCTATGGAGATATCGTAGGTGGGTATGAACACGGTCTCCCGATCCCCGAAGCCGGAAAGGATCAGGAATGGTTGCGTGCGAATCTCTCCGCGTTCGAAGCCATGGCGGAGGATGGCGACGAAGCGATGAAAGATTTGGTTGCAGAGATTAGGGAGAGGAAGTTGTTAGGGTAGAAGCTCCAATTCCAAAGCTTTACTGAATCGTTCCAGCGTTCCGGCCACCCCAATTTTGAAGGTGGAGAGTTTAGTGAACGAAGCGAAATACCCGTTCTGTCTCTGTCAGCCTGACGTTCAGACATGAGATCGGATTTGGCCTCATCCATGCCATGTGGAACGGATAGAGGCGAGATGCGATCACATGCCCGAGTGTCAGTTTGAAGCCAAAGAAAAGTTGCACTCTGTAATGTCCCGTCGAATATTGCCTATACACACATCACTCCCTTTGATCTCTACCAACAGGACGGCCAGACACTGACACATCCTTATAAAGTCAAGAGTCTCATCAGCAAGGATAATGGAAAGAAAGCATCTGTGCACGAAGCCAGTGATCCAGATCCAGTCTCCCATAGCCTGTGGATCAGCCACTAGATCCACCCCACCTGAATCGATTCCAACAGAACGCGCGAAGTCGATGAAGGCGAGATGGATCCAGTGGCTGATCCTACGGCTACAGGTGACTGATGGTCTAGAACGATAGCTACTAACATCACTGGCCATTCCCTCGCATGCACTGTTTTGGTCTCTACTCCAAGGTAGACATATTTAGATTGGACCCAATACGATATTGTCGATCAGTCTCACCACTCCTTGGCCCCCTCCCAAACCACAATCTTCGCCTTCTTGCGGCGCTTCCACGGGCAGCATCTTGATTGCCCCGCTGAGAATTGCTCCCTTGCTTTCATCCACTTCCTCGATTTCTTCCAGGCTGTCGGGATCGGCTAGGGAGATGTAATCCACCTCAACCCTGGCTCTTTTCTCTGGTGACAATTCTTCCTGTTTTCTGATTTCCTGGTCGACGATGTCGTTAGCCACCCAGAGGATGTCTCCTCTTGATCTCTTGCCATTTTTGTATTGCCTCTCTGCCACTTGCAGAGCTTTGGATAGCACAATTGCAGATTCTCGCCGCCTTGCGCCTCGTTTGCCGAGATATACATTCCTGGAGCTCATAGCTAAACCGTCATCTTCTCTTTTCGTGGGTCCAATGCGCACGCTCGTGTTCAGGTGAAAGTCCTTGACCATTCGTTTTATGACGATCGTTTGTTGTATGTCCTTTTGTCCAAAGTAGACAGTCTCGGGTTGAACGATGTTGAAGAGCTTCATGCAGACTGTTGCTACACCGCGGAAAAAGACAGGTCTCGATGTGCCTTCCAGAATTTCGGCGATGGGTGTGATGGTGACGAAGCTTCCCGTTCCATGTATCTCACTTGTTGGTGGAAGGATTGGGTACATCGTTTTGGTGGTAGGCGCAAACACGCAGCTCAGTCTCCCGCTCCCTTGGGTGCCCGCAAGCTCTTGATCCAGCTCTTCCAACATGTTGATGTCCGCATCCCATGTCTTTGGGTATGTTGCAAGGTCTTCATGGACGCCGAACTGTGTCGGATTCACGTATATTGAAACAAAGACGTCGGAATTCTCAGCTGCAGCTTGTCGGACAAGAGAGAGGTGGCCATGGTGAAGCGCGCCCATGGTGGGGACGAGGCCGACGGTGCGATTCGCGAAGAGGAGCTCGCGGCGGTAGTCACGAAGCTGAGGAACATGGCGGAAGACTTTGTAGCTCGATGAGTGGGTGGAAAGGCGTGAAATGGCTCCAAAGAGGGACCGACTGAGCCGTGGTGGAGCTATTCGAGATGGTACGCGGAGGATCATGGTGATTGGGTTATCAGATATTGGATTGCCATGACTGCCTTGTCAAAAGTGCGCTGAAGCTGTAGGAACGCTTGGGCGATCAGATCAACATTGAGAATTGGCAACAACAACAACAACATAGATATGTATATGTAGCATTGGATTATCTGTAAACCACTCGTGTATTCCTGTACAACGGGCTCCTTGGATATCATAACCCACTTCAGTATCCTCTGCCGTGGCCGTGATAGCCGCCCTTCAATTGCTTAGTGAAGCGTTACCAACAGCTCTTGCCTTTGTACGTCACTCAGCTGCAGCTGGATTTCCACTATCCACCCTCGTTGCTCAATTGAAGACTGTGACTTTCCCATATCCTTTGATCAATAGATCCACCCTACACCAAGTGCTACACATTGCTCCCTCTGCACGCGATAAGGGCGCGTATCCACAGAAATGCCCTTCCGCCCTCCCCGACCGCTGCGATTAGATACCCTACTCCCAAGAATACAAAGGCAATGCCTACCTGGACTTAGGACATCTATCCGACCGCGACTCTTCAGTGCCAGTCACAAGTGTCGTCAGGAGAATCCGGCCAAACCACCTCCCATCTCTACCAAGACCTCCTCGAAACGCGTACCTCTTCTTCCTCTGCAATGGAGACGCCCAATATCCACAAAGGAGCTACCACGGTACAACTCGAGACTTGCTAGATTTGCATACCGATCCTTCACATTCGTCGGACTCGGCGTCGTGATTCTAGGCAGTGCGGTAGTGCTCTTCTTCATCTACGATGCTTCCACTTACAAGACCGATCCTTCAGTCGAAGACCTCAACGTTTCCGAAATTGCCCTGAACCCAAGAAGAGGTGGTCCCAAAAACCTGCCTATCGCCGAACATCTTATTGACGATGACGATTGTGAGAGGACCAGAGGAGTCAAACACAAGCCAAAGCTGGTTATACTGGGAACAGGATGGGGCAGCGTGGCTATCCTCAAGACTTTGAACCCAGATGAATATCATGTCACCGTTGTCTCACCCTCGAATCACTTCCTGTTCACACCTATGCTACCGTCTGCAACTGTTGGAACACTGGAACTGCGGTCGCTGGTTGAACCTGTGCGACGGATTCTCACTCGTATCAAGGGTCATTTTGTTAAGGCTATGGCAGAAGATGTTGATTTCTCGGAAAAACTCGTCGAATGTTCAGCTGCCGGACCCAATGGAGAAAAGCAATCTTTCTACTTGCCATATGATAAGCTCATCATTGGAGTTGGTAAGCATGGATGCGCACGAGATCAGGTTATGTGACTACTCTAATACTCGCCAGGCTCCGTCACCAACCCCCATGGTGTCAAAGGACTCGAGAATTGCCATTTCCTCAAAGATATCACCGATGCCCGCTTGATCAGGAATACTGTTATTCGCAATCTGGAAACCGCTAACCTACCAACAACGAGCGACGAAGATCGAAAGCGCCTTCTTTCCTTCGTTGTTTGTGGAGGTGGACCAACTGGTGTCGAATTTGCCGCCGAACTTTACGATATGCTGAATGAAGATCTCGTACAATACTTCCCCAAGGTTTTGCGATGCGAAATCTCCGTCCATTTGATCCAAAGTCGAGGCCATATCTTGAACACTTATGACGAAGCTTTATCCAGATTCGCTGAAGCTCGATTTGCCCACGACTCCGTAGATGTCCAGACGAACTCCCGGGTACAAGAAGTCCAGCACGATAAGATTTTATTCACCCAAAAGGACGAAAATGCCAAGCTTGTTACCAAAGAGATCCCCATGGCTTTCTGTCTCTGGTCGACTGGTGTCTCGCAAACGGAGTTCTGTCAAAAGCTAGCCGCCAAACTTGAAGGCCAAAACAACAAGCACGCTCTGGAAACGGATTCGCATCTTCGCCTGACGGGAACGCCTCTGGGAGATGTTTATGCCATTGGAGACTGTTCCACCGTCCAAAACAATGTCTCTGATCACATCGTCACGTTCCTCCGCACTCTTGCGTGGGAGAAAGGCAAGAACCCCGAGGATATGCAGATTAGCTATGCCGACTGGAGAGCTGTCGCCAAACGTGTCAAGCAAAGATTTCCTCAGGCCTCGGATCACTTGAGGAGGTTGGACAAATTATTCGCTGCTTACGATAAGGACAACTCTGGCTCCCTCGACTTTGGCGAATTGCACGAGTTACTAACAGAAATCGACAACAAGATCACCTCGCTCCCGGCAACCGCACAACGCGCCCACCAACAAGGTCAGTATCTTGCGAGGAAGTTCAATAAGATGGCCCAGGCTGCTCCAGGTATGCAAATAAACGAGATGGACTATGGTGATCTTGATGAGGCAGTTTACAAAGCGTTCGAGTACAAGCATCTTGGTTCGTTGGCGTATATTGGAAACGCGGCGATTTTCGACATCAATGGGCTTAGTTTCTCGGGCGGGTTGATGGCTGTCTATCTCTGGAGGAGTGTTTACTTTGCGCAGAGTGTGAGTCTGAGGACGAGGATATTGCTGGCTATGGATTGGACTAAGAGGGCCTTGTTTGGACGAGGTGAGTTGTCTGGCATTGAGAGGGTTGACGATATGAATGCTAACATTGAGGCAGATTTGATGAATTTTTAGACGGTGGCTGGAAAGAACCCCGGTCTCTTTTTGGGAGTGGGAGGAGGAAAACAAGATCGGGAGTGTATAATTGGGGAGGGGTAGGATGGGACATGGCTTTCATGTCCAGCTATCTGTATTTATGTATTTTTTTCTCTCCCGCGTGATGTGAGTAGATCGGTTCCTTTTCTCAAGCCTGTTCCGCAAGTCAACTGTAACGGGACTTTCGGACCTTGAAATTGTCTCGGCTTGATTGGTGTCTCCCTCACCGGAAGCAGAGTATTCTTCTTGAGCATTTATTCAGGTGTGGTAAGGAAATATGTCGATGCATGGTGTCTTTCAAATGTTGGACAAACTCGGATCATGGATAGGTACGAGAGAGATTCAATGTGGCGTTGGTATGATTGCGGGAGGGGGAAATACTTGGTTGAGACTTTGTTGTTGCCTGGATTTCTTCATCCCCGTGATGGACACGTAGGATGGAAGAAAGAGAGCATTGGCGCACCCCCTCCCAGATCACTAGCCCTTGTCTCCCCGCATGCCGCCTCGTAGTCGTGCTCTTTCACTTCTTCCTGTTGCCCATCCTCGAAAATTCCTGCCGGATTGTTGTCCTCTTCGCTTTATATCAAATACCACCACCACTTCTATGCGTCTGGACGTGGAAACCTTCCGTTTGTCTTTGTGATTGGATTCGTGATTGGCGGACGAGGAAGAGGGAGGCTAGGGACACGCCTGAGAAGAGGATGAGGTTGCGGCGGCTGTTTCAGTAGATTGATTAGTGTGAAGCTTGTTCAGTTTGAAAGGGTTGACAAAGTGTGAAGAGTGAACTGGTAGAAGGCTACTGCTGGCTGTAAGAGGAGCTTGGGAGCCGAATGGGATTCTTGAGGAGGCGAATGGGATTCTTGAGGAGACGAATGGGATGCTTGAGGAGGCAGGCTAGGCGGTGAGGGGGGAGAAAGCCGAGGACGGGCATTGTGTCGGGAGAGGAAGAAGGAGAGGTGAGAACGAACGTGAGGAAACTCTGGAAAGCCATGTGTGCTATCGAAACTGCTCGCGTGAGCTCGAGATATTGCTAATCTTTGAGGTTAAGACGTAGTTGAAGATTGATAGGATAGAAAGAAGAAGATTAGAATTCTAAGAGATGTTTCTCCAGCAAGAAAAAGGATTCCCAACGCCACCCACCACGTACAAGAGAATTGGTTGAGCCCTTGTTGTTAGTGTCATCATAAAAACGCGGGGAAGTGCGGATCCCTATGCTTCGTTGCGGTTTGTGCCTGGTAGGCGTTGCGTACGTGCGAGGGATATGATAGGGCATGAGTTATGCATGTACGACGCTTCGGCATAGTCATCGTGTGAGCTTTGGTGGTGGGGTTGCATGGGTAAGAGATGTCGGTGCGAAGAGTTGAGCCTCCCGAGGTCGAGACGAGGGGTCATCATCTGGAAGATAGAAGTAAGCTTCTCTGATCGTCTGGATGAATTGACTGCGATTGCGATGATCATAAAATCCCGGGCTAGATAATGTGTAATTCCTCTCACTTCCTATAAATATCCTCTGCCGCAACCCCTTTTATAGCTTCTGACTTCCGAAATGGTGGTAGCGAAAAGAGATGACTTTGCGGGGTAATTTATCCGGGCCACTTCAATCTCGCCTTTCAATATCGCGAAAAATGAAGCTTCCCATAACTTGCCTTGGCCTTGGCCTTGGCCTTGAGGAGATGGTAGTGATGAGGCTTGTTAAGAGACTTCTTCTTCATAAAAGGAATGTGTTGGTCAATAGACTGCCTCGTTTGCCTTCAAGACACTCAGCATGCATCAGATCATCTTGTTGGCATGCTTCATTTTCTTCGCCATTTCATCGGTAGCTCTTGACATCAATTCACTCGCAAAAGAACACTTCGGCAACGATGCTCCTTGGTACCAGGACCGAATTCCCTTCTTCGAATCAAACCATGTAGACCTCACAAATGTCTATTACTATCGATGGATGATATTCCGCGCTCATCAGCGGGACCTAGGCGCCTACGGATTCATATCTACAGAATTTCTCAACGATGTTAGCTGGCAGACTAATCCCTGGGCGTCCTTGAACGACGCGACCGGATTCCACATCCAAGAAGGCCGCTGGTGCCGTGATCGACGCTTCAAAGAAGACTATGCCAATTTCATTTACAGCCCAGACAGCAAGACTCGTCAATTCAGTGAAAGTATGGCAGCTGCCGTCTGGCAAGGCTATCTTGTTGATGGGGTTGCTGCTGATGCTATAGCTAAACTCGATGCGATGAAAAGCGTTTATGAGGCTTGGAACGACTCGTTCGATGCCTCAAAGGGCCTCTACTGGGTGGAACCATTGCGAGATGCAACCGAGTACACCATATCAAGCATTGATACTACTAATGGGGCCGATGGATTCACCGGTGGAAACGCTTTCCGACCAAGCATCAATAGCTACCAGTACGCCAATGCGAAGGCCATCGCCGATCTTGCTAGCCTTCAAGGTAACAACCAAGATGTGGTAAACAGCTACAGCCAAAAGGCTTCGTCGATCAAATCGATTGTTCAGGACAAGCTTTGGAACTCGACTTTCGAACACTTCATCGATCGATTTCAGGTCAACAATACTTTCGTACAATATTGGGATTTCATTCGAGGTCGAGAGCTGGTGGGTTTTGTTCCATGGACACACGACCTTCCCGATGACAGTGTGAACTTCGCTCAAGCCTGGAAGCACATTCTCGATACATCCCAACTAGCAGGACCTCGTGGGCTCCGAACAGTCGAGCCAAGCTATCAATATTACATGCGTCAGTATCGCTATGAGGGGACGAATCCGGAATGCCAGTGGAACGGTCCGGTATGGCCATTTCAGATCACACAGGTTCTCACGGGGCTTGCGAATTTCCTCGATCATTATCCTCAAGGCTCCGCGTCTGCAGTCATCGGCAATACAGCATACACCAAACTTTTGCAGCAATACGCGAAGCTGCACTACAACCCCAGTCGTGGGGGGATTCTGGACCTTGAAGAAGACTACTATCCCGATTCTGGCGCCCCAATCGTTGGTCTCAAACGTTCGCCGCATTATTTCCACTCAGGTTACATCGATCTGATCGTGACTGGTCTCGTTGGCATTCGACCGAGTGCTGCAGATGTCCTGGAAGTCAATCCACTTATCGATGGTTCAATCGTTACTTACTTTCGAGCCGAAAAAATCAGGTACCATGGACATGACGTGGCTGTACAATGGGATGCCGATGGATCAAAGTATGGTACTGTTGGGCTTCAAGTCGAAATTGATGGCAAGGTCGTCGCCTCGTCGCCTACTTTGAAGCGCCTCAAAGTTCCAATCTCTCGACTCGCTCCAACCACTGTACTTCGCCCCATTGCAAAGTCAATCCAGCTCCAAACAACAGTCGCTTTCCCCAAAGGCTCAGTCTCCACGGCCAACGTCAGTGCAAAGGACATTCAAAGCTCCATCGATGGTCGCATCTTCTTTTTCCCGGAGGTTGATGTTGCCAACGGTTGGAGCACACCACCCGGCAGTGGTTCTGATTTTTGGTTCGAGATCGACTTTGGTAATGTCACTACTGTAGAGCGAGCTGAAATTGCTTTCTTTGCGGATCAACCACAGGGATTTGACGTGCCAAAGAGTTACCGCGTGCAGACCATGGGAACGTCTGGGTGGGCTGAAGTTGCCGGGGCTGTCTACGCCGACCCGGTTGCGAATGGGATTACGGCGGCGAGTTGGACGATGAAGAGTAGCCAGAAGGTTCGAATGTTGTTCAGTCCAAAGGCTGGTGTCAAGGTTAGGCTTGTAGAGTTCAAAGTATTTTAGGTACCAAATCGGGCGGCAAAGGCCAGTAGCTACGAACTGGAAAAATTATTGAGAATCCTCCGAGATGTTGTAGGGGAGCAATCAATTTAGTCATTTGTAGCAAAAACATTCCGGATTCTTTTGCAAAATATGCATCTCTGTCCTTCGAGAGGTGGAAAGTTTCCTCGTCATGATATAAATTCGAAATTCCTAAGCACAGGGATGGTGACCGATTGAAGAGACCAATTGCAAAAGTCTCCTGATAAAAACGTTCGAGAATTTAGGCTTCCGATTACAGAGGCCTCCAAGTTTAAGCCGAACCCTTATCGATATTGGGGAATCTCGAAATATTCTATATACACTGCACCCCAACGGCGGGAGAGACTTGTCCGCGGTCGTACCGTGACAAAAAGGCTCGGGAACCGAAGGTCTGGGCAAAAAATCATAGTATAAAATCTTGATTTTCTAAATTGGGGCGAAAAAGGTACGACGTAGAGGCTAGGAGCCCCAGCTAGAGCGCCTGGTTTAGAAGGGGGGTGTAGGGTAGATATTGGGGGGTTGTAGATTTAGTGTTAACCTCCAGTAATGAGTACTAACTATTCCAGATTCTACGGGATTTATAATCAGAAATACGCTAGTAGTTAACTTAGCCCCTAAGAAAGAAAAATTCACGCACGGACAAAGTGTGTAAAACATTTCGATAACACCGAAAAAAAAAGTTTCAAACTCGAACTTCCTGCGTCGGCAAAACCACAACCCCTACCCATAAACCACAATGCCCTTTCCTAAACAGCGCGCGCCGAAAGGCACTTCCTCTTCCTCCAAAACCAAGCCCGAAGAGTACAAAATCACCGACCCGCGCTTCTTAAAGCTCCAAACCGATCCTCGCTTTAAACTCCCCTCGCGCAAACGCACACATACGAAACTCGATAAACGGTTTGGGGGGATAGTGAAGGATGAGGAGTTCACGCGGAAGGCTTCTGTGGATCGGTATGGACGACCGTTGGAGAGGGATGCAGGGGAGAGGGAGACGAGGAGATTATATGAGGTTGGGTCTGGGAGTGAGGAGGAGGAGAGTGAGGATGATGATGAGATTGTGCAGGAGGAGCTGAGGAGGGTGGAGGGTGGGGATGGGAGCAGTGAGGAAGGATCTGATGAAGAGGTGGAAATGGTGGAGCTTGATGAAGATGCGAAGTTTGAGGAAGAGGAGGAATCTGGCGAGGGGATACCGATGGGTGAGGTTTCTTCGAGGATCGCATGTGTGAATTTGGATTGGGATAATATTCGCTCCGTGGATCTTATGGCTGTTGCAGCTTCGTTTGCGCCGCCGACGGGGAAGATTTTGAGTGTTACGGTTTATCCTAGTGAATTTGGACGGGAGAGGATGGAGAGGGAGGAGATGGAGGGGCCGCCGAAGGAGCTGTTTCAGGATAGTAAGAAGATAGAAGAGTCGGATTCGGAAGAAGATTCTGATGAAGATTCAGAAGAGGAGGATGAGCGCGTTAAGAACGATTTACTCAAGGAAGACAAGGGGGATGAACTCAATTCGACGGCGCTGCGCGCATACCAGTTGGATCGACTGAAATATTACTATGCGATCATACACTGCTCCTCGGATGTGGTTGCGAAGAAGCTGTACGACGATATGGATGGCAGAGAATACCTTTCTTCAGCCAATTTCTTCGATCTACGTTTCGTCCCGGACGAGGTCACCTTCGACGAGACGCCGAGGGATGTCTGCAAAGAGTTTCCGCGCGATTACAAACCTACCGAATTTGTCACAGAGGCTCTTACACACTCGAATGTCAAGTTGACGTGGGACGCTGACGACAAGCAGCGGAAGGAGGTTCAGAAGCGAGCATTCAGTCGAAAGGAGATTGACGAGAATGATTTACAAGCATATATTGGCTCTGCTTCGGAATCAGAAGAGTCGGAAGAGGAGGAGATTGCAGATGAGGACCCCAATTCGGACATGATGTCTGTAACCTCGAAGTCTACCAAAGCTGACAAACGCGATCTTCTACGTGCTGCACTTGGTCTACCAACCGAAGCTGTCAAATCCAGCAAGAAAGTTGCGGCTGGCAAAACAAAAGGTCCTGTTGGAAATATGCAAGTCTCGTTTACACCCGGTCTGTCAGCCGCCTCCGCCACAGATGCTGCCTCTAAAAAGAAGGTATCGGTCTTCGAGAACGATCCCCGCGATATTGAGGAGACTACCATGGAGAGATACGTCAGAAAAGAGCGCGAACGTAAGGCACGAAGAAAGGAGAGGATGAAAGCTCGTCGCGAAGGCCGAGACCCAGATCTCGTTGGCGCATCGGACGATGAAGCTGCAGCACCCCCGCCGCCCGTCCAGGAAGAAGAAGTAGGATTCGATGACCCCTTCTTCACGGACCCACTTAATGCCGACAAAGAATCAAAGAAAGCGTGCAAAGCTGAGAAGGCGAGGCTTCGAGCCGAAAAGGAAGCCAACGAAGCGGCTGAGGGCTCGAAACGTGAGGAACTTGAGTTACTCATGGCTGGAGAGGATGACTCGATCCGCCACTTCGACATGCGCGAAATCAAACGACATGAAAAAGCCAAGAAACTCAAGGGCAAGAAAAAGAATAAGGGTAAGGTTGAGGCAGAGGCTGCACCTGAAGGAGATGCTTTCAAAATTGATACCCAGGATCCACGTTTTTCGGCACTGTTTGAGAGTCATGAGTTTGCGATTGATCCTTCGAATCCGAAATTCAAGAAGACGGAGGGGATGACTGCTATTATGGAGGAAGGGAGGAAGAAGAGGGCGCTTGTTAGGGATGAAGATGATGGGGGGAGGAAGCCTAGTAAGAAGGCGAAGATGGCGAGTAATGGTGGGGATGATTTGAAGAAGTTGGTGGAGAAGGTGAAGAAAAAGGCGAAAGCTTAGGTAGTGTATGATGTTTGGGAATATTTTTGATAGCTTGTCATGCCTGAATAATCGTTGAAGAGTGGCAGGGGTCCAACTCCCCAGGACTTTTTCGGGACTCGGATTTGAATGCATCACAATACATTCAAAGGAGGTACGTAATCGCCATCGTCTCAATGCTCGTCGTAAATTTTACACGGCTTTCTTTTGAGGTATCGGCACCCAATCTTGAGGACATCCCCTCGAGAACACTTGCTCACAGCAACGTCACGATCACTCGAGTGAGATACAACTGCTAGATCTCGGAATCTCGGTGCTTGTATTTCATCTCAGAGCCTGATCGCGTTCCTGTGGCTTCGATTCAGGCCTGCTCGCATTGGCTGAGTAGAATAGAACGGGACGCCTCAAATCGGTTAAGAACCCCGCGGCCTCAACCTCTTCTCTTCACCTCCTGCTCACCATCCTTTCTTCACCAATACTACTGGCATGGCGGAGTCATCGACGCTACCGGACTTCGATTATGCATCGCTGCCGCTTCCATCGCTGCCGCTTCCATCGCTGGAGAGCATTCGACTTCTCTCGATCCGGTACGATATAACTACCAAAGACTTCAAATTCGACCTCGTGGCCTTCACTCCTAAGGATGCACCACCCTATCATGCTCTCTCTTATGTCTGGGGAAGCAATCTTCGAGACCGACGTCTTACGCTTGCTAGCCGTCGAAAACTCTAGACTACCGAAAATTTGGAGACGGCGCTGGCGTATGTGGTGAAGCACTGCTCTACAGATTATCTGTGGATCGATCAGCTATGTATGTTCCAAGCCTTGAAGTTTTAAAAAAGTCGCTCACATGGCAGGCATCGATCAGGAAAGTTTACCAGAGAAGAATGTCCAGGTACCTCTGATGGGCAAGATTTATACGCTAGCATATGAGACACTCATCTTCATTGTGCCAATTGAGTCGCCGCTTCTTGTTGAAATCATCCGATCATAACGAGAACACCAAGCTCGTCTCGATGCTCAAAAGAACGATATGACCTCCCCAGATGCGGCACATAAGAAGCACATGAGGGGGAGTCCAGACATAGATGATGATCACTATCAGGCTGTGCGCGAGCTGGGGGATAAGCCTTGGTTTCAAAGGGCTTGGATCGTGCAAGAATTTGTGCTTTCCCAGCGACACAAATTTCTCGTTGCGGACGAAACTCTCGAGATTGAAGATCTTCTGGGACTCTTAGCTGGCTATTTCTCTGCGGTCTTGATCTCACGAATGTCCGGAAACCACGCAAATGGGATGCGTTATGAAATTCATGATCCGATATCCCTTGGCATTGGAACGGAGAGACTACTCTGGATGCAAACGATCAAAGAAGATGAGCACTTGGAAGGTTTTGTATATTGCCTAGAAAAATTCGCACTTATGGCCCGTGTCTCAGATGAGAAAGACTTGGTGTATGCTTTTCTTGGGTTCCAGCACACCTTTGAAGTGGCAGTTGACTACGCTTTGACGACCCAACAAGTGTTTATTGCCACGGCTAGGGCTATTATTACTCAGTCGCGCAGTCTTGCTCTGCTTGGCTACACGGAGAGAGACCTCTATGGTGAGAAAGTAGAAATTAATGCCGAAAGTCAGAGTACACTGCTCGTTCCTTCGTGGACGCCGGACTGGAGAACGAAAACGTCAAGATGGCCTCATGGCTATTTTGAAGGGACAGCACCGGTTTCTTACTTCTCAGCATCACAAGGACGGTTACATCGGGATGTTCCCAGAAATGAGCAAAGTCAGCTCCACACTCGTGGACAAATCATCGACCAGATCCAGATACGTTTTGGTTCTACTTAGACACGATGGTCCGAATCTTCGACCGGCCCAATGACCTTTGGAAGAACGGTCTCATGCTCCAGAAATAGACGACGCAAGGTTCATCAAAATTTTCTTGGCCGGTGGATGCTTTTCGTCCGATCGCGATTGGTCATATCATGATCACGAACCTCAGATCCTTCGAGAACTTGAAGAGCTCAGAGAAAGAATTTCATTCAAGTCCGACTCAATAATACGAGCTAGAAAAGCCATTGCCTACGAACGTCTGGTTTTCAAGGGTGTTGGAGACCGTGATGGTCTCGCGAGCACATGGAGCCAGCCTGGAGATCTTGTCTGCATTCTCCATGGTTCACAGGTTCCCGTTATTCTTCGACAGGTCCCGAGAAACACCTATAAATTCATTGGTCAGTGTTATTTTGAAAATTGTATGTACGGCGAGGCAGTGACTTGGGATGAAGATAGCGCGGAAGAGTTTGTTCTCGTGCAGGGCTTGTGATGATCATTTAGGATTGTTGGGCTAACAGGATTTCGTCAACCCAGGCCGCTGGGAGTTAATTGTTTTGATCAACTTGGGATTGTCCCTGTCTAGAATGTGGCAGCTCTTTTTGGTGATAGTATGAGACTATGAGGGGTGTTCATCTAGCACTTTGTCTGCAAAGTGTCAGAGAGTACAGAAGCGGTATCGTCCAAAATGCTGGCAAAGATGATTCTCAGACCAATATTGTTGTTGATTGCATGCAGTATCCAATCTACGGCTGAGCTAGCGAAATTGTGAGGCCAGCTTCTTCTGGACTAGGATGTCACGGCTAGTAGTAACTAATGAAAGGCGTGAGCAGCAATCAGGCATGGACTAAATGTGATAGTGAACTACAGGTAGCTATGTAAATGGGGGCTGGGGGCAAGGCCTACTTATAGGTCTTGCTGTGGCCCGTGTACTGTGGCGCCTTGTTAGGTGTTTGAATACTGTGGTTATTCCAGTAGCTTAGCAAGCCGTCACACTACCCCCCCCCTCCCTAGAAAGGGAAGGTAAGTTTAAAAAAAATCCCAAAGATCGGTCGCAATCCTCCAAATTTCCTTCGTAGATAGCAGAGTAGAAAATCAATCAGTTAAGCAATAGCACGCAATCTTTTACTCTTGCGTCTTTTTCTCCTTGAAAGGGGAGTTTCCCCCCTGTGTGCTATCTCTTCAAGTTTTTTCCAGCGCAAATTTGGTGCAGATGTCCCTTCCACTCTGGTCCCAGTATACAGTGAATCCCTGAATCCAGTGTAGATCTTGACTGCTGGCCGGTTTGGATTTCCATGCTCTTGGTGGATCGACGTTGTAGATTATCATGTGGCGTTGGCCGCGGCCTGCGGTAGTCGGGCAACTTGTTCAGGTATGCCATGGAATGCTCCTCTGTTGTTCAAGTGCTTTTCCTAACCAGTTGTCGCTTTCGCAGCTAAATAGGGCGATGCCAGTCTTAGCTTCTTTCCAGGGTGTTTTCATGAATGTTGAGACTGTTTGCCGAGGTGTATAGTCGTCTGGATGCATTCGTGATTTCCAGTTACTTTTTGGTCATTTTTATTGGCTACGGTGATCGAGGGTAGTAGGGGATCATTTCCTGCTGAATCCTCGGCGAGAGATTGCCGTGTTTGGTGTAGAAGCAAGTTCGTCGTCTTTGTGTATCACGTGGTCTTCGTCTTTTTGGTTTGCATCCAGCCAAGATTGGAGTCTCTTAGGTGGGCCGGGCTTAGTTGGGTTCTCTTTCCAGTACTGTTCGAGTAAGAGGGCGGAGTTCTTGAAGTTGGAGGCGGGGTACCATTTGGTCTGGGTCCCAGCCTAGCCAGTCAACTTGGTATTGAAGCTTACCCTGGTGGATTCTGCTGGAGAGTATCTTAGAGACTTCCCATTCGACGGTTCCATCGACAAGGTAGGAATCGGCGGGATCGTTTGCGTTCAGCTGTCCTGCGAGGCTCGATTCTGGTACTTTCCTTAGGCGGTCGGAGTGGAAAACAGGGTGCATTTTGAAGGTAGGGGGGAGTTCCAACTTCCAGCTGTTGAAGACTTTTTCGATAATTTTGTACGGGCCGCATACGGGAAAGTCGAGTTTATCGGAGGGACGGTCTGTTCGCCAGGCTCTTTTCAGTAGGTAGACTTGATCATTGACTCCGAAGTCTTCTTGTCGTCTCTTCTTGTTAGCCTGTTTCGACTGTGCAGTCTGGGCTTTTTCGATATTCCGTCGTGCTACTGTGTAGGCCTCGTGTATCCGTTTGGCCCAGTGCTGTGCGTCCTGTTTGTTGAATTTTTCTCGGGAGGAGTCGAAAGTAGTACTCCGATTTTTCCAATCAAAGTGCATTCGAGGGATAAATCCCATCTCGATTTCAATTGGAGCGAGTCCAGTTGTCTCGTGTGGGAGCGTTGTGTTACAGATCACCTCAAGACCGAAGAGCAGGGACAACGGGACTTGCAGAGGATGGTTGGATAACAAGAAGTTGTTGTTAGGACTGATGTGGAGTGGAATCCGTTGGGCGCACAAGAGGGGACTGGTGCAACCAGGTCAGTCCTAAGAGAGAATAGTACGTGCAGGAGTCACGTGATATTCCCACAGTTCCCACAGCACTTGGCATTGCCCACAGTGTGGGAAGTGTGGGAAGAGCCAAGAGGTGTGGGAATACACCTTGGCACCCAGAACCCGAAGGGTATATAGGGAGGACGTTGGACGGACTTTCCTTTCTCTCTTCGTGGTTATCTCATGTTATGTTTCTCACATAGGAGCTTCTTCAACCTACTACAGTAACGAGCTTTTACTTAGATACAATCAAGCACAAGTCATATGCACACGAAGCAAGCCCACCCCCAACCTTCATACTAACCGACAAGCGTTCAGGATTGATCTGAGGATCAAATCGGTTAGACGACAATTGAATTGGGAGATACATCGGACGGCTAGGATCTAGTGAGCCTCCAAAGAACCTGAGCAAGGGAAGGTACTTAAGGTAAGTACTTCCAGACTGATATTGCCCTTACCCCAAACCCGCGGACCAGAACAAGAGAACACAGGTGTCAAGAAGGTCTTGACATAATCAACTGTGTCGAGAAACAAGTTCCCCGTAACACGTTGCAGCCGCAAAATCCATAGCTGGTAGCAGCTGGGGCCAGTCGTCTTGGAAATAGTTAATAAAGGGTCGTAAGCGCTGCTGTAGAATCTGATTGGCGATTTCTGTTTGTCCGTCTGTCTGGGCGTGATGGGCGGTACTGAGCTTCTTCTTTAGACGGAGAAGCCTTGATAGTTCGGTATCCCAATCTGAGATAAACTGTGGGCCTCGGTCTGAAGTAACAGAGCGGGGGGCTCCGACCCATCTCCAGATGTATTTGAAGAATAGCCAGGCTGCGTGTTTTCCGGTGATTTCTTTGGAAGTTGGGATCGAGATGGGCCGTTTCCCGAACTTGTCGCAGACTATCATAACGTTGTTCTTTCCTGACTTACTTTCTGGGAAGGTACAGAAGTCGATCGTAATATCTTCCCATACTCGTGATGGAATGGGTAGTGGCTTTAGCAGTCCAGGGGTTTTATCTCGTGGGACTGAGCTTCGTCGGCAGGTCTGGCAGGCGTTAACGTAGATATCGATATCGGCGTTCATTTTCGGCCAGTAGAATTGGCGGGAGACGATCTTTCTGGTCTTGTTTCGTCCGGGGTGGGCAGTTGTCAGGGAGTCGTGGATTTCTCGTATTAGTTCTGTCTTGATAATTCCTTCTTCTGGAACCACCAGCCGTCCTTGGAATAGAAGGAGGCCTTGGTCGTTAATCGTCCAATTGTTCTTTGGGTCGGTTCCGGCTGGGGAGGCTTTCTCGCGAAGGTGTCGTAGGAACTCGGACGTTCTGTTCAGATCGAGAAGCTTCTCAATTACTGAGAGTTGGTCTGGTGAGATGTCCATTGGTAGGAGCTCTACATTGAGTTGTGTCGGCGTGATCAATTGCTTAAAGCGGCTCTGATCAGCGAGGTCTTTAGAGGTAGCAATGTCTTCGGCTTTTCTTGATAGTGCGTCGGCAACTATGTTTTCTTTCCCTGGGCAGTATTCGATTTTAAAGTGGTAGCCGGCCATCTCCTCGGACCACCGCATCTGGCGGGAGCTGAGGGATCGTTTGGTAGAGAAGAATTCGAGGGCTCGGTGGTCTGTAATGGCGATAAATGGTGTAGATTGAAGCCCTTGGAGTTCTGCTCTCCAAAGCTTCAAACCTTGGATTACTGCGAGCATTTCTTTATCGTGGATCTCGTAGTTTATCTCGTGGACATTGATGACTTTCGAGAAGAAGGCTACGGGGTGCCATTGGCCGTCGTCGCCGAGTTGATGAAGTACGCCTCCTGTAGCGCCATCAGAGGCGTCTGTTTCCATCCTGGTTTTTCGATAGGGGTCGTAGAGTGCTAGGATAGGGGCGTTCATTAGCATCTCCTTGAGTTTTTCAAAGGCGAAGATGCAGGCGTCGTTCATGTCGAACTTCGTGTCTTTCTTGGTTAATCTGGTAAGAGGTCGTGCGGTCCTGCTGAAGTTTCGAATAAACCGGCGGTAGAAGTTACAGAAGCCTAGGAAAGCTTGAACATGTTTCAGTTTTTTCGGGAGCTGCCAGTATTTTACTGTGGCAACTTTGTCAGGGTCAACGGAGATACCTGTTGTAGAAATAATGAAGCCCAGGTACTGGGTAGTTTGGACAGAAAACTCGCATTTGTCAATATCGATTTGAAGGCCAGCGGCCTGGAGCTTGGAGATAACGATTCGGACGTGGACTTGATGTGATAGTTCGTCCTCGGAGTAGATTAGAATATCATCGAGGTATGCTGTACAAATCGTATCGAGTTCGGTAAAGAGGATCCCGTTTAGGTAGCGTTGCCAACTTGCAGGGCTGTTGCAGAGGCCGAATGGCATAACTTTACATTTGTAGGAGCCATATCTGGTACGGAATGTTGAAAGCTCCTCACTGGCCGGATCCATTTGAATTCTGTGGAAGGCTTGTCGGATGTCAAGTTTGGTAAAGAATTTCGCTCGACTAAGGCGCTGGAGTGTTTCGTCCAAGAGTGGGATAGGATAGCGGTCCCTCTTTGTAATTTCGTTCAGTCGGCGAAAGTCGATACAGAAACGGAGCTTGGGTTTCTCGCCTAGAGCGTCTGCCTTTTTTGCCACTAGGATGGGGGATTGGAACGGCGAATTGCTAGTCTCGATAAATCCCTGTTCTAGGTTCTTGGTGAGGTATTTTTTGACAAACTCGAGTTCCTCTAGCGATTGGTTGTAGAGAGGACAGAATCCTGGGAGGTGTTGTTTATCAGGGAGTAATTCAATCTTGTGGTCTACTCCTTTTCGTAGGGGTGGAAGTTTATTAGACTCGCTTTTTGAGAAGGCAACAGCGAGGTCCGCGAGGTATGGGGGGAGCTTGGTAAGAATCTTTTCGCGGGTCTCGGGGTCTTCGTCTGGAGGAATCTGTTCTACCATCTTATGGCGGGCTTTCTGTGCTTCAACATCCAATTCGTATACTGAGACATTCTCGATATCGATTGAATCTTCGAGGTGTGGAACCATTTCGTCAATGTTCCTCCGTCGAGCATCGATGAGTCGGTTTAGCTCGTAGAGTGACACCGTTCCCATCTCAACTTCCTTGTCCTGAAAGTAAGTGTTGAACGCAGGTAGTTTTATCAGGTAGGCATCGAGTGGAGAAGGTTGTAGCTGTATCCAATTGACCTCGATCTGGGATTGGTTTCGATTATGAAGAGCGTCCTCCATTTTTCGGAGGTCAGTGTGTTTATCCGAGAGGAAAGAGTGGTGGTAGATAGTCGGAATAGCGTCTGAGGCTTCTTCGTCGTCCGAGTATTCTGCTTCGGATGCGGTGTCAGCTATTGAATCGTTTTCGTTGTCCCAGGCCGGGATAAAATCTGGGTCTTGCCAGAGGTGTGGTTTCGCAACTGTGGTTTTGATAGAGGGAAGGGTTTTGCCCCTCCGAAGGAGCGTAGGTGGGGAGTTTAGTTGTAATGTCGGGTGTTCCGAAATCCCAGGGAGTGCTTGTACCGCTTCGGGGGCCCGGAGTTCGAGGGTTATTGCGGGTTTCTCCCATGGTTTTGGCAGTGGTAGTGGTCGTGGATTACGACGACGGCGGTTCTCTTCAATTTTAGCATCTTGTATTTCCATTTTGATCTATCGGGCTTTGATTTCGTCGTCACACTGTGTCTCGGTCGGCTGGTTCCTCCCTAGAGGTATAATATGCGAGGTAGGTTCGTGCATAATCGAGGGCAGGTTGTATTGTTTTCGTTCCTCGTGGTCCGGCCAGAGTAACCGATGATTTGCGACATCGGTGTAGATGTGGTTATGAGAAAGCCATTCCCTTCCGAGAATGAAGTTGTGGTTGGATAGGGTCACTTCCAAGAAGGGGACTCGGTATTCGTGTTTTCCACAGATCGTAAGATCGAGTATAATAGCGTGGGTAATTGTCTCGCTTGTACCATTCTTGAATCCTGTTGCGGAAACAGCAGTGGGAAGTTGGATTCTTTCAGCTGATGGGATGTTTTCCATAATCTGTGTAGTAAGTCCTCGGTTGCAGACGGCGTAGCCTCCGCATCCTGTATCGACGAGTGCGTTCTTTGTAAGGCCTAGTCCGTTCCTTGAAACGACGACGGCAAATACGAACGGGCGGTTGGAAGTGGATGGCTGGAGAACCGAAGAAAGGTCGATATCATGCACAGTAAATCGATCGTCGCCTGGGAATGTGACTTTTTCCAGGCTTAGGCTTTTGGGTTTTCCGCAGGGAGTTCCGTAGCAGGTGCAGTCTCGTCCTTCTTTGCGAATTCTACCTTTTCCGGGCAGTTTGCTCCGTTGTGGCCGGTTTCCCGGCAGAAGAAACAACGGCCTTCTCTCCGGAGTTGTTCTTTCAAGACCGGGTTGTTTCTCAGGGCGGGGCGTTTCGGACGAGTAGTAGAAGTGGTAGTCGTAAGTACCTGTCACGTTTCACCTTGGACTTGATTTGGAAGCATGATTTGAATTCTATAAGATGTGCGAAGTTGTAAGGATGAGGAGCTAACTAAGAGGTAGAGACGAGTCTAAATACTTGCGACCGGTCTCGCGCTAGACCTGATCGAGCAGAACCACCACATTTAACTACATTTAACTACATTTAACTGCATTCGAATACCAACATAGTTCGATCATGACACCAGCTACGGTACATCTTCTCGCGCTTAGAAGGAGCTGCAAGAACAAACATCACCACTTTCTATGAATTGGAGCTTAGAAAGGTTACCCCAAGCTCTCAAGCATTGATTAGCCGTTTAGACCTATTGTGTGGAGAGCCTGGATAGCTTTATCTTTGCGGTTGCGCTCTCCATACAAAAGGTCTAAACGGCTAATCAATGCTTGAGGGCTTGGGGTAACCTTTCTAAGCTCCAATTCATAGAAAGTGGTGATGTTTGTTCTTGCAGCTCCTTCTAAGCGCGAGAAGATGTACCGTAGCTGGGACCTGACGTTGCCAATAGCGTTGGCATCTTCTTCAATATTCCCCTCAATTTCCAACTTCCAACCGCGCCATTGTGACTTTGTTCCGTTGAATATTGGAGGATGGGGAAGACTATAGCGAGGTTTGCTATCCATGGATATTTGGGGGATTCCATCTGTTGACATCTTGCGTGATTCAATTGGCCAACTCTGTGAAGGCCGCTGCTTGTCCAACTCTTGTGAAGGGTGCTGTTTGTCCAACTCTGTGAAGGACACAACTCAATTGGCCAACTCTGTGAAGGCCGCTGCTTGTCCAACTCTGTGAAGGACACGACTCAATTGGCCAACTCTGTGAAGGCTACTACTGGGATCGCTGTCTCTGTGACAAGCGCTGCTGACTTTGGGATGCTTAGAAAGCTTCTGGTTGTACGTCCGTAACGGAAGTTTGTAATAATGTGAGAGGCGTAGTCGATATGTTTTTCAATTGACTATCCTGATTGACTAGTGTTACAAATTTGAGGAAAAGAGAGAAAGACTAGAATACATGCTTTTATAATCAGTAGTGGTGGGGCTGTGGAATCTTCCAGAAGTTTCCAAAGGTTGAGGGCATAGCCGAGAACCACAATCTAGGTCATAGCCTGTGACAGCGGGTCTACGTAAAGGCTCTCTTCCTTTTAACGTTAACCTCGACGTTAACCTTAACTTCTTCCCCTACCTCTATCTTTATTAGTAGGGTAGTGCTAGGCTTCTACGTGGCTCTAGTAGAAAATGCCTATCTTACTATCTTCGCGAGTTCGTATTGTAAGGGGGATTAATGTTAGCATTGTTACGCTGAACGAGCAAAACAGAGTTATTCGGAAGTAGATTCAACATGAACTTAACGATAGGAGCCGATGAACAGAACGAGTGTCACCCTGTGACTTGACTGTATTAACTAAGGAGGTTAAGTACACCGTGGCATCTGCATGCATATATATGCATGTCAATGCATTCCTTGGCATCTATCACGTTCACTATGCCTGAGGTATCAAGGACTGGCATGCCACTATTCAACAAGCATTGGGATTGATATCTGTAGTTAGTATTATTATTTGTAGTTAGTCACGTGATCAGGACTTGTTGAAAAAGGGGACTTGGAAGCAGTTCAAGAACAACAACCAACCCCGAGTTCATGATGTTAAATGAATTGGTCTGTGCACGAGACACATTGTGTATATATACGAGGCCCTCAGTCTCTCAATTCAAAAATCAGTCTGCTTCATCTACCTTTTGACAGATCAGCCTCAGGACCTGCATTCGATGATTGAAACGTCAATTAAGATCGACAACCGCCTATTCGAAAGAAAACTTCAGAGGAAGGGAGTTAGTTCTTATCGAGGACATGGAAGCAACAGTCGTGCGAACACAGGTGTTCGACGAGTTAATCCATACGGACTACAGCCAATGGAGCTCGACAAGATTCAGAGCGCTCCACGTGGATCCAAGAAAGGCACAGGTCAGAAAGGAAAGTGTTAACACTGTGGAAAGACAGGACATTATGCCAACAAATGTCGACAGCCCAAGTAAAACACAGGACGTTTCATGGATCAGAGACAACGATTCGAAAACCCGTCCATGGGCTCAGGACACCTCAACGCCTTACAATCCGATGCGTCAGTACCGCCAAACCACGATGTACTGAGCTGGACGGCTTGTTATGAGGACGACTGCAAGGTATACCTATCCGAGAAGCAGGGCTCTGGATACTACCGTCGGGGTAGAGGAGGTTACCAAGGCAACGGCAATGTCAAAGGACATCTCGCTATGATGAGTTCGTCATCTAGCTCACCCGGTCTTTATTGCACTTAGTTGGGATTGCCAAAACCAGCATATGGCCCAAACCAATTCAGGGTTGGGAATACAATAGCTGCTGTCAAAATTATCAGCAGATACCCAAGCATGAGAAAGAATCCGGAACACGATCTTCGTAAGGTAATTCCATCGAACTGGTGCAAAGTCAAAGAATGCCCACTGTGGAAGCACAAGTCTGAGGAAGACCCAGGAGAACCAGATTGGGAATTCTACTAGGTTCACGAAAAGGAAGTGAATAATACGACACTCAGGAAGATCATGAAAATCCCAAACGTCCGTACAAATGTACAGCACGTCCGCCACAGACACCTACCAATGAATTGGTGCGAGAATGAGAAATGCAATTTACCTTAGCATCAGGAAATGAAAGATCTTGGAGAAATACTCCACGAGTTGCCAGCCATTTCCGGAGTTGGTCTATACCCAACGAAAACGAATCTCTATAGACTATCTCGGGCGATGACAGTGAGTCTACGGTAGAAGACAACCTCCGACGAAGAAGAATTGAAGGAAGATCTAGAGTTTATGACCTTTCGGCTCTCACGTTTGACACGAGACGTTGAACGAGCAGTTGATCAGGACGATCCTTGTCATAAGGACGTTCATCCAGATGCATGTATCTTCTTCACCTGCCCACACAATCCGAATGGGATTAGGAACCTTCGACACCTTGTCCGACGATTGGACATCGCAGTCAATACGAAGTAAGCACGTAAATGGCATGAAAATTCGGAAAACGAGGAGGATTAACAGTAGAGAGGCCTCTGTTGAATTCTAATGAAGTGCCTCATTTTCTGAACAACCTTGGCACACCCAAGATGCTGGTCGAAGCAAAGATCGACGACGTATCAGCATGGGCCTTCATCGACACTGGTGCCGATAGGAATCTTCTAAGCGAGAAATTGGTCGACGAATGGAGACTACCCGTACGGTCGAAACGGCATCCATACCCACTAACTATCGCTGATGGAAGACCTGTCGACTTCAATGGAGGCATGGTGATTTACGAAGCAGACGTAATCTTGTGGATACAAGGGAGGAAAGAACAGATTGTTCTAGACGTCACGAATATTGGAGACTCGGATTTGATCCTTGGTCTTCCATGGCTTCGAACCCACAATCCGCATATCGACTGGGGAACATTGACGCTCACGTTCCCAGACCAACGATATCCCGTGCAGGCTAGCATGCGCTTTAGGACACGGACAGCACAAAGACCTTTGCGGAAAAGGTCTAAACACGTTGAAACGATATACTGCTATTGTGACGGGTTAAGATCATGCCTGGATACCAGGGAAAACCACCCAATTGTACAATACAATCTAGCTAAGGAGGAAAAGATAGGTACACGATTGCAAACTCCTCTTGAAGGAGATGCCAAGCTATTCGCATGCTTGCCACAGAATTATTCCGAGGTTTGACAGGAGATGTCAAGCCATTCACAAGCTTGCCCTAGAGAGATAGGCAAAGCCTAACGTAATTCACTAGCGAGCGGGCCACACCACCGAGCGGGCCACCGAATCGATCATCTCATCTTTGCAAGCTTACACCACCACAACGCCTTTATTAATCAAGACTATCTATTATACAGAAGATTATCGATATTTAGGGCAATCGCTCGCAGCATGGTCAAAGCCCTTACATACAAAACAACTAGGTAAACCAAAGCAATTCCCTTGACTTGCACTACTTGATGACGAGGCTGTTGCAACAACTGTTTGCTGTATAGGAGCAACACTTGCCTGTATAGGCTGCTGTACAGTATTCTCCATCAGGCCTTGTGCCTCTGCAACTGTAAGTGTTATTTTCTTTGAGATCTGCTTTTTTTTGACTGCTCTCTTCCTCTTTTGCCTCTCATTCGCTGCTCTCAATTTCTCATTCTCATCTGCCAACAGTCGCTTCAATTGCTGTAACCCACTCCCGATCGCCTGGCTGTAATTGAGGTGGCTTGCCCCGTCGATCTGAGGTAGTAAGGACGCGTGATGTGCTTGCAATACCCATTGCAAAGCCAGTCTCATCGAAGTTATAGATATCCTCCTCTTGAATGCCGTATTTCTGAATTGTATTACTCACAAGCCGAAACCAGGCTCCGATAAGCTCTGGATCTTCGCATTGAGCACGCTGATAATCGTACTTGCGATTGAATCTCGATTGCAGGGTAGGCTGTCGCTTGATGAACCTGGCAGACCAGTTGATACCGATTGAGGCTGAGGGACCGACGCGTTGTTGAAGCAGTAATTTCGCCGCATTCTGTACTGCACAGACTCGAGCAGGATAGCCTCGATTATCCATTGAGATAATCCATTGAGTTAAGACTTCTTCCTCTGTGGGAGTAAGTTTGTGGCTGTTTGCGCGCGTTTCGACGCGTGCAACGCGTCCAGAGAGGCGATATTTGAGGGTACTGTATGGTACATTATAAGCTAATGCAGCTTGGCAAATAGTTGTGATTTGGCCTTTTTGATAGGCTTGAAGAGCAAGAAGTAATCGGCCTTCTTGCTGGGCTTTAGAAGGCATGAGGTGGATGAGGTGGTGGTGTAGAGGCTTGCAAAGATGAAATGATCGATTCGGTAGCCCGCTCGGTGGTGTGGCCCGCTCGCTAGTGAATTACGTTAGATGAAGGCCCAAGGGTCTAGCCCGTGACATTACCCCCTTCCTCTCCCACGACGATTTCCACGTAGTTGTAGACCATCATTCTGAGCGATATCACCGTATTGTGCTTCAAATCGATCTAAAACCATAGTCTCAGCCACTGCATCCAATGGTTCCCATGTAGGCATAGCCCAACCCTTCCATTGTACCAGTGCTTGGCGTTGCCCGTGCCGGGTCCGCGCTGCGAGAATCTCATCAACAAAAAACTCGTCTTCTCCGTCAACTACAATAGCTCCTGGTTCGGGACTGCGCTGAACCTGTAACGGTAATGGATCGTTATTGGCCGGTCTGAGTAGCGAGGTATGGAAGACGTTATGGATCCGTCTTGGGGTATCGAGACGGTATGAATGAGAGCTGATCACTTCCATGACGGTATATTTTCCATGCACCCAATCAAACTTCTTCGTTGGCCTATCCGTTCTGATGTTCTTCAAGTTGAGCCAGACTTTGTCGCCTACTTTGTATTGATAGGCTGGTGAACGGTGCCGATTTGTTGAGTCCTCTTGTCGCTGCTGGGCCGTTGCCATTGCTGCTTGTGCCATTTGTTGAGCTTCTCGTAGTCTAGTGACTAGGTTTTCAGCCTTTGCAATCGGGCTGACGTTATCCCGGGCTTGTCCGATAGGTTGTCGTATTTGAATCGGTTCCATCTCCCACCCGTGGCTTAGGAAAAAGGGGCTGAATCCAGTTGATGCTGAAGGACGATTGTTTACACATAGCTCTGCGGATGGTAAGAGGTCTACCCAGTTATCTTGGGCGTACGTCGCGAAGCATCGAATGTAGTGCTCCAGTTCTTGATTTGCTCGTTCTGTAGCACCATCGGTCTCTGGATGGTACGCGGTAGAGAGGCGTCGCTCCATACCTGTAAGCTCGCATACCCGTTTCCAGAAGGCGTTGACCCAATCTTGTCCTCGATCACTAGTAATCGCATTTGGTAGACCGTGTGCCCTGTAGAAAATCTTGACAAACCGGTTTGCTGTTGCTTCGGCACCTCTTTCGTTGTCCGGTACGGCATTGTACATAACTCCTTTTCCGAGCCTGTCGGTGATAACTTCAAGGGTAGTACATTCTTGGCTTTCTAGCAGGTCTGTAATGAGGTCGATAGAGATCTCGCTCCAGATTCGATCCGGGATAGGTAAGGGCTTAAGCAGACCTCATCGTCGTTGTCTCCAGACTTTTGCACTGCCACAAATGCCGCAATTCTTGATGAACTGTCGCACCTCTTTGGACTGGTCTGGCCAGAAAAAGCGCCGTGCTAGTAAAGCGAAGGTTGCGTCGCGTCCCGAGTGTCCTGCGATTGCTGAGTCGTGTACTTCCTGAATGAGCTTCGTCTTAAGTGGTTCGTGGTCGGGTATCCAAATCCTTTCGCGGTACCGTAACAATCCATCTTCGAGGTCGCATTCAGAAATTGAAACCTGGACCTTCAATTCTGGGGAGAATCGTCCCTTCCTTTGTGCAACTTCGGAGCGGAGGCTGCTAAACGTCGGGTCGGCTTGAACAGCTTGCAGCCATAATGCTCGTAACTCCTCATTCTCGAAGGGGTTCGTATTGCCCTCTTCGGCCCTCTCATCGACCATGTTTTTCCCTCCTATATCTTGCGTATCACTCTCGACTCTAGCTTCTTCAGAATTCTCCTGTTCGGTTTCGTTTTCCTCTCTGTAGTTGTGTCTCTCACTTTCTACTATCTCGTTCTCCTCTGTCGTTTGTCTTACCTGCACCGGTTTTGCCCAGAGCTTTGGAGGGAGGAGAACTTGTATCCTCTCCTTAATTCGATCGTCTTGAGTGCCGCTGGGCATATCTTGGTCCCTGCGCGAGAGTGTATCGGGTACGATTGCTTGCGAGCCCGGGCGATAGTTGAAGGTAAAATTATGTTGAGATAGCAGTTCCATCCATTGTATCTGTCTTTCATTCAACTTCTTTGCTGTCATGAAGGATTCCAAGTTCTTGTGATCCGTTAGAACTTTGAATGGACCGCTAAGGCTCCTAAGCTCCGCGTCCCACTCCTGGATACAACGTACTACTGCGAGTAGTTCTTTGTCATGTATGTCGTAGTTGCATTCCGCGGGTAGGTTCTTTTTTGAGAAGTAAGCAACTGGTCGAGCATTTCCTTCATTGTCGATCTGTGATAGAGCTCCTCCAACGGCCCAATTGGAGGCATCAGGCTCAACAATTGTTTCTCGATCTGGGTCGAAGTGGAGTAACACCGGGTCGGAGATAAAACGGTCCTTGAGCGTTTGAAACGCGTTTTGACAATCCTCGCTCCATTCAAACTTGCATCCCTTCCTTGTCAGCCGGGTGAGGGGGATAGCTAATGTCTAGTAGTCCTTGATGAAACGTCAGTAATAATTGGCAAATCCAAGAAAGCCTCTCACACCTTTCACAGTGGTTGGTGGTGCCCATTCGGAGATCGCTCGAACTTTTTCTGGATCCATACTAATACCCTTGCCTACTTCCACAATGTAGCCAAGGTATTTGACCTTTTTAGCTTCAAAATCGCATTTCGTGATGTCCAAGGTCAATCCGGCTTCACCTAGGGAATGAAGAACCTGTGCTACTTTTCGCTGATGATCTTCTAAAGTTCCGCTTGAAAACACCAGGACATCGTCCATGTAAGCAGTACAGAAGTCGTCCAGGTAGGATCTCAAGGCCCAGTTGATGTATCGCTGAAACGTCGCAGGTGCTCCCGTAAGGCCGAAAGGAGTAACTAGCCACTCAAACAACCCGTACCGTGTACGGAAAGCTGTTTTCCATTCTTCCCCTTTTGCAACTCGAATCTTGTGAAAGGCCGCGCTCACATCGAGTTTGGTTAACCATTTTGCTGAATAAATTGCGTTCAGGGTCTCTCGTATCAGGGGTAGCGGGTACCTGTCTTTCTTTGTAATTGCGTTAAGTCCTCGGTAATCGACGCAAAATCGAAGCCCTCCTCCAGGCTTGCGTGCAAAAAGTACTGGAGCGCCAGCAGGACTCTTGCTAACCCTGTGTTAAGGGATGGAATCCTTCTCTCTAGCTTATCCATGACTGGATTTCCAATTGTTCTCTTGTTATTCTGCAAGCTGTCATGTTCTATTTTGCAAGCTGTCATGTTCTATTTTGCAAGCTGTCATGTTCTATTTCGCAAGCTGCCATGTTCTATTTTGCAAGCTGTCACGTTTCCATTTAAAGATACTTTCTAGAAGGATCTATTGTAAGAGGAGGATTATATATACGAGCTATCCTTCCTGTACTTACACTTTCTTCTCTGTACTTAGATACTTGAAATATAAGCTGTCTTCCCTCACTTGCGAAACACCTTTGAGGGTTGAACTCTTACACCCTGATCCATCCTTTATCAAGATGATCCATGAGAGTTTTTCTTAGGACTAGCAATTCGTCTCGTGACATGCTGTACAACTGTCCCCATGGTACTTCCTTCTCTTTACCATTGCTATCCTTTTCCAATGGAATCTCATGGTCGATACCCGTTCGGTGCGGAGGCTGGGAGCTAGCCTTTTTGGGGTCAAACACGTGGAGGTAGCGGAAGTAGTGTTCAGGCAAGTAGTCTTTTGGATTGACTACCGGCTTCACCTGAAGTGCTTTCTCAATATCTCATAAGGACGCTGCAAATACTTTTGTCGGCATGTTGTGCTTGTCTAGTCTCTTGGTTCTTCTGACTAAAGCGGTGTATGATGCTGCGCTTACTGGCCGCGCCTTTTTAGCCTGCAAGGTAGATTCGTTCTCCAGAAGTGAGTTCATTGAGGAACCATCAGGGAATTTGAGGACCCGCTGTTTTTCATTCAACGTGACATTTTCTTCTGCCAGCCATGGGCTGCCTAGCATAAGGTCGTGCTCCTGCCCATGAACAACATACATGAATGCTCGGGTCCGACGGTGACCTCCGATATCAAGTGTTGCTGTTGCAACCTTCCTAATAACTCCAACGGGTCCCTCCAATACACCTTCGAGATGTCGGGGACTAATGTCTATCGTTGGGAGTCTTAGTTTTGTGGCCATTCGTTCTGAGATCTGCGCGTATTCAGAGCAACCGTTGTCTATAAGAGTGCGTACAAAGTGTTCATCGTTCAGTAGTGCGTCAACAAGGAAGAGTGGTCTTTCCATTTTTGATTTGAATTGCTTCCATTCTGAGGAGAGTTGAGATGGTCGTACTAAAGATGGTGCACTTGATGTTAACCTCTGATCACGACTTTGACCAGAGGTTACTCTTTTTCCGATTCTGGTTCTGAACTGCAATCTTCGCTGGCCGCGCTCGCTTTGGTTTCGTTGCCGTTTGTAGATTTATTGGTCTTGGTAACTCCCGGTTTCTTTGCAGGGAGCATATTGCAGTCCTTGACCATATGCCTGTTCTTTCCACAAGGTAAGCATGCCCCCGATTCGCGACGTCGTTGAATTTCTTCTTGGGATACCCATTTTGCTCGGTTTGGCTTTGTGGGTTCCCAATCCATTTTCTCTTGAAAGTTGGGCTTCGTTCCTATCTCGGGCCGGTCTACTATTTGGGCAAAGGTACCTGGGGTTGATTTCAAGGCTTGTAGTTTCGCGTCAATGTCGAGTAGGCCTTGCCGGTATTTCAAAAGACTTGTGGTATCCAGTGATGCCGTGAAGAGCAGTTCGCGAAAGCCTTTGGATAGGGTTAGGTTCAGGGTATTGATTTGAACACAGTCGCCCCATGTGCTGCCTCCCGCCCTTGCTAGCAAGTCGTCAAATTTTGGCATAAAGCTACTCAATGACTGCCGTGGTCCTTGTCTTAGAGAGTTGAGCTGAGCCAGTGCATTCTGCTGTTCGTTGGGATCCCCGAAGACTGACTCGGCGTATTCAAGGAAGTTCTCGGGGGTCTGATTGCTCTCCGAGGTCGACGCGACCCAGGCTCGTACTCTGTTCTGGGCCGTATTTTCCATGCTCATGTATAGGTAATTGAAACAGTCCGCTGGGGTCCCAATCGCTTCTCTATCCGTGCGAACTTTCACTATCGCTTGCAGTTTCCATGCTGCCCATGTCGATCGTATCCCGCTGTATTTTGAAAGGTGGGGAAAACTGTGGCGGGGTCGTTCCGATCGAGGTACCACGGATATAACATTCAGTATCGACGTAGCAGGGCTCTGCGTGGCAGAGCTCTGTGTAGCCCGAACTGTCAAAAGGTAGATGAAGCAGACTGAAGTCTGAATTGATGATCGTGGGCATGCCCATATATATACACGATTGAGGGGCTCGTGCTCAAGCTAGTACAAATGAGGTGAATGAAATGAGTTCATTTGACAGCCCCCCTGCTTGAGACAGAATGAGATCGTGCAAATGAGTTGAATCCATTGAAAGATCCTGAAAGACCAAGGAGAATGCCAGCAGACATAGAGGAGAGAGATTGAGACCGCCAGCAGGCTAACCACATTGAGATAATATAATGATCAGAAAGTGCCGCCAGTCGACTCAGAATGAGGGCCATGGAATCGCGTCAATCATGATGCCCAGGGCGGCCCTGAAGTTTTCGAATGTGGGCCTTGGCAGGCCTTTGGTGAGGCCGTCGGCGACCATCTTTGCAGTCCGTATGTACTTGAGAATGATGGAACCTTTGGCGACCTTCTCTCGAATCCAGTGATGCTTTGCGTTCATAGCCTTGTTGCGGCCGTGTGATTGTGGGTTCTTGGCGAGAGCAATGGCGCCTTGATTGTCAGCATAGATGACTGTAGTGGTAGGACCGAATTCGGGGTTGATCTCGTGAAGTAGTCGCTGCAGCCAAATGGCCTCTTTTGCTGCATTCGTTTGACCAATGTATTCGGCCTCACAAGTGGAGAGTGACACTGTAGCTTGAATACTGTGGTTGTTCCAGTAGCCTAGCAAGCCGTCACACCACCACACACAAACGACTGGCACTTTTCATCGCTCGTTCACCAAATCCATCGAATCGCAGTTATATCTCTTCGCCATTCAATTCTTATAACCTTTTTCTGCAATATATCTAGAGCATCAAAAGAAGTACCCAGGCCCCCTCATGCACATGATGCGGGGTCGATCATCACTAATGATATAAGAAAAGTCAATCTAATCGGCGATGCTGCCTCTGTTAATTCCGAGTCTGCTCCGGGACCCCACTGCATACATAGCTGCGGGCTAGGGTGTTTTTATGCCGTAAACTTTTCTGAAACGGTATTACGGGACGGTAGCTGGAAAGACGCAGCATACTCGTAGCCAAAGATTGTTTAGATTCAGTTAAGGAGTGAAGGTATCTACAAACAGAGAACCTCAATGAGGTTCTTTCTCTATACTAGGCTCAATCAGGCTTAGGCTCTTAGCCTATACCAACCATGGGCCATGCCCATAACATTACCCCCCTCCTTACCGGGTGTGCAGGACTAAAGAGGGTGTGGTAGGTGGGATAATCAAACAGACAAACGCCATACATCGCTTTCTGCCAGCTTGTAGCAGATTCGAAGGCGCTGGCCACCGCTACTCGGTTTCTTCGGGCCCCTGTTTGAGCTCCTATATCTTCGCCGACACCGTCGCCCTTGCCATACTCTGCCTCGAAGCGGTCTAAGTCCTCGACTTCTGTAAATAATGAACGTGGCTGCCAATCGGGATCTGCATAGCCTTTCCATTTGATTAATAACTGACGAACCCAGCCTCGTCCAACCCGTTTCTTCTCTGCGCGAAGTATACGTTCTACTTCAAACTCAGCCTCTGTTTCTTCGGTTTGAGGCACTAATGGTGGCGGCTGGGTATCATCGGATTCTTGTGAGGGCAGTGTGTCGGTTGCGGCTCGGCGGAGTAGGTCAACGTGGAAACGGTTATGGATACCACTTGGCAGGTCAGCCAGCTCGTATACCATCGGGGAGATCTGGTTCTCGACAGTGTATTTGGCTTGCGTCCACGACAGTTTCTTTGATAGCTGCGGAGTATTGATATTCCTAAGGTTCAACCAGACTTTGTCGCCCTTTTTTAACGTTTCGGCAGCTTGACGTGACCTGTTGGCGTCGTTCTCCATCTTCTGCTGGGACCAGGCCATCGCTGCCTGTGCATATTCTTGTGCCTCTTCTATTCGTTGCACAAAGGTCTCGGCATCGGCTGTTGGTGAGTTACTGGGTGAGATTCGTTGTACTTTCTGGATTGGTTCCGCATGGTAGCCGTGGGTTAGATAGAATGGACTCATCCCTGTGACTGAAGAGTCACGATTGTTCAGTGCTAACATAGCCGTAGGTAGTAGCGTTGGCCAGTCTAGTTGGGAGTATGCGATGAAGGCGCGGAGATAGCGTAGAACTTCCTGGTTCATGCGCTCGGTCGCGCCATCAGTCTGTGGATGAAAGGCTGTAGAGAGTCTCTGCTCAATCTTTGTAAGTTCGCAAAGCTTCCTCCAAAAACGACCTGTCCAATTGCTGCCTCTGTCCGACGTCAATGCCATGGGAAATCCGTGGTAGCGATAGTGGCATTGTAAGAACCTTTTCGCGCACTCTTTGGCGCTCATTGTAGTCATAGCCTCCAACGTAACACTTTTGAGGAGGCGATCTGTGATAACCATGAGGTATTTTGGGCCGTTTTCCTCTGCGGGCAAATCAGTCATGAAATCGATTGATAGCTCGCTGTGGAAGCGGGCCGGGATTGGAAGTGGTTTCAGAAGACCTCGCTTCTTATCACGCCATATTCCTGTTCTCCCACATACGTCGCAATTACGTACAAACTGCCGGACTGTCTTGTATTGTTGGGGCCAAAAGAAACTTCTGGATAGAATCGCAAGCGTGCTATCTCTCCCTGGGTGTCCAGTAACATGGGAATCGTGAGTTTGTTGGACCAGCGTTGTTCGCAGCGGTTCCCAATCTGGTACCCATAGGATCCCTCTTCTCGTGACCGCGCCGTGGTCGTCTACTTCGCATTCGGGTAGCTGTACCGACAACTTGAGCTCTGGAGGAAAGGAACGTTCGCCAGTAACTATAGCCGTATGAATAGCTTCGTAGGATTGGTCCTCTGCTATTGCGCGATCCCAGAGAAGTTGTAACTCTGGTTTCTCGAAAAGATCGCATCCTTTTGCAACTGACCGGTTTTGACCGTACCTAGTAGTGGACCGGTGTTGACCGTTTTCGGCAGTCAGCTGGTGTCGACCGTCCAGTCCAGTATTTTGCTGGGGCTCCCGTATAACGTCCCATGTACTATTGGATGTATTCGGTGTATTGACTGGGCAGATAAGGGCTTGTATTGCGATTGTTTCGGTCGTCCTCTCGGAAAGAGGAGGAAGCCATTCGTCCTTGATCAACTGGGCCACTCGCCCTTGTAGTCTCTCGTCGTTCTTGTCATGTGGCATATCTTGATGTCTTCTTGATAGTGCGTCTGGTCTTTGCGCTAGTTTTCCGGCGCGAAATTCCAGCTGGAATTGGTACTCAGATAGAATTAGCGACCATCTTGCTTGTCTCTCTGACAAACGCTGCGCTGTCATAAAGTAGCGGAGATTCTTGTGATCGGTAAGGACTTTGAAAGGTGCTGCAACACTGCGTAGTTCTCCTCTCCAGTGTTCAATGGACTTGATTACTGCCAGTAATTCTTTATCGTGGATCTCGTAGTTACATTCAGCCGCAGTGAGCTTGCGGGAGAAGTATGCTACTGGTCGTAGTTTTCCTTTCATATCCTTCTGCGACAACGTGCCTCCCAGCGCGTAGCCAGAGCAGTCGCACTCGAGTACCGTATCCAGGTCTGGATTCCAGTGAGCCAGTATTGGGGCGGAGATGAATAGCTCCTTCAAGACTTGAAAGGCGTTCTCATGTTCTTTGTTCCAGACAAAAGCGACGGCCTTCCGTGTTAACTTGATTAAGGGGTCGGAGAGCTCTGAGAAGTTGTCGATGAAGTCTCGGTAGAAATTTGCAAAGCCTAGGAAGGAGCGTACGCCTGTGACATTGACTGGAGCCTCCCATTCTTTAATCGCGGCAACTTTCTCTGGGTCGACTTTGATCCCTTCTCCTGCAGTGATAATGAACCCCAGATATTTGACCTCCTGAACAGCAAACTCGCACTTGCTTAAGTCTAGCCGAAGTCCAGCAGTCTTGAGCTTGGCAAGAATTTGGTTAACCTTAACCATGTGATCCAGATAGTCGCCGTCGCTCCATATCAAGACATCGTCCATGTAGGCTGAACAGCAGATATCTAGGGATTCCCGTAGGACTCCGTTGATGTATCGTTGAAAGCTCGCGGGTGCGCCAGCTAGTCCGAAGGGGGTAACTAGCCATTCGAATAGTCCAAATCGAGTGCGAAAAGCCGTTTTCCACTCATCGCCGTGCTTGATGCGGAGCCGATGAAATGCCGCTCTGACGTCAAGTTTGGTGTACCAACGCGCTGTTGCTAGATTTCGTAGGGTTTCTCGGATTAGTGGCAATGGGTAGCGGTCCGATCGAGTGATTCGATTCAGTGCCCGATAGTCTACACACATCCGAATGCCTCCACCTGGTTTCCTTACAAATAAGACTGGGGCTGCCGCTGGTGAGTTGCTGGCGCGTATCCAGCCCTTGTCCATATAGTCCGAAAGTGTTTTTCGTAGGACTAATAGCTCTTCCCTCGACATGCCGTATAATGGGCCCCAAGGAACTTCTGCCTCGCGACCTTGTTCATCTCGTATCAATTCGATAACGTGATCGCGACCCTCTTGATGGGGCGCGATCTCTCCGTCTTCGTCGTCGAGAAAGGCATCAGCATGCTCTGCTATTTCTTCTGGTATCTCTTGTCGGATTTCTTCCTCAGTCTTTCTCTGTTTTCTTTCTGCTAACTTGCTTAGGGCCTTGTTGATATCCGACATCGAGATAGCCAGCACTTGTGTACCATCCGGTCCATCTCTTCTCAACCGTCGCTGGGCCCTTCCAACAATAGCTGCAAATACAGATCCTGACACTAGACAAGCCGCCCGCACGTGAGCGAGCCGGTCTCGCGCTTTGGTGTTCTGTTCTAGCCACCCCTTTTCTCTTACCGTGATGCGCTGGGATCCTTGACCAATAAGCAGCTTTCTCTTAGCTGCTATATATCGCACCCAGTTTCTCTCTGCCCATGCCTTGCCTAGGATAATAGGGAAGCTCAATCCTTTCACTATATACCCGTAGACTCGCTCTGCTCGACCATCAATGTCGATCGTAGCGTAGGTCATGTGCGTAATACGGAGGTCTTCTCCGTTCTCGTGGCTCTCTTTAGCCAGTGCCAATTGTTTGGTGTCAATTGGGATGCGCGGTAGACGATGTGTTTGGACACTCTTCTCGCTGAAAGCAGCATAAGGGAGGCAGCCGTTATCAAAGAAGGATTCGGTGAAAGAAGTTCCGTTGATCAAGGTATCTATCAAGAAGGGTGTACTTTCCATCCTATCCTTTGCTGCTTTGATTTCTCTTATGCCTGGTAGCTTTGTAATGTCTTCGCCATGTACATCTACTTCAGACCCTCGTGCGCGACGATGCACAAGGGTAGCTAGTTTTCCGACTCTGATGAGGCTTCCTGTAGGGAGTCATCGGTATGCTGTGTGATTACCGCAGTGACCTGAGTCTTTGGACGTGTTGCTGGTCGGAATTCGCATACGTTCGGGTGGTGCTTGGGCTTCTTACAGCGCCCGCATTTGCCCGCTTGTATAAGTGCCAAGAACTCTGTTTGGGATCGCTATTTCGCTCTAGGTCGTCGGTCCTTCTTCGCATCCTTTCCGAGTGTATCGACCCGAGCTATCAGTGCTGCGATCTGCGCTGAAAGGGCGTTGATGCCAGTCATTTCGACATCGCCTTCTGCGTCACGACTGACTGTTTGGGGTGATTGTGGCCTCCCTCGAGTCGTTGGCGTCTCCTTATCCGTACTTGGATAGCGGCGTTGGTGGGATAGAGCCTCTGTCTTCGTCGCGAAGTACTGTACATCTTTTACGTAAGTGTCGTAGTCGTCCCTGGACAATCGCACTGATTTCAAGGTCTGTTGGAGGGAGTAGTTGAGCGCGTTGTTCATGATAGTGATCTTTGAGGCTCTTTGCGGCGCTAGGGATCCAGCGTGCGATGTCAGTTGTTCGAACTGCTGGCGAAAGTCTTCGAACGGTTGTCTGCTGCCTTGGCTAATCTTGTTCAGCTCGTCGAGAGCTTTAGCTTCCGCTTCATGATCTAAGAACTTGTCGTCCATATGCTTGATAAAGGACTCGGGTTCGTAGTTGTCATGTTGCTCTCCATTGCTTAGCCATTGGATGACGCGTTGTTGTTTCTCTGTCGGAAGCCCGTTGAAGATGTTCGCGCATATTCCTTGATTGCTTCCAAGCTTCCCATTTTCAACAGTGATTTTTGTCTTGATCTGCCATCTGAACAGCGTGTAGTTGTCTCTTTTCCCGTCCCATTTAGGCCATGCAATAGCTTTTGCACCGGTGTTCCCATCAACACTGACTGCGGTCAGAGCTGCCACCAATTGTTGTACGGTGTCAGGCGAATTTGCTCGAGCCATTGAGAGTTTGTCGATTCCTTGCGTAATGCTCGCGATTGGGTCGTCGTCGGTAGTAGGGGTGTAGGTTGTAGGAGCCGATAGGGTACTGTTGCTACGCATCAAGTACACCTAGGTTTGTAAAGAACTGAATCTATATTACGGGACGGTAGCTGGAAAGACGCAGCATACTCGTAGCCAAAGATTGTTTAGATTCAGTTAAGGAGTGAAGGTATCTACAAACAGAGAACCTCAATGAGGTTCTTTCTCTATACTAGGCTCAATCAGGCTTAGGCTCTTAGCCTATACCAACCATGGGCCATGCCCATAACAAACGGTAGAATAACTGCAACTTTACGGTTGCAAAAAAATACAACCGTAAGTTTACTATTAATCTACTGTTTCAGCTAAAGTCTTAAAAGTTTACGGTTAAAAACACCCCCACCCCGCGGCTATATATATATCCATCTCTCTTAACTCGAAGTCTTATGGAAACCATTTTTTCAGAAGTCTTCGAAACATCAAACAGCAATCATGTCGCTCACCACACTTCCCAAGCCCAAATCCCTCCTGGGATTCCACCGCATCATGTCGCCAACAGCAGGCGTGAGGGTCTCTCCGCTGTGTCTCGGAGCCATGAACTTTGGTGATGCAGGGTAGGTAAATTGAATCTCTTGCAACGGCGCCGACTAACACCAACCAGGAAGGAATTTCTCGGAGAGTGTTCCAAGGAAACCTGCTTCGAAATGCTTGACTACTTCTTTGAAATGGGTGGCAATTTCATCGACACTGCCAACAACTACCAAGAAGAAGAAAGTGAGACCTGGATCGGAGAATGGATGGCCTCGCGCAAGAATCGTGATCAGATCGTCCTTGCAACCAAATTCACGAACGCCTATCCAGCTCCTGGTAAATCTACCACACCAAGAATCATGGCAAATTACCAGGGCCAACACACCAAGTCCATCCACTTGTCCGTCGAGGCTAGCCTGAAGAAGCTGCAAACCAGCTATATCGACGTGATTTACATCCATTGGTGGGATTTCACCACTTCCATTCCTGAGGTCATGCAGTCTTTGAACCACCTCGTTGCTCAAGGAAAGGTCATGTATCTCGGAATCTCAGACACTCCAGCCTGGATTGTGTCCAAGGCAAACCAATATGCTCGCGACCACAACCTTCGCCAATTCAGCATCTACCAAGGTCAATGGTCTGCCGCTGAACGAGACTTCGAGCGCGACATCATTCCTATGTGCCGCGAAGAGGGAATGGCCTTGGCACCCTGGAGAGCTCTAGGTGGAGGTCAGTTCAAGACTGAAGAACAGAGAAAGGCTGCAGCTTCTGGACGCGGTAGATCGATGCCCTCAGAGAAAATAATTAAGATATCCGAAACACTCGAAAAAATTGCGAAGAAAAAGGACACCGTTCTCACCTCCATCGCTCTCGCATACGTCATGCACAAAGCTCCCAACGTGTACCCCATCGTCGGTGGAAGGAACGTCAATCACATGAAGGGTAACATCCAGGCTTTGTCAATCGAACTATCTGAGGAGGAGATTGACGAGATCGAAAATACTCTCCCATATGACTTTGGATTCCCAATGGGATTTCTGTTTGAGTTCAGGGGGTCACAAAAGTACAAGAACACGATGACAGGCGCAGACATCCCCTTGCTGAAGACTTCGGCGTTGTTGGATGCGCCAGACTGGCCAAAGCCCATCAAGCCTCACAAGTTGAGCGATGCCGAGGAGATGAAATAGGTCTGAATGTTAGGGTTTTGGAGTTTAGCCCATGAACGATAAGCATAGAAGCATGTATTGTCTTGTTTGATATTACTCGGCTAGTGATAGCAAATCAATTTCTGTAAATTAGGCTATTAGCTTATATGGAAAGACTCTTTGACAGCGTGTTAAATCCGTCGATAGTGGTGACGTACTGCATCCTATTATTCAGCGTGAGAGTCATCCGAGCTCCTAGCACGAGTATAATCTTCCAAGAGCTCTAGCTCGTCGCAAATCACAAGGTTTGTCACGCCGGGATTTTGAAGGCGATCCGGGAATTATTGGAACGAATATGGAAATCGTTATTTAGGAAACCTCGTCTTTGACGTAGGAAACCTCGTCTTTGACGGGAATAAGTTTGAGGAACGATTTACAGTACGGCAAGAGATTGAAAACGTTCTGAAGTGTCGTCCAAGCGCCATTAGCCATGTAAGACTAAGGATGTTACGATGGAGCTAACGTGTTTCACCACTCACTTGGCCACCCCACTCACTTGGCCACCCCAACCACTAAATCTCAAGTCATCGTGCGATAAACCTCCCACCAATACAGCTTTTGTTATAATAATTCTAACAATACATTCTTTACGTATTTGGGCATCGATTAATCTTATGACCTTGAATACCGTAGCCACTACATGTTGGTAATGCTCGCTGTCGTACGACGACTTCCTGATCTTGAACACTATCTCTAGAGCTATTTTCGCATCCCTCGGCCAAGAACTGACCCTGTTGAGCTTGTAAAACGCCTCCATATGCAATATATCGTCTACGATACTGTTGATTCTGTTTTCGTCGTTGGTTCTCTGTACGAAGCTTCCTATTCTCTTCTGCAAGTATTACTGCTGAATTCATTGCGACTTGACATCCTTTGATGAGTTGACCAATTGCTTGACTACTTGGGCTCTGAGATTGGCGATGAAGAAGATTTCGGACGAGCTGAGCCTGCTGCTCAAGCTGAGCTATCGTACGAGGAGTTTCTGACGTCCACTGTGGCGCTACTCTATGGGGTGTACCTGGTGGTGAGGGCGTCTCTTCAACACGCTGAAACCACGCGTTGATTGTCGCTGGATCTTCGCATTTTGCACGCTGTGAATGGAATTTACGATTCCACTTCGTACAAAGCTCCGGCTGAGCGTTGATGAAGCGGGATACCCAGTTCTTCCCGACTAATGACGGTGGAGGATTCCTACCGCGTTTTTCGAGTAAAGCGTTTGCCATTCGTCGTACGTCGATCAAGGTCTAGGATCCACTGAACCAGAGCCTGCTCTTCAAGTATTTGTAACTTTCTCTTTTGGTGGTTAGATTCGCTTCGTGGTTTACAACCTTGAAGACGAGACTGAAGTGTAGATCGAGGAATATCGTACGACGCTGAGATTTGACGTTGACTTAAATTTGGATTCGTTTGAAAGCTCTGCTTCGCAAGAAGTAATCTAGCCTCTTTGCAAGCCGATCCGGGGGTTTGGTGTTAACATTATCGCGATAATTGTACGAAGGGATTAGACTTTTTGGTTGGGTGGCCAAGTGAGTGGGGTGGCCAAGTGAATGGTGAAACACGTTAAATACATCAAAACCAATTTCCCAACATCTTTGCGTCAACATCCCTCCAGACTCTCTTTATCAAAAATCATGTGGGCACGCTGATGCAGTCGTAGATGGCGGTGACACCTAAATTGTTTCTACCGAGAGCGGTTAATGTAGGGTGGAATGCCTTTGTAAAGTAGGGTGGAGGTGGATGTGGATCGGTATAGCGCGCGAGAATATAGCAGATCTTTTCTGATTCTATCCAACTACCGGTGCCCCTGTGGCAGTTCCTTTTTTCGAAGGCGAGGAAGGATGGCCCGTAAGCCGGGTCATATCCTTCTCTAGAGGTTGCAGTACATATCCAACTCGCATTGACTTGGAGAGCGAATAGAGCGAGAGCGATAATTTGAGAGTTCACTGTAGCGAGTTAGGGACATCAGGATTGCGAGTGGCAGGACTGTCATGATCGAACTATGTTGGTATTCGAATGCAGTTAAATGTAGTTAAATGTGGTGGTTCTGCTCGATCAGGTCTAGCGTGATCAGGTCTAGCGCGAGACCGGTCGCAAGTATTTAGACTCGTCTCTACCTCTTAGTTAGCTCCTCATCCTTACAACTTCGCATATCCCATAGAATTCAAGTCATGCTTCCACGTCAAGTCCAAGGTCAAACGTGACAGTTTGTAAGGATCCCTTTTCACGATAAAAGTCGGGCTGCTATTGTCTACGCAGCCGACAAACCTCACCAACTATGCCCCGAATTCTCGACCTTCCCTCCCTTGCGGACGATACTACCACCCTCGAAAACAGTACTCTCGAAAACCCCCTAGCCTTCTACGACTTCTCTATAACCCCTAGACTCGCAGCAACCCTTACTCAGAAGATCCAAGCTACCTTTGCAACCCCGGCGGACGAAGCCTCAGTGTAAGAGTTCAACCCTCAAAGGTGTTTCGCAGGTGAGAGAAGACTGCTTGTATTTCGAAGTATCTAAGTACAAAGAAGAAAGAGTAGATACAGGAAGAACAACTTGTATATATAATCTTCCAAGTAGGAAAAGGACATGCTGTCCTGAGAAGAGAATAGAAAGGAGTAGAAGCGCATGTGAAACGGTCCCTGAATAATCCCTGCTAGGCGCACGTGAGAACTATCAGGAACCTACCAGGAATTGCTAAGAATCCACCTAGGATAAAATAGATATAGGATACCATCCCGTGACACTCAGTCAACGAAAATGAATACGTCCCAGTCTCACACGTTACTCTCGACCGCGCTTCGGCGCTCCCACTCCTCCAGCTTTTAGCTACCATCTCCCATATGTTCAACACAGCCCAGCGAGACCAGGATACCATGTCCCGTTCAATTCAAGAACTCAAGCTCGAAGCCTCTGAGAACGAAGCTTGCGCCCTTCGAGCAGAGCTCCAGGGCGTTACTTCTCGCGAAATCTCTGCCCCTCGACCAACCCAAGGCGACATCTCTATCTTTGAAGGAGATAAAAACAAATACAAGAGCTGGCTCTTAGACCTCCGGATAAAACTCAGCGCAGACTCCAAAGCATTCCCTTCAGTAAACTCACAAGTTACTTACGCCTTCAATCGACTTGACGACAAGTGCAAATCCACAATTCGCCCATACTACAACGAAACTACGAATTCATGGCCTTTTGAATCCCTCGACGAATTTATCTCAAAACTCAACGACAGCTACGCTCCTCGTTTCGATACTCAAGATGCTATGAATAAGCTGCAGAACCACAAGATGGCAAACCGAACATTTGCTACTTACGCCGCAGACTTCCGACGCCTACTCCAAGAAGCCGGAATCACCCTCCCTCACGTCTCAGAACCCGCAAACCCCTTGGAACAACTTATGATTGTCAACTTTCGCAACGGCCTGAGCGCAGAACTCAGCGGAGCAATGATTCACGTCCCTACGACAAAGAAACTGGAGGAGTTAATCGATCTGTGCCACAACTGCGAAGCCAACATGAAACAATTCGAGAAAATCTCTCGAGCTCGAAAAGCTCCCGTATTCTCAGGATCATCTACATCAGCTACCGCTCCCTCTGCATCCCAACGCGCATTCCTAGTCTCCCCCGCCACTTTTCACGCTTTCGGAGATGCCATGGACATTTCAGTTATGAACCTCAACGGTAGTGCCGGCGCCGACATAGGTACCTGCCTCCCGTCTCTCCAGATGAAACCAATTGCATCCTGGACCCTGGAAGAGAAAGCCGCCAATATCCAATGGCGAAAGACCAACAACCGTTGCGGATACTGCGGAGAGCCCGTAGTAATTATGCCTAATGGTCAGAAGCACATCGCCGCCGTATGCCCTAAAAAAGCCCAGCGTGGACGCCCCTCCAATCAGTTCACTACTCCCAACCAGTTCGCCAGTGACCCCATGCAGTTTGGCAACTCCGGGGCTCGAAACTTCATTCCCCCTATGAGCTTTAGCAATATGAGTATGTCAGGAGCATCGGGAGCGTATCCACAGAACGTCCAGACTCCCCGGATCACTCAAGGCCCTGAAGAACGCTCAGGTTCTACCGCCTCTTCTAGCACCACAAGCTACGGCTTCGGATCAGCCCCATACACCCCGAGTTCGGAAAACTCACAGTCTCGTTGAAAAGATGTTCATCAAGACACGACAACAAATCGAAACGACATGTTCTTCACATCAGTTCGGCAGTTCTAGGTTACTCAGAGAAATCAACAGGAGAGATTGATGGACCAGTAGACTCTAGACCAATCATAGTCCCAATTACACTTAATGAATCGATCAAAACCCTCGCCGTTACTGATTCCTTTGCCACAGGAAGTTTCATGGACCTCGATTTTGCGCAATCCCACGGCTTTCCCTTTATTCCCCTCGAAAACCCCCGCCGCCTCAAAGCCTTTGACGGCGAACAGGCATCCTCTGCACCCTCTTACGTTACTCACGAAATCCACGTCTCCGTCAGAACCGGAGAACACCACCTCGAAACCACGAAATTCTTTGTTACCCGTCTCGGCTCCGCAGCAGTCATCTTTGGCACTCCCTGGATGAACCTCCACGGTGTGAAACTCGATTTTGAGAATCGTAGTATTCACTTCGGTACCCACTGTTCTAAGAAATGACTTCAGGGCCACAAGGGCTCTGTTGAGTATATCCCGCTCCCGTTTGGTGCCCGCGCACCCCCTCAAGAAACCCCGGACTCTCCTCGCGATTGGAAGATTGTCAACTCTCACGCTTTTCAATGGAATTCTAAGCAGCCCAATGCTCAAATCTACGCAATCAGTATTCAAGATATCGATAAATTTCTGGCGAAGAAACCAGATTACAAAGACCCTCGCCCCCAGTTACCCAAAGACCTTCACGACCTCGCGCACGCTTTTAACAGAAAAGCTGCTGATTCACTGCCCCCTTCACGCCTCGTCGACCACAAAATCGAAATTCAAGAAGACAAGAAAGACCAGTTACCCAACGCTCCTCTCTACGGTATGTCCCAGAACGAACTCAAATGCCTCCGGAAATGGCTGGAGGAGAATTTGGGAAAAGGTTTTATCAGAAAAAGCCAGTCCGACGTCAGTTCCCCATGTATCTTTGTCAAAAAACCAGGTGGTGGTCTGCGATTCTGCGTAGACTACCGAAAACTCAACGCCATTACTCGAAAAAACCGATACCCTATTCCCTTACTCCGCGAAACCCTAGACAAACTCAGCAAAGCCAAGTACTTCACGAAGATCGATATTATCTCAGCATTCAACGCACTCCGAGTCCACCCCGACAGCGTTCCTCTCACTGCATTCAGAACCCGCTTCGGTCTGTTCGAATCTCTAGTTATGAACTTCGGCCTCTGCAATGCCCCGGCGACCTGGCAGTCGTATATTAACGAACAACTTAAAGACTTCCTCGACGTTTTCTGCACCGCGTACCTCGACGACATCCTAATCTACAGCGAAACTCTCGAAGAGCATAAAATTCAAGTGCGGCAGGTTATCGAACGAATGCACGCAGCAGGACTCAACATCGACATCGACAAATGCGAATTCTACCAGACAGAAGTCAAATTTCTCGGTTTAATTATCACAGACCACGGAATCCGGATGGACCCGGACAAAGTCAAAACAATCATTGATTGGCAATACTGTACTACTCGTCATGACGTCCAATCCTTCCTCGGTTTTGCCAATTTCTACCGCCGTTTTATTTTCAATTACTCCTCCACCGCGAAACCTCTTACCGACTTACTGAAAAAAGACAAGCCGTTCTACTTCGGCCCAAAACAGCGCGCCGCTTTTGATAAACTCCAAGAAGCCTTTATCTCCGCACCAATCCTCGCACATTTCGACCCTACAAAGAAGTGTATTGTCGAAACAGACGCCTCCGACTGGGTAGGCGCTGGAGTACTCTCACAAATCGGCAATGACGGTTTGCTACACCCCGTCGCCTTCTTCTCTCACAAGTTCACACCCCAGGAGTGTAATTACGAAATCTACGACAAAGAACTCCTAGCAATCATTCGCGCATTTGAAGAGTGGCGAGAAGAGCTCGAAGGAACTGAAGACCCGATCGAAGTTATTACAGACCACCGAAACCTCGAATACTACATGTCAACCAAAAAACTCACTCGCCGACAAGCCCGTTGGGCCGAATTCCTCTCCCAATTCCACTTCGAGGAGACCAGGAAAAGTTACTACGAAACCCGACGCCTTGACCCGCCGCTCCCAAGACCTCCCCTCAAACGTATCCGACCCGCGTATCCAGCACCAGTCACAGGTTATGCTTAAACCCCACACACTTGACCCTAAGATTCGAAAAGAACTAGCGCTCCAAGTCCACAATCTTTCATTATGCCCAGTTACGCTTCGTGACCACTCCTCTCCACAAGACTTCGAGAAAAACCCAGACTACCGCGACTCTTCCGAAAATGACGGGGACGAATCCCTTGAGCCCCTCAACGATATATGGAACAAACCTAGCAACGACGCAGTAGCTGAAGAACAAACCCCAACCACCCCGTTCTCCCCTCCGGACATATTCATCCCTTCGCAAGACCCAGACGACGAAGAGCTTATTTGGGACGAAGACAAGTTTGAAGAACTCTACGCTAGAGCGTTGACTAAAGACAAAGAACCACGCGAAGTCTTGAAAAAACTACGCGGCGGCAAAACCCACCACCGAACGTTGCGGATGCAGGACTGCGAAGAACGCGACGGCCGCCTTTGGTATAAAAAGTGTCTATTTATTCCCCAAGACGATACACTACAAGCATACATTCTGAAAGCGAACCACGACTGTAATGTCGCAGGTCACCCGGGTAAAGCTAACAACTTCCTCAAACTCCGCAAGTTCTACTATGGCATGCACGCCACCTCGGACAAATGGGTCTCACGATGCGACGCCTGTCGACGCGCAAAACCGAGCAACCTAATGTACCAAGGACTCCTCAACACTCTCGAAGCCCCTCAACGAAGATGGGAAGACATCCAGATGGACTTCATTACCGATTTACCTGCTACACCCAAAGGAGGTAATACCTGCCTCTTAGTAATTGTCGATCGCCTCACCAAAATCAAGCACCTTATTCCCTGCCAAAAACTCCCAGAAGCCCGCGAATGCGCCTTACTCTTTCTCCAACACGTCTACCGCCTCCACGGCTTACCTCGAAGCATTATCTCAGACCGAGGATCCCAATTCGTTGCTATCCTCTGGAAAGTACTCTGCAAACGCCTCGGAATCCGAATCCGCCTCTCTACCAGTTTCCACCCCGAGACAGATGGCGGGACCGAGCGAGCGAATGCCCAAGTCGAAATCTACATCCGTGCTTACTGCAATTATCAACAAGATGATTGGGACGAATGGTTACCACTCTGCGAATTCGTGATCAACAACACACCCTCCAATGCAACAAAACTCACACCATTTTTTGCCGCCTACGGCTACGATCCACGCTCCGGATTGGAAGCGCCAATTCAACCAGACCGTAACGCCTCTCGCCACGAAATTACCGAGACACGAAAAGCTAATTCCATGGCTGACTTCATGGCAAACCTTGAGAAGATTTGCTACAACGAGATCCGCCACGCCAGCGCTACCTACGAATATTTCAAGAACAAACATCGGCTTGGTTCTCCAAACTACAAAGTTGGTGACTGGGTTTGGCTAACCTCAAGAATATCAAGACCACGCGCCCATCCAAAAAGTTCGACTGCAAGTTCGCCGGCAAATTCAAGATTCTACAAGCCCTAGACCACGACGCTTACAAACTCGAGCTCCCTACTTCTATGCATTGCCATCCCGTCTTTCATACAAATCTACTGCTCCCTGCCTACCCCCCTTCCGACAGGATGTTTCCAAACCAGAATAACTCGCAACCTCCTCCCGTCGATGTTGAAGAAAACGATGGAATCTACACCCTGGATGAAGTCGTTGATTCACGATTCAACAAAGCTACGAAGAGATTTGACTACAAGGTTAAATGGGAAGGCTATTACTTACCGACATGGGAACCCCTTCAATTCTTGCACAACGCAAAGAGCGCGGTTGATGAATTTCACCAGAGATATCAAGAAAACCAAAACCAACCGGGTACAGACCTGGTTAGGATTCGATCATGCTTCAAGTTTGTCAGTCACCTCGCCAAATAGTTCAGTTTGAACCATTGCGCCTCGGCCTTGTTGGGGGGTACTGTCATGATCGAACTATGTTGGTATTCGAATGCAGTTAAACGTAGTTAAATGTGGTGGTTCTGCTCGATCAGGTCTAGCGCGAGACTGGTCGCAAGTACTTAGACTCGTCTCTACCTCTTAGTTAGCTCCTCATCCTTACAACTTCGCACATCCCATAGAATTCAAGTCATGCTTCCAAGTCAAGTCCAAGGTCAAACGTGACAAGGACATTGTCACGGAGTGACACTGAGAGTGTTACCATGAACTGGTATACACGTGATTCTAGCGCACAAACCGAGGAATCCCTTACCTACCTCGCGATTCCTCCACTGTGCTTAGATTCTTCACGCAATGTCTTGACTCTTAGAAAGATAATACCATTTGACTTCTATCACGCTCGCTCATAGCTAGTACGGCTAAACACTCGTCAACGTGCTTTACAACTACTTCTATCGCTCCCGTGACAGACACTATACTGGTTGGGATTGAAGAGGGCTGTCGAGAGAAGGACGATAGAATGTTGAGGTAGAATGTTAGGGTGGGTTGAAGGGTAATGATGGAGTTGGTTAGACTTTGAGGTGTCGTTGGCGTGAGGAAAATAGCGTGAGGAAAGTAGTTTGAGGTAGGAGCGGTTTGGAGAAACAGGCTTGGCTTCAAGCATGGGTCTGGTAAGCTGTCCATTATATACCCGGCTCAAGTTCCCAGCTTCAAATGCACAACTAGGTTTGGTATTACATCTAAATTTAGTGACGGAGGTTAGCCGTGCCACCCTTATTTCGCGTACCGCGGAATTTCGAGCTATCCTAGATACTAAGAGATTTACTACTTTAGCTCGGTAGTTTAGCTCATTAATTTACTTACAATTTTTATAATCGCACCAATCAATCTCTATCGATAATTAGGCCGCTCTGTTTCCCGCGGTATTGCTCGGATATTTCAGGATTCAACGGTACAACTCTGAACATTTAATCTCGAGCCATCCTAGATTCTGAGAAAATCGGCACTTGTAAGTGTAAGAGTTTGTCACGATACGACCGCGGACAAGTCCTTCCCGCCGTTGGGGTGGCCCCACTGGCACGTGATCAAGGCAGAACCGGAGTTCTGCCGAGGAAAGGTTTTAAAGCCTACGTGGCTTCAACCAATTCGTTTCTCTTTGAGCTACGTCCTGTCGTCAAACCTGCCTGTTGGTTTGCCTGCCAGCTCGTATATAGCCTGTTGAATGATACCAGTACCTGCTGCTGCTCCTTCCTCCTGATACCCGAACCCGCCCCGTGACAGGTTTACTTAAACGGTTAATTGCCGTATGAACACATACATCAAAAAATCTAGCCAACACATACATCCAATTGCTAGGACATACATAGAAAAAAATTGCTGATACATACATTGCTCTAATTGGTCAATTTCGTGCATCTTTCGCGAACACGCGTACGTGACTCTAAATTTTGTTTACCACATTTTGATATCTACATTTTTTACTTAATACAACTCAACACTACGCACTCAATTATGCCTCGCACATCGTCATTCGAAAGCCCTGGGCCTGAAGATAGGCCTCCCTATCCATCCCTCACCATTGGTATGCAATTTGACTCCCTGGAAGACGGCGCAAATGCAGTCACAGATGCGATTATTGAAGCCCACGAATCTCCCGGCGCTGCAGGCTGGGTTGTAGACCTTGATAAAGGAGTCTGCGATTGCCTAGAATGGCAGGACCATCGTCTACCATGTGCTCACGTTTTTGCGGCCATTCTAGCTCTCAAATATGACCTCAAAATTGTGTATACTGACGGCAATTCTACTATTTACGAGCGCAGTCAATACCGCAAAGCCTACAGCGGCTCACTACGCCCAGTTTTGATCAAGAATCTCATCCCAGATGGTCAAACTCTCCCTAGTGAGCCAAATCGTAAGCCAGGACGTCCGAAGCATCTTCGTATGCGCAAGCATAATGTGAATAGCCGTATTCGAAAGGACTCTCAACGCAAAGGAGCCACGGCCGCTGAAAGATCAACCCAGGGTAAAAAATCATCAAAAGCAGCGTCTAAAACCGCTACCAAAGGCCGCCGGAAGCGTAATGAAACCATCGAAATCTCAGACGAGTCTTCATCATCTAGCGACTCGGAATCTGACGAAGAAGCGGCGGTATTTGATCACGATCTTGAAGCCGAAATGGATGCTACTTACGATGAGATTATATCTTCTCGTCAGGCCCAAAACAACGAGATTTCTGAAGATGAGGCCGCCTTTGACGATGCTGACGATGCTCTTGAAGAGCTCCTACAGATTAAGGCTACTCAGGTTAGTCAGAAAGAGCCATTACCACCAAAAGTTACCAAGAAGCGCTCTCGCAATACAGCAGAAACTCAGACTTTAATACTACAGGCTTCCAACAAACGCCCAAAACGTTCACAAGGCAATTGCCGTCACTGCGGCTCTCCAAATCACTCAGGAGCTGCTTGTACAAGGTGAGGGAAGTAGATAGGAAGAGCGGAGTTGACGGGGGTTGTAATAGAGGGAGGGAGGGAGGGAGGTTGGGAGGTTGTTGGAGTAGTTTAATAAATACGATATTAGCTGACTCTGAATTGCTCAAAAATGCAATAAAAGCCTTCTATATACTATTTACATGCGGTATAGTGCGTATACTTACTGCGACTGCGACGTTGTCGCCATCAAAAGGTGGGTCAAATTCATAGACAAAATTTATTGCTAATACATACATTTACAGTCTAGAATGTATGCGAATGTATGCGCAGTTTTCAATGTATGTCCTAGCAATTGGATGTATGTGTTGGCTAGATTTTTTGATGTATGTGTTCATACGGCAATTAACCGACTAATAAACCTATCTGTAGTGTACGATCGACTGGTGCGGCCGTGGCCGCAGGTGTCCCGGGAGGACGATAAACCACTGCTGCCTTTACAGGACTTCAATATTTGGGGACGAGATCACCGATACTTACTGTAAATTGTCATGAGCAGGAGGAAGACGGTCGTGCTGGCATGCGTGTGCCTAAAGAGGGTCTTCGGGAATGCGGCGGAGTCTAGATCTGGGCGCGGGTTGTGGCATTATTAGTTACGCCCCCGGCGATCAGGGGCTTGAGGTTTTGTGAGATGGTTATTTCGGATGTTTCGAGTGCTAATGTGCTGTGAGAAAGAGGTTAGTGGTCAGTATTCTGAAGGAAAGAGACGAAGGTTGCTTGAAAGACGAGAGTGGGAAGGGAGGCAGCACAATTGGGTTAGAAATTCCGTTCCTTCCATTATTATTCCCTCTCCATCTGAATCCATTCGATCCAAGATCGATATCGCTAAGTTGCTGACAGTTTCGGTGAGAAACTTTGGCAGAAGTTTGGCAAAGGCGATTTTGGACATGAGAAGTTGATTGCCAGAGCTAGCTTCGTGGCTCGTCAAATCTATGAAAAAGCAGCATTACTGGTCTGGCTGTAGCAGGAAGGCTAAGCATAGCTCTAGGAACTTTGGGTATACTCGTTCGTCTGTCGAGTAAGTAAACACAATCGGGGTGGCCAATCTCTCTCCGCGACAGTAGCTGCTAGAATCCCCACTTAAACCCTCTCGATTCCGATATCGAGACCTTCATCAAAATCACAACCCATAAATCATGCGACTCTTACAATACCAGCCTCTTAACCCATCTTGCTCCCTCCTCACACTAGATCAAAATATCCCATCCCCTCTCCCAAACAACAGCCCCCCTCAAATCCCCATCATCCCACACAACCCTCCCCTTCTCATCAAACCAGGCTCCCCGATCACTAACCTTCAAAATTCTCCCCGAATGCCTCATCTCCTGCTCACTAATGCCCATTTGATCCCTCACAAACCAAAGAACCGGCGTCTGCTTCTGTATCGCAGGATGAAAATACGCCGTCCTAGCAACCTCAGGAGCATACATTGGTACCGCTTGAGCAAAGATACCTTCATCAAGTTTACGTTTGAGATGCGCGTACGTGGCGAATTTATTGGGCCGGAAGAAGGTGTTTAAAAAGGAACCGGTTGGTGGTGGTGCGGCTGAGGGCGGAGGTGAGTGGGACCACATAGATTGGAACGTATCTCTGTTAGTATGGTAGCGAGTTGGTGTATGATAAACCCAAGCATCTGAGACTGCTGAGGCTCTAGCGGCGGGAGAAATACGCATTTCCCTGATTTCGAGGTCGCGTCGGTTTTTTTCTGTTATTTCTAGGCTGCGGCCTTCTTCTGCGGTGCGCATTGTAGTTTCTGATGAGCTTAGTTGCTTTTCTGGGCTCGGATTTCGGGGCTCCACTGAAGCGAGGCGCTCGGAATTTGAGCGGGCCACTATGCTGTTGGCTATGTATTGTATTTTTTCTGTTTCTTCTTCTTCGTTCAAGACTCTGGCTATGACGGAGTCATTTTCTACTGTATCTGGAATCGAGTATCCAGCTTCCCACTGGTTAGGAGCAGGTCGTATCGAGTCTCCATGTGAGCTGGGTGGCCGGATCGACTCTTTTCTTTCGCTGACCTGACGGATGGAGTCTCTGTCACTGGAATGGTATTTTACCTCTCCCTCATATGAGTATCCAATCACACCCTGCTCAAGCACAGCGCTAGAATATCTCGACTCCTCAGCTCTCGTGAGTAGAGAACTCGGGAGTGTCCTCGTAAGCGGATGCAGTGCTCTACGCATAACCGCGTGAAACAAGGCTGTTGTGATTAGAAGGATAACCACGAGCAGCAATGGACCAACACTCGCAACGCCCTCTCCAATCTTGATAGCAAACAGGCCAATCAAGCATACCTCTGCAAGGTAGACCCCCACTGTAAGTTGCTGCATCGCCCTCCCATAAGCCTGCCCCTTCGTATCAATCGTCGTGGTCAAAGTATATATCGAATTATACCTTGAAACCAAGTAGATCAACCCCAGCCCAATCGTAGCGAATCCAAGTACCAAAGGAGCAATGCAAGAGTACGCAATCGCTGCATCAGGAATTGTCAGCCAAAGTCCTCTAGTCAGTGTTACTCCTCGAACTGAACTTACCGATGACAGCCAAAAGCGTCCACTTCGCATACTCACTCCCCCAATTTAAATGACTCATATTGATAAAATGCTCATACTGCTGTCTCGGCGTACTCTTCAAGATCCCACCAACACCATACTGCAACAATCCCATAAAATTGAAGAGCATTTTACTCGACGACGCTAATCCAAAAAGTACAAAGTACGAGATGTAGAAGTTGGACGCCTTGGGTAGATTCTGTGCCAGCAGCGCTGGTGCTGAAGTCGGGTATTGAATGATTTGCGTCGTGACCGCCGAGGCACCAGATGAGAACGTCGCAACGAGGAAGACCTGGATAACCTGGAAGGCGAAGAACCATGATTGCGTTCTCAGTTCAACTTCTTGCTGACTAACGGCCCCAGCCATAACCGCGAGACCTGCCAACCTCATCAGCCTGACTCGCATAAAATAGATAGGGAAAGAACTCACGTCTCAACAAAATCGGGACAGGCATGACCAGGAGCGCCAACATAACCGTTGGAAGCAATCCCTTGACTGCACCCAAAATAACCTCCGGCATCCGATTGATGACACCCAACCACGGGACTTTGTTTGTGAGATAGTCAATATTACTCAACAAGCCTACCAAAGCGACAGGAATCGACCAGAAGATAATCATCGCAGACACAAAGACGGTTGCCCAAATCCCGTTTGTCATCCGCTGCAACGCCTTCATCCCCAGATTCTGCCAAAGAATCTGTGAAGGCGGGACGCCGATACAACGTGCTTGCATCTTAAGAGGCAATTCATGAGCCGTGAGTTGGAAAGCAACCTGTGCAGCTCTTTGAGTTTCGAATTCCACAAAAACGGCACCGATATATTTCTTCTCGCCATTTCGATGCGCCAGTTGCGCAGTCTTGACCGCTTCAATGAGCCCAGGCAGTATCGCACGAGTCCAATTGATACTGTCCACCTTTTTCCCAAAGAATCTCAATCTATGTGTAGGTCGTTGACTATGTTTGATCCATTTGGCAGCACAAGCACCAATCATCTCGGGATCATGTCCTTCAGAGTGTGAGAGAGGTGTCTTATGTTTCAATCTCTCGTTATTGGCCGTTTGGGAGAGTTTGATTTCTGCCGTTTCGAGCCTGAGTGCCGCATCTTCCCTCTCTTCTACAACCTTTGCCAATTTATAGCAATCCGTTGCCAGCCATATCCTGCGGACACTCGAGCAAATCGTCCGTAGTGAACGCTCGTTGAGGTATTCGTCTGGTACATCTGTGAAGAGGACGGTGCGGGAGGAGATGCGGCTAGCGTTTCGTGGTGTCATCAAGAAGGCTTGTCGAAGGTTGATGAAGTAGATTGTCTCGCGAGTGATCATAAGCATCACGAATCCTGCGTATTGTCAGCACTCATCTCAGCTCTTTCAATAAATCACTCACCGAGAAAAAGCCACGCCGCAATTGCATGCGCGTAGAAGCGATTGGGGTTCCTGATGTTACTGATGGACACAGCATCCAGTCCCGATTGTCCTCCTCCTCCAGTGGCATTGATCGGAAACAGAAGAGGCCAAGTGATCAAACACCCAACAGCAGACATAATCACAATCATCTTCAGAAACCTCAGAAAAAGATACTGATCCAAAGATTGGTGATTAAGAACATAATCGTCCGGTATCTGCGTGAAGTCCTTGATCCATGCGAACATGCCATCCGTCGTTGGGGGAGTCTTCTCACTGCGATTATTAGCTCGATTGGATTTCGGGGTTCCACATGAGGCAACTCACTCATCTCTTAGAATAGGCAGGAACGTCCTCGGCGCATATACCCTCTTGTGCCTCGCTCTCAGCACCAAAAATGCGAAAACCAGAACACTGGCAAAGAGCAACATGGGGAGTAGCGTCGAGCCCAGCGCCCAAACAGACGAATCACCTGTACGATGCGTTCCAACAATTGGCTAGAATGTTATCAGTGCCAAGTTTCAATTGAAGCGTAGAGTATGACTTACATCGTTGGTAGAAGAGGCAGAGGCAGTAGACAAAAATGATGAAGTTATCGTAACCGTCGCACTCGCCGAATTCATGGTGTCATCGAAATATACAGAACATCAGGCCATGCAGGTCATCAGAAAATGAGAGCAGAGGGAAGAAAACAATTTGACTTTGACGGCGGCTGGGTTGGCTTGGTTGGAGCCCCCTTCCCACAAGGCGACCTTCCATCCACAGACCATTCGTTCTCACAAGCTTCCAGTCAAACCCAAATCCTGCAACTAGGGTAGGGCTGCCCGCTATACCACCATCATCGCAGAGCCTCTTATTTCCCCGCCCTGTGGTGGTTGGACTCTGTCCTGCCAGCCTCTTTCACCAGCCCAGCGTGTAGGGTATCGAAATAATAAGTCAGTAGCAGGCCCTCGATTAGTAGATAGCGGTGCTTCTCTCGTCATATCAATGATTATCGCCATGGACTGTGGAGATGATAGCATGCCCATTGAGGTGGTTCACCAAATACCAGGTTTCGAACAAACGAGGCTGATTTTTCGTTCCCACGGTTCGGCCCGAGAAAACGCTGTTTTGAAACTGGGTTTCCTTTATCGCATCATGCCTCGATTCCGTGTAAACAACAGGTAGGGCAAAACAAACGAGCCGCCTTAGCGATCTCGACGGGTGAGCGCGACGTCAGCTGTGAGTTTGAAAGCCGCATTCTTAATCGCAACGGCTGATCTGGGGCTTTGAGCCACAGTTGTACACATCCACCACCACCACTACAAACTTGAAACCAAGTCATCGTCGACGACAAATTGATTGATTAGCAAAGATATTAGCAATGTTGGGAACGTTAACATTGTAAGATATGAAAAGAGAGAAGATAACGCACGCAGCCACAACATATAGAAGAACGAATCCGATGTCAGACATTCCCCAGCGTGGCATGAGCCATCAGATCCCTTGCTTGAAATTCAGCAGATCCCAGGCGGTCTTGTCGACAGGAATGGTGTTTGGTGAGGACACCCGCGTGAGTGCAACGGGGAGGGGGACGGGGGAGTGGTAAATACCAGAAGTGAGGAGTGGGGAATGCCGGGGAAATACCGGAGGTGAGAGGTGGGAAATGCCCGAGGTGCCGAAACCTCCCGTCGGTTGATCTGCATTGGGACTAGGCTATAATTGTATCGGCGACAATCACTACTCTCCTTGTGCGAAGAATGCAGAGTCGTGGAAAGCGTGCAGCATTTCCTACTCGATTGCAAACGATGGAGCGAGCAACGACGGCTCTTGCGAGAAGCGACCGAGCCAAGGAGCGACGTCTCCTAAAATGGACGCCAGATGTAGCGGCAGTACGAGCGACAATTGCGTTCGTAGATGCTACCAAACGATTCAGCCGAGAGACGGAGTAGTCTCTACCAAAACCAAAACCAACTCCGAGCATGTGGACTCACTCATCAAGATAGTACCCATGCAAGCAGCAATCCTAGATCCGATACCCCCTTTTTACTAACCGCCAATATCTGATCCCATCAGTCTATTGGCCGACGGTAAGTGGCACCTTTCGTTTTTGTTGTTGTTTCTGGAGTTTTGGTCAATTTGATAATTCAGTATGTTGAAAAGATGCTATACAAAAATAAATGTTTGGGGTTGGAATGAAGGGAGAGTTGACAGTTGGAAACAATGTATGATAGACAATCGGTAGTGTCCCCCTGGAGCCATACTGGCCCGATGAGTGTATTAAATCCATCCATCCATCACTCCTCTCCTTGACATATTTATATAACCACCGAAAACGACGTCGGCGATTACCACCCGCAACATGCAATGCCGCAATGCTGCTTCTCCTACCCAGCAACTGATCATTTCTGACCTCATCCTCAGATCCTGCGCCCTGGCTGTGTAATCTTTGGGTGTACAAAAGGCAGGAAATATATTACACAGATCCATTTCCATACTCTGTACTCGCAACACGCTCTGCTTTTATGCAACAATTTCCCCGTCATCACCAGAAATCATAACGTCCGATTTGTCTGGCCCAAAGTTGAGCCACGATGTTGAAAAAGCCGGCGGCGACTATGCTCATCTTACCAATTCTACTGATACTTTTGATCTCTTCGACAACCTTCTTCTTCTCTCACGGGGAAGATTACGTACAACGGACCCATCACCAGTGTTCAAACACAATTTGCCTCTTTTGGTCGCGAAATGCCCCTCTACACCAATCCCGCCGAGTTTCTTCTTCAACTCGTCAACACAGACTTCGCCTCAAACCAAGCTACGGCGGAGCAAGAATTGGATTCCATCATTGTTGCATGGCAAAACTCTGGAAATCCCAAAGACATCCTTTGGGCTTTCAAAGATTCCACTAGCGTAACGTCAGCTCTCGACGATTATATCGAGTCAGGCCCGAACAAGCTCCTGGTTCCAATTACCCTCATACACAGATCGGTCATCAAAACTTACCGCAATCTGATCGCCTATGCATTCGAGTGACCACGTATATTGGACTTGCGATTATGATGGGAACAGTCTGGCTTCGTCTTGCAGAGGATCAAGAGAACATTCGATCATTTCTCAATGAAATTGTTAAGTCGATTCACCGTTTTTCTACCAACCGCTGACGAAATAGTTCTTCGGCGAAGCCTTCATGTCATTCATGGCAGTGGCGTACATCCAGCTTACCTGGAAGATCTGTCTCTCTTCAAGAAAGAACGCGCAAACGAACTGTACGGACCAATCGTATTCATGGTCTCAAATTTCATCACTGGTTTACCTTTCCTTCGCAAGTCTCATCTACACGAGTTTGGGAACAGCCGATCTCTGCTAAGAAAAAAAGCAGTCTTGATCGCTTTGATCTACTCTTTGATTGCTTACTGGCTGGCCAACTTCAACCCACATGGTATCAACTTTGCGCGCTGGGCAATTGGGCTGTTCCTCGATCTCCTAGTAGCCGAGTCGCTCGTCGTCCTCATATCAACCCTCGCACCAATTTTCATCGTCCATCTTGCCGCGACTGCCTTCGCCAACGGCCTCTGGATGAGCTGCAATGGCTTCATGGTAGCTCCCATTCGCCTCAACGTGTTCTACCACTACGTCTTCCAATACACTGGCTACCAAGCTTATGTGTTCTCGGGTGTGCTCGTGAAAGAGTTCAAGGGCAGAGAGTATCGTTGCGGACCAAAGTGCGAGTGTGAATATGTCACAGAGCTGGCATCACAATGCAAGATCGACGGCCATGGAGTCGTTAATCTATTTGGGTACAATACTCATAGCCAAGGTAAATGGGTGGGAATTATGATCGCAATCATTGCTGGATATAGGTTCTTCGGGTTGGCTATGATGTACATCAAACGTCGCTGAGATCCCAGAGTTTAAATTTGGTGTTTTCGCCCCCGGGATTGGCTCAAGAAAGAAGATGTTAAGTTTCCTCCGCTTAAACGGTTCCGCGATATCGTCTTATCTATTCAAGTCACAGTCGCTTCTCTGTCGGGCTTCTTTCATTCAAGTCGATCAACAGCCCGGATACGAAATTAAATACTCTCACTAAAGACGTCCTCGAGTGGTCTATCTCAATTGCGATCTGGCGATTACAGTCTCGAACTCCCTAATCATATGAGAATTACGCCTGTGCTTCCCTATGCAAGGTCAACAAGGCTCGAGACGAGCGCATAGCAAGAAAGCTTGGAGCAGGACTTGATAGCTCATTTCAGCTCTTTGTGCCCATCTTTTCATTTCATACAAGATGACTGGCCTTGCAATGTTCCGTTGTCGGTACAGCACCTTCCCATTCACTTGACACCGTGAACCGAATCATTTTGAGCTATGCGGGCCTATGCGATTACGGGGCTATATCCGGAGCGGACAGCATGCCGCAGTTAAAATTGGGTTGACGGCGTAGAAATAGAGTGACCGCCGACTGATCTGCACCGAGTTCATGCAGGCAAAGAGGCCGCCCAACGTTCCATCAGACGTCTCTTCACAGCGTTTCGACTTCTTCTGTGGTTATCATCTAGCAAAAGTACGGTGCGAGAGGTGTTCGAATATTCGCAACTCTATTCCACCGTCTTCCAGAGCCTCCAGTCATCGAAGCTCTGGAGACTTGGCCGCACAATGACCTGATAACATTGTCTCATCTTTCAAAATGAAGCTCAATCCTCATTCTTTCTACTATGGTACACGGAGTATCACAAGTTAATGGGGATCCCTGTTTTAGCCTATGCACGAAGTTCCTCTTTCTCTACATTTTACGTAAATTTTATTTTTTTATTTTTTTGCTCTAGTCAGATCCTCTCCTCGTGTTTCTCTTCACAGACATACAAAAGTCTTTATTATTTAAAGTGGGTTAGGGGGAGAAGACAGGGAAGGCGGTAGGGGTCGCGCGCGATTAACCTCAAAACTCGTGAACCACAAGATGTTCTTCATGGGGGATGATATAGCACCGACCTTAGGGAGGGCCATACTACCCCTGCTCACTGTAATCTAAATCGACGATGTTCCTAAAATACAGTCATTGGATGAGCCTCGATAAGATACACATGATGCATCGGTAAATTAATTGATGATAATCGGAGCGCCTGCTGTCTTCTTCTTACTCCGTACCCAAAGATTCATTCGATCGGAATTCCCAGCGTTCTCCGGTTCTTATCTAGATTTTTGCTTCTCGCAATATCCAATGGTTAGTAGGTATGTGCAAGCAGGGGCACTGACTATCCAGCGGTATGAACACAAACACGTTCCTATCCTAAGCGACCATCCAGCGGCAAGAATCCCTGAACCATACCCAATCCAGCCTTGTCAACAAAGGCACCAAGATATGCATCAATGGTGAGAACATGAGTATAAAGGAAGCTGGAAGTCGATGAGTTTGTAAAGACATCCTCCCACAGTTCAATCACACTTTCACCATGCAATTCTCCATTGCAACTCTCCTCTCCATCCTCTCGGCTTCGGCGTAAGTTCCCCATCACCATTTCCTCCAGGAAAAAAGGAGTCAAAGACTAATCCTCTCTTCTTCCTCAGCATGATCGCAGCCTACGACTTTGAAATCGGCTGCTGCAATCCAAAGAACAATTCCGACTGGAAACCTCAAACTACCCAAGTTTGCTGCGATCAATCCGGTGGAGGTATACGAGGAAGCATCAGTGCACACGAAACTGTAAGTCTCCCTCCCCCTTTCTCCTACTTTCACCTTCGATCCAAGTAGTTCTATCGCTGATCTGATGCGCTTCTCCAGTGTAAAGTCACTCAAAAACAATTCTGGGCTTTCAAGGGCTGCTGTCGCCAGAGGGGTCTCGACTCGCAGTTTCACAGCCCAGACTGGACTACTTGCCAGGTCGGCTAGATTTGCGAGGTTATGGGTGGGATTTTGGTGGTGCTGATGTTATAAGCGGTTGTTGAGGGGTTCGGCTAGGAGCTAGTTTTATTGGTGCTGATGTTGAAGAGAGTGGTGAGTGCTTCGGCGGTGGAGAGGTTAGGATGTAGCTATGGGAAATGTACTATTTCGCCCTTATTCAGATATCTCTTCATCATCAACTCTGTCCTTGATCTTCTACATTCTCACGCAATCATCTCTAGGCTCGGGAGATGAATAGTCGGTTCATCGATTCGTACCCGTCCAGATCAGACCACCTTCCATTCGATGTTTTCAAAACACCATCGATATCGCTCAATTCCCAACAGATCGTCGTTCCAAAATTTCCAGAAATACACCGGCTTCGATATTGAGTCCAAGGATTGCTTTACAAGTGCGACTCTTGGGGGCTAAGGGCAGAAACGAGTAGGGATTGATGAGGCCGCTATGACGGGTCAGCCGATGCTTTCTTCATCCATGCAGCACCACGTTGCAATACAGACATGATACCAACTTGCAGGTCTCCGATCTCATCGAATAGATTCAGAAATACTTTTATCGTGAGCCTGCCATGGAGTAAGCGATACTAAAGGTAAGAAGTAAGCGCACACCGTGCCATAAGCTTAACTTCGAGTTGTCTTATTCAAGGAGTGGAATCCTTGATCTTGGTATGTAAGGAATGAAAGTCTCTACATGGAGAGACACAAATACAGATACATAATTTAATCCTCGTGTAGCAATATATACTCTATGCTGGATCATTTGGCTTTATTACGTATACGTACAGCACATGGTTCCTCAAATCTGACTGCGCAGGGCGCTCGGATCCACCATCCCATCTTTTGAACTTGAATGTATTATGCTATTTACCACACGTTTGACTTGCAATGGATCTCTGGTTTTTGCTGAATCATCTTACATCTCTCTGGCATCTCTCTGATCCTTTCCCGTATCATTGTGAGCGTTATCTTGTCCCATTCTGCCTGGATTTCAGCCTTGAAATGAGCCACCGACGACCACCTGCTGCCAGCTAATCTGGACTTAATGATGTTCCAACAAGACTCAATGGGATTGAGATCACATGATTGAGGAGGGTGAATAAGTATTAGAAGGTCTGCTTCTCTTTTTATGACTGCAGGGTCACTGTTAGGTGACTTGATTCCGTGAGAAGGATCACCATCCTCTTGAAGCCAGTATTTGCGCTGGTGACGCTTCTCCAAGGCCTGAATAGCTTCAATGTGTTGCGGCAGTATCTTTGTGGCGTAGAAAACCTGTTTCATGCAGTTTCCTTTTAGTGTTTCGTCCTCCTTTGCCTTAAGGTCTTGCAAGACCTTCAGCCGGGCTTGGTACACTGAATCCAGCTCGTATTTGAGTTGTTTAGGCTGCTTGACTTGCCTACGGACCTTCTCTGATGGCTCAGCCGGATCCTTGTAGAATATGAGGTTTCCTTTCTTGTTGTATGAGATGCCGCCGGCGACGTGAATAGTAACATCCAAAACGCCTTCTAGCTCCTCATTGACACCTCTCTCTTGCCCTGGAAAGCGTAGCTCATATTCAGGTGCATTGGCGAGTTCTTTTGACTGAAAATGGGCTTCATCTGTGAACCAAATTCAACTCCAGAGGCCTAGTATGGTCTTTTTCTCGTGTTCTTTACCGTATTCAACCCTCTTTGGCCGATTTGCCTGGGATATCTGCTTCTGATAACGCTTCTTGAATCGCCTAGCCCCTGCATTGTATACGTGACGCTGTAATGTCTTTGCGGAAGGCTTGCCAGGGCAGGAATTGGCTTGTTCCTGCCAGCCTTTTTCGTGTATAGGGTCATCTTGGTTCGTAAGGCGGGTAAGATCTGAAGAAGATACTTTGGTAGGCCGCCCTGTGATGCAACTGCTCTTTCTCTGTGATATGAATGCTGCATTACCAATAAGTTCTTGTAGTTTAAGCCAACTACTTGCGGTAGAAGTTGGTATATTGATTTCAGGGAGGTATGCGATTGTACCGACGCCGTCGGCCTCATTCTTGCAATCCCAGGCCTGAAAAAATCGCATTCTCTTCGTGGTGTCATATTCTCGCCTTGCAGTCTTTCTTTTGGGTGTTCTAGGCGCCATGGTGGTGGTAAATTGAGCGATAAGTTGGTGTATACGTGGAAATTGAGATGGGATGGTGGGTCCGAGCGCCCTGCGCAGTCAGATTTGAGGAACCCTGTGCAGCAGACACTAATGACACCCGTTAGTGAGAATAGAAGGCCCGGTAGGTTACGCCAATTAGAAGGTCTCAAATCCGCAGTATCTTAGATCTCCCAATTCTCGATCTTGTTTCCCTGTAGAATAGCATACATCATTCAAGGATCGAGAGAAGAGGTAGAGACCCGAGATATCCGATAGAGAAGACGGGTTTGGAAAGGTTGGTAAATAGATAACCTACGAGTTTTGCAAATCGAGTATCGTATCTTATCGGGCCTTCTTTTCTCACTAACGAGTCTCACCAGTCCCCACGGTATACCAAGCCTATTCAACTCAAGGCCGACCAGGCTGGGCAGTCTTAACGTCATCATGCAGGACTCTCGCTGGAATATTTCAACATTCATTTCTTTCCTCGCAGTAGCAATTCATACACTTTCCACTTTGCACCAACCGTGATCGTCTTTCCCAATTCTCCAATCGTGAATTTCAAACTCGGGTTCATGGTGAATTATCTCCCCAACCGAATATTCTTCACGCACATTCCTTCGCCTCTTCATCCAGCCCGAACCCTAGATGGAGACGTTACCAGATTTGTACTCGATTACAGAGAGGGATGCATACCTCGATTATCATCGTTAACAGTAATTCTCCCTCTGTTACGCTGAACGAGCAAAACAGAGTTATTCGGAAGTAGATTCAACACGAACTTAACGATAGGAGCCGATGAACAGAACGAGTGTCACCCTGTGACTTGACTGTATTGACTGAGGAGGTTAAGTACACCGTAGCATTTGCATTGATTGATTGATTGATTGATTTTATCCTACTCGGTTGCAGCCGCTTAATCACGCAGCTATGTCCGGTTAGGAGGACTTCATCAGACAGCCGACACGTGATAGATTATATAATCCACCGCGCCCCACTTCGCCCCGTTCACTGAAACAAGACCAGCTGTCCCCTCCGTCCTCCCTCTTTTCCCTTAACCAGTATCTCCAAATGCCCGCTGGCTCTTGTAGATACTGGTTATTCTGCTAGTATATCTGTGCTATGTAGACTCAAGAGGCAATGCCTCGTGTTTCGCTATCCTTCTACCTACAGTCTCCCTCTAATGCTCAGCTTGTCTATCTGTTTCGCCTTATCCCTCAAGGCCAATGGGTTCCCTAAGTATGTTTCTGCTTGTGAAAGTTGCCTTGCACCAGATTCCTATGCGGCGGTGTATTTGGTTGTGTGATGCTGGAGACAATAGTAACCATCGTAGTCGTGATTTCGCTGCTTGGGTGTGATACTCCGGGTATGCCCGTGGACGAGGCTGTCTGGTAGCTGCCGTATTGTATGGCGCCGATCGTGCTATAGACCTGCCGTCTTATAGTCGGAGCCTATCTGCTGCTAGTCGCTCTCCCTACTTGCTATATCACGCTCCTACTCTTGCCAATGCCATAACTGGGACGCAACAGTCTGGGGAGAGGCTCAAGGCTACGTCTGCTGGCTTGTAGGGAGGGGATTTGCCGCCAATAAGCTCCTTCTATACGTCCTTACTGCTTACTGTGTTGCGCACCTACTCTTGCCAATGCCATAACTGGGACGCAACAGTTTGGGGAGAGGCTCAAGGCTCTGGACATCAGCTTGCAGCAGAACGGTTTGCGGAGACGATAGTAGATGAGGTTCTCTAGCAGCTGCCGTATCGTGTCGCACCGATTGTGTTGTAGACCTGTCGTCTTATAGTCGGAGCCTATCTGCTGCTAGTCGCTCTCCCTGCTTGCTATATCGCGCACCTACTCTTGCCAATGCCATAACTGGGACGCAACAGTCTGGGGAGAGGCTCAAGGCTACGTCTGCTAGCTTACAGGGAGGGGATTTGCCGCCAATAGGCTCCTTCTATGCGTCCTTACTACTTACTGTGTCGCGCACCTACTCTTGCCAATGCCATAACTGGGAGGCAACAGTTTGGGGAGAGGCTCAAGGCTCTGGGCAACAGCTTGTAGCAGGACGGTTTGCCAAGACGTTGGGAGAGGTTGTCTAGTCGTTGCAGTGGTGTGTGGTGCCGATTGTTGCGCACCGGGCGTCTGGTGTTTGAGTTGTGTTGAAGGTATTGCCGTTCTAGCAGTGACTCGTCGACTCGGAGCGTTGCAGTGTCATCTGGGGTGATGGACTAGCCGGGAGATAGTGACTAGATGGTTGCTGTTGTCTTTGGTGGACGCATCGTTCGTGTAGCTTGCTCATGTATTCGTCTGCTTGCTCTGCCGTGGCCGCGACGGCGACTCTAGAGATATCTCATCGACGCTGAGGGACGCGCGATGGCCTCTAGAGGCCGGAGCGGCCACTGGCAGAGGTGTTTTGATGATCCTTAGATGATACTTCTGTAAATTCCAAAAATTGAGTTCTCGCTGTGTCCGTAGCATCTGCATGCATATATATGCATGTCAATGCATTCCTTGGCATATATCACGTGCACTGTGCCTGAGGTATCAAGGACTGGCATGCCACTGTTCAACACCCTCGACATTTAGAAAAGATTCATCGTCTTTCCGACCTTCCGCGATATCAGCCGGAAAGTAACCTGGAAAATACTTCCCGCATTGCATTCCGTTTTCACTTCAAGAATCAGCCAGGTTGAGTACCGCATAATCTGTCCAACAACGGGCAGTCAATAAGGGTGATACGCCCAAGGCAACCAGGCTTATTTCACCTCCTTTCTTCCAATATTTCTACTACAGTAGATTCGAATAGAGTTCTGAGAAGAGGTTGTTTATTAAGAGAAATATACTCAGGTTTTCTCTAGAGATCGTTTTAGGACTTAGTTCCATCTCATTTCCAGAGAGTTAACAAAGCGCCACGTGGAAGTCGGAAAAACGTTCTTCCTCTCAGCTTTAGACCCCTGTTAACTGACCGTTGTTTGACAGATTATAAGGTGGTATAAGATGCTTTTTCATGAACGCACTTTTCACTCTAGCTCGTACGGATTTGAAATACATCGAAACGAGGAATATCCGGGTTCTGACAGGCAGGGTTTCACCGAATTTAAGAAAAAGTTAAATCGGGTGTGCGGAGGACGGCTTGAAGCCGAAGCGTTAGCTCGATGATTTCGAGAAAGTGGAGAGAACAGTCAGGAAATTGGTCCTGTATTTGCAGGTGATTTTTATAGGAAGAGAACAGGAAGAGTTGGTGAAGAGGAAAGGACTTTGCGCGGTTGGAGAAACATATATACGGTCGGGCATGGTATAATGCGCTTCTGTCACTTCCCAAGTTTGGTATTTGTTGGCAGGTATGTCCCCGTATGGTTCCAAAAAGGCAAGAGCGATTGGTGATGGATGAAATGAATTGAATTCCAAGGATATTATCTCCGAGTTGAAGGCTTGGGCTTTCGACGAGGAAATCGTTTGGCGATTCTGGCCTCATTTGCCACGAGGTAATGCTTGTCGATATCCCTTTCGTATTAAGTCTCTCTTCGAAACCCGAAAGTCTCCGACCATGTCGCTTTTCGCCTGGTATTTTACGAGCTAAGTACAACACATTTGCTAGATACGCCCGAGGTCTTGAAGGTGATTGGAATGCACATATTCATTGGGTCATCCTGTCTTTCGGGAGTCTTTTTTCGGAAAAATGCTCAAGAACATCTCATGATAGCCTCTGGCACTTGAAACGTCACGGTCAATAGATAGCCTGGTAAAAACATATTCTATTACACATTCCGCGTTACTGACTCTCGTCTTTTGTCGTGAGCAGTACGGAGCGCATGAGCCTACTACAAATCAGCACGCAAAACCGGTGACAGAGATGTCGCTGCGTGACACTCACCTTGCTTTCCCTTTTGGCCACGGGTAACAGTCTAAGGGGGATCTGCCGTCGGTTCTTTTGCAGCAACCAGGGTTGACAATGGTTCCTCCACACTACCCATCTCGTTAGCTAATCGACTATATGCAAGGGATAAGAGAAATACAGACTCTGTCTTTACAAGTTTTGTACGGGTTGAGAAAAATATCAAAACACTACCGGTACATTAGCCTATGTTTATCTTCTTCTGCGATATAGAGGGATATAAAACCATACGTTTTGTATGATGCAATAACCGTCATTGTTTGGTTGACCTGGTCTAGGTCCGGGCCCTACTATTGGCGGGTGATTGTGACAGCGTTGAGCTGCGACACCTTGGAGAAGGACGAGGCTGACGAGGGTGGTGGTCAGAATATGCATCGTTATTAGAATTCCTGAAAAGGGTCTAAGAGGAGGTTGAAACTAAGAAAGGTATTCGTATTTGCCTGCTCGATACAATGACCATACTTATAATGAATATAGACAGAGAAGGACAGCACAGGCTCGTAGCGAACTACGGGTCCTACGGGATGACTGTCCTATCCGGGAAAACAAACGTGGATTCTCGTACCAAAATACACCTCCGCATTTTGACCATGGTGGACTGACTTGAATATAACAGGTTCTCCGATTCAACGAGTCCATGGCGATGATTTTCGCCTCTTCTCCATAATCTTCCTTAAAGAGTAACAATCCGTCCCACATACTATAGTACCTCTTTGAAACATGTAGATTATCCTCCTCCAGGCTTCCTAGATGTGCGATGAAGTTGGTAATATGTACAGGCCCTGCATTTAATCATTCATCCTATGAATAAGGTCAGGATAAAGGGCACAGCCAGGGGCCCATCCATCCGATTAGCCTAGATATCCTCTTTATCTTTCTCATCTGAATGCATCTCCTTCGGGATGAGAGAGGCGCAGTGCCTTAACTACACTATACCCTTGCTTTCCGCGAAAGCGAGTCTTGAAGGAGTGGTAGCTACTATAGTGTCCCGGCATATTAGTTGTTAGCCCCACGCTAAATGCGGGGATCTGAGAGCTTAATAGATCGTTATTTTACTAAGATCTTGGTGTTTTAATACATCTATAAGCAGAATCTGATTGGCTATCTTTCTATTACCACTTTGTATAGCCATCCTCAGCATCAATGACATCTTTACATCTTTTTAGCATTGTTTCAAGTAGTTCTATCAAATGTTCTGGCGGAATAGCCTCCCAGGCTGTAGAAACACCTGAATCCTGACTATCTTGCGACATTATGAGGATGACTATATGGGAGATAAGTATAACCATGTGAGGAGAAAGAGAGAGAGAGAGAAGGTTGGGGTCAGAAACGGTAAGAAACTGTATATACATAGAGATCTACAGATTCGAGTTTTAACACCAGGGATTAACGCACTGGCCAGAGACTAACAACTAATAGCCATGTATTTTTGGTAGCTTAGCGACTGCATCTTCGAGCAGCGCATTGGCCATATATACAGGGAAGCCTGGTGCACGACTTTGACGAAGAAATACAATACCTCCGTAGGCGAGCAGCGAGCACTATGGAGCGCGCATCGCCTGCGGAACGCCCACCGATCTGAATCTTAATTGGGCAACGTCCCGGGAGAAGACGGCTGCCAACCTTCTCATTTTAGAGCGCGAGTACCTACTCCAAATCTCGCTTCCACTGAGATCTCGCCATCGCCGAGGCATCTACCTGTCTTTTCAGAGATCGGGATTCTTCGATAATCTCTCTTCTTGTGACCAGGTGTGAGTCTTCGCCAGAATACCGCAGGTTTTGGCGAACGTGAACGCTAATTCAGGGATTAATCCAACGACGAAAACAGAAGCAAAAATATTTTAGACAATATATTGCACATGGGGGCGTTTTACAGGCTCAACAGGGTCAGTTCTTAGTTCAGGGAGGCAAAAATAACTCTGGAGAGAGTGTTCAAGATCAGGAAGTCGTCCTACAACAGCGAGCATTACCAACGTGCAGTGGCTGCGGTATTCAAGGTCATAAGATCAATCGATGTCCAAATACCTAGAGAATGTATTATTAGAGTTATTTTGATAATGATCATAGTGGTGGTAGATTTATTGGACGATAACATAGTGTTAAGGGATGGAATCCTTCTCTCTAGCTTATCCATGACTGGATTTCCAATTGTTCTCTTGTTATTCTGCAAGCTGTCATGTTCTATTTTGCAAGCTGTCATGTTCTATTTCGCAAGCTGCCATGTTCTATTTCGCAAGCTGTCACGTTTCCATTTAAAGATACTTTCTAGAAGGATCTATTGTAAGAGGAGGATTATTTATACGAGCTATCCTTCCTGTATTTACACTTTCTTCTCTGTACTTAGATACTTTGAAATACAAGCAGTCTTCTCTCACTTGCGAAACACCTTTGAGGGTTGAACTCTTACACATAGAATTTAGTGGTGAGGGTGGCCCACTGACTGGGGTGGCTCACTGAGTGGTGAAACCCGTTATATAAAATTTACTAGGTTTAATAAGTCAAATCTAATACTAGCAGTGTATTTTACTGATAACCATCCAGATTGTATAGCCGACGATGGGATGAGGTTGTTAAACAGCTGATTAAGCTGCCTAGGCGGCCTCATTCGGCCTAATTTATTAATCCCTGGATTAGCGTTCACTTTCGCCAAACATGGTACGGTAGTTTCCGCATATTATGTCTCAAAAGCCTCCGGAGCTTCGCACCGTCCTCTCCGGTCCTTGGCCGTCAGTGCATTTTAGGCATCTTCCTTACTCAGTCACTCAAATACTCTTCTGTGGAATGTCCGCGTTGATGCTCAAACCTTATTCCACGAGGATGATCGAGTGAGGTCTTCTCCTTCTGGAATACTACCTCCGAGTTCCAAAATTGCGAGCAAGACAAGCTACCTTCGCAGGATTTCGCGATTCGCGAAGGAAAATGGACGATCATCAGGTCATACTTCGTCCACGGCAGGACAACAAACTCAGCCAACGTTTGAGGCGGTCACGCGGAGCCCTCAGCCCTCGGAGAATTGTGACAGCTGTTGCGGGCATCGGACTACCCCGATTCCGAACGCGGAGTGGGTTGAAACTTGAAACCTAAGAGCGGGACTCAGCTCCATTTGGATTGGTCTTGCTTTGCTCCTGAGAACGCAGATGTGGGTTATCAGCTTGACAGGGACAGTCATTGGGTGCGCCAAGCTGTAGAACTTAGCAAATCAACGAGGTGATGTAGCGTTGAGACTGAGTTGCCCAGAGTCCTATACCCAGTGGACACGATCTGGTACTGGGGAAGATCAGAACACTGATGAGTCATAATGTTGTTAAGGCGCCTCACAGGCCTGGCAATCTGCTTTTCACCCACAGCTCGGACTCCACTCTCGCTCAAAAATGGTACGTCCACCTCCGCACTTCTTGCCATCCCGGCTGATCAGGGTCTTGAACAAGATGAGATAGGGGATCGCATTCCGGATATGAGGCCGCTGCATGCCAGGTGAATCCAGGAGCTACCAAATATTCATTTTCCAAACTTGTCATTCTTTTTGTGGGTGCACTATACAGCTCGTCAGCATCATGATTTCGATTTTCCATGTCGTCACATACCTTTCATTTGTCTTCTCCTCTTTTGGTAGTGCGCGGGTTGTGTTACCTAGAGATGTGATTGATCTTTCTGTGGACGCGACGAGTGAGACTGGGCTATCCTTGCCGAAAGAAATGGATGGGTACAGAGCCGTTGCCTACTATGTCAATTGGGTCAGTTAAACATCTCGTGGTCTCTGCTACTTTTGCTCACATGGCCACAGGCAATCTACGCACGCAATCACCCACCGTCTCAAATTCCAGTCGAAAAGTTGAATTACATCTTATACGCTTTCGCCAATGTCGACAACAAAACGGGCGCCGTATATCTCAGCGACACATTTGCTGATGTCGAAAAAATGTTCCCGGGCGATGTAGCCCAGAATGGGACCAACATGTATGGGTGTCTGAAGCAGATCAATCTCCTGAAACAAAAGAATCGAAACCTCAAGGTCCTACTGTCCATTGGGGGCTGGTCATATAGTCCAAACTTTGCGCCACCGATGGCGACAGAAGCAGGTCGCAAGAATTTCGCAAAGACCTCGGTCCAATTGCTCAAGGACCATGGACTAGACGGCTTAGACGTCGATTGGTATGTATAAATATGCTGCAAGTGCCGAGTTACTCAGTTACTGATCAGATTAGGGAATATCCCCGTTCAGAGAAGGAGGGCGAGGATTGGGTTGAGCTGATGAAGGAAACTCGAGCGGAGCTTGATGCTTATGAAGAAAACTTGGAGCGAAAATTCGCCAACGCGACGCGTCCCTTCCAGAAACAGAAGAAGCGACCGCACTTCTACTTGACCATCGCTGCTTCTGCTGGACCTCTGAAGTACACCCTTCTAGACCTGGAAGCAATGGAGCCCTACATGGATTTTGTCAACTTGATGGCGTACGATTATTCTGGAAGCTGGGACAACCACACAGGCCATAACGCGAATTTGTACCCCTCCAAGAAGAACAATATTTCGACGCCTTTCAACACAGCGGATGCTGTCGACTACTACCTCGACAATGGAATTCCTTCGGAGAAATTAGTTCTCGGCATGCCACTATACGGACGTGGATTCATGGGCACCCAGAAGACCCCAGGAAAAGCCTACGCAAACATGAGTGTCGGTAGCTGGGAGGCTGGTGTCTGGGACTACAAGGTAAGCGTGTTCAGCAGATGCATGGCGGCGTCATCAGTTCCGCGCTCCTCTTAGTACAGCTAAACTGCAATAAGTACGTACAACTCGAGATCGATATCGACATATTTCTGGCGATCCTCTTCTTTAAGATTGCCAGGAATTCATCGATATTGATCTGGATTTAGGAGACTTTGAAAAGTAACGGTACCTTGGATTCATTCAGACACACACTGGGAAGGGCACTGAATTGATGAAGTTAGTGTGGATGTAAAAGCGATTGCTAATGATATCGCCAGGTCCTGCCCCGGCCTGGAAAGCCCCAATTATTCCACGATAACACCATTGGCGCTTCGTGGACATATGATAATTCAACGGGCGAGTTCGTAAGCTACGATACTCCTCGTATTGCTACTCAGAAAGCGAAATACATTCGTAGCGAGGGCCTTGGTGGCGCTATGTGGTGGGAAACTAGCTACGACAAGAACGGAACCGAGAGCTTGATTTCGACAGTCCGGCGAGAGTTGATGAAAGGAGATGGAGACATGGAGTTTAGATTGAACAACTTGGATTACCCGGACAGCAAGTACGAAAACCTCAGGAATGGTTTCAAGTGAGAAGGGAGGTGGGGGAACTCAAGACGCAGCTGGACTGCAGAGCACGGCATCCGAAGTATAAAGAAGCGCAAGCGAAAGGGAGCACTGCATAACCGCTCTCAATGGCACTCAGCTGGACTGCAGAGCACGGCATCCGAAGTATAAAGAAGCGCACGCGAAAGGGAGAACTGCATTACCGCTCTCAATAGCACTCGGCTTGTGCTGCCGGATATTGGAACGCCCGACGACCACCGAGCTGTAAGCAAGCTCTGAAGTTGATATGAGCGCCATTACACACTCTCTGGTAGTTACTGCGAGAGCCGTTGATTGAAAACTCAAATAATAACCGCTTCATTTGTTTTCAACGTGATGTGCTGAAGAAGCCTCGGTCTCTGTTCGATTTCTGTGATTATGCCTGGTGACATTTGACTTAACGCTCTTCTTAACGGAGCGACAACGGCCTACCAAATGGTTTTACACAAGAGTTGTGCTCGTGCAACACCGCGGCAGTTCTCTAGCCGGCCAGTCCGTTCCAATGACTAGAAAATGTCTTCGGAGCCAGGACCGGTTGTGATGCAGTATTTTGCGGAGAGCATTGCATGTACGCTGAAGCTGCCACATAAGCTTCATCAATTCGGTGTCCCTCGTGATATTTAAACTAAAACAGACACGCGCAACTCGAGATGGATATCGAACAATTTCTGGCAATCCTGAAGAAGAGTAATTCCAGAAATTAATCGATATCGATCTAGAGTTAAGCAACTATAAAACCAACGGTACCTTCGATTTCGAGACACTAGGAAGAGCACTGAATTAATGAAGCCACCATGCTCTCATGTCTGTCGCGCGTCGGGCATCGAGGGTATGATGGGCCTATCATTTCTTAGGCCAAGTCATGAGTCGATGATGCATTGAATGTTTGTCGGATTTCATTGGTGATACAGACATGTCAGAAGTATCTTTGGGTGTCAGTGCTCTCGGTCATGCGTGGTTCGTGAGAGCACCCAGCATATGTAGTGGCTGAGGTGAGGATGGCAAGCGTTCCAGAAGCATTTCGGAATGAAACAAAAAGTTACAGGTTGTGCCGACGCTGACCTTGTGATTGTCGAGTCCCGAGGCTGTATCACTGCTAGTGGGAGAGTTCATAGTAGAGATGTTTTGAGTAGGTGTTGATGTCTTTCACCATCTCATGCCACAGAAATCGAGGGTGAGGGGCAAAGGGGGCTTACGTGAGATAGCGAGGATGATTAAGGTTCCTCAGGCGATCACGCCAGTCGAGACCTCAACTTTCACCGTCTTCACCCGCTCCAACAGCAGTGCAACTCCAACCCAATTCATAGCCAATATACTTCGGCTCGACTCAGATCTATCACCGTGCATCACTGCTGAGAGCTGACAGAGAATTGGCAACATCCCAGACCATGCACAACAGACGTCTTGGCACTTACGGCTCCCCACGACCGTCGACGAGGCTGGGTGATGATCAGGAACCCTTGATGATACCCAATTTTAGCTTTATCCAAAGACACTGCAGGGACGCCTCACGTTTCTAACATTTGGTTACTTGTTGATAGCATCTGGAACGCTGTTAGTTGTTCTTGAGCCCCTCTGTCGCATATCACACCAACATTTCCTCTGAGCTTCGTCTTTGTCGCATTCCTTCTCATCATTCTCGTTTCTCCCGCCTGGTCGTTCCATTTTGACGTCTCGCTCAGCCAATCGCAGTACTTCAGGAGTCCAGGTCTTGCCTTAGCCAGTTGGCCAGGCGACTTCCCGTTGGGCAATTGGTTACCTTGAAATTCTCCACTCACTGTCAAACCGTCTTGAGGAACGCACTACGGGCACTTGTTTTAGCGAGCTTTCTGTAATTAGATTGTGGTCTTAGACTTTCCGATAGAAAGCATGGCAATTCCCACTTCTCTCCCCGATGCTGCGCCAGTTCCACGTCTAGAAAAAGAACAACTCCAACCGGTTTACGGAAAAGAAATCTTTGGACATCGGGAACCAGTCACAGCCTTACCCGAGCCTCCAAAGTACCACACAGCAGCTGCTCACAAGCTTAAGCAAACTCCTCCAACAATCAACATCTCAAAGACTCGATCGGAAAGCAATATGCATCGGGGCTTCTCTTTCCGCCGCGCCAATTCTAATGCGGGACCGAAGCCTGTTAGTGAGAAGCCATTGCCGATACCAGGACATTCCCGAAGTCACAGCACTCAAAATGCTGTGTCGTGGCAGCCAGGTCCAAGTTCTGGTGGACTACAAAGAAGCATGTCAAAACGCCAGAAGTTCGTACGCGCAATCACCAACCCAGACAAGATCTTCGATCGCGATCCCGCGAGCCCGCCCCCAGAGTCAAGGTATGTTCAAAATCCCGTTACAGCTCTCGGGTTCAATACCGTTCATCCCCGTAAGGCGACGGGCAAAACTCGGCCCTTCTTCGCCTGCCAGTCTTGTCCCTGACCGTGAGACTCTGTGTTTCCCCAGATTTTGAATCTCTTGTCTCTCTCCAGGTTTAACCTATCCCACTCGTTCACCGGGTTACCCATCACTGTCTTTCCCTACCTCGTTTCTGGAAAATGAGACCCAAATACTTCAGAAGAATACAATCACAGAATAACCTCCACGATTCCACAAACTTACGCGAACCTACTTCTAGATTCAACCCAAATCCAAACTCTAAACTCGCGAGAACATTTTTCGGCAATGGACGCGTTGACTTTGGTTCCGGGGCGCCTGTCGCGCCACCTACTCCTCCCACCCCTTCAATTCCCCTCCCAGACGTAGAAGAACCACTCTTCAACAGCCACTGGATCTCCGAAAAGGTCGCAGCAGACCTCCCATCAGGCTACACAATGCGGCCAATGTGTCGTGGCGATTACGGCCGCGGGTACATGGATGTCCTACGTGTTGTAGGGCGAACAGGCTGGGTTGGAGAGGACATCTGGGAAGAGAGATGCGAATGGTTACGCACTATGAGCTCGACATACTTTATTCTTGTCGTCGTGAACCCTGAGGACAGAATCATCGCTTCCGGCACACTTATGATGGAGCGAAAATTTGTGCACAGTCTCGGCATTGTGGGACATGTTGAAGATATTGCAGTGGCGAGGGATCAGAAGGGAAAGAAGATGGGATTGAGAGTACTTGAGGCGTTGGTACACGTCGCGCAGAGAGTGGGATGCTACAAGGTAAGACTCACTCGTATTCAAAAGTGTCAACAGGCAGGAGCTAATTGGGACAGACAATGGTCAACTGCGCCGAAGCCAACGAAGCCTTCCACGCACAATGCGGATTCGTCCGCGAAGGCAGCCAAATGATGCTGCACCACTCAGGCAGAAAAGCCACGCACGAACACTGGGTCTGAGCATGGGGGCTTTTGTCTAAGATCATGGCTTAATGGGAGCTTGATCTGTTTGTACACGTTTTATACTCTGCATCTGGCTTGGTTTGGTTGTGGTTTGCACTTTTGGGAAATGAGTTTAGATGTTTGGATGTGTATATTCTCTGTTCGTCGCTTTGGTATCACTAACGGGGGTGCGAGTGGTGCCGGTTGGCTGGTGGGAATAATGTAATGGACAGGCTTTGTGCGATGTCTGATACCTAGTAACTTTGGTTTTGATCCTGTACCTGCGATATCGTGCCGTGCTTTTTCTTCGGAGTCACCAGGAAGAAAGGTTTGGACTGGCATGTGAAGTCAGCCAAGTCTGATCAGGTGATAAGAGGGGTCGATCGGTCGATCGGTCGATATCTCTCAACGAGAAAACGAGCCAATTGAAATGGCTCAGAGATTCTGTTGGGCGACTCGAAGCACATATCTTATCTCGCTTCGCCCAAGACGCCTTTATGTACGGAATGTCCCCTTCGCGACCTTCAACTTCGAACTTCACTTCCACAATTTTTCCAACTTCTGTATTTCCAAGGCAGTGGTCGCCCTCCGTCCTTCGCTCGCCCAGCTCAGCCATTCGCCGCCTCGGCCTCGGCTAGACGGATCATCAGCCGCCATGTTTCGCCGCCGTATGAGATCATTCATGAAAGAAAACGACTATGCCTCGTCGTGTGACCTCCCCACGATTCAAAGTCGAAACGTTCCGGACGCATGTCCGCAGTCTCGAATCTTCTACTGTGTATAGCCAATTCTTACTGGATCCTTCACTCCGGAAACCAGCCTCTGTTGCCATCTAAAACAAATGCCGCCCACCGAGGCATGTTGGAGACACGTTGACGATGCCTTGCATACAAATGTGGCATTAGAGGCCAGAGGCAGGCGCAGTCGATGCCCATGTGCCAGGAAAGTGCAAGGAAAGTGTGCTGAAAGACCATGATGACAGCCATCGTGACTTCCTTTTAGTCTCCTACTCCGGCAGACGACCGTTCCCCATTTTCTTAGCACCTTGACAAGAGATGACTGGCTGTTCATCTACTTACTAGTCCGACCACCCCTATATCTGAGCTTCTCTGCCACTCCTCTTTTGCTCCAACATTTCCTGGTGAACTTTGATCAACATGTTACCTTCAGTACCCATCGTCATCGTCACCGTCACCTACTTGGCCTCCTATGCCTTTGCTTTCTCGATACCTTCGAATCTTCGACCAAGTCAACGACCGCTGGGAGAGTCACTGCAAGGCGAGAAGACAGATCTCGGTCCACAATCTTCGCTGCTATCGTGGTTAGAACAGGAACAGAAAGTTGCCTTTGACAAGCTGCTACGCAATGTTGCACCTGGCGGAGTCAACGCTCCTGATGCTGCTCCTGGCACAGTGATTGCTAGCCCGTCCAAAAACCACCCAAACTACTACTACCAATGTACGTGAAATATTGCGGTTGTATGTGTGTGATTGTACTTACAAGGATCAGGGGTACGTGATGCCGCCATCACAGTTGGCACTCTCGTCGAGCTCTACAGAGAGGACTCGTCCTACGTTTCCTCCGAAGTCGTGCCAATCATCGAAGCCTACGCTGGTCTTTCGAAGAAAATCCAGCACACAGACAATCCGTCCGGCAGTTTCGAGGATCTCTCAGGTCTCGGCGAGCCAAAGTTCATGGTCGATGGTACGCCATTCACGGATAACTGGGGTAGACCGCAAAGAGACGGGCCACCTCTGCGAGCCATCACGTTGATGCAATATCTCCATGCTTACAACATTTCGCATTCTGAACTCTGGAATTCCGCTAGCGGAGTGAACCTCTTTACCGATCTCTACGACTCTCGACTGCCCGCCAACTCGACCATCAAGGCGGATTTGGAGTACGTTTCCCACTTCTGGCGTGAGTCTGGTTTTGACCTTTGGGAGGAAGTCAACGGACTCCATTTCTTCACCGCCATCGTTCAATTACGTGCTCTCCGCGAAGGCTCCAAGCTTGCTTCGTCATTCGGTGACCACGGTGCTGCACGATTCTACTACGACCAAGCCTCGGAACTCGAGAACACTTTGCTCCCCCGATTTTGGGATTCAAACAAAGGTCACATTGTCGAAACCCTCGACTCTTCTCGCAGCGGTCTAGACTGCGGAATCCTCCTCGGCTCCATCCACGGCACAACACCCGAATGCTCCACTGACCCATCATCAGCATCTCAATGCTCCTACGCGCCATACAGCGACGAGATCTTGGTTACTCTGTACGAAATGGTTCGTGACCAACGTCATCGGTTTCCTATCAACGCTGTTCCATCGCAAGATTCCTATGACCCGCTTGCCGGTGTTGGCATCGGTCGCTACCCAGAAGATGGCTACGACGGCTACGAAACTATTCCCGAAACAGGAAACCCATGGTTCCTCTGCACATCATCCACTTCGGAAGTGCTCTACCGCACCCGTCTCCACCTCCTCGCCACCAGCTCTCTCAAAGTGACTCAGCGTGGCTTGCCATTTTGGAAAGCCCTTACTCTCCGTGATAACTTGCAGACTGGGACCTATGCCAAGGGTGATCCAATCTTCATCAAGGCTGTCGAGAGACTGCAGAGTGTGGGTGATTCGTTCTTAGCTGTGTTGAAGACGCATGTTGATGGGGAGGGTGCTATGAGTGAGCAGTTTCATCGTGTGAGTGGGTTTATGGAGGGGGCTAGGGATTTGACTTGGAGTTATGGGGCGTTTTTGCAGGCGGTCAGGGCAAGGAAGGCTGCGAATTAGAGCGGGTTGGTGGGAGTGGGAGATGGCTGAAGTATGATCTGGGGTAGCATGGGAAGAGGGATGTCTGGATTGCTTAACGGCCACGGGAAGCGGCACCAGATGCGGCAAGGCGTTTTGGGTTCAGAATTTGGGTATACCCAAGATTGTGTTGATTGCAATAAGATGCTATTTGTTGTTATGCATTTCACTTATTTACTCGTTGTGGATATTGCTTCTACCTGTATCGGATTAAGCACTTCCGCTTTCTAATGGTGCATGTAGATGCAGATGGTGGGTCCCTTTCAATGCGTTGGCGGCATAACATAACAGCGGATGTCAAACACGGTTGTGTACGAGTAGTACTACAAGCCAACTGTATTCATCAATCAAATCGTCAACGAAGGCGTGATAGATTACTTCAATACCCGTTCATGTGCCCGTGGCGAGCCTACAATACCTCGGCCGATCATTGTCGCCCAGCCGCGAGCATCCTCTATCGAAACCTATCGAACACTTCAACCCTACCGATAACAAACATAAACTCCCTTGCATCCTCCCGACAAAACGATTCCTAAAGTCAAAAACTGCACCCAAACGGATAGAAGAGCACCAAAGAATTATTTATCATCATGGGCAAACGCACCTCCAAAGTCCTCCCGATAATCCCCCTCCCAAAAGGCCAAGTCCTCCTCCCAGGCCTCTCCCTCCGCATCTCCATCGTCAACCGCCCGGACATCGCCGCCCTCCTCGCCCGCATCTACTCCAAAGCGAACACAATTACAAACCGCAACTCGGAGGAATCCATCATCGTCGGATGTTTGCCCATCGGGTCGCCGTTGCTGAGTCCAGATGGAAAATTGTTGATCCAGGCGCCGACGGATCAGGAGGGGAGGGCTGTAGGTGTTACAGAGGATGTGCATCCTGCTGCTGCTTCCAAGGGGGATTTGTTTCGCTTGGGATGTGTGGCGAAGGTTAGTGGTGTGCAGGGACGGCGGCAGGGGGAGTTGAGTCTTGTTGTTGAAGGGATGGAGAGGTGTAGGGTTGAGAGGTTTGTTAGGGAGAGGCCGTATTTTGAGGCGCAGTTGGTGGGGATTGAGGATCTTGGTGAGTTTTTGTCCATCTCTCTCTCTCTCTTTCTCTCCCTTTAATCTGAAGAGCGTGCTGTTGGAGTTGGGATGTTAAAGCTAACGTGGGATAGGTATTGATCCTAAAGACGAGACGATTCAGGCACTGTTTTCGGATTTGAAGCAGTTGTCCAGAGAGTTTCTGGCGTTGATACGGTTATCCTCACTCCTCCCAAGGCCGCCGACGATGAGTTTGACGCCGTTGCTAGCTAGGAGGCTCGAATTATATATTGCGCGGAAAGATATAGCCGAAGCTGGCAGTTTGGCGGATTTCATGGCTAATGTCATCGATTGCACGCATGATGACAAGCTACGTATACTGGCATCGCTGTCGGTACAGGAACGTCTGGAACGAGTCATCGAGGTTCTGCATCGGCAGATTACGACGTTACAAGGAAACGGCAGGCTGATGGCTATCACGGCTGCTACGAGCTCGGATTCACAACAGGGCGGTACGGAAGTTGATCGTTTGAGGAACATACTACAATCAGGTTTTAGGTCGTCGGGTCAGGGCAACCTCCCACCTGGATTCTTGGGTGGACCGAGTCAGCCTAAGTCGGAGGAGCCGAATGAGATGGAAGAGTTGAAGAAGAGACTGGATGCTGCACAACTTACACCGGAGGCTTCGAAGGTAGCCAACCGAGAGATGGCACGTTTGACGAAGATGAACCCGGCACAGGCTGAATACCAGGTGTGCAGGAATTACTTGGAGAACCTGGCGGAAATTCCGTGGTCGAAAGTTACAGAAGACAACCTTAATTCGACAGTGTTGTCACGAGCACGGAAGCAATTGGATGATGATCACTACGGCCTTGAGAAGATTAAGAAGCGGTTATTGGAATATTTAGCAGTTTTGAGATTGAAGCAGGGTGTCAATGCCGATCTGGAGGCTCAGATTCAGAAGATAGTCGATAACAACAAGGCCTCTACTTCTTCGAGTTCTGAGGACGGAGATGAAGTGAAGCCACAGGTTGAGCAACCACCGTCGGAGGCTGAACTCGCCATTCGAGAGAAGAAGAGAATGGTTGACAAGGCTCCCATCTTGCTTCTCGTTGGGCCTCCTGGAACTGGAAAGACGTCTTTGGCAAAGTCGATAGCTACGGCGCTGGGACGCAAATTCCACCGGATTTCACTTGGTGGCGTACGTGATGAGGCCGAAGTTCGCGGTCACCGCCGGACCTATGTCGCTGCCATGCCTGGCTTGATTGTCAATGGATTGAAGAAAGTGGGTGTCGCCAATCCAGTCGTCTTGCTCGATGAGATCGACAAGCTTGGTCACGCAAATTTCCAAGGTGATCCTTCTGCTGCTATGTTGGAGGTCTTGGACCCGGAGCAGAACCACACATTTGTTGATCACTACATCAACATTCCCATCGATTTGTCTAAGATCCTATTCATCGCCACCGCAAATTCTTTGGATACCATTCCTCCACCATTGTTGGATCGGATGGAGACGATTCAATTGTCTGGATACACCACTCTTGAGAAACGACACATCGCTGTGAGCCATCTATTGCCAAAACAAGTCATGACGAATGGCTTGTCGCAAGAGAATGTGTACATTCCGGATGATGTTATCGACAAGATTATCACAGCTTACACGCGCGAAGCTGGCGTGCGAAACCTCGAACGCGAAATTGGGTCCGTGTGTCGATACAAGGCCGTTGAGTTTTCGGAAGCTCAGGACTCTAATCTTGAGACTGTGGCAGCGGAACCAGTCAAACATCAAGATTACAACCCTAAAGTCTCCGTTGATGACCTCGAAAATATTCTAGGCATCGAACGGTTCGAAGAGGAGATTGCCGAACGTGTTGGCCGTCCTGGCGTTGTCACTGGACTTGTTGCCTATTCATCTGGAGGCCAAGGCTCCATCCTTTTTATCGAGGTGGCAGACATGCCTGGTAAGGGACGTGTCCAGCTTACCGGTAAACTCGGCGATGTTCTCAAGGAGAGTGTGGAGGTTGCACTTTCTTGGGTCAAGTCTCACGCTTTCGAGCTTGGCTTGACAAGTGACGTTAACGAAGATATTATGAAAAACCGCTCCATCCACGTTCACTGCCCCGGCGGCGCCGTACCCAAAGACGGCCCCTCGGCCGGCATGGCTCACACCATCGCTCTCATCTCCCTCTTTAGCGGTCGCGCTGTGCCGCCTGAGATTGCAATGACCGGTGAGATCACCCTGAGAGGTAAAGTCACCCCGGTCGGTGGTATCAAGGAGAAACTCATCGGTGCCATGACTGCGGGAGTCAAGACTGTGATGATTCCGTATGGCAATCGGAAGGATGTCAAGGATTTGCCTAGGGAGGTTTTGGAGGGCCTGACGATTGTCAAGGTGCAGCATATTTGGGAGGCGTTGAGGGTTGTTTGGCCTGATGCGCAGTTTCCTGGGGAGGGGAAGTGGGGTGGGTTCGATTCGAGGCTTTAGGTTTGGGTTGAGATGAGTTGAAAGGTGGGTGGTGAGGTGGATGGGGTAGAATTTGGGATGATTTTTTTTGGAAATGGCGTATATCGTGTGTTTAGCAGGCCAGTCTTGCGCATCATAAACTACTGGAAAATCGCGACATTTTGGGTCGTTTCTCAAGTTCTTATTTTCACCGATATCTTTCTTACCTTTTTGTTCGTTACTTCAAAAGCTCAGCTCAGCTCAACTCAACTCAACTCAAAGATCCATTACCACTCACTCCTTGGAAAGCAAGATACCCTTACCATCTCATATCATACCAAGATTTCCTCACCGACAATCGATCACAACATTACACTACCCAAAGTCGGAGAAGGAAGATGCATGTCCATCTGTTTGGATGTTTCTTCCGGGATCACGTAGGATCACGCAAGTTTACGTAATTTAAAGCTATTATATATACCCGTATAATACGTTATAGCTTTAGAATATAAAGAGATAATATATAACGTATTCGATCACCCAACCCGTCAGAATTGCTTGGCACGACCATCTTATATTACGACTCTTTAATTTCATCGCTATTAACAATAGATTCTAAGTCCGCCGTGCTGCTATCTGATTCAGAAGATATCTCGATATCTTTTTTACAAGTTCGCGCATTATGCCCAGTTGCGCCGCAGTTCCCACAGCGCCGTTGAGTTGGTCGGGCTGTTTCTTGATCACCACTACCACGAGCCTTCTTCGATCCATGAGGCGCTACAGACGCCTCTGCAGCTACCTGCGCTGCTGCAGTCCCATACTCTATAGTACCACCTTGCTGGATCCACTTCCTTTTGCGCCATTTTCGCTTCGTCATTACTGCCAATTGCTCTTCAAGCTCGCGGTTGCGCGCAACAAGTAGAGCGTTTTGGTGCAGCATCAATTCAGCGCCCTTGACAAGCTGGGAAAAGCCTGCCTGGGCAGTAACTGGTGACCGAGTAAAAGACTCGCTTACGAGCTTGGATTGGGATCCAAATTCATGAGTATTGCTTGGAGTCTTTGACTGCCACGGCGTTTCTGGGAGACGGGGTTCTGGCGGGGTACGTAGCCGTACTTCAAGGCGATCCAACACCACCTGCGCGTCGATAGGGACCGGCCCTACTGCCTCATAGGCCTTTTGACAGTTCTCTTTTGTACATACGTCGAAAAACGCGTCTTTGAAGGCAGGGAGAAAGCCTTCCTTGTTGATATGGTAGACGCGTCGGTGTACCAAGTCCCAAACGCGTTGGGAGTACTTGCGCTTCAACGGCGAGAAGCAGACCACATCAAGGGGCTGGAGTATATGCGACGAGTGCGATGGCATGCAGAGGGTTATAATCTTATTTTCGAGGCAGTAGTCCTTGAAATTCTGGCTGAGATGGCTCTCATGGCCGTCCAAAATAAGCAGCCTATACACCTCCACCTGCCGCGCCTTTGTATGCGCGTCAAAGTGCTTCAACCACTCAAGACCCAGCGCGTTGTTTGTCCAGCCGTTCTCAGAGACTGAAAGCTTCCAATTGCGCGGTATATCTGCCTCCTCATACCGCGTAGAGATGTGAACTCGTCCTTTGTAGATAATGAATGGCGGGGTCGCATACCCAGTTGCGCAAATGCTCTGAATAACCGTAACCCATTCGCGATCGCCCGGCTGAATGAGTTCAGGCCTTGTACGTCTCTCAGAGACTGTAACGACCTTCATTGACCCAATAATACCCATCTGGAAGCCAATCTCGTCAAAGTTGTGCGTATCCTCGTCGTGGATGCCGTACTTTGCCTTGGTGCCTGCAACGAGCTTGAACCACGTGCCAATAATCTCTGAATCTTCCTGTAGTATCCTCTGCCTATCCTTGGCTCGATTAAAGGCTGTCTTGAGCTCATCTGAGCGCTTTACGAACCTCTCAGCCCACTTTTTCCCTACTGGCTCTCCACCGCGTATACCAACAGTTTATCCGCCATATCTGCCATCTCACACAGCCGGGGCGCAAATCCTCGCGATCGAGGTCGAGAATATATCGGACAAGCGTTTGCTCTTCGGTAAGGGTAAGTTTCCGACCGTTTGGTGGTCTTTCGAGGATAAATGGGACTCCTCTGACGCGATCGGAGAGGGTTTGTTGTTTAACGTTGAAGGCGCTCGCAGCAGCCCATTGGCTTCGGAGTTGGCCGGTATTCAAAGCTTGGATTGCAAGCTGAATTCTCCCTTCGTGTTGGAGCAGTAACTCATTACGTTGTTGAGACAGAGTAGAATAAGAAGAGTAGATGGGGTCTTGGCAAATTTTGACCGCTTGGGTGATCGAATACGTTATATGTAAAAGAATATCCTCCAACCGTTTCCCTTCTTTAACTAAGCAGCTACTTCTCCAAACAGAAGTAAGCGAGCTCATCAGGCTGCTCGCTCATGCTCCTCTAGCTGCTGGTGCTGCTGCCGGCTTTGCTGCGTTCGAGGCAACACAGGACCTAGGCTCTCGTGTTAGATCATGTGGGCTGCTCAGCCGATGAAGCGACACATGGGCTAGAAAAGGACCTTGCCAAAAGAGGTCTTGCGCACAAGCTCTAAGACAATGAAGTCCGATAGCCACAAAGAAATCAAACACGCATGCACTCACCCGAGAAGTCCAAAGAGATATTTGTTCTCAGGGGATCGATCGCAACTGTTCCACGACATGGAAGTCGCCATTGACTATGAGAAATTAGCAAGCTTGCTGTCTTGGAAGGGAGTGGAGGTTTAGACATACCAAAATACAATCGCCGGCATCGAAGCACATCGCACCTTGAGATCGAATTTGTGGCTTGGAAACTCTTGCCATTGATACCGCTGCAAGCGCAAGTATAACAAAGGCGTTTTGGAAGAGCATGATCATTGTCAGGTTGACCTATTTGCTGAATGAGTGTAGTCAGAGGATAAGAAGAGTGGTGTGCTTAGAATTTGACAGAAGTGGAACGGATGCCATGAAAGGCGTTCTTGTACTTATAATATGCCCACCAGGTGTATACTTGTGGACAAGGCAGGCGGAGTCAGCATATATTCTGGATCGTAAAGACTGCAAATTAGACTGTCACGCTCCGAGTATCATACCATGATCTGAACATGAGATTGATATCTCCTGCCCATGTAATTGAGTGAGACTAATTGAGTGCGCACGTAGTTGAGCGACTAAAGGTGTAGTCAGTGATGGAGTTGATAGCAGGACGGACGTAATCGACGGCGGAAATACTCCAAAAACCAATCAGCGAGGGAAAATTCATGCAACTTCGATGAGATAAATGAATGGCGACATCAAGGTGCGGAAATATTTATAGAAGTTGGGAGACCAGAGTTTGTGGCTGTGAGTCTCGCGCGTAGCCATGTTCGCATAAATTACGAGCTCAGAAGTCTTGAGACAGGCAGGGGATAGTCACGCTTGATATCGATGCAAGTCGACCAACATTCAAGCTTTATGAAGAAAAAATTGGAGGCCAATTTATTGACGAAGTAGGAATGCGAGGGGATCGAAAGTCTCTCAACCATACGCTACACATGTCAGAGACCGCAACAGAAACTTCAACGGGAGCACGCGAATAAAACAAAATCGAAACGAAACATCCAAAGAAACAAGTCAGTCTGGTAGAAAATATCACAGACATTTTCGAAGATATAGGCCATCGAAAGTTCCATACTTCATCATTTCAATGCGTTCATCGTTGCAACTCTCCAATCCATTGATACAGCTCTCCAATCCAAGATAGCGGAAAAGAGAACCGATGCCCCAAAAAGCGCCCGCGTTTCTAGCTCCGGGAGTGGAATCTCAAACGACCACGGACATGGTCGGTGGCTTTGGTGTCAGGCTACTTGCGGAGAGAATGTGCAGAGGAAAGCGCGGTATATATGGTTTAGAATATTGCTGCTACAAATCTGTTGATCATAAACATCTCCCGCGTCTTTCAGGACCCTTAAACAAAGAAAAGTGATGTACACACGTCAGCACGTGGAGCGTGTGAGTATATAAACCTGTACTGGGCTTGTGGTGTAAACAGCAACAAAAGCGGAGTGACCACGATAGTTCAGGGCACGGGACGCGCCTCCAAGATTTCCTGTGATGTGAAAAAAGTACTTGGTCGTCCGCCGACGGTCCAGTGCGATGGTTGCAAAGTCGAGTGTTGGATGTTAAAGTGATGGAGATACTCATCTTTCAACTTACATCTTTTCTTGCACGACTCTTACTCGCCTCTACACCCTCTCAACTATCTCGCAGTCGACAAAATCTGGAAGTGCAGTTGGCATGACAAAACCCATGACTTGACCTATTGTGGGAGCTGTTGATGACATAACATCTAGACGGCGATAGATCTGTTTTAAAGGTGTTCACACTACACCAAAAAGCCTCCAACGAGACCGTAGCCTGACTGTAGCCGCTCCAATTGAAGTCGCTAGTGCTTGCCGGCAGAACGCGAGAGGCGGCGCTGCGTTTGCGTCTATAGAATGGGTCAGTACGACTATATAACCTACTCTGCGTCGAACATCAAAAGATACAAACATGATCCAGTGTCACACATGCAAGCATGGTGACGGCAATGCCGCTGTTGGAAAGGACCTGTAGCAGTTAACAATTGTGAGGTTTGATGATGAATTCTACCGGTTCGCGATACAAGCTGTTACTAGAATGTCAGTCTGTGATTTGGATTGGATTGTTGATGAAAACGAAGACGATGAAGTTTATCATTATCGATATTTTTATTGACTCACTGTGGTCGTAACACCCGTGGACATCTTTCAATGGCGTCGAAGAAGATTACAAGAAACGAGTACTGCTTGAACGTTCCACGTTGGAGATAAGGGTGGATGATTCTCCAAAACCATCCACTCCCGCCACAGCATGGAGGATGTAGAACTTTGGGACTGCTTTGGAGATATCGAAAGTAAACCGCTAGTCTTTTAAACTCAGGTACTACACACCCCGGTGGGTTTGAAGTCAACATCCGCTTGCCCACCCCGACGCAGTCGTGAAAAGCTAAGGTACTCCAAGACATCCATGTATGCCAAGCTGCGGCGTTGATATATAAGTCTTCCAAGAATTGAGTTGCGATTCAGCAGAGTCAACGATGCATCAAAATGTCAAAGCTGGCGACCGTGTCCCTTTTCCATATTGATGAGTAGGCATGTTTCCATATCTGTTCTCAGGGGAGAAGATTGAGGGGGGGGGGCGTGCCAGGTAGGTCGTCTAAGTCCTTGAGTTCCAGTCGGTCGACGTGATGGAATGATGAAGATGGATATCATTAATTTCATCTTGGGGATGCTGCACGGTTGCATTCGAAAGGCTCAGATGGCTGCATCTGATTGATGGTCAGCGCAAATTGAGCATGGTGGAATTGCATTACTGCTCTTTGGGGCTGAAAGAACGAGGGCGGGCCTCGCGATGGCCTTGTGGATTCCGCTGCCTGTGTAGGTTTGAAAACTGTCCCAAGCTTCTTTTATACTGACAGTCTTTGATTTCTCCCCAAGGCTGAGATCGGCAGAAGTCTTTGCTAAACTGCCTAGCATGCCAAACTTCGTCTAGTGAATCGATGAACATATTGACGTGAAGGCTCGTTCGCTTGCGCGAGCATCTGTAACTCATAATTTCCGAAGTGTTTAGTGATTATTCTTATGAAAGACAGTAGCAGCAGCCTATCAATTGTTAGCATTTTATCCCTTTCCGTGTAGTAATCGAAACGTGCCTGATGATTCGGGAAAACAAGCACATCAGCAACAAAAAAACGCGATAAACAACTCCAGATCCGAGCGAAATATCCTTTCAAATCATCACATCATCAACCTACATAAAATCATCTATTCTCATCATTCTCCTCCTCTTCGCTCGTCGCCATCCCCGCTTCCGTAAAGTCGTCCTCCCGGTTCTCTTTGTCCCAATGATCGCCTTCATCAGGCGACTCGTATTCTTCTCCATCCAAATGACGGCCCATCGAGCAAAATGGGGCATCTAGGAGGACAAAGATGGGTTCACTTCCGGGGACTCGACGTGGTGGAGGTGCTCCTGGAGGCCTCGAGATGCCTTGTGCCCCCCTTGGAATCTCCGCAATTGGTGAAGAGCGTGGCTGTCCAGCGGAAAAGGAGGACGAATTCGGAATTTGTGGTGGGAGTGGGGGAGCGGGCAACACTCTTGCACCTGAGCTTGCGCTTGATCCATAGCGGTCAAAGCCTGGGGGTAGGCGACGCTTTTGTCCATCAGGCTCTGTTGTTGTCGTAAGGCTAAAGGGATTGAATCTAGGTACAAATGGAGAAACACCTTTGATCACTTCTGGACTTGAAGGAAGTTCAGCCTCAAGATCTGGATTACCGTGAGGATAGTTGGTGGATCTGATCGAGCTTGACCTTGAGGACGGGGACTTTTGGCGAGAAGCACAGATTCTGTCCCAGACTAGCTCGGACAGAGGATAGCGCGGATATGCAGCGTCGTCGTCCTGCTCTTCTTCTTCATCTTCGTACTCTTCTCTGGCATCAGCTGTGTCTCCAGTCTCAGGCTGATCGGTCGCTGCTGGCGCTACATGAAGATTTGAAGGGGCTCCGAACGGGTAATAAGGGAGCGAAACCGAGCCTGAGTTTAAGAAAGGATCGAGGATTGGAAACTGTGCTGTGGCAGTTTGGAGACGCCTTGGTGGATTAGGCCTAGTATTATTAGTATGAGAATGAGAAGTCGGGATTGATTATGATCAATTGCTGGCAATCTGCTGCGAAAATTGCCAGAAATTTACTGTGGTCAATCTGAGCAACTATATTACGTACGCATGTGCGCGGGACGAGGTCTCGGTCGCAGTTGTAGATTCGTTTTTAGCATCTGCACCAGTGTCTGGTGGTGCAGTCACTGGTCTTGCGCCAGCGCTGAAGGTGAAGAAGCTGCTCCCTGATCCAGCCCCTGCAAAGGAGAAGCGCGATGGAGTGAAGAGTCCTCGATTTTGCTCTCCTGACAAACTCACTTGCCCTGGTACGAGAAACTGGTGCAACCGTGCTATAGATGAGACGAATGGACTGTGTGTAGAGGCAGTCCTCACAAAGGGGTTAGGCGCCGTGTCGGTCCTCACGAACGACTTTGTCCTCTGAGCAGTCGTTGCGAATGGGCTGGGCGTAGAAGCAGTCCCCATGAGTGGGCTAGGTGCCGCATCGGTCGTTACAAACGGGCTCGGTGTTGAGGCAGTCCTCGCAAATGGATTCGGTGAGGAGGCAGGCCTATCGATTTGAAACGAATGAGATTGCGTTAATGGGGAAGCTGCAGGCCGTGAGAAAAGCGCCTCTTGTTCTGTAGTCGGTGGAGGAAGCCTAATTAATTTAAAAAGTAAGTACTTAAATATTTGATAAGGTTAATAATGAATCTCTGATGATTTAAATTACCAGAGGTCGATCCTGATTGCACTCGAAAAAGAAGATGCATACCTGAATGTCGAGACTCGGATTGATGAGCCTTGCACGTCGTTCGTATCGAGGTTGGTGGCCTTCTCCTGTTGATTGCTAGTAAGAACCTGATCTGTGACGTCGAGCAGCGCGCCAAGAATGTCGTCGTCCGTCTTTGAGGGGCTACCGTGAGAATCTGCTGCGGGCAAAGGAGAGCCTAGGAGCCGTGTTTCATCCTTACTGCCAGTATCCGTATCAACAGACCGAATAGTGGTGGCGTTTGGGAGCGATCTTGTAGCCGGTAGATTTTCAGCTTCATCTACCATCTGATCATCATCATTTTGAGCGGTGGTATCGACGGCGACGGTATCTAATAATGACCGCAGAGCTGATGAGCCCAAATTAGACTTGCCGTCCATTCGATTATCGTTCGTCGGAGCGAATGTGGCATTTGGAATGGTATTCGGAGCTGGCAGATGGTTTCCACCATTGCCGGTCATCTGATGATCAGTAGGCTGGACAGCATAGATGAACTCTTCAGCTTTACAGGAGCTGGAGGGCTCATCATCCTCGGTGTCAGTCTCCACATCCATCATGTTCGCTGGTGGTGGAGTATTCTCTCGGTGGACCATCTGATCATCAAAATGATTGGCGGCGTTGACGTTGTCATCTTCAGCGTCGGTTTCCGCATCCGACATGCGAGTTACCGGTGGGGTGTTTTCTGTATCTGCATCTTCATCGTCGTTGAGGCTGCTATCATCACCACTGTCATCAATAACAAGCTGAACGGAGCGACGTCCACCTGAGTGCTGGACTGAGTGTGTGACACGCTTGACGGGAAGAGAAGGCAAGTCATTATTTTCATCGCCGTCTGCTTCGTCCCCACTGCTCTCTTCATCACCATGACGAAGCAGATCGGGACGGTTAACGATGTCGTCGTTTCTGGCCGTCCGGGAGCGCTTGTTTGGGCTACTTGACTTCTCGAGCAGACGAAGTTGAGCATCTTGTGGATGCCGCTTCATGTTATAGTCAACTGAATTGCGAGATGGTGCATCCAGTCTCCCTGAATGGCGGATCCCGGTGGACCACTTCCTGCGAATTGGCTGAGCTATTCTCATCGTCTTCTTCGTCGATAGATCCTACGTCGGTCATGGATTCCTCTGGATCATCGGTATCTTCGTCGCGTTCAAATGCCTCGCCGTGGTAGCGTTTGGCCGCGGCTGGCCTCACCACGTCATCCATTGGATGATACTTCGCGCTGTAGAGTGCCGGTGCTTCTCCATTGATACGCTGTCGAGTGGTGCGTCTTGGACGGCTGGTTGGTGGAGGTGTAGGCTGATGGCCGTCGCCATGACTGTTCTCATCGTCGTCAACTTTGATGATGGCGTTCATATCGAGACCGTGCAAGATGTTTGGATGACGCTTTTGAAGACGCCTAGCCATGTTGAGATGTGTACATACAGTTCAAAGCTGAGGAGGTGACAGTCAGTACTCTTAATCAACTGTGTGAATGTATGTCGATCAGCTCACCCTGTGCGACGCGTTGGAAAGTGTGCTATCAGCTCAGATAGGTGAGTAGGAGATGAGTAGGAGATGAGACGCGACTTTGTTGGCCGCAACTCAGGATAGGAAGGCACGCGTGTCAGGGAAGGAACCACCCAAGACCACCACTCTCCTCACACACAAACAACGTCCTAGTATGAATCCTTCCGAGTCCTTCGTGTTCCAAGTGAGGTGCTTGCAGCCAAGTAGACAAGCCTCGCAGCGTGTAATGCTGGCCATACTACTCGCTCAATTACAGACACACATCACCCTCAAGTCCTAGCCATACCCCGATACGGCGGCATGAGCGCAGCATAATCCTCATCCTCATCATCACTCTCATCATCCGCCTCAATAGTGGCATTTAAACTCTCTTGCCCAATCAAAGCCGGATTACTCTCAACCTGCTTCCTGATCATCTCCTGCCTCTCCAACTCAACAGCCCTCTCCTTCTCCCTCTGCGTCTGCCTAGCTCGTTCCAAAATCGTCAGCCTCTCCACCTCTTTCCCAGCACTATCCGCCAACTCCTCAAATATCCTCCTCGCGCCCAAAACCTCCTCAGCACATTCTCCCTCCCTCAAAAAATGGTAGGCACCCGTTTCACAAAAGGCCTGCGCTTTATCCAAGGCTTGATCAGCCGGCGTACACGAATCGGTGCCGGCGGCGGAACTACTACCAAGTCCATCAGCATATGCCTAGACGGGGACGGAGCGTTTCAAGACCCCGTGCACTACGCAGGGCCTGCGCAAGGAGTATATCGTACCCGCTTGGTGTATTCCTAGCCGTCGTTCTCGACGATGACGACGGGAGGATGCTTGTCCCGATGGCTTGTTCCGCTCTTGCGTTTGCGCTTACGTTTGTCAATGTTTCCATTCTTATTGCTAGCCTTGCTTTGCGAATGTGGTTTCGGCCGCTGCCGATGCTGTGGACGAGTTGTTCGAAGCCCTTTTGGACTTCACTGTCGTAGTAGACTATGATTGGGCTGCGCAGGCGATAGCGTTTTTGAGTGGCTGATGTTATGGATGCTATTGAGGAGGCGATTCGTTTTCGTTTCGAGGCAATGGAGGGAGATGGATGGAGCGCTGGTGTGCTTGCAATTGCGTACGGCGACGACGTGGACGTTCGTTGCTCCGCTGCTGAGAAATTTCCAGCATCGTCTCGGCTTGGGCGGAGAGATTCGTTGGATCCTGATCTCTTCTTCAATATCTGGGGTGGTGTTCTTCCCATCTTCTCAACTTCAGCTTGTCGTTGTTTGACCTGCTCTTCAAGTTGTTCCAGACTCTTGATCCACGCCGGTGCGGTCTCGGCCAAGAAGGTAAAGCACTTGAGAAGTTCCGACATGTCGTTGGATGGTGGGTCTTTTCTCGGTCCCGGTGTATCGAAATGAATTGGATTCAGCTGGAAGGTATGGCTGCCATCAGACATAGTCGGCAGTCACATGCGCAAACGGGATCTATCCCAGGGGACGGAGACTGGAGATTGCAGCTCGGAGGAAGCGTGGGAGAGGATAACAGGCCGGGTCAGGATGTTTTGGATGGCGGAAGGAGAGTATATGAAGGGATGATGACTGTCTGTTGGATCGAGTCCATGGCCAACCCGTTTCTGCCACCACAAGGCACAAGCTCCATTTTTGTGCCTCGCAATTTATCTCTTCTCCAACAGATTACAACAATGCTTTTTGCAGTCCCCAAGATGACGGCGCACCTTCTTCCGCACGTTGAGACGTTGCTACAGCTCGGGACTCTTGCCGTCTACTCTCACCGTCTCTTTGCACCCAACTACACATTCCCCAATTCGAACATGTTCTAAAGTGCAGCATGTAACAGCGGGCAACACAGCAATATGCAATCCGTTCCCAATCCCGATAATCGAACATGGACTCTCTGCATCATGAACTTCTTGATGGAGATGGCCTTGCATGGCGTCGTTTCACACAGCGAATTCCTTGAACCGAAAATGGAGAGGTCCTTGATACTCTGCGGACCAATCAAAGCAAAAAGAGGCTCCAATTGATCGTCCTCATGCTGATAGATTGGCTGTCTTATTATTCTTTCAGTAGGCCTTGAGGTTGAGTCGTGATATTCTTGCCGCCGTGAGTGAATGTCCGTACAAGACTACGTACAACAGCAGAAATCTGGAGTCGTACCGATTCTTCCAATATCAAGCATGCCATTTGCAAAATTCCATATCAGATGGCCATGAAAATGACATCAGCAAAGTCAATGACGACCATATTCGCACCATAAGCCTTGCAGCTACACCCTCAACTTATCTCGTTACCACCAACAGCCCAAACCACACCAATCCATCTTCAAATCAGCAATTGACATCCAACACCGCAACAATAGCGTCCAAAACCCTCCGCCGTCTCACCTCCCTAACCCGCACAATGTCTACCACCACACAGCACTCCTCCAGTCCGGCACCATGGAAAAAGCCTTTCCTAGGCCACGTCAACAAAATGTCCTCCCCCGAATTCGTCCTCTCAACCCTCACACCCGCTCCAGAAGGCAGTCCAACACCCTACCTCCCCCGTGCCCGCTACTGCATCTACAGAGGCATGTGGACCCAACTCCCCGAAAACAAACACAACGATGCCCCCAGAAATCCTCGCGTGTATGAGAGTGAGATGCCCACCTTCACCACTGACGTGCGAATGGAGAAGGTTGGCCAGTTATTCGCTTCTTCCTCGGGGCATGCTGATAAGGATAGTTTGGTGCAGGGGAGTGGTGGGGGAGGACCTGTCGAGGCGGTTTGGTGGGTTAAAGAGGAGGGGATTATGACGCAGTGGAGGATTAAGGGGGAGGCTTTTGTGGTTGCGAAGGATATCGAGGAAGATGGTACCTCGAGTGGAGTGAGGACCGTTAAGAGTGAGGTTGGGAGTCGGATGAAGGTTGTGAGGGAGGGAGAAGGGAAGGAGGGGGAGTGGAGTTGGTTGAAAGAATTGGATGCGCATTTTGGAAATTGTTCGCCGGGCATGAGAGGTTTGTGCTCCCCTCCCACATATACGCCTTAACATTGTTTCTCTTTTCCGAACAGGTGTAGAAGTACAAACTAATGAGATAACAGGATCATGGAAGAATCCACCCCCCGGAAAACCAAAAGACGCTCCCTATGACACCTCCCTCAAACTCGGCACCAAAGTCGAAGATCTCCATGACGAAGTGGCAAGGAAGAATTTTCGAGTCGTAATCATCAAACCAGAAAGCGTCGAACAATGCGATATCAGCGATCCTGAGAAGGCACGCAGAATCATATATACATACCAACCAGAAAGCAATGACTGGAAGCAAGTTGAGACATGGCCTTGAACGGTCGCATCAGGAAGAAATTTGGCAGATCTTCAATAGACACATCGTAGAAATAGAAGAAGACTTGTTAGCCATCACCAGTTTCACGGTCAATACCGATATATTCGCGGCTGGCTACGTCAAACATTGACCGTCAACGAGACGACAGTGGGTCCATGATTTATATCCCTTTTACCCTTCCACCTATCGACGCACGTTATATTCCCTTTAAGAATTGCTAAATACCAAATCAAAATCCATGTCTTCCCAACAATTTCATGCTACATGTTTGCCAGAAGTTTATCAATACCGATCCCAGTTTGGACAGTGTCAACCATTTCCGGCCATCAGAAGAGCGGACTCCAAATGAGAGCCTGACGTGAGGCAGATCAGCCAATTCTTTACCCATCAGCATATCAACGATAAACTTAATTTCATCATCCCATTCATCTCCTCCGCAAAACCCAAGAAAAAGAACAAAATATTCCACAAACGCCAAACATTGGCGAGATGGACATGGAACGTACACACTTCCCCTCTACAGAACAGCGAGGTGCCCCATTCTCCGGCCATGCATCCCAAAGTAGCAAGTAGATGCATCCCATGCACCCCATAGCCTCAACTAGCACTTTTCGAGAGTAATGGGCTCGCATCTAGATGCGGTGCGGAGAGACCGATGGGTTTTGGGCTGAGGATTGCGATAAGCCTCCACAGATTTCCTCATGATTCTGAAATTAGACACAACGAGCAGCGCGCACTCTCAAAAGTACCAGTGGCGAGGTAAGGCGGCGATTCCAAGAAAATATAACGTCGTGAGCTTTGCCGTATGGCTGTGAGAGCTTCGTGGTAGTCTGCGGAGCCAGAATCGAAAGCAGAACAACAATGTCCTGCTCGACACAGCTCAATGATAACAAATATTTTGGGGTCGAAATCACCGCTGCACAGCGGTCTCATCAATTCATGCTCGCTCTAGCCCGTGGATAATGACAATTGTACGTTCAGACAGTAATACCTTGACTTAAGATCGATGTTGATAAATGTCCAGTAATCCAGAAGAAGAATGTCGCCAGAAATTTATCGATATCGATAGTAATCCGAAGATGTTATGAAGTATGTTGTTTCTTGGCGGGTATGAATTAATGAGACCACCGTGGCTGAAAAATAGATATGGATCGAAATGTGAGCACAGCTCTGGAGCAGTATAAGTGCCATACACAAGCTGCAATGACGTGACACAGACACTTACTTTGACGTGACTCGAATGCCAGGAAACGTCTTCAATGCTTCCAGTTGTAATTCGCCCTGTGCCAACGAAGATTTGACTAGTGGCACCACAATCTATGTCTCCTGCTTCTTGCCACTGCGTATTTCCAATTTGCGTGGCTGCTTCCTCGGTGCCGGTTTCTCAGGCTGTGAAGTGGTTTCTGGCTTCGGTGGTGCCTTCGTGTTCGGCTGAGGAGTGGGTGGGATCTTATTCATGACAGCCTTCAGCGGAGACCAAGGCCAGAAGGGAGTATAATTACTCACCTCACCGGCCAGTCTGTTCTTCAACGGCTTCATGCCCTTCTCATACTCTTTCATGTCCTTTTCTTTCTCCCTTGTCTCTTTGTTGTCTTCACCGCCGACCTTATCACCATTCTCGTCTTTGAACCTGGGCATCTTCGTCCACGGTCCGTGAATTGCACCCGATCCAGCGCCGACCAAAGCGCCCAGGCCGGTCAGAGGTATGGCAGTCACACCTCCAACAAGAGTGCCGACTGCAGTACCCAGTCCCATGCCAGTAGCGGCACCAATACCCGCGCCAGCAAAGGCACCTTGCAAAGCTCCCGACTCAATGACCTTTGCCTTTTCAATGTGCTCGTTGGCAGTCTTCGCATGCTTTTCTACTTCCTCAAGTGCCTTCTCTTTTATGGAGTCATCATCTGCTTCATCGGCTCTTTGCTGGGCTTCTGCAGCGGCGGCTTGGGATTCGTGGGCCTTTTTGGCATATTCGGCGGCTTCGGCGAGTTGTTTCTCGCGTTTCTGGACTTCTTGTGGGAGAGAGGGACTGGGTCAACCTTTGGGTCTTCTTTGGAGTCTTTTGAGGCAGCTTTGGGATTCATTTTTGCGTATACGGAGAGGAAATTGTTGGTGGTGGAAGAAAAAGTAAACATACTAGTATATGTACAATTCTCGGCTATGTTGATCTTGTGGAGTACTACACGTGCTATTAATATATTTACAACTGCACGTGCTACCAATCCCAACCAACTTCCCAAACCTCCAACGTCCCTCCACATCCCCTGTAATAGATACCATTTGTTATGATCCCGCCCCCATCGAAATGACGATGGGTATCAGTATCCAAGGCTGGATACTGATGGGACGAAGGATTCACATCTTCTCGCGATGTTACCGGCGTCAGTAGCACTTCCCTGCACCTCGCTGTCGCCGCGAGTGCGTTCCGGAGGTGTGAAGCAAAGATGAATCCACCGACGAACGACGCGACGACACAACACCACCACGCCTTAGGTCATCGAATACGCGCCAATACCAGCTTGAATGGACTGTAGGGTTACATAGGCATGGCAAGACGCGTTGGCAAGAGGCAATGGCAACGTGGACACGGTGGGATTTGTTACCTGGCCGCAAACCAGATGCTCGCTTAGTCATAACAAGCAGAAACAAGAAATCAAGGGATATCAGGATACGAAAACCATCCCTACCTAGCTAGTAACTAGGCCAGGCTGCGAAAGCGGCTGTGGTACTCCTAGGAGAGAGACAGGACACCCTTGAGCCCGCCTGCACTCTTAGATCAGTCGAACCGTAGAGGGGACTGACGAGGGAAAGCAGATCTCCTGTACTACAGACTTATGGCCTAAGGATACAACTAATAGGGATAGACCTCGTTAATACCTCCCGCCTAACCTCTTCGTTAATACCTCCCCCGATCTACTTCGTTAATACCGAACGCCCTACACTTCGTTAAGTCCCAGACACGGAGCATTGGAAAGGCGAGAGACACGTTGCATTAGAAAGGGTAGAGATACGGAGCATTAGATGAGTAGAAGATACGCAGCATAGGGACAGCGGGAGACACGGTCTCTATAACTGTAAGTAGTATTCCGTTTGTTAAGGTACTGGGGAATCAGGCTTGGTTAGTACGGGACCACCGGATCTCTCTCGCTGGCAACGGAGATTGGCATACGGAACCCGTGCAAGACATGGTCAGCCTATTTGGAGGAGACTCCTTTAGGTAACGCGAAACGGGCGTCAAAAGCCCGAGGGGCGTAGTATACAACGGCAGCCACTGCTGGTCCCTAAGACCTCATCCCTTTGATGAGCTCTGACCTTAGGATAGCCTCATGGGAGATATGATCAAGTCCTAATCAGAGAGACTGTATAGCCCGTGAGGACGGAGGCGCATGTCGGTGTACTAAGAATAGGGAAGCCGGAACGAGGTGCAAACTCGGAAAGGCGTGCCCTTGAAGTATGTTTAAGGAGCAGACTAGGTGTTGACTGGGCAGGAAGGGCTTCGTCCACCCTGAATGCTAAGCCGGCTTGAAGGCCAGGCTAAAAAGGGCAAAGGCTCGCTACCTTTGCGGCTCTATCTACAAGGATATAAGCCAACATCTGGCATTGCGGAGGTCCAGACTCATTTATATAGCAGTGGTAAGACCCACCCTCCTATATGGAATCCAGGCGTGGGGATGCAATGACCGAGCTGGAGATATTATGCGGGCACCGCACATGAAGCGATTGGCAAGATTCCAGAGGGACTGCCTTAGGAAGGTAACCGGGGGCTACAGGCGAACCCCCGTTGTTGCGCTGGAAAGGGAGACATCGGTCCAGCCGATGGATCTATACGTGAAGCAGCTCGTCCTGGAACGAGTGGGAGCGGTAAAGGTCCATCCGGTGGAAAGAGAGATACAACACACTGTTGAACTCATGTGGAAGGACATGGAGGCTGTCCCCCCACCACCAAGGAGGAGAAGGAGGAGAGGAAAACCCAGGGTACTTCCCCGGCGACCGGAGATACCGGCAGAGATGGGAGCTGCTAGACTAGCACTACGGGAGAAGCAGTCCAACGAAATGCCTCAGTATGCTTCCGCAAAGCTACCCAACTTATACTATGGAGGACCGGAGCCAGAGCCAAGACAGGGTCGACGACCCATTCATACCGTTAGGAATAACCCCAACCTCCCGCCACCAAGACCAACGCTAGGGAGACCTAAACATGAAGTGGGACCCTACAACTAGAGACGGGCCATTGCCAGGACAAGAAGGGAGCGAGGAAGGCCCGACGCTGAGGAACTGGGAGCCGAAAATAGGAGAAAGAGAGCTCGAAGGAGGGGAAACCTGCATAAATATAGGCTGCCCTCCAAAATCTCCGCGCTGCTGGAGGAGACAGAGAGGGCAAGGTGGGAGGAGAAAAGAAGGAACAAGGCCGGTGCGCTTGGTCTAAGGAGTGGGAGAACGAGACACTGGGACTGTACGATGGCCTTACGAAACTTGAAGCTACAGCGATGTTTTTGATGAGAACAGAGGTATTGGGACTCCGGTCCTGGCTGGCAGCGATACACGTGCCAGGGATAACCCCGGAATGCGCGTGTAGATGGCGACACCAGACACTAATCCATGTATTCGACTTCTGCCCTAGATACAATAGAGACCATCTGAGGAGCGAAACTGGTACAACATCGATACATACGGCACTCAATACCAGCAAGGGATGCAAGGCTGCTGCTAGGTGGATGCTCGACAATAATATCCTGCCCTGTCTTACTGCTAGTGTCTATCTGGTGGAGCAAGGGCCTCGTCCGACCAAGCGACAACAACAACACGGCGATCTCGCATATCGCACGACTTCTGAGCCCTCTGAGGCTCGTCTTGTATCTAGATTGTTGTTGTAGGACTCGTCCTTCATCCCGATACTCTCCTTATCGTCCTACGAGTCTTTCCCGCCGCTGCGCGCGCCGCGCTTAGCCGTTCACCGCTTCTCGACAGACTTTTCAAGTACACCGCTGGCCTCGACGACGTCTTGGGCATCGTTATATTGCACTAGCATCAGAAATCCCTTCCAAAGAGCTCCTTGGCATCCCTAGGGCTCTGTACTTATTAACAGAGCTGACCTGCTAACGATTTTAAAGTAGTTGTACCGCTTTCTTTATGCCTCCGAAGAAGGATATCACCGCGTCGGTTCCTATCAACTTATTCCTACCACCGGGTCACTCTACTCGCTCCTCTCGTACCCGATCCCCCCCTATTGTCTTCGAGACCCAGAGGTCATCTTCACGGTCTCTTACACCCATTAGCGGCGAGATGACACCTACTCAAACTCAGCCCACGTTCGCCCCGCCACGGGCACCGCCTCTAGCTCTGACCCTCGAACAGGTCGCGATCAACAATGCCCAGGCCGCTGAGGCTCGCGCCGTAGAGGCTCACAGGCTAAGGATGGACCGCAAAAAGGAGGAGCACGACCTCCAGATGCAGGTCAAACGCGAAGAAGCCGCGGCGCGCCTTGCGAGAACTAGGGAGGGCTCTTTACTCGAACTACCGTATGGCACCAGTCGTCCGGGGGCGACTGAGCCGGATAACAGTACGGCCTCCTCTATAATCTCTTTCCTACTTTGAGCGCTGCAACGTACGAAGCCATCAATACCTTTCGCGCCAAGGTCGAGGCTTTGCGCCTACACTACGACTGGGCCTCCGTGCGCCTCTTGGTCTTCACATTCCACGCCGAAGTAATCCAGCGCGGTATTACCACGGCGAGCCACTGGAACCTCAGCTATGCCTTTCAGGATCGCTTCTGCAATCCACTTACGTCGAAGGCTCATCTCGAGGCTCAACAATTAATGGCAAAGCTTCAGTCGGCAGCTGCTCGTACAGCTTCGAAGAGCTCTGAGAAGCGAAAGCGCAGCGACTCGTCCCTCAAAAACGAGACCTGCCTTAGCTATAACAGAGGAGCATGTACATGGGGTGAGTCGTGCAATCGCTCACATGTCTGTACCACTTGCAAGCAATACCATCCCGCCACCGCTTGTCCGAAGAAGGCTTCAAGGCCTAAGGCGGAGACCGACCCTCTCAAGGCCGCCAAATAGCAGCCACAGGACGAGTTCCGGTCGAATACGGAGCCCTTGTTTGCTGTATTCCAACCCGATGGCCCGCCGCTGCCTGAGAATAGGTCGCCTTTCAAGCCTCTTGGCTGGATAAGCCTCCTCTCAGGATATCCAGAGCGCACACTGGTGACTAACCTAGTTGGTATACTCACGTACGGCGCCTCCATCGGTATCTGCGAGCCTCATACGATTCGCGTACGCGGCGTTTCGAACAACTACTTCTCCGACGAGGCGACCGTAGCCGAAGCTACGGGCTACGTTGCGAAGGAGCTGGCCGCCGGCCGATTGGCTATCTCTACAGACCCGGGCCTGTTTATCGCTCCTCTTGGGATGGTCCCAAAACAAGACGGAACCTTACGCCGGATCCACGACCTCTCTTGGCCGCCCCAAACTTCAGTCAACGATGCCATTCCACGCGTGTTTGGCAAGCTACAATACACCAGAGTCGACAGAATTGTTCAGCACGTCCTTCGTACAGGCCGGGGCTGTCTTCTAATGAAACGCGACATTGCGCACGCTTTTCGCAACATCCCTGTGGATCTCATCTCGTCCCGGTATCTTGGGTTTTGCCTCAACGGCCTCAATTATCAAGAACTCTGCCTCCCTTTCGGTCTCAGGACTGCGCCATTTATCTTCAATCTCTTTGCGGAAGGTCTCCATTGGGCTCTCGACGAGCAGGCCAGCACGCGCAGTATCCCTACCGCGATCGAGCACTACCTTGATGATTTTATGTTTGTATGTACGTCTCAAGAAATTTCGGACCGCGTTGCGGAACTCTGGATCAAGACCACCGATCGACTTGGGATTCCTCGCAAGGATGCCAAAGACGTGGTCGGCACGGCCGTCGAGATATTAGGTCTTCTGGTTGATACGGTACGCTTGGAACTGCGTCTCTCCGACGAGAAGAGAGATTCTTTGATCCAGGCTATCCGTGATCACCTCTCCGAGACAAGGCCGCGGCTCCGGGATACGAAGTCCCTCGCCGGGCGGCTCAGTTGGGCCAGTGCCGTCATCCGCCTTGGCCGGGTTTACACTCGATCGATCTGGGACTACCTGAGCGGAGCATACGGAGAAGTCAATCGGCACTTTCGCCGAGCCCTGCCTAGTGGTGTACGAGACGACCTTCTCTGGTGGCTCCGTGCGCTCGAGCTAACCAACGGGGTCTACTTCTTCGATTACCGAAAGCGCCGTTGTTTCCACCTTTTTACTGATGCCTCCGGACAACAAAGCCTCGGCGGCTTCTTTTTCGAGTCCTCTGAGACCGATGTCTCTTGGGGGGATTACACCAACAGTATCGCAATCGAGCATGCTTTTATTTCTGAACCGTCCAATCGTTCGGCGTTTATCAACCCTAAGGAGATGGAGGCCGTTGCCGTCGCATTCCTCCGTTGGGGACCATCTCTCTGGGCACATAATCGGGTCGTTATCCACTGTGACAACTCTACGGCCGTGGCCGGGTTGACGAAGGAGGCTGTTCGTGGTGAGAGCAACACCCATCTCCGCACTATTGTTACTCAGGCCGCTGCCTGTGATATTGTTATCGAAGCCCGCTGGCTTCCATCTACGGCTAACGGCCTGGCCGATGCCCTCTCTCGAGTCCAGTTTGATCGTATCGCCTGGCTCTGCCCCCAATGGGGCTCACCGCTTTCGATCTCACAGTTCCGCTGAACTCTTGTTGAACCGTCCGATCGGTCGGCGTTTATTAACCCTAAAGAGATGGAGGCCTTTGCCGTTGCCGTTGCATTCCTCCGTTGGGGACCATCTCTATAGGCACATCCGGACGACGCCCTCTCTTGAGTCTAGTTTCGATCGTATCGTCTAGCTCTGCCTCCGATGGGGCTCACCGTTTTTCGATCTCACAGTTCCGTTGAACTATGGTTGAACCGCCCGATCGTTCGGCGTTTATTAACCCTAAAGAGATGGAGGCCGTTGCCGTTGCCGTTGCATTCCTCCGTTGGGGACCATCTCTATAGGTACTTCTGGCTGACGCCCTCTCGAGTCTAGTTACGATCGTATAGTCTGGCTCTGCCTCCGATGGGGCTCACCGCTTTCGATCTCACAGTGCCGTTGAACTATTGTTGAACCGCCCGATCGTTCGGCGTTTATTAACCCTAAAGAGATGGAGGCCGTTGCCGTTGCCGTTGCATTCCTCCGTTGGGGACCATCTCTATAGGCACATCCGGCCAACGCCCTCTCTCGAGTCTAGTTTCGATCGTATCGTCTAGCTCTGCCTCCGATGTGTCAAATGAACTCATTTCATTCACCTCATTTGTACTAGCTTGAGCACGAGCCCCTCAATCGTGTATATATATGGGCATGCCCACGATCATCAATTCAGACTTCAGTCTGCTTCATCTACCTTTTGACAGGTTATGAGCCCGGGCTTGCACTACCGCTGTGCCCATATATAATTTGACCTACCACGCAAAGCAGATTCCTTGGTGTTGAATCACCACGCGGCCAACGGCTTTCTATGACCCATTCGAACCCTCCCGCTGATCTCTCTCACGTCAAGGCACACGACAAATCTCAGAACCTCGTCGATTGCGCTTCTAGTTACTACAAGCCCTGTTCACGCCGCTTCTCAGGTCTCTCGCTCCCCTACACGTCAGAAATATCACCCGTACAGTTCCTATCGCTCATACAAATCCTTGCATTAGCTAAGTGGTCTTCGATGTCTCCGTGACCCGCTACGACGGTGAGCAGGCATGCAATCAATGCTGAAATTTAAGCCAGATCTCTCGGTCACGTCTCCGTGACCCGCTAGGACGGTGAGCAGACATGCACTCATGGCCGAAACTTAAGCCAGATCTCTCGATCATGTCTCCGTGACCCGCTACGACGGTGAGCAGACATGCACTCATGGCCGAAACTTAAGCCAGATGTCCCGATCATGTCTCCGTGACCCGCTACGACGGTGAGCAGACATGCACTCATGGCTGAAACTTAAGCCAAATCTCTCGATCATGTCTCCGTGACCCGCTACGACGGTGAGCAGACAAGCACTCATGGCTGAAACTTAAGCCAAATCTCCTCGACTGCGACGATGCGATACAATCACTAAGTCTTCATATTCTCAATCTACACTCATGGCTGAAACTCAAGCCGGATTCGGCTCTGGATCCTTCAAATTCAAAGACATACCAATACTTCAGGATGGTTATTCTGTTACTATGTGGATTGAACTGGTGGACACCTATCTTCTCCACCAGGATTTCGAACTTATCCTTGACAATCCCATCTTACCTCCTACCGTCGAAGGCGTCACTACTCGAAACTCTACAACCCCAGACTTATCGGTCGTATGGAAGAAATCACAAAGACTTGCTCTCTCCGCCCTTCGCACGCGTCTCGGAACAGAAGCTAAGTCCTGGGTGAAGGATCCTAAGTCTGACACTGTCAAGAAGCTCTGCGATGAGCTGCTTAAGAGATTCAGACCTCAGGGCGCCGGCACATTCGCAGAACTATGCAGGGAATGGAACAACCTCTCATATTCGAACTCTCCAGACCTTCTTTCCTACACCGAAGACTTCAGACGTATTATCCGCGCCTTCGACGAACTCAACTCAGACGTCGTGCTTCCAGTACCCTTTATCGTCCAACATTACCTAGGTAACCTTGGCCCTGCCTTCGATACCTTTATCAGTACCTTCAATCAGACTGCCAACATCCTCAAGACTGAAAAGAATGACCCAATCTCCTTCGAAGAAACCGTTCATCGCGTCAGGAACGAGGAGCGTAGTCATCTTAACACCCACTCTACAGTCGCTGCAATGGTCATTCAACCCTCCATTCCTTCCCTTCCAACTACCTTTGTGCGAAAAGGCGTGTACAGCGAAGAAGTCATCGGTGATACAGTCAAAATCCACGCATCTTACTGTACCAAATGCAACCGCGCATTCCATACCAAGCACGAATGCTTTCACAATCAGAAAGGCAACCAGAATCAACAGAAGAGACCTCGCGCTGATACCAAAGACACCAAGAAGCCAGATACCAAGAAAGTTACCGCCTTAATGGCTCGAGAGGACTTCCCTTGGACTGACCTTCTTCACCAATGGCTGCTGGACAGCGCCTGCGGCCGTCACCTTACCTGAGATCGCTCTGCATTCGTCGAATATTGCGCCCTTCCTCCATCTCAACAGCGTCAATTCAGTGGTCTCTCTGGCTCTACAGCAAAAGTCATCGGTACAGGCACAGTCAGACTCTGGGTCACCACTACCAAAGGCTCATTTCGCCCTGTAGACTTTCATGGAGTCGAACATTGCCCTGAGGCAGGTGTTAATCTGCTTTCCTTTGACCAACTTCTCTCTAAAGGCGTCAACTTCTCAGTTGACACATCAGGCTTCAAAATCTATATCCCAGACAAGTTCACATTCACCACCGGTCGCGTCAATGGCGTCTTCCCTCTCCATCTTCGCCGTCAACCCGTATCTTTTGCAGCCATCAATTCAGATACATTACAACTCTGGCATGAAAGGCTTGCACACATCAGTCCTCCACGCATTCGCGCTCTCGAAAAGATGGTGACAGGAATGGACCTCTCAAGACCTATCGATCGCCAACCTCCATGCGAAGCCTGCATGCTTGGGAAGATGAAGAGGACACCTCACACTGGTCACATCATGAGAGGGCGCTTCAAACTCGATCTAATCCATTCAGATGTCACTGGGCCCTACCCAACGCGTGGTTTTCGCGGAGAACTATGGGTTGTCAGCTTCATTGATGACTATACTGGCTATTCTGAGGTCCATTTCATGAAGCATAAAGATGAGGTGTTTGCTCTCTTCCAGCAATTCAAGCTCACCCACGAGACTGCTACTATGCGAATTCATTTCTACCAAACTGACAATGGAGGAGAATACGTTAAATCAGCAGATGAAGCCGTACTTCTCTCTCAGGGAATCACTCACCACTGCACGACTCCATACAATCCTGAGCAGAATCCTCGATCCGAGCGCTTCAACGGCGTCATCTCGTCAATGGCAAACCCTATGATGATTGCCTCACAACTTCCTACCAAGTACTGGCCTCTCGCATATGCCTACGCCAACTTTGTACGCGTCTTAGGACCCCATCCCAGCCTTACAATGACCATCTTTGAGGCCTGGACCTCCATTGCTCCCGCAGTCTCCAATATGCTCATCTTTGGTAGCAACGGCTGGGCCATCACAAGGAAGACCAAAGGCTTCACAGATCGCTCCCTAGCAGGCAAATTCGTTGGCTTCGATGGCCACAGCATCTACAAAGTCTTGCTCGAAAATGGTCGCATCATTCGTACATCAACCTTTCACGCCGACGAATCCATCAAGCGCCGCCAACCTATCACTTATCATCATCAACTCCCCATCTCAACCACACCCATTAAACAACCTGGTCATCTCTCTCGCTCACCAACCCCTCAACGCGTTGAGCCACCAGCTCGCGAAGAGGCTACTCTCCCAGATTCTGAAAACTCTGACTCCTCTAACCTCTCTGACCCTCCATCAGTGATGGGTGACGCGCCACCACGAGAATCCCACTCCGTCGCGGTGAGAACACGTCGCCCAGATCGCCCAAGCAAGAGAGCCCGTGAGGCTGCAGGCCTTAACTCATTTATTGGCCTGTACAGCGTCAACAAAGCCACAGAAATTGCGAAGCTCATTGATGAATATAAGCCTACCCACGATCGCGAACCTATTGTTCTTACTGAGGAGCAAGCAACCCTCGCCTTTCACGCCAATATCGCCAAATCCTCTGCCTACTGCCTCCTCTCCTTCCTAAGCCTCGCAGCCTCTACTGAGCCATTCGAGCCTACAACATACAATCAAGCCATGTCATCACCTTATGCTCCTCAATGGCTCAAGGCGATGAAGTAGGAGATGCATTCAATAGATGACAACAACGTCTGGACACTCACAACACTCCCAGAGGGCGCAAGGCCACTGACGGGTAAATGGGTGTTCAAATTGAAGCGCGGTGCCGACGGCACTGTGCTGAGATTTAAGGCAAGATACGTGGTGAGAGGTTTCGAGCAGGAATTCGGCATTAACTTCCATGATACCGTTGCCTCTGTGGTAAGGCCGATGACATACAAAGCTCTCTTTGCTATTGCTGCCTCCCTTGACTGGGAGATTGAGCAGATGGACGTCAAAACTGCCTTTCTCTATGGCGAGGTTGATGAAACTATCTTCGTTTGTCAACCTCGTGGCTTCGAGGTTGGTGATGACTACTGTCGGCTCAATCGTGCATTATACGGCCTCAAGCAGGCACCTAGGGTTTGGTATGAAACTCTATCCGCATTCCTTGTCTCTCTCGGGTTCTCAATGCTAGATAGTGACTTCAGTGTCTTCCACAAAGGACAGCTGTTCGTCGCTATCTATGTTGACGATCTTCTGCTTGTTGGGCCCGATATGAACGAGATCAATCTTCTGAAAGATGCCTTGCACAAGCGCTTTCAGATGACTGACCTAGGGCCGGCAAAGTTCTATCTCGGCATGGCACTTCAGAGGGATCGTCAGAATCGCTCAATTGCAATTACCCAAACTGCATACATCACGAAGATTCTCGAGGATCATGCCTTCTCCGATTGTTATCCAAAACCCATTCCAATCAACCCATCTTGCCGCCCTGAACCCGCCAAAGAAGACTACCGTGCAGACCCTCAGTTCAGAACTAAATATCAATCCGCTGTCGGGTCACTCATATATGCAATGCTCGGTACCCGGCCTGATATTGCCTTTGCAGTCTCTCTCGTCAGTCGCTTTGCGGCCAATCCAACCATCGCACATTGGTCCTTGGTGGAAGACATCTTTCGCTACCTCAAAGGTACCATCTCTGCCTCACTCGTCTACAAAGGTGAACTCGAAAACCTGGTAGGCTTCACTGACTCTGACTGGGCTGGCGACGTCGGTACAAGGCGATCAACATCTGGATATCTTTGCAACATCGGCAGTGGAGCAATTAGCTGGTCATCCAAACGACAAGCTACAGTGTCACTCTCCACTTGTGAGGCCGAATACATTGGTCAAACGAATGCAGCAAAAGAGGCCATTTGGCTGCAGCGACTACTTCACGAGATCAACCCCGAATTCGGTCCTACCACTACAGTCATCTATGCTGACAATCAAGGCGCCATTGCTCTCGCCAAGAACCCACAATCACACGGCCGCAACAAGGCTATGAACGCAAAGCATCACTGGATTCGAGAGAAGGTCGCCAAAGGTTCCATCATTCTCAAGTACATACGGACTGCAAAGATGGTCGCCGACGGCCTCACCAAAGGCCTGCCAAGGCCCACATTCGAAAACTTCAGGGCCGCCCTGGGCATCATGATTGACGCGATTCCATGGCCCTCATTCTGAGTCGACTGGCGGCACTTTCTGATCATTATATTATCTCAATGTGGTTAGCCTGCTGGCGGTCTCAATCTCTCTCCTCTATGTCTGCTGGCATTCTCCTTGGTCTTTCAGGATCTTTCAATGGATTCAACTCATTTGCACGATCTCATTCTGTCTCAAGCAGGGGGGCTGTCAAATGAACTCATTTCATTCACCTCATTTGTACTAGCTTGAGCACGAGCCCCTCAATCGTGTATATATATGGGCATGCCCACGATCATCAATTCAGACTTCAGTCTGCTTCATCTACCTTTTGACACGATGGGGCTCACCGTTTTTCGATCTCACAGTTCCGTTGAACTACGGTTGAACCGTCCGATCGTTCGGCGGTTATTAACCCTAAAGAGATGGAGGCCGTTGCCGTTGCCGTTGCATTCCTCCGTTGGGGACCATCTCTATAGGAATATCTGGCCGACGCCCCCTTCTCGAGTCCAGTTTCGATCGTATCGCCTGACTCTGCCCCTAATAGGGCTCACCGCTTTCGACCCTACAGCGTCCAGCTACCTCTCCGCAGTACGTTCAAAGCATGTCGACCTGGGATACCCTATCAGCGCGTTCGCTGATCCGATGCTCCTACGCGCAAGGCAGGGGGCTCTCAACCTCAGGCCTCCGAAGCGCAAGAATGGGCTCCCTACTACTATACGCATCCTTGAGGGACTGACGGCTGTGGAACCGACCACCGGAGCCGACCTCAATCTCGACACTCTTTAAGAAATAGTGAGCACCCGCTGTTCTCCTATACTCACGTCTTATGGAGCGATATCGGCTTCCATCGTCATACGCCTAACCATGAGCCTTACGGGGTCTCTATCTTCCTGAAGCGTAGCAAGACCGATTACGCTAACCAGGGCGTTCCCATTTCCATCGCCGCAACGGGAAAATCTACCTGTGCAGTAGCCGCCCTGGTAAGACTTTTCAGGCATGATCCGAAGCCGCTTTCGGCGCCTCTCTTCGACATCGGCAAAGGGCATTGTTCGGACGCTGCTGTACATATGCAACTACGCCGACGCCTCCTCGCTACTGGTATTATCTCCTCGCTGGACGACAAGTCCTACACAGGACACTCCTTCCGTAGGGGTGCTGCTACGGACGCAGTTGCGAAGGGTGTGCCTGAGCTCGAGCTTAAGGCAGCGGGTCGATGGTCCTCCGAGGCTTTTCCTACGTTACATATCCCGTTCGTTCGAACAGCAGCTTGCAATCAGTCGCCTGTTCCTGATATAACACCGTTGTGTTCACCCTATCGCCAAAAGCTATACTCTGCTTCGCTACACCGCTGTGTTTCTCGCCTCTACCCTGGACCGAGTATGTCGTACAGACTCGCCTCCGATCCCGTCTCGTTTCCTTCTTGTTTGTCTGGGCCGCAGGCGCTTCGCTTCTGGGCAGTAGGGCACCTCATTTGCCTTCAATCGAGAAGCAATTGAGCCGTGGGCATGCCATCCTGAGACCTACCCCGTGGCTGAAGCCCCGTGTGGCTGAGGAAGCCTGTATGGCTCAGGGCTCAATGGCTTGCTCGCTCATAACGAAAATTCACGTGCCCTGGCCTGCGTCCGGCCAATCAACAGATAAACGTGCCAGATGACCGTGATCCGAAGGCGTGGCGAGATGGAGATAGACGTGGCAAACAACGCACAAAAGGAGGACAGGTTAAACTTCTCGGCGGCGCCGCGCCTGGTGGGGAGAGTTGAGTGACAAGACACAGGATGGGATGATGGGACGAGCAGAGACTACGGACGGAAAGGGGGAGAAGCTGAAGTGAGAGATGAGCGGAATTCCCGAATCATGGACGGTACAAACACCGTCAATCAGTGCGAACTCCAGCCAACCAGGCACGCGAGCACTTCTAGCAGGGAAGGTCGTGATGCAAAGCATTAAGGTCGATCTCTGGGACATCTTCGGCGGTCATGGGGGGAGCAGGTGGACCGGGTGCTCGGCGTTTGCGGTTTTTGGCGTATTGAGGAGTAGCTTTAGGAGGCATTGTTGGACAGGGTGAGGAGCGAGGTGAGACAAAGTAGGACGGTGGAATACAGAACTGAAGCGTAGGGGGAAGCGTTGGAGAGCTGAAGGTGCGATGAGGGTCTTGAGGAGGGACTGAGGAGAGAAGAGGAGTGTGGACTGAAGATTGTTGTGAGGTGAAAGAGGGAGGAGAGATTGGGGTGGAAGTTGTTTATTTATTAAAGGCGCGTTACCAGGGCACGCCGTGTCCGTTACCACGCCCTCACCTGGACTCGCAATATTTGGGTCCTCACGATGCTTGGCATATTGGATCCTGGTGTTGTAAAAATCCTGGACCCTGGATTTACAACAACAATGGCCAACTCGGAATCTGGACAACATCGAACCCGTAACAAAGGATTGTGTCGTATCCTTGGCACCGACAGGGGCGGTGCAATTTCTGCATCTCAAGGATACTTCAATGTTCGAAGAAGAACAACAACAATCAAGAATACAAGAGACTTATCCATATATGTTTATTTCATTATCATTTCATTATCGTTACATTATCATTTCATTACTATTTCATACACGTGTACAAAGCCGATCCAACACTGATCAGTGGTTGCAAGGCGACCACAGATTAGCAAGAATCCAATTTTCCGACAATTGTATGAAACTCCCGCACTGCAGGAGACTATTGTACAACCCACGAATCACGTATCGCACAACGGATACAATTCACTTAGATCTATTTGATCTAGAACAAATACGACATTGGAACCCGCACGATGTCTCAACTACCAATCGGAGCATTCCAAGCGAGCAGTCCTACACCAGCAGGCCCGGCAGTCCCAAGGAAGTTCCAACCGAAAGGGAAAGAAATTGAGCTATTACAAGAGGAGAAGCCAGAAGAAGAACCAATACCTCTATTTACGGAGATCGCACAAGATACTGGAATACCAATCAATATCCTAAAGAAGCACCTCAATCTACACAATTGGTGGGCAGATATCAACCCAGAAACGGAACCAGAGGAGGCAAACTTGACAACTTACCTTGTACGAAACTATATCGACGTAAAGCGGGCAGGAATTACAAAGAGGAATCTACTCGGAGAGCTGCGCGATGTTTTCTACGGATGGACAAATTATCAGTTTGGACAGATTAACAAACGTTTCATACGAATGTTGATTCAACTCTGTCAAGACAGGCAAATTACAATCCGAGATGAGCCCGGCTGTACGGCTGCAAACCAGATGATGTATGTACTTGGGGACTCCATTCCACCAACACCCCGTATTGAGGAGAGTTTGGTGGAACAGCAGAGCCCAACTACAGACGAATCTGTTAGGCTACGGCTACCGACAATAGAACATCCAGTTCGCGCAAAGCAGGAGTTGGTAGGAGAAACCCTATCAGGACTCTCCGTTCGACAGAAAGGAACTCTCTCTCCAGTGGTGGAAATGCCGAGATTTCAACCCCAGATTGAGGAGAGAACTCAATCCCAGAGACCTGAGAACGCAGTACGGCAACCTCAACACCAAACCCAACGTCCTCAATCCTCTTGGCCTACTGGCATACAACAGAAGAATTGGGAAAGAGGCCGTACGAAGGAACTACCTCAATTTCAACTACCGACGCAACAGCAGCAGCAGCCTCCCCAAGGTTGGTTTGTACAACCACAAGGAGGAGGAACCAGTGGAGGAGAAGGAAATGGCGGAGGGGGACTACCAGGCCTACCATTAGGTTCTGGTAGCTTTGCACAAGGTCCCCCAGACCCATTAGGAGGAGGATACAATTCTCAAGGCGGAGGATATTCAGGTGGAGGGGATGGAGGCTCGTACGGAGGACCAGGAGCACTACCAACAGGATTACCAGCAGGACCGCCAAGACCACCAGGACCGGATCCGTACGAACTTCCCCCTACAAGATGGATCCCAAATGCCTTTATCGACCCTCGTGCGATCGCTGCTTTCTCAAAAATATGGAAAAAGGAGAGATGCTACACCGGTGAGCCGTACGACATTCTACAGGAGAAGGTGAAGCTGTTTATCACTCTCTGCAGGCGACTCCAGATCTATGAGAACCAGTACCATGCTGTCTTCCCCGACATTCTTACCGGACGTGCAGAGACATTTTACCTTGACCATATTGGACCAGATATGAGATGGGACCAGATCTATCGTGCGATGTATAACAAATTCAATACCAGCCAAAATCACACCAAGCGTGGCTAGCCCTCTGTCTCAAGACTTCTGAGCTTGTAATATAAGCGAACCTTGGCTACGCGCGAGACTCACAGCCACAAACTCTGGTCTCCCAACTTCTATAAATATTTCCGCACCTTGATATCGCCATTCGTTTATCTCATCGAAGTCGCATGAATTTTCCCTCGCTGATTGGTTTTTAGAGCCTTTCCGCCGTCGATTATGTCCGTCCTGCCATCAACTCGATCACTGACTACACCTCTGGTCGCCCAACTACGTGCGCACTCAATTAGTCTCACCTAATTACATAGGCAGGAGATATCAATCTCATGTTCAGATCATGGTATGATACTTGGAGCGTGACAGTCTAATTTGTAGTCTTTACGATCCAGAGTATATGCTGACTCCGCCTGCCTTGTCCACAAGTATACACCTGGTGGGCATATTATAAGTACAAGAACGCCTTTCATGGCATCCGTTCCACTTCTGTCAAATTCTAAGCACACCACTCTTCTCATCCTCTGACTACACTCATTCAGCAAATAGGTCAACCTGACAATGATCATGCTCTTCCAAAACGCCTTTGTAATACTTGCGCTTGCAGCGGTATCAATGGCAAGAGTTTCCAAGCCACAAATTCGATCTCAAGGTGCGATGTGCTTCGATGCCGGCGATTGTATTTTGGTATGTCTAAACCTCCACTCCCTTCCAAGACAGCAAGCTTGCTAATTACTCATAGTCAATGGCGACTTCCATGTCGTGGAACAGTTGCGATCGATCCGCTGAGAACAAATATCTCTTTGGACTTCTCGGGTGAGTGCATGCGTGTTTGATTTCTTTGTGGCTATCGGACTTCATTGTCTTAGAGCTTGTGCGCAAGACCTCTTTTGGCAATGTCCTTTTCTAGCCCATGTGTCGCTTCATCGGCTGAGCAGCCCACATGATCTAACACGAGAGCCTAGGTCTTGTGTTGCCTCGAACGCAGCAAAGCCGGCAGCGGCACCAGCAGCTGGAGGAGCATGAGCGAGCAGCCTGATGAGCTCGCTTACTTCTGTTTGGGGGAGCAGCTGCTTAGTCAAAGAAGGGAAAGGGTTGGAGGATATTCTTTTACATATACCATACATCTGGGTATTATGCACTGTATTTTGGATGTGCCGGACGTTTTCTGGACAGAAATCAGCAGGGGCTTGATCGCATAAAAAATCAAGGCTTACCTACTGATCGGAAGAATCACAATTTCTTCTTTTCCTTCACGTCATCTTCCCTTGTCTCTTCTCTTCTCCCAATAATTACGCCACCCGTGACCAGAAATGCGGCACCCAGAAACCACAACGCCGGTAATTTCTCCCCGAAAATCAACGCTCCTAGGATTGCAGTGAGCAGGAAGTTCGATGTCGTATTCACAATGTTGACATGAACAGCGGACGGACTACTCGCTAAAGCTTTGGTATAGAATGTCCACATTGTCGCGCTGAGGCCGAATGATGATAGTCCGATGGTGATTCTGAGGAACACGTCGACTATGGAGGCATCGATTGGGATAGAATTGGATAGTGTGGCAGACGAGGAAGATGTGAGATGATTTGTTGTGCTAATGGAGGTTAACGAGTGATACTTGATTAGATCTTAGGGGTTGATGGTACAGTTTTGCGAAGACACCGTTCAGCGCCGCGAGCATGCCGCTTGTTATGGCTATGGTTTTCCATGCTGATTGGTCTTTTGCTGGAGATGGCATTTGGTAATGAATCGGATGTTAACGACGATTAAAGATAAGTTCGAGGGGAGATTTTGAAGGGGGTGGGTATGCTTGGTATGGTACTGTATGGTACGACCGCTTTCGTAGGACTAATCTCGGATCTGCTCTTTCCGGTACGATATCAAATCGAAGACTTCATTCGTCCCGCCACCCTCTTCATCTCCGTCCTCCACCACCTTGCCAATGTTCTTGTTGCAACACCTTTTCTTGCCCGTCAATGGCCATACAGACTCTTCATCAAATCCTGTCGCTTCGATTCGATGAAAGCCAAGGCGCAAAGATGCAGGCAAGACTGCCGTGGACCAATGGAAGCAGGTCACGGCATCTCCATGCATTACATGACTGCCTCCCACTCAGCTCATGCAATTTTTTTCTCAATCTTTTCATAATGTATAGGAGAGAGTCTATGCTCATCTTCTCTTCACCTCTCTAGTCCCCACACCCGTCAGTCTATCCGAAATCGTTAATAATGCTCCTGCTACATTCATTTCCGTTTGTGACTCTCATCGGATGCGCAAGAGCGCAATTAGGCGTTCTCGGCGGAACACCCCTCTTCGACAATTCGACGTGTGTAACAGGACCCAATACGACGTTTACGAATTGCAATACCTTCTATTCCACTTTGGCGAATTGCACGTCAAACACAACGGAGGCAGTGTTGGTAGAGTGCGAATGCAAGCAATCGTTTTTCAATTTGATTGGCGATAGATTTCTGCCCTCAAATCATCTCCAAATTGGCTGAATGTATGATGGCTGTAAAAGCGAGTTACGAGTATGCACCGGAAACAATACATGGGATGCGACCCTTGATCCTCAGATCGAGAGCTGGCACTCTGTCTGCGAATCGTCGGCAGTGAAGCCTACGACACCAGTCTTATCGGCTGTGAGCAGTGAACCAACCGCGAAGGTAGTAGGTCCATTCATTCTGTTTTCATCCGGTCTGACTGATCTCAGTGAAGACGTTTGTCACAGCCAATTCCAGTTCTACTATCGCCATGGTGATGGCATCTTTCGGAATTTTCAGCAGTGCGTCGGGTTCATTCAATGCTGCTGCAGGTACGGCAACCTCAGGGGCGGGTAAGAGCAGAGCTATGAACCCTGGGGAAATGATCAGCCTCAATTTTTCATTGGTGCTTTGATCATATTAGAAACACTTTGGCAGATTCGGTACTGCAAATTTACATCGAAAATACCACCTGACAGATCCCAACGGAGTAGTAGTGTTGCATGCGATAATAATTTCTTCACATTCATAACCCCATTCTGTTTCTCAATCAAACTGACTATCTGAGAAGCGGGAAGATGAACCTTATCGGCTTGAAATGAAGAGGCCCAAAGAATTCTCCTAAATCTTTCCAAGGGCCGAGAAAAGCATGGTGCCAAACGGTATAATAGCCGACAAAACACTCTGCCTCGACACTGACGCTTGCGAAATCTCAATCTTGGAGGTATAGAACGTGTCATCATGTACCCTACAATACATCCGTGGATCACTCGGAGGAACAAATCTCCCTCCTCCCAAAGCGATGTCTGTGTGGAGTACAAGGCCAGTAAGTTCGATGTCTTCTTCTCCATTCGGTGCAATCCAGGTGCAGTATTTCTTGAAGAAGTGAGTATAACTTCCACATCGCAATCACAATCACCTTCTTCTGGGAGAAAGACTTACCTCGTGATTCCTAGACTCAATCGTCGTCGCCGTATCCGACAGCGAACTCTTGTACCCGCAGATCTGCCCTATGTCCCCAAGCCATGCCCACCTACCGCCGCCGCCCGCCCAGGTAACACCAACAGACGCTAGACAGATGGGACTGTTCGCCGCAATCTTGACAGTAAATGCTTGAAGGGCGCTCGTATTATTATGTATGATGGTGATGTCCTCGAAGTCACCGCTTCTTATACTGGGCTGCGCTGTCCAAGTTCCGATGCGGCCCCTATCATTGCTGACTTCAATGTCTGGCGCATAGCCTCCCATGATTTCGGTGGCCGAGAGTCCCATTCCGATTCTGATGGTGATGTCTGTTGTTGAGACTGGGGTGGTGGTGTTTGCGAAGATGTTGCTTGAAGTGTTGAAATTTGCCATGCTTCCGTTGGTGGTCAGGCCAAATGTGGGAAATGGTGTTGCCAAAGCCATAATGAAAGGGTGTCAGGTCGTTGGTGAAATCTTCAACCAGGCAGATGAAAGATGCAGAGATGTTGGGAATCGAGTTGAAGACACCCAGCGTACCGACGTCATATTGCCGGATTGCCGAATTGTATACCTACAAAGTCCTTATCCAGGTGGAACGCAGTTGTACAAAGCACACAACTAGTGCTGACGAGGCTGATCAGGATCTGCGCGCGGTGAACGCCCCGAAGCTCCAGAAAATGGGAGGCGATGCAATTATGAGGACAGGAGGCCTCGCTTCCGCCGCAATACCAAGATTGCTTGGATGTACTAAATATATCCCGGGAGTAGAACCTTAATGGTCAGGTTGGCGACCAATATAACTGGACCCTGCCAATTGTATACTCTGCCAGTCACGAATCAGAAATTACCAACTATACGTCAATCATCAGACAAAAGTTTCCGTTGGTCCTTTCTATACCTTTGCAGTTCAATGACTGTTCTCAATGTGCGTAATGAACGGATATCCAGATCTTGGCTCGCAATCGAGTCATTGTTGGTATGTAGCGAAGTTGCCTAATAGAGAACAGGCGATGGTGGTTGTGGACGAAGATGTCTAGCGAAGGCCTCAATTGGCAGGTTTTCTCTCAACAAAGCTTGGAGTCCTTTATCGTGCTTTCTTAATCAACTGTTGAACAGCAGATTCATTATCCTACACATAGCTAGAACATCAGGTTTGAGCATCGGGACCTTCGTTTGAGGTGGCGATTAGACATCAAGAGGATTGCACCCTTGTCCGTCTCGAGCAACGCCTGGAAGAATAAGGTTCCTCACTATGGGATATACTGCTGAACTATAGTTGTCGAAGCTGTTGCAATATGGTAATGCTTACGGAGGAATAGTAATGCTGACTACGGCCTTGGCCTTGTCTTCTGAGCAGGATCTTTGAGTCATCTGTTCCAGTTTTCAGTACAATTATTCTTGTATAGATAGCCCTTATTTCCACTCAGTTTGAGGGTCAGGCAGTCACTCATTGAATTTATACTCATATCACATTTTTGGTGTTGTTCAAACTTCAAACAGAAGCTGTAACTTATTGTGTCAAGAACGCTTTTCATCATCATCACCCACAACATATTGGCCTTTCTTGCATCGCGTTGGTAAAGCACAATCCCCGGTAATCATGCAGAGACTGTTGATTTGATAAGGAATACTTGCGAGAAAAGAGGAAGACAAGTAGGGCTTGGAAAGAGAAGCGGGAAGAGATATCGATTTTTGGGCAGACACGTGATCATAGAGCTTCATCCTTAATTCTCCTCTTCCCTTTGTCCGACACTCACCTTTCTTCCACCCCTCAACTCCACCGTTCTCGTCCTTGGTGACACAACGCATGCATGCCCGAGCTTGTGGAATCTGCAGAATAAGGACGAATCCTGCTCTCAGCGAGGCACTTGTCCAATTCCTGATGCAATCGGCGTTGTCGGTCAGCTGTCGCCCATCCCTTCGACATGCTTTGCAAATCTTCCTCGTTGCATTCAGCTTGCCTTAATGGTACCACTTGCCAAGAAAAAGCCTGTGGTAGGACAGTATCGTCGAAGGAAAGGAAATTGAGGCTGGTAATGGTCCCTGTATACATTACCTCTGTCTAAAATATTTGAACCTCTCGTGTTTCTTGGATGGAATAAAGAAGGGGTTAAAGTATTATCCTAATCGGAATTAAGAGCTAGAGTGTCACGGAAGTGAAATGGTACAGATAGAAAGTAACACTGACAGTCGAAGACCACCTCCAACTTTCCTTCTCCACCGAGTCCTGGTACGTTCCGACTTCTTCGGCAGCTTTGCCATCTGAAAGACGGAGGAACTATACAACCACGGCTATAGCCTCAGACTCAATTTCGGCTTCTATGTCCCCAATGTCAATCATGACTTTATCAAATATCAGACTCGGAATCTTTTTTCTCCCCCACCTCTTCGTCTTATTCTTCCGCGCACTCGACATCCTTAGCTTCGGACTCTACCTCCGGCCTCTTTTTCTTCATGATTCCCGTCATCCTCCAACCAAAATATAATTCCCATCTTCGCTTAACTCTTCCGCTCCCCTTAATGAACTCCTCTCGCTCTCGCTCTCGCACCTCTCTCACCTCCATAATGTTTCCCGTTTTCGGTATCGTGCTCTCGAGGGTAACGCGGACAGACGCAAGTTCCAGCCAACTTGTTTTTTAGGGGCAAAACGGCTGCAGATCATGGTCCGCAAGGTTTTCACAGAATTCCCGTGGGAATTAAAGCTTCAGATTTCATGCCACAAATAGGAAGTTTATGGGGCCAATCGATGACGCTGACGTTAAACGTTATGCGACGTATTAAATCGGCATACTCTCCATACTCTGTGGTCTCGGCTCTCAGAAAAACACGCGATCGCATATTGCAAATGTCCTCGTTCACTGGAGAGGCACAATATTGTGCTTTCGAAGTGAACGAGGATAGACGCAAGTTCCAGCTAGCTTAGACAGCCGCAGATTAGGGTCCGCAGGGCTTTCCTACGATGTTGATAAGATATCACTCAAATTCGGGGATTTTATATTACCGAACAGGTATATAAGCTAGAGATCGACGTTAAGCGATGTACTTTAGAGAGGTGATCTTGTGCTTAGCTTTTTGGCCGCTCAGAAAGTAAGTCAGTTTGAACTTATTACATTTGTCCTCGTTAACCTCAAAAGCATAATATACGAAATAATGTAATTTGTGCATCCAAGTAGACATTCTTTGAGGTTTTGACTGACTGACTGAGTAACGCCCGCAATTGTGATCTACGCCAAAGTAATACAAGAACTCGGATACTGGTGATGGGTACCTAGTTGGTCGAGATCCCGAGAATGTCCATGTTGATGTAAAACCCATCGTAAGGTGCACACCTCCATAACATTACCGATTTTTGGTATAACCGTATCCTAGGAGCACGTGCTTTTATGTATGATATATTATTTTGGTATAGAAATCACTCTATAAGATCTACATAGTTATAGCCGAGAACAGTATTTCTCCGATGCTAGGCCCTTACATGTCGATAACCATGCTCTTCGAAAGGTATATTTTGTACAGCTTGCCTTGCGATCCTGTGTATCCTTAGGAAACTCAACCCCAAGATACTTCAAAATCTCAAGATATCTCAAACCTCAAGTCACTTCCAACCCAACTCGATCTCTGCTTTCAACTCCGACAAAAAGTAAAGTTCTCACCTACCCTACAATCTCTCGATCTCTCTAACAAAGATGGTAAAAGTGAAGCTACCAATCATTACTCTTACGTCTTTCGCCTTGCCAGCGTACGCGAACTTTTTCTGTTACGCATATACTGCCACTAAACTCGATCCCGCGTATGAACCATCCTATACTGCCTTCAAGACGAAAACCTGCCAAGCAGGCGGAGGCAGCTGGTTTGCTTCTCCCCCCGGAGTACCTCGTTGCTACGTCAAAGGCCCAACCTTTGAATTCTTCAAGAAAGAATTCCATCCATCTCTTTCCGCCCCCGGAAAACTTAACCTCCCAATCCGCGTTGCCTGGAATTGCGATCCTGCCCCCCAGTAACCGGTAAACATTGTGAGAATGTAGAGGGGCGTTGGAAGTGGAAGTTTACATTGGATGCGATGGAGGGCCCGTTGACGGAAATGTTTTGGGAAGTTGGTCGTTGGCGGTGATATACTCGAACTGGACCGAATTCTGGAGGATTGGACAATGGTTTTAACTAGCTCTACTTGAGTTCACTAGAATACATCTAACAGAAGACGTCATATCGCGTATCGTCCATCGTAAATTCACTATCGTATTGAATTCAATCCCAAATATAGCTCTAAAAACTCCTGCATTAGTACTTTGGCAGATAGTCTGCAGATTAGATCAGTTTAAGGACATCTAAAGGCCCTGGCGATTGAACTGGATTGAATTATTAGGTGAATCTGATCTGATCCAGTTTGACTATGTTAATACTACCGTAGATTCCGTACAAAGTTGTAGACAAGACAAAGGCGGCGTCTACAATTATTGTTAGTATTTTCTTGCCAACGTGGTTTCACTCCTGATCTCTCAGACAAAACCTAGCTGTACACTATTCGCTCGTCTACGGCTTTGCACGTGTAGTAGTAGTGGTAGTAGGATTTATTTACGTCTAGCGGAGGGACGGCCGAAGGCTGCCGTCCTAGGAGTTCCCAAGGGCTACGGAGACGGGCATGGTCGACCGACCTGTGACGATAAGAATATCGTATATATGAAGCCAGATCCCAACGCTATGAACCCAAAAATAAAAGAACTAAAGAGAATAAACGAAAGTTGGGCCCTACTACTACTATAAATAGTAACGAGGCTTTAAGGCTCGTCAAGAGACCGTGTCGACCCCGGGACGTAGTCGGGGGTCCTCTAGAGATAGAGAGTAAAGGACTCGTAGGCCTGGTATTATTACGCACTGTAGTTTCTAGTAGCGGGCGTGAAGCCGGCTACTCTGTAGCTCCAGCCGGTGTAAATCGCTCCGTATCTGGGACCAGTATAGTGTTACAGATCACCTCAAGACCAAAGAGCAGGGACAGCGGGACTTGCAGAGGATGGTTGGATAACAAGAAGTTGTTGTTAGGACTGATGTGGAGTGGAATCCGTTGGGCGCACAAGAGGGGACTGGTGCAACCAGGTCAGTCCTAAGAGAGAATAGTACGTGCAGGAGTCACGTGATATTCCCACAGTTCCCACAGCACTTGGCATTGCCCACAGTGTGGGAAGTGTAGGAATACACCTTGGCACCCGGAACCAGAAGGGTATATAGGGAGGACGTTGGACGGGCTTTCCTCTCTCTCTTTGTGGTTATCTCATGTTATGTTTCTCACATAGGAGCTTCTTCAACCTACTACAGTAACGACCTTTTACTTAGATACAATCAAGCACAAGTCATATGCACACGAAGCAAGCCCACCCCCAACCTTCATACTAACCGACAAGCGTTCAGGATTGATCTGAGGATCAAATCGGTTAGACGACAATTGAATTGGGAGATACATCGGACGGCTAGGATCTAGTGAGCCTCCAAAGAACCTGAGCAAGGGAAGATACTTAAGGTAAGTAGTTCCAGACTGATATTGCCCTTACCCCAAACCCGCGGACCAGAACAAGAGAACACAGGTGTCAAGAAGATCTTGACATAATCAACTGTGTTGAGAAACGAGTTCCCCGTAACATATAGCTAGAGACTACCGGGTGGTCTACCGGTCTCGTCGAGGTTGCAACCTCGAGGTGACCCCAGATTACGTGCCGGAGTCTGATGTGGTAGGAGCGTAAGCTCTAGGTTGGGGAGCCCTACCCGTGGGGGTTGTCGGGTAGTTTTCAAGATCGATCTGGATTAGATAGTGGGGTGTGGGTAAGAGCCGTCGTATCGAGGATACGACAGTCGGGCTCCTCGGGCTATCCGAGTGATATTTGATGGCTCGTATCTAGATTATTGGAGGGGTACAAATTGTACCGAGTTTAGGGTAGGTATATGATAGTATTTCTCCTCCAATACTAGGCCTTTGCTTGCCGATGATTGGACCCTTTGGAAGTACTTTATTACCGTGGATTCCGTACAAAGCTGTACAGTAGATTGCGGACAAAGCTGTGGACAATTTTACCCGGGATCTTAAAGTACGCAATGCAAGGGCTGCCGGCCAATCTTTAATCGTATTTTTAGGTTCCTTGACTTTCACATGCAACAACCTAGTCTAGGTCCGGTTCTACCGTGGTCCTACAAGTGCTGTGCATGAACGGGCTGACACCCCCCCCCCTGTCAATTTTGTCTCAGTCATGAAGCTAGCAAAATAAAGCAGATTCTACCTTTACTATCACCTCATATTCTTCATTATACAGCTTCAAATGCCTGGCAAGCATAAGAACCGTCAATCATTTCGTGATCCTGAGCGGCCGAAAGGCCAACGTCTCTCTGAGCGCGAGCGTACTCAGATCCTCACCTTATACCACCTTGCAGAATGGAACAAGACCCAAATCGCTCGAAAGCTTCGCCTTGCTCGATCTACGGTTATTCTTTGTATTCAAGAAGGCTATTATACACCTCGTAAGCCACCTGGCAGGCCATTTATGCTTACAAACCACCGCCGCCACCGTCTAATCAACCGAGCTACCCAGGATGCTCTACACCGACGAATGCCGCTTGAGCAGATTGCCTCGATTGAGGGTATTCAAGCCTGCCGGAGAACCCTTTTTCAAGCCTTTAAATGCGAGAGATTCTTCCGCCGTATCGCCGTCGAGAAGCCTCTTCTTACGGAGGCGCACCGAGCGGCAAGACTACAATGGGCAATACGTCACCAACATTGGGACTTTGAGCAGTGGAAACGTGTCCTCTGGACAGACGAGGCATCTTTTACAACAGGAGGCTTTGGTGTCATACGTAACAAGGAGGCCTGAGGAGAAGTATGAACCTTCTTGCTTATTACCAAAGTTTCGAGGTTATTCTTCTTGGATGGCTCATGGCTGTATTTCTGGGACAACAAAGGGACCTCTTGTAGTTTGTGAGAAGGCTTGGGGCAAGGTTACTGCTGCTATTTACTCTGAGCATATTCTGCCAGGGGTATGTAGTCATATTCACGAGAGGAAGCATATAGGAGGCTACTTTCGAGCAATCTTGATGGAAGATAACGCCTCCGTACATACGGCTAGGCTTACTCAGGCAGTACACTCTCAGTACACCTTAATAGGATGACTTGGCCAGCTAACTCACCAGATCTCAACCCAATTGAGAATGTCTGGCGGCTGTTAAAATATAGAATTGGGAGGCGCTTTCCGTACTCGGAAGCAGATGTACGACAGTATCTTGAGGAAGAATGGGCTAAACTTGAGCTAGATGACTTTATTAAGTATATAGAAGAGATGCCGAGCGCGTACAAGCCGTTATCGCAGCTAATGGCGGCCACACTAAGTGGCAACGTATTCCACCATCGAGTGGGTCAACCCATCGAGCGGGTCAGTTTATGCCAAGACCAGCTGCTCCCTTATCAACACAATATGTCTCAACAACAAAACGCGCAATCATCTAACAGAGAAGGCAGAATCCAGCTTGCCCTTTCTGCCTACAATACCCACCAATTCTGAAGCCTCCGGCGCGCTGCTGAGGCGTTTGATATACCTCCTTCAACATTAACTAGACGATATAACGGAATTACGTATCGCCTAGATACTCGCAACGCCCGACACAAGCTCACTACGACTGAAGAGCAGACAATTGTCCAATACATCCTCGACGAATCGAGGATTCGCGCCCCGGCTGTGTGAGGTAGCAGATATGGCGGATAAACTACTGGGTGTACTGTCATGATCGAACTATGTTGGTATTCGAATGCAGTTAAATGTAGTTAAATGTGGTGGTTCTGCTCGATCAGGTCTAGCGTGATCAGGTCTAGCGCGAGACCGGTCGCAAGTATTTAGACTCGTCTCTACCTCTTAGTTAGCTCCTCATCCTTACAACTTCGCACATCCCATAGAATTCAAGTCATGCTTCCAAGTCAAGTCCAAGGTCAAACGTGACAGTTTGTAAGGATCCCTTTTCACGATAAAAGTCGGGCTGCTATTGTCTACGCAGCCGACAAACCTCACCAACTATGCCCCGAATTCTCGACCTTCCCTCCCTTGCGGACGATACTACCACCCTCGAAAACAGTACTCTCGAAAACCCCCTAGCCTTCTACGACTTCTCTATAACCCCTAGACTCGCAGCAACCCTTACTCAGAAGATCCAAGCTACCTTTGCAACCCCGGCGGACGAAGCCTCAGTGTAAGAGTTCAACCCTCAAAGGTGTTTCGCAGGTGAGAGAAGACTGCTTGTATTTCGAAGTATCTAAGTACAAAGAAGAAAGAGTAGATACAGGAAGAACAACTTGTATATATAATCTTCCAAGTAGGAAAAGGACATGCTGTCCTGAGAAGAGAATAGAAAGGAGTAGAAGCGCATGTGAAACGGTCCCTGAATAATCCCTGCTAGGCGCACGTGAGAACTATCAGGAACCTACCAGGAATTGCTAAGAATCCACCTAGGATAAAATAGATATAGGATACCATCCCGTGACACTCAGTCAACGAAAATGAATACGTCCCAGTCTCACACGTTACTCTCGACCGCGCTTCGGCGCTCCCACTCCTCCAGCTTTTAGCTACCATCTCCCATATGTTCAACACAGCCCAGCGAGACCAGGATACCATGTCCCGTTCAATTCAAGAACTCAAGCTCGAAGCCTCTGAGAACGAAGCTCGCGCCCTTCGAGCAGAACTCCAGGGCGTTACTTCTCGCGAAATCTCTGCCCCTCGACCAACCCAAGGCGACATCTCTATCTTTGAAGGAGATAAAAACAAATACAAGAGCTGGCTCTTAGACCTCCGGATAAAACTCAGCGCAGACTCCAAAGCATTCCCTTCAGTAAACTCACAAGTTACTTACGCCTTCAATCGACTTGACGACAAGTGCAAATCCACAATTCGCCCATACTACAACGAAACTACGAATTCATGGCCTTTTGAATCCCTCGACGAATTTATCTCAAAACTCAACGACAGCTACGCTCCTCGTTTCGATACTCAAGATGCTATGAATAAGCTGCAGAACCACAAGATGGCAAACCGAACATTTGCTACTTACGCCGCAGACTTCCGACGCCTACTCCAAGAAGCCGGAATCACCCTCCCTCACGTCTCAGAACCCGCAAACCCCTTGGAACAACTTATGATTGTCAACTTTCGCAACGGCCTGAGCGCAGAACTCAGCGGAGCAATGATTCACGTCCCTACGACAAAGAAACTGGAGGAGTTAATCGATCTGTGCCACAACTGCGAAGCCAACATGAAACAATTCGAGAAAATCTCTCGAGCTCGAAAAGCTCCCGTATTCTCAGGATCATCTACATCAGCTACCGCTCCCTCTGCATCCCAACGCGCATTCCTAGTCTCCCCCGCCACTTTTCACGCTTTCGGAGATGCCATGGACATTTCAGTTATGAACCTCAACGGTAGTGCCGGCGCCGACATAGGTACCTGCCTCCCGTCTCTCCAGATGAAACCAATTGCATCCTGGACCCTGGAAGAGAAAGCCGCCAATATCCAATGGCGAAAGACCAACAACCGTTGCGGATACTGCGGAGAGCCCGTAGTAATTATGCCTAATGGTCAGAAGCACATCGCCGCCGTATGCCCTAAGAAAGCCCAGCGTGGACGCCCCTCCAATCAGTTCACTACTCCCAACCAGTTCGCCAGTGACCCCATGCAGTTTGGCAACTCCGGAGCTCGAAACTTCATTCCCCCTATGAGCTTTAGCAATATGAGTATGTCAGGAGCATCGAGAGCGTATCCACAGAACGTCCAGACTCCCCGGATCACTCAAGTCCCTGAAGAACGCTCAGGTTCTACCGCCTCTTCTAGCACCACAAGCTACGGCTTCGGATCAGCCCCATACACCCCGAGTTCGGAAAACTCACAGTCTCGTTGAAAAGATGTTCATCAAGACACGACAACAAATCGAAACGACATGTTCTTCACATCAGTTCGGCAGTTCTAGGTTACTCAGAGAAATCAACAGGAGAGATTGATGGACCAGTAGACTCTAGACCAATCATAGTCCCAATTACACTTAATGAATCGATCAAAACCCTCGCCGTTACTGATTCCTTTGCCACAGGAAGTTTCATAGACCTCGATTTTGCGCAATCCCACGGCTTTCCCTTTATTCCCCTCGAAAACCCCCGCCGCCTCAAAGCCTTTGACGGCGAACAGGCATCCTCTGCACCCTCTTACGTTACTCACGAAATCCACGTCTCCGTCAGAACCGGAGAACACCACCTCGAAACCACGAAATTCTTTGTTACCCGTCTCGGCTCCGCAGCAGTCATCTTTGGCACTCCCTGGATGAACCTCCACGGTGTGAAACTCGATTTTGAGAATCGTAGTATTCACTTCGGTACCCACTGTTCTAAGAAATGACTTCAGGGCCACAAGGGCTCTGTTGAGTATATCCCGCTCCCGTTTGGTGCCCGCGCACCCCCTCAAGAAACCCCGGACTCTCCTCGCGATTGGAAGATTGTCAACTCTCACGCTTTTCAATGGAATTCTAAGCAGCCCAATGCTCAAATCTACGCAATCAGTATTCAAGATATCGATAAATTTCTGGCGAAGAAACCAGATTACAAAGACCCTCGCCCCCAGTTACCCAAAGACCTTCACGACCTCGCGCACGCTTTTAACAGAAAAGCTGCTGATTCACTGCCCCCTTCACGCCTCGTCGACCACAAAATCGAAATTCAAGAAGACAAGAAAAACCAGTTACCCAACGCTCCTCTCTACGGTATGTCCCAGAACGAACTCAAATGCCTCCGGAAATGGCTGGAGGAGAATTTGGGAAAAGGTTTTATCAGAAAAAGCCAGTCCGACGTCAGTTCCCCATGTATCTTTGTCAAAAAACCAGGTGGTGGTCTGCGATTCTGCGTAGACTACCGAAAACTCAACGCCATTACTCGAAAAAACTGATACCCTATTCCCTTACTCCGCGAAACCCTAGACAAACTCAGCAAAGCCAAGTACTTCACGAAGATCGATATTATCTCAGCATTCAACGCACTCCGAGTCCACCCCGACAGCGTTCCTCTCACTGCATTCAGAACCCGCTTCGGTCTGTTCGAATCTCTAGTTATGAACTTCGGCCTCTGCAATGCCCCGGCGACCTGGCAGTCGTATATTAACGAACAACTTAAAGACTTCCTCGACGTTTTCTGCACCGCGTACCTCGACGACATCCTAATCTACAGCGAAACTCTCGAAGAGCATAAAATTCAAGTGCGGCAGGTTATCGAACGAATGCACGCAGCAGGACTCAACATCGACATCGACAAATGCGAATTCTACCAGACAGAAGTCAAATTTCTCGGTTTAATTATCACAGACCACGGAATCCGGATGGACCCGGACAAAGTCAAAACAATCATTGATTGGCAATACTGTACCACTCGCCATGACGTCCAATCCTTCCTCGGTTTTGCCAATTTCTACCGCCGTTTTATTTTCAATTACTCCTCCACCGCGAAACCTCTTACCGACTTACTGAAAAAAGACAAGCCGTTCTACTTCGGCCCAAAACAGCGCGCCGCTTTTGATAAACTCCAAGAAGCCTTCATCTCCGCACCAATCCTCGCACATTTCGACCCTACAAAGAAGTGTATTGTCGAAACAGACGCCTTCGACTGGGTAGGCGCTGGAGTACTCTCACAAATCGGCAATGACGGTTTGCTACACCCCGTCGCCTTCTTCTCTCACAAGTTCACACCCCAGGAGTGTAATTACGAAATCTACGACAAAGAACTCCTAGCAATCATTCGCGCATTCGAAGAGTGGCGAGGAGAGCTCGAAGGAACTGAAGACCCGATCGAAGTTATTACAGACCACCGAAACCTCGAATACTACATGTCAACCAAAAAACTCACTCGCCGACAAGCCCGTTGGGCCGAATTCCTCTCCCAATTCCACTTCGAGGAGACCAGGAAAAGATACTACGAAACCCGACGCCTTGACCCGCCGCTCCCAAGACCTCCCCTCAAACGTATCCGACCCGCGTATCCAGCACCAGTCACAGGTTATGCTTAAACCCCACACACTTGACCCTAAGATTCGAAAAGAACTAGCGCTCCAAGTCCACAATCTTTCATTATGCCCAGTTACGCTTCGTGACCACTCCTCTCCACAAGACTTCGAGAAAAACCCAGACTACCGCGACTCTTCCGAAAATGACGGGGACGAATCCCTTGAGCCCCTCAACGATATATGGAACAAACCTAGCAACGACGCAGTAGCTGAAGAACAAACCCCAACCACCCCGTTCTCCCCTCCGGACATATTCATCCCTTCGCAAGACCCAGACGACGAAGAGCTTATTTGGGCCGAAGACAAGTTTGAAGAACTCTACGCTAGAGCGTTGACTAAAGACAAAGAACCACGCGAAGTCTTGAAAAAACTACGCGACGGCAAAACCCACCACCGAACGTTGCGGATGCAGGACTGCGAAGAACGCGACGGCCGCCCTAGGTATAAAAAGTGTCTATTTATTCCCCAAGACGATACACTACAAGCATACATTCTGAAAGCGAACTACGACTGTAATGTCGCAGGTCACCCGGGTAAAGCTAACAACTTTCTCAAACTCCGCAAGTTCTACTACTGGCATGGCATGCACGCCACCTCGGACAAATGGGTCTCACGATGCGACGCCTATCGACGCGCAAAACCGAGCAACCTAATGTACCAAGGACTCCTCAACACTCTCGAAGCCCCTCAACGAAGATGGGAAGACATCCAGATGGACTTCATTACCGATTTACCTGCTACACGCAAAGGAGGTAATACCTGCCTCTTAGTAATTGTCGATCGCCTCACCAAAATCAAGCACCTTATTCCCTGCCAAAAACTCCCAGAAGCCCGCGAATGCGCCTTACTCTTTCTCCAACACGTCTACCGCCTCCACGGCTTACCTCGAAGCATTATCTCCGACCGAGGATCCCAATTCGTTGCTATCCTCTGGAAAGTACTCTGCAAACGCCTCGGAATCCGAATCCGCCTCTCTACCAGTTTCCACCCCGAGACAGATGGCGGGACCGAGCGAGCGAATGCCCAAGTCGAAATCTACATCCGTGCTTACTGCAATTATCAACAAGATGATTGGGACGAATGGTTACCACTCTGCGAATTCGTGATCAACAACACACCCTCCAATGCAACAAAACTCACACCATTTTTTGCCGCCTACGGCTACGATCCACGCTCCGGATTGGAAGCGCCAATTCAACCAGACCGTAACGCCTCTCGCCACGAAATTACCGAGACACGAAAAGCTAATTCCATGGCTGACTTCATGGCAAACCTTGAGAAGATTTGCTACAACGAGATCCGCCACGCCAGCGCTACCTACGAATATTTCAAGAACAAACATCGGCTTGGTTCTCCAAACTACAAAGTTGGTGACTGGGTTTGGCTAAACCTCAAGAATATCAAGACCACGCGCCCATCCAAAAAGTTCGACTGCAAGTTCGCCGGCAAATTCAAGATTCTACAAGCCCTAGACCACGACGCTTACAAACTCGAGCTCTCTACTTCTATGCATTGCCACCCCGTCTTTCATACAAATCTACTGCTCCCTGCCTACCCCCCTTCCGACAGGATGTTTCCAAACCAGAATGACTCGCAACCTCCTCCCGTCGATGTTGAAGAAAACGATGGAATCTACACCCTGGATGAAGTCGTTGATTCACGATTCAACAAAGCTACGAAGAGATTTGACTACAAGGTTAAATGGGAAGGCTATTACTTACCGACATGGGAACCCCTTCAATTCTTGCACAACGCAAAGAGCGCGGTTGATGAATTTCACCAGAGATATCCAAGAAAACCAAAACCAACCGGGTACAGACCTGGTTAGGATTCGATCATGCTTCAAGTTTGTCAGTCACCTCGCCAAATAGTTCAGTTTGAACCATTGCGCCTCGGCCTTGTTGGGGGGTACTGTCATGATCGAACTATGTTGGTATTCGAATGCAGTTAAATGTAGTTAAATGTGGTGGTTCTGCTCGATCAGGTCTAGCGCGAGACTGGTCGCAAGTACTTAGACTCGTCTCTACCTCTTAGTTAGCTCCTCATCCTTACAACTTCGCACATCCCATAGAATTCAAGTCATGCTTCCAAGTCAAGTCCAAGGTCAAACGTGACATGTACGCGGTGGAGAGCCAGTAGGGAAAAGCTGGGCTGAGAGGTTCATAACGCGCTCAGATGAGCTCAAGATGGCCTTCAATCGAGCTAAGGATAGGCAGAGGATACTACAGGAAGATCCAGAGATTATTGGCGCGTGGTTCAAGCTCGTTACAGACACCAAGGCAAAGTACGGTATCCACGACGAGGATACGCACAACTTTGACGAGATTGGCTTCCAGATGGGCGTTATTGGGTCAATGAAGGTCGTCACAGCTTCTGAAAGACGTACAAGGCCTAATTTAATCCAGCCAGGCGATCGCGAGTGGGTTACAGTTATCCAGAGCATCTGCGCCGCCGGGTATGCGACCCCGCCATTCATTATCTACAAAGGACGCGTTCATATCTCTGCGTGGTATGAGGAGGCAGATATACCACGGAATTGGAAGCTCTCGGTGTCTGAGAACGGCTGGACAAATAATGCGCTTGGTCTTGAGTGGTTGAAGCACTTTAACGCGTATACAAAGGCGCGGCAGGTGGGGGTATACAGGCTGCTTATTTTGGACGGCCATGAGAGCCATCTCAGCCAGGATTTCAAGGACTACTGCCTCGAAAACAAGATTATAACCCTCTGCATGCCATCGCACTCGTCGCATATACTCCAGCCCCTTGACGTGGTCTGCTTCTCGCCGTTGAAGCGCAAGTACTCCCAACGCGTCCGGGACTTGGCACGCCGACGCGTGTACCATATCAACAAGGAAGGCTTTCTCCCTGCCTTCAAAGACGCGTTTTTCGACGTGTTTACGAAAGAGAACTGTCAAAAGGCTTTTGAGACAGTAGGGCTAGTCCCTATCGACGCGCAGGTGGTGTTGGATCGCCTTGAAGTACGGCTACGAACCCCGCCAGAAACCCATCTCCCAGAAACGCCGTGGCAGTCCAAGACTCCAAGTAATACTTATGAATTTGGATCCCAATCCAAGCTCGTAAGCGAGTCTTTTACTCGGTCACCAGTTACTGCCCAGGCAGGCTTTTCCCAGCTTGTTAAGGGCGCTGAATTGATGCTACACCAAAACGCTCTGCTTGTTGCGCGTAACCGCGAGCTTGAAGAGCAATTAGCAGTAACAACGAACCGAAAATCGCGCAAAAGGAAGTGGATCCAGCAAGGTGGTACTATAGAGTATGGGACTGCAGCAGCGCAGGTAGCTGCAGAGGCGTCTATAGCGCCTCAGGGATCAAAGAAGGCTCGTGGTAGTGGTGGTCAAGAAATAGCCCGACCAATTCAACGGCGCTGTAGGAACTGCGGCGCACCTGGGCATAATGCGCGAAATTGTAAAAAAGATATAAGATATCTTCTGAATCAGATAGCAGCACGACGGACTTAGAATCTATTGTTGATAGCGATTAAATTGAAGAGTCGTAACATAAGTTGGTCGTGCCAAGCCTTTTTGACCCGCTCGATGTGCTGACCCGCTCGATGGTGGAATACGTTAATGTATACAAAGTCTGCTTCATTTTGCTATCTTCATGACTGAGACAAAATTGACAGGGGGGGGGTGTGTCAGCCCGTTCATGCACAGCACTTGTATCACATCACTGCTGGTGGCATGTGTACTAGGGTCACTGAGGTAGTCGCGCTAACCTATTGTATAGCTTGGCCCTGACGGCATGATCGGCGCTAGTAAAAGAAATCTACAAGGTAGTCCCAAAGAGATCACCAGGCTTGAAGTGGACTACGAAAAGAGGGTGTGGGAAGCTACACACTATGAGTTCCACGCCTGTTTGCCAGAAAGCGATCAGAAAAGGAAGAAGCACATGAAAGAGTTGACGGCCTTAATGATTAAAAGGCAAGAACTCACCGAAGGCCGCCTGATACTAAAGGGCAAGATCTGAACCACTGTGGAGGAAGGAGGTTTTTTTTCCCCTTCACTGAACGTTCAATAGAAGATCAATGGCGATGACATCCTGACAGTTCCGGCAGTTGGGAGTGTGAAGGTTGTGAATGGAAGATGTTTATGGGAAACGCTGGGATATTGAGTGTGTCAGGTCTACAGAGGTGTACGGTCGCTATCCCGATTAATTAATATGGTGGTGGATCACGTCGCCACAAAGAGTATAAATGGCATAGGATGAATCAGCGTTTGACTGGGCAACAGAAGGTCATCAAAGTCCTGAATGATGATCAGGTTAGCTGTTCATTATTCATGGTTAGTCGTGTGAGCTCGTGCAATCATAACATGGACGACTTGAGCTTTTCAGCCGCCTCCAACTCATTCATGCCATCATTAAAGCCATTAGGATCTCTCAAAAAGCTCTCATCACCCGAGAACTTCCAGCCTCTTTCTGCACCTCCTTTCAGATATGATGCCTGGCTGTTCGCAGTGCAGTCCCAACCTCCTTTGACACCCTTGCCTCTCCAACTGATGTCCGGTATATTTTTTGGCTCTGTGTTTGTCCAGGGAGCGATGTTCTCGTTCGATGAAGTTGTGAAATTTCGCCGCTTGAATTGTGACATGCCGGCGGTGTAGCATTGAAAGTCATCCTTGGTGTAATCCTCTGGCATTTCACCAGTCAAAGTGCGCCCAATGGCGATGATGGCAGCAGCATGTGAGCAGACGATTATACTCTTCCAACCAGCCTTGTCTGCTCTTTCAATCGTCTTGTGTAACGCGTAAGCAACTCTATCATGTAAGCCCTCGACTGTTTCCCCCGTATGTGCAGGTACGATAGCTGGACCGTCAGGATGTTCATGTAGGTCTAAACGTGGAAAGTGTTCCCTAAGGACGTCCATAGTGGCAGGTCTTGGATGTGTCCTATGGTCTCCCGTAGCACCAAACCATTCCTCAAATCCGTTCTCAACCACGATGCCTCTCTTGTATCCCTTCTGGTTCTGCAGTTTCTCCACTGCCGGCCTTATCGTTTGTAGACATCTGTAGTACGGACTGGAAAAGACTTGGTCTACGGGAGGATCGAGAGTGAGGGCATGGTGGCCGAGCTGTTCGGCTTGAGATTCGCCGTAGGAAGTGAGAGCAGGATCGGTGGGGATATTGGTAGGCGTGGGCATGCCCGAGAAGTATTGGATTGTGTATGGATCTACCGACCAAGTCATGCGGAACTGTTCTCATTTAGCAGGATACAAAGTAAGTGGTCAAGTAACATACGCCATGTCTCACGACATAGATGGTTTCCAGCACCATCTTGGACGAATGAGGCTGCGTTCAAGTTCGACTTCGTGGGGATGAGGCTCCCAAACTTGGGTAGCATCCGTATCGTAAGCGGACCGAGGACAACGGCAACTTCTCGACGAGTCTGAACACCAGGAATAAACTATCACCAAAACACTCCTGGCTCATTTGCCCTCGCCCATGATTTGGAGATTAAGTCATTCCCCTCATTCAAGTCATGTTTGACATGTTCCAAAAGAGAGGTATCGAGTTGTCGTATGGATTTCCGAGGCTTGACGGGGTCTCGGGGAGACCGTAAATCGGATGACCAGCATATATGAATACGCAGATAGCTTCCGACGTTGTTCGTTCCGTCCAGTCAAACTGTGAGTTTTGCACTTCACCAATCTCCGTTTTGGTGGTCGGAAATCCGAGTCTACATATACCTCCTGTCACGGCCGCTTTAAAGCCTTCTCTATCATGTTTCCGATCAATTTTCCAACGACGAGGAGTGTTGCGCCGACATGATTGAACTTCACGAACCACGGAAACTCGTGGCTAAGATATCACAAGCATGTTGCTCCACCTCATTTCCTCGCTGTTCCACATTCGCATGAACGATGTTGGGGATTCCGCCTCTGCTTTGTGAGCTTGAACCAGCCGCTTTCCTCAGCAATCGGAACGACACCGACTGCATCGTTGGATCCTCAGAATGGAAAGGCACGGCGTTTGAACAGCTGTATGAGGCTTGCTATGGCCATCTTACTGCGCAAAAAGCAAACAATCGAGGCGCTCTCAGTCTTCACGTTGTCGAACAACAACAAATCCCGGTATTCGCACCGCTAGATCCGGACTCTACATCTTGAGTGAACACAGTCACATCATCCAATCTTATAAGATTACCAAATGCCCAGCATTGCCCGCCGTCAAGACTCTTGCGGGCGAGACAGTCAGCCAGAAAACGCTTCTCGCGATAACAACTTCTTGATCCTACCTGACTGACTTCATAACAACAATACGGGTCCGAGTGTTATGGCCAGGTGAACTCTACATTCTACTCCTTGCTCCTCCACCATACGCCAAACCGCAATCTGCTCAATCAGTCTATCACACGCCACATTTCCCTCGCTCAACCTCACGAGCATCTCTGTCGTCCCGCTCAATCTACGACACCTTGTATCCGGCTCTCTGAGCGATCTGATCCCTTCCTGGAGATAGAAGCCATGGTTTCCTATCTCGGGTGTTACCGCGACAAAGAAGCCCGTCTTCTCGATGGAGCATTCACGAAGAAAAACACCATGACAGCCGCCGTCTGCGAAGAGTACTGCAGCAGTATCAGCGTGAGCTCATACTATCCTCTCTTTGGCCTTGAGTACGGCTCTCAATGCTATTGCGGTAGCAGCTTTGCTCAAGAAAAACCAGAGCGAGTAGAAGAATACTGGTGCGGGGTACCTTGCATGGGAAACGGTTCCCAAATCTGTGGAGGCACATGGTATATCAGCGTGTATAATATCACATCACCTCCGTTGGCCAAAACACTGGCCGCAACGTCAGCAGCAAGTACTGCAACACCGACAAGCACTTCTTTGTCTTCATCTACATCATCGTCAGCAGCAGCGGCATCACCAACGGCAACGCAGGAAAATTCGGGTGGCCTCAATACTGGCTCATCATATTCGGCAAACATTGCAGGATCACCATCGCCGTTGGTTCCGCAGGCCACTGTTATCGCTATCGGTGTGGTTGCAGCACTGTTCGCCGTTGCGCTTTTTGGTGTCATTGTATATCTACTAGTTTTCCGACGAAGATGGAAGAAGCACGTGGAGACACAACAGGAGAAGGAAATTGCGCAAACAATGGACATTCGCCACCGCAAGGGATCTCCACCTGCTGAGATGTGGGTCAGTCCTGCTGAAATGTCGGCAGAAAAGAGTAGACCTGGTAGTTCTAGAGTCACTCTCCCCCCGATTCCACCCCACAGTCCGTCGGTCAATAGAGCATCGATCAAGACTGCATCTCATCCTTTTGTGTCGGAACATTATGACAAGGATATCGGTCATTGAGGTAGTGGGAGACGAGAGCTTGGGAGCGTTCTTTTTTGTTTGACGGTATTGAGGCTTCGATATCCACTGTGGGCGCGGGTATTAGTAATGATGATGAATGTGGAGTAAGGTAGAGGAAGGTTTCTGTACGATGATCAATAATGGACAATAGCACTCGTCTTAACGTGTTGGCACGCCTTCGTAAACCGTCCGACTGTTACGTCCACCTCCTGTTGTTCCATGGTTATGCCCACGGATCAGCAGCATGGTTGTCTATCAATCTTCATCGGTCTCAAAATTTGACACCACCCTTTGACATCCATTCTTCACCAGCGCGCCCACTTTGCGACCACCAAAACCAATATATTGACACCTTGCGCGTGCTATTTCGATCAAAATTCTATCACGGTTCGCTCCGACACGCCCCTGATGGCAGTCCCAGACCTTCACCTGGTTGAAGCCATTTACACCAATCCAAACGTTGCGCATGTACAGCTTCCCGACGCGGTTCTACAAAGATGAGATCTCACGGGATACTTTGTACTGCTTATCAAACTTCAAAGCTGCTCGTGATTGTATTGAGCCGTCCGCAGACAAAGAAAGAATGGATCGTGTGATAATCTAATGGGCTACAATAGGTATCCTTCGCCGATCCTGTCAAAGAGTCTGGATAGGGCATCCGGCATCCTGCGGAAACAAAAGGCCATGGTATTGTGCGCTATAGGTGATATGATTTGCAAGGGACAAATAATTGTCATTCCCTCCCATCTCTCAGAGTCGTACGGGAAATCGGGAGTAGTGTGGAGAAGGAACAGCGTGGCTCGAGGAGTTATTGGGCTGCAACCTATGACCTCCTCTTCTCCGTCGCCCGAGCCTGCGAGAACTTCTAATAGAGGTATTGTTCGGCGGCATTTTTGGAAGCGGCTCATCAATACCTTCCGAGTTGATCAACTCGCCCAGGTCGGGTGCAAAAGGCACTTGGGGTCGATATCCCTATCTCTGAGGCTTTTGGGTAATCTTCCATCTTGGGTCTGGGATGACCGCATTCACGAGTGCGACTTTCGTTGGTACTAACGGGGTTGGAACTGTTGCTGCTGGTAGTGAGGTTGCGGCGAAATCTAGGATGTAGCGCATTACACACGGAGACAAAATGCCCTCACACAGTGATTGATTGATTGATTTTATCCTACTCGGTTGCAGCCGCTTAATCAGGCAGCTATGTCCGGTTAGGAGGACTTCATCAGACAGCCGACACGTGATAGATTACATAATCCACCGCGCCCCACTTCGCCCCGTTCACTGAAACAAGACCAGCTGTCCCCTCCGTCCTCCCTCTTTTCCCTTAACCAGTATCTCCAAATGCCCGCTGGCTCTTGTAGATACTGGGTATTCTGCTAGTATATCTGTGCTATGTAGACTCAAGAGGCAATGCCTCGTGTTTCGCTATCCTTCTACCTACAGTCTCCCTCTAATGCTCAGCTTTGTCTATCTGTTTCGCCTTATCCCTCAAGGCCAATGGGTTCCCTAAGTATGTTTCTGCTTGTGAAAGTTGCCTTGCACCAGATTCCTATGCGGCGGTGTATTTGGTTGTGTGATGCTGGAGACAATAGTAACCATCGTAGTCGTGATTTCGCTGCTTGGGTGTGATACTCCGGGTATGCCCGTGGACGAGGCTGTCTGGTAGCTGCCGTATTGTATGGCGCCGATCGTGCTATAGACCTGCCGTCTTATAGTCGGAGCCTATCTGCTGCTAGTCGCTCTCCCTACTTGCTATATCGCGCTCCTACTCTTGCCAATGCCATAACTGGGACGCAACAGTCTGGGGAGAGGCTCAAGGCTACGTCTGCTGGCTTGTAGGGAGGGGATTTGCCGCCAATAAGCTCCTTCTATACGTCCTTACTGCTTACTGTGTTGCGCACCTACTCTTGCCAATGCCATAACTGGGACGCAACAGTTTGGGGAGAGGCTCAAGGCTCTGAACATCAGCTTGCAGCAGGACGGTTTGCGGAGACGATAGTAGATGAGGTTCTCTAGCAGCTGCCGTATCGTGTCGCACCGATTGTGTTGTAGACCTGTCGTCTTATAGTCGGAGCCTATCTGCTGCTAGTCGCTCTCCCTGCTTGCTATATCGCGCACCTACTCTTGCCAATGCCATAACTGGGACGCAACAGTCTGGGGAGAGGCTCAAGGCTACGTCTGCTAGCTTACAGGGAGGGGATTTGCCGCCAATAGGCTCCTTCTATGCGTCCTTACTACTTACTGTGTCGCGCACCTACTCTTGCCAATGCCATAACTGGGAGGCAACAGTTTGGGGAGAGGCTCAAGGCTTTGGGCAACAGCTTGTAGCAGGACGGTTTGCCAAGACGTTGGGAGAGGTTGTCTAGTCGTTGCAGTGGTGTGTGGTGCCGATTGTTGCGCACCGGGCGTCTGGTGTTTGAGTTGTGTTGAAGGTATTGCCGTTCTAGCAGTGACTCGTCGACTCGGAGCGTTGCAGTGTCATCTGGGGTGATGGACTAGCCGGGAGATAGTGACTAGATGGTTGCTGTTGTCTTTGGTGGACGCATCGTTCGTGTAGCTTGCTCATGTATTCGTCTGCTTGCTCTGCCGTGGCCGCGACGGCGACTCTAGAGATATCTCATCGACGCTGAGGGACGCGCGATGGCCTCTAGAGGCCGGAGCGGCCACTGGCAGAGGTGTTTTGATGATCTTTAGATGATACTTCTGTAAATTCCAAAAATTGAGTTCTCGCTGTGTGTGCTGTTTTTGCCCTCACACAGTGGCCATTTTTGTTTTGAGACGTGAGTTACGCCGGAGTGTAACGTGAGCTGTTAGTAAGCAACTCGAGCTGTGGCTGAGCACCCATGAGCTGGTCCTGAGCGAACGTGAGCCGGCGTGAGCCGGCGTGATCGTGCTTGATTCAAGCCTGAGCCTCTCTGATTGTGCCTGATTTTATCCCCGAGCAGCATGAGGGTCTGAAACTGGGCCCCAATCAGCTCGTAGGGATATGAGGTGTCACAGACTGACTGGTCCCATTTTCGGGCCCCAGTCATCTGTGGCTTAGCTCTTCGACCCCGTCCGTGTACCGGCAATACTTTCCTTTGATCTGCAGTCCTCAAGGCGGCCTAAATAATTCGATTCGCATACAGTGTCGGCAAGCGAAGTGAGAACTGTGGGTCGATTGTTACGGCTGAGTTCAGCTAGCGGTACATAATGATCTTTGTAGCTTTCACAATTGAGTTTAATACAGAGCAGAGTTTAAAAGTTTCTGAATATATCTTCAATCAAGTTGAAAAGAGACTTTACATCGAAAGACTATCAGCTCACTGAGTTATTATCCAGAACCCTCTAACAGAAGTGATAGTGACCAAAGGCTCCCCAAGCCTTATGACAAGGTTAGTCTGTTCTATTCTGATCACCAATGACTGGACGAGGATCGCGAGGGGTGACATCAAACAAAACATCGCCATGAAGGAGTACGGGCCCGCTGCCGCCACTGCCAGGGAGGCGTCTCTGACGAGTTGTTTGACGATGCAACCCCCAAGTGAGTCGGAACCATACATTGCAGGACGTCTGTCGTCGTCAAAGCCACTACGAGGGCGCGTCTCTTAGACTGACGAGTTGTTTGACGAGACGCCTCCCAACAAGTGATTCGGAACCATACATTGCAGGAAAACAGCTTCAGCCACTTTCGAAGTCATCTCAACACCGTCACCTCGGGGACACATCCTCCATACTTCAGGGACTGTCACAATACTTATACCTCATTGTGGCCCGCCTCTGCCGCTTTAAGATCCTATCGCTTTTTCTGTCGTCAGTACAGAAGTGCCTCCAAAACGCCGTATTATATGTCCTCCAACTACCTGGACAGGCGCCCAAATTCCATCATCCAACGCCGCCCTCTTGAGGTGGTTCTTTCCTTCCATTCGTGCCTGCTACGATCACGATGGCCAAGACAAGAGTCGAAGGTAAACGCGTAACCGATCGAAAGGCTCCAAACGCTGCGAAGAAAGCCAAGCAAGGCCGTGCAACGCAAGGTGTAGCCAAGCAAACGCGACCTAGAGGCAGATCGACTCGCCTGGAAGCCGGTGAAGGGGTTGTGAATAAGCTAAAGGATGCTAGAGGCAGACCACGCAAATTACGAATTGGAGAAGAGGTGGAGGTGCTGGCGAAGCAGCAAACGCAAGCCACTTCCGAGGCCAAGAAGACCAGCGACACACAGGAGATTAACCTCATGGCATCGAAGGAGGCGAACCCGTGAATGAGGCTAGTGCTCATGGATTCCTCGCCATCAACAGTTTAAGCTCTTCCCAGGATACAGCAGGAAGCGCGAAGAGTGTGAGAAAGTCGGAACGCATTGATGCTGCGCATAATTCATTGCCAACTGGTTCCAATCCCGCAACAGTCTTCACCGTCCCAAGCCCGAGAGCAAGGTTCGCAGCTAAGGGACAGAGTCAGAACCTTGGGATTGTGCTGGCCGACATTGGAAACTACACCACTACAGCATCTAGGGTGCTTGGCCTCGGCGAACTCGAAGATGTAGATTTCTGGAATGGAGCGGCTGCGGCGCGTAGTAGCCAAATACGGACTCGCATTGTGGCTCGAAAAGGAGAAGACGAAGAATGGGACTTAGAGTTCGGGCCGGATACAGACGTGGTGTGCGAAAAGGATGGCGAAGTGTTCGTTTTTGATAACATGAAACTCGCCATGAATCCGGCAAGCGAACACTTCCAAGTACAGCGGAGAAAAGAGAAGAAGATTGGAATGAAGGCAATCTATCGGAGATTCATCGAGTGACTTTTTCACACAATCTTTGACTCATCGAAAACGGCCAACCCAGACATACAATACTTCCGCGTTTGCACCGGAGTTCCAGCAGAATGGCTGGAAAACGTTTCTCACCAATACCAAACGATTATTGAAAACGTGTCGGGGTGGGAAGGAAAGGTTGATGTTCACATCATTAGCGAGCCCACTACGGCCATCAATGGCCGGTTGAAGTCGTTGCTCGTGGGGAAAAGGAGAGGACTCGGAGTGTATCTCGAAGACACCGAGCATGGCGGAGTGTCAGATATTGGAGATGCAACCGGAGTACGTCACACATTGCAAAAGCTTTACCCACTGCTAATTCAGGTAGAATATCACCATAATTTACTCGGAAAGGTACTAAACTGTCGCCAGCTCCACGGAATTGGTAGGCTTTGGCAGTCTTAATAGGATTGTTGGCGACACCCTCAGTACCTCGGGGTGGCTGAAAACTACTTTCGGCGACCAGTCTAAAACAACCTTAGAGATTTGGATGCAGACGACTTTCCTGATAAAGTATAAGCCAATACTTGGCTCAGGCCAGCAAAAGAGGCTTGAGATCAACAACCATGTGTTGCCAGCCAATTTGGCGGACGACATCGAAGAGAAGGTGGTCTGCCATCTTGACAGAGTGATCGAATGGAGCATCGCCTGGTTCAATGAATGGACTAAACGTACAGAAATTAACCTCAAGGTCTGTCGTCCTAATTGTTTGTTTCAATGATCGTCATCCGTGCCGTTTCGAAGATTCAACGGCAAGGCAGGACCGTATTCGGTTTTCCATAATCCAAAAAATTCATGGTGAGTTTTCAGGCTTGTGCTACGAATGCGTTCTAACACGGCAAGTGGTGAGGACGTGCTGGATGGCCTCAAGCAACAGCCATATATACGAAGCACTATCCAAGATTTCCAATTCAACTACGGCTTGGCTCAGGACCTACCTGACGTTGCCGTGGGTGAGACAGACAAGCCTCAACATGTGCTAGTCATTGCGGAAAAAGGCACGCGGGTTCCAGACGTCATATCGTCTTTACCGTACTACATTCCTCAGCCACCTGATGGGAAATGGGAAATGGACCTCACGATTCTGAAGTCAGACAAGGACCTTTCTGACATAAAGCCTACAAAGGGGCTCAATCACAAAGAAGTCATCGCTGACGGCTGGACAGAACTTCCGACTCACAGAACTGCTCTTCCCTTTAACAACTCAATTGAAAACTTTGGAGTTTCGAGCGTGGATGCTGAAAACAAGCCAGTTATCAACGGCTGCGTCTACATCCTCATCGAATTGCGAGGGATCCAGTTCGTAATTCACGCTATTGGCCGTTTGAATGGTAAAGAGGACGTGGGCTTGCGCAACTCACGCACCACCAAGCGCCTTGGGTACGGAGTCGACGAGTTTGAAGGTACTTCAAAGTATTTTCACGTCATAGCATCTACCCCCATTAGAATTCTCCAAGGAACTGAAGCGGAACCGATCGGTACGTATGGAAGCAACGTATACCGTTGAAACGAATCCATATTCTAACTTGAGCACTGCAGAAATCGACTCAGAGAGTGATGAGGATGAGATGGATGGCGATGATTAGAGTACGATTTTGCCTTGTTCCGGTGACTCGTCTCCGATCCATCTAATCTTTTGTTATTCCTAGCGCCTTTTTGGTTGGTTGTCAAGCATTATCAGGTGCGCGGATCAATGCTGTGTTGCGGAACAATGCTGTGTTGCCACTGGGACTTTCAACAAGATGGAAGCAAGTCTGAGAAGATGCGCAAGGGACCGTTGCGATTAATACACATCCATCTTTATGAATTCTCTCATCCGATATCCACACACGTCCTGTGCCCAATTCCATGCTATTCCTGCCCTTAAAAGTTGTGTGGAGCGTGCGGAAAGATGAGGATTGAATGAAATGATGGGAGAGGAGTAGAGTTTACTGCTATTTTAATTATAATAGTGATGCCTTATTCCGATCTAAGTAGAAGCAGAGGTATACATCTGCATTTTCTAACATCGCCAAAGATCTTGGACCGTCATTGATATGCAAGCCGTCCACGAAAGAGTGTACGTGTAAATGAGCGTTGGAGAGCGCGTATGGAAGCGACTTTGTGCTGTGGCTTAGCGGTTTCCCTAGAAAGCTGCTATCGTCGTGAAAAGAGCATATGTAGAGTGTGAATTTCAAGACGAGTTTCGCAACTACGGAGAGCTGTGGTGGTAGGGGTGTGGAGAGGTGTGGAGAGGTGTGGAGGTCACAGAGGTTGAGGGTGATGACGTATAGGGCGTGAAGGGCGGAAGAGGCAAAGGGAAGAGGCGGCGGGCTGGAGCGAGCGGATCGTGGCGGACAAAATATGCGAAAGTTTGGTTCGATTTAGAAACCCTCGATATGCAGAGTGCAGTCAGTTTAGCAACCACAGTATTTCCTGCAAAACTTCTGCTTTCCTCCGGCGGCGGAGCCACCCAGCCGAACTTTAACCGACACCTCTAAACTTTTTTATACTTAGCAAATGGCTAACAACTCCCCACGTGACAAGCGGGGAAGTTCGGGGGAGCTCGGATTTTGTTTCGCGACCAGCCAGCTTGACGCTCTAAATTACTTTCCTACTTGCTTGTATGGCCACGACCGTAAGTCTACACCCACAAACACTACGGTCACAAACACATTGTAAACGCCAAAATCACGGAAAATACAACCAAATCACCGTTTTTTACGGGATTTCTCTCAGGAATTCTCATTGTACTCAAAAAAAGTCCGTAAACAATCTAGCATTCAGTCTATTGTAAATTTCAGCCCTTTTTGGGGGTTTTTGGCGGGGAGATCCCCCCCCCCCCCAAAGTCACGTGCACCGCATCGCCGCATCGCCGCAAAAACAACAACAAATCTAGCTCTATCACCAGATTAACTATATAATTACAGCGACATAGGCAGATAGCCTCCAATCCAGGCCCTAAACTGGGGGCTATGCATCCTCCGCGTCCAGGGTCTTTGCCCCAATGAAGCACTCGTACGTGCAGACTCTTCCAAATGCCATCTTCTTGTTAGATACCGTGGAAGCGATGATATACCATGACTCTGATTCTTCGTCAATTTCGGGTAATTGGCCACTCAGTGACTTGAACCAACTGCTTCCTTTCTGACGTACCAGGGCTGCGTCTTGCTGTGTCTTCTTTTTCAATGCAAGAGCTTGTTTGGCCAAAGAATCTTTCTTTTCAGCTCTCTTTCTCTCGTTATTATCGTTAACATCCACCACAATTGACGTTTTTTGAAAGCTTCTTTTAGCACTCGGGGCCAATATAAGAGTAGGGTCTTGAGGGTCTCGTTCCTTGCGCTTTTTCGAGGCTATCTGAGTAGATTGTAGAGTAGAATCTAGCGCTTCAAGGTCGCCATCAATCTCGTCAATTCGAGCGCCGTAGTCATCGCGTTGGTCATCGCTATAGACGCTAATATCATCATCGATATTAATCTGATCCTGAGAGTCCTCGAAATCGGCGGCCTCATCGTCGTATGTATATGGCAAAGATGGCTCGGCAGAAACCGACCTCGAATAGATACCAGGTGTAGCAAGCACCTCGGCGACATGAGATGACTGTTTTGATGGCTTTGAAGGTGTAAAATCGATCATTCTGGCACCCTCGGTGTCTTGAATTGCTAATGAAGTTGGTGTAGATATTGGTGTAGATTTCAACTTTGCCCTGCCATTTTTTCGAGGAACCTTTGGTGTCATTATAACCTTTCTTCGTCGGCACTCTTCGGTACGAATATAGTCCAACTTGATCTTTAGTAACGCTGCGGAGGGCCAATAGCCTACGTATCTGGATAGAGTGGGACTTTCGGTATGGAGGGCGGTGAACAGATTTTGACGATCTGTATGACTCTGAGATTTAAAAGGCTTGGTTTGCTTAACGGGATTAAAACGTGTACTAAAAGAGAGAGATAAGTAGCTTTCTTTGATGGGATATTGAGTAGTTACTAACGCTTCAAGATTCAGAGTCCCATCACCATTGCGAATCGGAACCGACTCCTTTTGACTATAAGATCTCGCGATATTGAGTGACTTTGCTACCGCAGATTTATAGTCTGCAATCAGCTCCTTGCGAATATTCTCCGGGTAGTTCCGCACGGCCAGATTAATGGTGACGAGGATGTCTGCCAAGGTGGTGATCTCGGTATCAAGAGGTTGCTCAATCGGGCGTTCACTCAAAGCTGTTTTTGGCGCCATTATAAGTCTTTGAAAGGTTGTAATCGTGAAGGTATAATTATCTACAGCTAGATTCTCCTATTATACACCTCAACCCCACCTTAGCATGACACCTAGACCGTTTCATACACCAACAATAACGATATATCCGAATCAGTAGCCGTTTCAAACGTCTCGAGTCAATCCGGAGGTGGATTCTGCGGCCGGTAGCCTCAGAATCTCACACCTCTATTGTGACTCGAACACATCACTCTCGCTGGCATACCAAAAATGGCTGTATTCTGCTTTTTTGAACGAGATCTAGCGAATCTATACATCGATGTTCTATCCGGACTCGTACAAGACATCGTGAGGCTTGGATACGACGTCAAAACCTCAATCTTCCTACCTATAACGCTGCAGATGAGCCCGCCGGCATCGAGACCGATGACGAGATAGTCGATGATGAGTCTCACACCCCGCCAAGCCCTCAGAATGAGCAGAATGAGCCACTAGATTACGATTCTGATATCGATATTGGTGATGGAATCGACTTTGAGCGAAGTAAGTTAAAGTTAACTTTGAGATAAATAGGAACCTTCAGCGATTGAGCAACTTCAATTCTTTTCGAGGACGATATAACCTCATTCTACACTACTTTTAATCCCTTTAACGTCCTCTTAGCAGAATTGGCCTTTCATTTACGCTGGAGGTCCCCAAGTTAACATAAAGCTAACTTTCTTTAAGTACGTCAACTCTCCGACGCCCAATCACGGTATCTACAACTCTCTGAATGGGTTGATTACCATGTCAGCCGAGAACAATACAATATGCTACGCTATATCGTCGAGGATGGGTGGTCTACACAGTTGCCAGATCTACGCCGCCGCGGCGATGTTCTTACGGCACTGACGAGGCTCGAGGGTAGAACCTTTGACTGCTGTATCAAGAGTTGTATTGCATACACTGGCGATTACGCTAATCTAGAGGGTTGCAGTAGTTGTAACGAACCTCGTTATTACTATAGCACTCGCCGTGCACGAAAAACCTTCCTATATATCCCTCTTATACCTCGCCTCAGGTATCAATTCCAATCGGCTATACGAGCAGAGACCCTCCAAAAACACCACCAAAAGTACTGGATCAACCCTATTGACCAGTTACCATTAGTCTATGATGACTGGTGGTCCGGCGAAAGGTACCGAGATCTCAGAAAAGAAGGCTATTTCAAGCGACCAACTGACATCGCTTTTGCACTACATTATGATGGCGTTCAAGCTATCAAATCGGGCAATCACTCGGTCAGCCCAGTCATCCTCGTCAACTATAACCTACCACCATCGATTCGCTATAAGAAGGGTAATATATTACTCTCTCTCGTCATTCCAGGGCCCAACAAACATGAGGATATTGACAGCTATCTAAGGCCTCTCGTTGACGAGCTCAAACTTCTCAAAAATGGGGTCAAGGCACACAATAAATACCGTGGTAGAGAGTTCACGATGCGAGCGAATGTGGTGTTGGTTTGTGGTAAGTCCCTCTCTATTTCAATATATGGTCATTCGGTTACCGGAGACATCTATAATAATATTTATTTCAACTTCATTCAATAGTCTAGATACTTTTTTAGCTAACTAACCTACCATATAGGTGATGGCCCTGCAGTATCTGAGCTCTGCGGAATGAAGCACCCCGGTAATGCAATGAGTCCTTGTAGATTCTGCTGTATTCGAGCCAAATGGTCGCCAGGGCAAAAGACTTATTATGTTCCTCATACAGAGCATCAATTAAAGGGTAATCTACATTTTAGAGAAGCCTTACGTCAAGAGATTGAGGATACATTGTTGCTTGGTAAGGGTTGGGCAGATCTTGTTGGTAAGTACCGGACCAGTTAGAATCACCCTCAGCATACTTCTACGAGATAGTATGATTATTAAGCCGTTTTACTAACAAAAAGCCTTATTTCATGACTATTTTGACGCCTTGGCGTGGAGATCTACTCATACCAATTCAATTAATCAGCATTGACTAACAAACCTAGGAGTTGTACGAAAAAGCATCCTCTTAGAACTAGATACCCTCCACTTCCCTGATAGCTTCCCTGTGGATCTTATGCATTGTATTCCACTCAATATCATGAAGACTCTCTGGAAAACCTGGAACGGTACTCGGATCAATACAGATAAGAAAGATCACGATACCTATACACCAGGTAGTGACTATCTTTTCAACTCATCGGTAGCGAATATCGTCTCGAAGACTCTACGTCAATCTCGTACTACAATGCCCACCAAAATGTGCTGGATGCCAGGGAAATTCGACCATATTCGTGGCTTCAAATCGGCTGAATGGCAGGACTTCCTTGAGACCTATGGGATATCGCTTCTACACGGTCATCTATATGGCCCTGCATACTCAAATCTTTGCGATTTATACGAGATCTGGTATATTGCTACTGCAGAATCTGTTACACCTGAACAACTCAACGATCTCGAGATGTTTGTATACAGATTTGTGAGCCAATATCAGCGAATCTACTACGGTAACGTACCGGAGAGGTTAATGGCTTGCTCAATCAACCATCACTGGCTTCTACATCTACCCGATATCATCAGAAAAAACGGCCCTTGCCGTTACTATTGGTCATATCCACTCGAAAGATACTGTTTTGCGGCAAAGAGTCACGGTACAAGCAAGTCACAAATCGCCATTACTTGTGACTGCAACGAATGATCTTGTACGTTGTAAGGTAGATATTTTGTTTAAAAATCAATCACTTTCACGGTGAGGTCTGAAGCTAAATACACCATTTTCATGAGATATAGAATTGATGTATCTAACTGTGATTGACTGCCGGCAAGGGAATCTTCCGTTCTAAATGTACCCCGATTCTGGTCTCAAGGTCCTGATTGTGGGCCCAGAAGCATCCTAGATTGGAAATCGATGTGAGCTCGTCCATCCGCACAGGACAGATAGCGTGTGGTCAGCCGAACAATAGAACGGGGCGGTGCGTGTGGATACAACACCTCCATTCGCTAGAAGTTGCGCAATGGACTACGTAAGCGATCGACAAAACCTGGGTCCCTGGTTCGTTACGACTCAGCCCCATGGTTCCTGTCACATGGGTCCCTGTCTGCGGGACAACTGCCAGATCGTCCATGTTTCGAAATAACGCCTCCCGTGCAGGCTTAATTCAACTTCAAAGTAAAGCCAACATGCGGACTGAAATGTTGCACGAATTAATTTGATGCACTAGCTTCTCTAAGGTCACTCATCCGTCACTTCGTTTTCAAACTCTGAGCTTAGCTTCTCGAAATTGACCAGTGCTTCCTGAAGAGATTTGACCACAAGTCGAACTTCTTCAAGTAAATATATGCTAGCACCATGCTTTCTTCGTTGGTACTGAAGTTCCCTTCTAAGTTGGGCATTCTCCCATTCTCTTTGTTCTTGTATGATGGAAATATCTAGAGTAGGCATTTTCTTGCCCGACTCTATCCTTCTTGAAGGTGGATCGCTCGTTGGGTGAGTGCCCTGCTTGCGGGTAGCCTGGGCAGCATTGTTCTTTGGGGGTGTGTCAGAATTGGCTATGGGACGGATCTTAAGCTTGTTGTAACTCAGCATGATGTGATAATTTTCTGGTTCTGATGGCGAACCTTATTTGGTCATAAGAATTGTGAATATTCGTGAATACTGTACAAGGTCAATACCGAAGAGTTATACTGTCTTAATGCTGCTTCATGCCCCAAAGGTTGCCCGATTCTGGACCCTTCAGCCACTCTCCGAGCATCTTGTCCCGTTTTCAGGGCCCTGAGCAACGCTGACCTGCTTGGGTATCGATCTAGAAAGAAAGTATTGATTTCCGCCCGACACGAGCATTGGAAGAAACAGAGTTCTCATTGCAAAGATCCACTCAGCTAAAACAAACCGAATTCTATCGTCAATACATTGAGAAATAGTACCATAAGCTCATTTGGCTGGCCCGACCAATTTTTCAGCAGTCAAATTCGCGAGATTGCGGTACTCCTGAAGGTCACTTAGCAATTTCTTCGAGTCTGCCCGAATTTGCTCCTTCCGTTGTTGAATCCTTTCGTATTATTAGCCATCAAAGTCTTCGCAAACGCGCTTGGATTTGAGGGTGGGCGCTTGGAAGAGAGCAGGCTCATGACCAACGAGATCATCAGTGAATTTTATGGATCAGTGGGTTCAATGATGTTTTATCGAGACTGTGAAAGAATATTAAGAGTCTTTGATATTGCTGAAATCACGTGGCAGTGAGGATTCAGGTTTGGGTGGCTACTTCTCCGAGATCTGTTGGGAAAGGTTGTTAATGGACTTCTGGAACAGGGAACGTGCCGGAACTACTTGGAACAAGCGAGCCATTTTATAGAAGGGGCCGTTATTTAGTCCATCTATATATATCTCGACAAAGTTCTTTGGATGGATATCTGCACACTCAAGGGTCATGGCATTTGTTCAGCTTAAAAAATAATCCGACATGTTGGTGTGTGGCGAACTGCTATGCCGGTGGTGCAAAAGCCTTTGGCTTTGCTACCTGAGCAGCTACTTCTTCTGTCTTCAATGGAATTGCGGGTGATTCACGAATAAAGCGAAGATCGTTCTCAGTCTTCATCTCTGTGGATTCTGCAGTGCTTTGTGATGATGTTGTGGCTAGCCGATACTACATACGAAGAAAGGTAGACAATTGCTTCTTTTTATCATTGCGGGTACCAGATTTTCCCCTTCGGATTATGTCGATTGGTAGGCGAACTCGTGTCAATAAACTGTGCGGAAAATGCCAGCATCTCATGGCCCCCGATATAGAAGTCCAATCGCGAACATTGCGTCCAGATGAGCTTGCCCCTTACCTACTAGTTAAGATCCGAAACCATTCACAAATCAGCATCAGCGTCCTTCATTCCCGCCTCGTCGTAATCGTGCTCTGGTAGGACCTGCAGCATGTTAAGCATATGATCACGACACCAAACAATCATAACAGCAAGAGCGATACAGGTCCAGACGTCGTGGACACTTTTGCTCAAATGAAACCATACCATCTGGCGCGTATCATCCAACAGTCCCAAAGGCTCATAAGCTACAAGCCCGAGAAGAGTACGCTTAGACACGATACCGTACAGAGTGGGTGGTTCGTAGAGGTAATGTTCGCCGTTGTGGTGATATATAGTTGGAGGTCTGCCATCAATACTGCTCAATGCTGCCTGGACTGACTCCTCTAGGGTGTTCTCGGTAATACGAAGAAGATCCACAACTCGATCCGCACGTCTGCGAAGCTTTTGCAGGATCATGTCCCCAAGCACTTTATGTTCGGTGCCATACATTGCGCTTGCGAATGTGAAGAGCTCGGGGACGTATTTCTTGCGTACTTGTCGCTCGATTCCGGCATCTTTGTAGGCCATCTTTGCGTACTGTTTAACATGCTGTTCCACAAGACCTTCTGGGCGGCGCTTGTAGAAAGAGTGGTTTTTGCGGCCTAAGTTGTCGCGGACTCGTGGCGCCATCTCGAGGAATTTGGTTATCGCCCACTTCATGGTGGTGTCGTAACTTGGCGTGAGTGCGCGCAGGAGGCCGGCGTCAGGGTTGCAGCGGTTGGCGAAAAGGTCAGCGGGAAATTGGGGGAATTGAGATCGCCAGCTGTCTGGAAATAGAACCTCGCGCTCTCGTCGTTCGATGAGCAGGTAAAGCTCCACGGTCTCCTGATTCCACCCGTGGTCATTGATCATTTTCCAGCCTCGGATTCTCTGGTGGTTGAGGAAGGCGGCCATGTTGAACTCTTCTTCCTCGGGGTTCTCGGCAGCCTTCAGCAGCTCCTCATCCTCGTTCTCGATACTGGGTAAGACGTCGGACATGTCTTCATCTTTGACGTAATCGTCGTCCTCATCCTCAGCGAATGGCTCGAGCTCATGGAAGTTGCGCTGGCTCTCTGGGGAAGGATACGGGATGTGCTTATCTTCACAGTCAACTGCTTTGGTGGGTGCGGTGACGGGCGAAGAGTTCGGGGGGTTTGGCAGCATTGGCCGCGGTGGTATGAGTGGTATGGATGAAGCTACAGCTCCCATGATAGTTAATAAATGCGATGAGTGCGATGAGTGCGAAGTAATTGCGTTGAAAGACGATTTGTTGCGATGCAGATGTTCAGAAGGAGAAGAAGATTCAGTGAAAAGATTGAGCAAGAAAATGAATCCAAGGGTGGGGTGGGGTGGGGTCACATGAATGCGAGTTCCTATTAGAGTGAGGCCGATTTGGGTGTATTCTTCCTATTATCAGACTTTACTTTTGATCTCCACCACATCTATGAGATGGCGTACCTTTTAAGTGACCCGGGCGAGATGTATAAATAGCAGGAGCATTTAATTAACCTAATAAAAAGAAATACTCGTTGCTTAATTCAGCTCATACTAGAAGTAGAGCCTAGCCGTATAACGAAACCGCTCTATGAACCTCAAATCGCCTAGAGCATTCCATACTGCGATTTGCAGGGACCAGAAGTGATTCGTACGGTAAATCGAAACTGCAAGTATTAGTCTATCCAGACCTGTATTCTTCCCCAATCCCATTTCCCTTTCCACCATCTCAAGTCATAAAAGTGCGTTTGCTTGGGTATCTTCGATCGCCAAATGAGAAACTGTAAGGCGCAATGATTAAGTACTGTTTGCGCGGCTACTTCCATCTATTGCTCCGAAGCCATAGATGGGGCTTCCAAGCTGTCCGAATTAGCCATGTCCATTCGAAAATTCATAATGGTAAAACTTACCCGATTTAAGACGAAGACAACGTCAGTCACCATGATAGTCTTTCGGCCTCTATATTCCAGGACCACGCAGCATTCTCTGATGATCTGTCTTTGTCAGCCTGGACCTCTCAAATGTGATGTTATAATTTACATTGGTAAGACGGTCTTTTAAAACGCCACGCGTTTCATCGTAGATCATGGCCGAGATACGCTTAACTCCACCGCGATGGGCAATTCGACGAATGTCGCTTTTCGTTACGCCCTGGATGTTATCGCGAAGAATCTTTCTAGAAAGAATATTAGCGCCCAAAACTCCAACGTTACACGTTATAGAGTAACGATGAATATACCGATGCCGTTTCAGTGCAATCGTCTTTCCCTTCCCGAGACCTTGCGCACCCTTGCCCCTTCCTTGCGGGTTGGCGGCACTGTTGTAGGAGGAAAAGCCCATGCGATTTAGAAGTGAACCCGATGGGGCCGCGCTGCTTCTAGGAGGCACCATCGCGAGCACTTGCTGGGTAACGATGCGCTGGATAGCAATGCGATGATGATGATGTTGGTGTTGGTGTTGGTGTTGGTGTTGAGTGTTTGGCGCTGCGGCAGATGTTACACCGGGACATGTCCACTCGCGACCCACCAAACGCGTAAACGCCTGACCCCGTGTCGAGTTTGAGGAGGTCCGCGGGGAAGTAATTGCCATAGTTCTTTACACACACTCAATTCTCCCGTCCTCCCAGACAGATCCTACTTCCCCCAATACCCTCATCCCAGCATCTCCCGCCTCTAATCCAATCCCCTAAAATGACAACCCCTTACGAAAAAGCCCTCGCCTTAATCGATGCAGCCCACGCCCTCGACCCTAAAAAAATAGAAGTAGACGGCAAAGAAACTCCCTACGAACTCTACTACGCCCAAAAAATGTCCTACTACCTCTCCCTACGCTCGCCCACAGCCTCCGACTCCCTAAAACTAGCTATCCGCTCCCAACACTTCCGCCGCTGGGAAGTCCCCCGCGATTCCTACCCTATAACCCGCCTAGGCTACCACGCCTGGCGCACTTTTCTTAAAAAACGACAAGCGGAACTTGCGTCCCAGATTTGTCTTGAGTCTGGATATTCGGAAGAGGAGGCGGAGAGGATAGCAGCGCTGATTAGGAAGGAGGATTTGAAGTTGGATGAGGAGACGCAGGTTTTGGAGGATGTGGCATGTCTTGTTTTTCTGGATGATCAGTTTGCCGAGTTTGAGAAGGAACATGATGAGGGGAAGATTGTTAAGATTTTACAGAAGACGTGGGGGAAGATGAGTGAGAGGGGGCATGAGTTGGCTATGGAGATACATATGAGTGGTAGGCCGTTGGAGTTGATTGAGAAGGCTTTGGCTGGGTGATTATGGCAGGATGTGGTATATAAGACATGCTAGTCACGAAGAGATGATATACACGGATAATGATTTGAGGAGAGTAATCGTGATTGAAGGCCCAGTAGGTGGCGAGCTTGTGGGATTCCAGCGAGCCTAGAATCTAGAGACTAGAACAGAGGGCTAGAAGCCATTCCTATATCCTCCTCGACGTACGCGCAAAGCATATGATTGATTTATGCGCCACCTTCACGTTTCGCATATTCCTCCTCCATACGTTCCTCGTACAGTTTCTCCGCTGCCAGCTCGGCTTCCGATTTCGTGTTCGAAGAGGTAGATGGTGTTGAGGTGGTTTGGGTGTCTTTGACGGTTTCCTTCGTCTCTGAAGTCGAGGGCTTCTCTGAAGTGGTGACTGGGAGACCCATTTTGATGTAGATGGGTGATGTGAGTTCTTGATTTGAGGATGAGGGTGGTTTGAGTGTATGAGAGGCAGACTTGGTAGTAGTGAGTCTATATAGCTAGTTGTGAAAGGTTCAGTTTATGAGCAACGTCATTGCGCCACGCCACTGTCAGTGTGGCGGTGCATTCTCGTGACCTTGCCTTGTCTTCTAATTCCATCGACTTCGCCGGACTATTCTCTGAGTGGGAAAAAAACAGCTCACACAGCGAGAACTCAATTCTTGGAATTTACAGAAGTATCATCTAAAGATCATCAAAACACATCTGCCAGTGGCCGCTCCGGCCTCTAGAGGCCATCGCGCGTCCCTCAGCATCGAGGAGGTACCTCTAGAGTCGCCGTCGCTGCCACTGCAGAGCAAGCAGACGAATACACGAGCAAGCTACACGAACGATGCGTCCACCAAAGACAACAGCAACCATCTAGTCACTATCTCCCGGCTAGTCCATCACCCCAGATGACACTGCAACGCCCCGAGTCGACGAGTCACCGCTAGAACGGCAATACCTTCAACACGACTCAAACACCAGACACCCGGTGTGCAACAATCGGCACCACACACCACTGCAACGACTAGAAAACCTCTCCCAACGTCTTGGCAAACCGTCCTGCTACAAGCTGTTGCCCAGAGCCTTAAGCCTCTCCCCAAACTGTTGCCTCCCAGTTATGGCATTGGCAAGAGTAGGTGCGCGACACAGTAAGCAGTAAGGACGCATAGAAGGAGCTTATGGGCGGCAAATCCCCTCCCTACAAGCCAGCAGACGTAGCCTTGAGCCTCTCTCCAGACTGTTGCGTCCCAGTTATGGCATTGGCAAGAGTAGGAGCGCGATATAGCAAGTAGGGAGAGCGACTAGCAGCAGGTAGGCTCCGACTATAAGACGGCAGGTCTATAGCACGATCGGTGCCATACAGAACGGCAGCCACCAGATAGCCTCGTCTACGGGCATACCCGGAGTATCACACTCAAGCAGCAAAATCACGACTACGATGGTTACTATTGTCTCCAGCATCACACAACTAAGTACACTGCCGCATAGGAATCTGGTGCAAGGCAACAATCACAAGCGGAAACACATTTCGGGAACAGACAAGCCTTGAGGGATAAGGCAAAACAGACAGACGAAGCTGAGTACTGGAGGGAGACTGTAGGTAAAAGGTTAGCGAAACACGAGGTATTGCCTCTTGGGATCTATATAGCACGGATATACTAGCAGAATAACCAGTATCGACAAGAGCTAGTGGGCATTTGGAAATACTGGTTTAGGGAAAAGAGGGAGGACGGAAGGGACAGCTGGTCTTATTTTAGTGAACGAAGCGAAGTGGGACGTGGTAGATTTTATGATTTATCACGTGTCGGCTGTCTGGTGAAGTCCTCCTGACCGGACATAGCTGCGTGATTAAGCGGCTGCAACCGAGTAGGAAACAATCAATCAATCAATCATACTCTGAGTGGCTTTGGTTCTTGTCAGTTCCCCTGCACTCAAAATGCTTCCTGCCCACTTCAATCCTTGGGTGAAAAGTAATAATATTGCGTTGAACAACTCACACGATGAGCCTCCCCTGTGTCCGCAGGCTGTTTCTATAACAGTTGTTGTTGTACCAATGGTCAAACCTTGAAAAGTGATCGGGCTTCCGTTTATTGACTTCAGAAACAATAAAGGAGCAGGACTTACAAAGCTCAACAATTGAAATCTTACGCTTAAAGTAAAGCCCATGTCAAGATCTGCCACGCACCTTTCCTGAATACCTTCTCATCGCCCGATAAACCTCAAAGGCAGGACGCCTCTCACAATCCCACTACAAACGATGGTTGCGCAAAATCGTAGGTGTGGACTGCTTGCAAGAGTGCTTCCCTTCGGCAGAGCTTGCTATCGGCTTCTAATGCCTGTGGTCTCTGTTTTGGAACGTTGTTAAGAAAAGTCTTTGCCGTCTGGTTGCCGATTCATTTGTGATTGAAGTTGTTGGTGCTTTCTGGTAGACAGCCTTCCTCCTTTCTTGGACTATGAGAACACCGGCCTACCCGATGTGGGTTTGTCCACTAACCTTGATTGAGAGGCCTTGGACGCTCCGCGCGTGACTTCCGATGGCGTCTTGTGTGGTCCAGAATGAGTGGTTTTTCGTAAATGGAGTCGCACTCGACGCCGACGGGACGAAGTCCTTATTGCATCGTATGCGCAACATCCTACTTATAGGCTGTTTCTCTCTCTGTTCTGAAATCCTCTTTCCTTCATCAAGTTCGTATCGTCGTCCTTACGTCTCTCGTCATTTCGTCGTGGTGTTGCAATCGAGCATCGCCGTCAATTGTTCTCTTCAATTGCCCTCATTTGGCCTAGGTCACTCCACTTATTTCGCCCCCTTTACAACACCAAGTAGCCCTAGGCTACCAACGTCGCTACCATTCCGCCAAAAGCCTCTTATAGAGGCTCCGACATTAAGATGGTCAACTTCGAGGCCGCTTTCAGCAGGGCCTCTCTCCGCAGCGCCTCCCAAGACCCCTCTAGTCGCAGACTATTCAGTAACGAATCTGACGACGAAACTACAATTGTAGAGACTGAAAACGAGCTCTCCGATAACCCATCCACCGGCGAACCCTCCACTACGATGTCTCAAAGCTCGCAATCGCAGAGCAAGGCTCCGGCCGGGAATATAACACTTCCAGATAGCTCCCATCTCTTTTCACAAAGGCAGCGTGACCTCTTGTTCAACGCCATGCTTGAGGCCCAGCAGGAAGCCATCCTCGAGGCTCGAGCGAATCGCGAACGCGCTGAACGACTTCGCGACGCCCCAGTAGCCTCAGCGGCCCCGGCAACAGCATCGGCTGTCGTAGGTTCTGTAGGGACAACCGTTCAAGAGGAGGATGGTGTCCCTTTGGGTGAGTTCTTCACCTGCCCCGAGATTGAAACAGCAGTCATGGCCTATTCGAATCTACCTCGACGATATATCGTACAGATGTGGAAGAAGATCTTCCATCCGCAGAACCTCCCATACCTCCGCCTCAGCTACGCCATGATAGACCCGGTGGAGAATAGGCTAGTAATGAACGAGCAGGGTGGCATGTCACAGAAGCGCAACCTTGCGCCCATATCCGTGTTTGGAGACTGCTGAAATCTGGTCAGAAACCTTTATTAATTGAGTACTGGTTATGGCCAGCTTTCATCAGAGGACTCACCCTCTACTCTACGGAGCAATAATGGCTTTTCATCAACGAGTAATAGCCCTCAGTCGCATTTACAAATGGAAAAACGGAGTCCTTCTCGCACTTCGTTGGCACATAGAGGCCATCACAAAGGGAGCCACTACGGTGGAAAACTAGAGTATCCCAGCCGAATGGGTTGCCAGCCAGCTCACACCACAAATGGTAATCGGCTTTGCAAGGGCAGGAGGAGAAAATGGAGGCTTCTCGAAGTTTATCAGCAAAGAGACCTGCAACAACTACAACGAGGGCAAGTGCTACTACCCAGAGTGTCGTAGACTTCATATCTGCTCGGTACAGGGCTGTGGGAAGAAGCATCCAGCTTCTAACCATAAATAGCTCTCTCGTCGCGTCAAGCTTCGGCCAGAAGCAGTCTCTTTTCATTCAACATTGAACAGTAGCCTTCCGCCAGCCCGTCCTAATACAACTCCTCTCTTTGAAGTTTTTAACAACCGCTCACCTTCTCTACGCAACTCTCCTTCACCTTTCATTCCTTCGACCTGGAAAACGCGTCTGGCACGCTACCCAGGACCTTTGCCTCACATTCTCGGTGGTGTTTTGAGACACGGTGTCAAGATCGGGTACATGGGACCTACTCAACATATTCTCTCAAAAAATCTCACGTCAGCCTCATTAGCTCCTCACGTTATCGAACGTCAAGTTACGGAAGACCTCGCGCGAGGCAGAATCTCATTACATACGGGCTACGCGCCATTTATCTCCTCTCCCCTTGGCTTGGTACCCAAAGGTGACGGAGGCCGGAGACGAATACATTATTTGTCATATCCAGCATCATACTCGGTGAACGATCACATTCCGGCTGCCTGCCGCGCAATCTCGTATGTCAATTCCGATGACATTCTCACGACCATTCGGATCACCGGCCGCGGTGCAATCATCATCAAACGCGATATCGAAAGTGCCTTTCGCAACGTGCCCGTGGCAGTTAGTGATAGGTGGCTTCTAGGCCTCAAATGGTGTCACTATTATATCGAAAATTGCCTTCCCTTTGGCCTTCGCACCGCGCCGTTCCTGTTTAATCTCTTCGCAGAAGGTTTTCATTGGATTACCCAGCATCGCTTCGGCTGGGTTACCTCCCACTACTTAGATGACTTCGTATTCGTCTTCGCACCTTCGAAAACCCCTCAACGTATCATCCGCGCAGCCTCAGATGACTACAACTACATTGCCAATGAACTGGGCATTCCTCAGAATACTAAGAAGGATGAACAAGGCACTACAGTCACGGCCCTCGGCCTCGAAATCGACACGCTTAAGATGGAAGCTAGATTACCGGTAAAGAAGCTTCAAAAAGGCCTCGGAATCGCGTCCTCTCTACTCAACGCGAAGTCGGTTACTCGCCTTGATATTGAAGCCGCCGCCGTCTTCTTCTCGTTCTGCGCTCAAGTGGTAAGACTAGGCCGGGTTCACCTTCGGAGGTTATGGGACTTTACCTCTACATTCAAACCTCATTCTACACGTCTCCAGCTCTCTCCCAGCGCCCGCCTCGACCTCGAGTGGTGGAGAGACCTCTTGTTACTCTACAATGGAGTCTACTTCTTTGATGACGACCGCCCTGCAGTCACCTTGTTTACTGACGCTTCATCTATTGCGTCAGGCGCGTATTTCATCAGCGAGGATAGCAGATGGCCCTCTCAAAAGCACTCTTTCGCGTTACCTCATCAGCCATCGCAGCTTCACCTTCATATCAACTTCCACGAAGTCAATTCCATCCTTACGTCCCTTACGATTTGGGGCCACCAATGGGCTCACAAGGAGCTCACAAGGAGCTCAATGTCGTCACCGATAGCGTTACCGCATATTACGCGCTCAAGAATCAATCGGTTCGAGGCGAAGCTATGAACCCACTTCGTCAACTGCTTCTATTGGCGGCGGCCAACGATATCACGATTAGGCCTCACTGGATCTCATCAGGGAACAATTCTCTTGCCGACGCGCTATCACGGCTTGACGTACGGAAGATTGCTAACCTCACACATTGGCAGAATGTCTCCCTTTCGAACCTCCTACCTCGTATATCAACGCCCTTAGGGCCGACTGCCCTACCTTCTCCGAGAACCGGGTCAAAATGCCATGGTGTCGCCTTACCGAAGATACTCGCAAAGGCTACACGAACGCCGTAACCCTCTATACCCAATTTTGTATCCTTGACGGACAGCAGCCATGGCCAGCTTGCGAAAGGGCCCTTGTGGCGTTCGTTGAACGAAGAGGTTTTGGAGTTGACTCCATTCGACAGGTGTTACCCGGCACACTTGAGGGCAATCTCTCCGCTATTCGAGCCCATCACGTCGATAGAGGCTGGCCTACCAACGCCTTTGGTAGTGAATATATTAGGGCCTGCCTTCGGGGCCTTAAGAGGTTATTCAATCGCCCAACGCGCCCTCGCAACGACATTACCCGGCAGCTTCTCACCGATATCTCGAGCCCGTTCCTATCATCTACGGCCAAAGATGAGCTCAGCATTACCGCTATTCACGCGGTGGCCTTTGGAGGCATGTTCAGGCTTGGCGAACTCTGCTATGACCGTAAAGACCTCGAACAACCAGCTCTCTTCGCGGAGTCACGTGTCACGGTACGACCGCGGACAAGTCCTTCCCGCCGTTGGGGTGGCACGGCACGGGATCAGGGCAGAACCGGAGTTCTGCCGAGGAAAGGTTTTAAAGCCTACGTGGCTTCATCCAATTCGTAGCTCTTTGAGCTATGTCCTGTCGTCAAATATGCCTGTTGGTTTGCCTGCCAGTTCGTATATAGTCTGTTGAATGATACCTATTCCTGCTGCTGCTCCTTCCTCCTGATACCCGAACCCGCCCCGTGACATCACGTCTCTGTCGCGAGGATGTATTCTTCGCTGATGATAACAGCTACGCAATAGTCCACCTCAAGCGCTCGAAGACCGTTACCAATCACGAAGGCGTTACCGTCTACCTCGCCCCAGCGATTACCGCCTGTCCTATCAAAGCTCTCCGCCGCCTCTACCAATACGACACTCAACCGGGTCATGCTCTTCTCTTCAGCATCGGTACTGACACCGTTAAGAAACACCGATTTCGAGGAGCCTGTACCAAAAAAAGGGTTACAGACACCCTTAAACGCCGAATGCTTCAATGGAACCCCGCGATATCTACGGCTAACTTCTCCGGTCACAGTTTCTGTAAGGGTGGCGCCAGCGAGGCGGCTCGCAACGGTGTCTCCTGCGACGATATACAAGTGCTAGGTAGATGGAGATCTGACAGCGCTCGCCTCTACATCCGGCATGACCCTCAAAGGATGGTTACTTTACGTTACCAGGCATCCACAGGCTCTCTCCTACACGTAATAGGGCTAGCTACACCTCCGACGTCACCTTGAGGCTTCAATTCGACGGAATTTGTCGACTGAGGTGATTTCAAATTTGCACGTTATTCACAGCGGGTTGCGTCATTCCGGTTTAGTTATCTACACTCGAGTTTTTGTCTCCACCCTCGCAGCCATCCCATCTTCTCTTTACACACCACTTCGTTATATTGGGCTTTTCTATGGTGGATTTCTAGTCTTATAGGGGTTCTGTAGGCATTTGTATGGCCCTAGCGCTTACGAGGCCTACAGAAACCCTATATGGCAAGAAGCTTCGCCAAAAGCCCGCCAATTGCTTGAAATTGAACTCAATTTCAAGCCAAATATTACCGATATGACTGTGTACGAAATTGTCTCTATGGGCAGGTGCAACTTGTAGGTTGTGTGGGTATTCCGATGGTGGTATCCGTTCAGTCAGGGAAGCCAGATTACAAGGCGGATGCCGGAACTGATCGGGGAGTTTCGCAGTTCGAATGCCTAAAGATGTTCCTGGACAGTCGAGGGGTATGTCCGCGAAAGAAGTGAGTACGAGCTTCCACTCTGGAATATGAAGCTACACTTGACACGCGATGACAGTCCGCTAGTAACTAAGGCCTCGCCGGAACATATTTGGCATTTATCCGTTATCGAGACGCGATATGAGCTTCGTTGGAAGCTAGATTCACGGTGGTATATTGTCTATTGGGAAAGTATGCTATGTTTTGGTCTCGTTGATGGTTCGCCGATTTGGGTTTGTCTGGGCTTTCACAATGTATTGCTCACAGATCAATGCCACTCAACATCGAATTCGCTCGACGTTCAAGTCGTTAGCTATCAACATGGCCACCTGCAACGAAGACGCTTTCTTTCCCGGCGAAGTCGACATCAAAGGCAACTGGAATTCAATTCTCCTACCATCCACCGAACTCATAGCCGCAATTCAAGTCTGGCACCGCGAAAATGAGAACGAAACCAAAATACGTATTATGCCGGTATAATATGGGGCTCGAACCTGGCCATTGTCAAAATCTGCGCCACTACCGAGATGACGGCATTTCAATCAAGACCGTAGCACTATTCACATGCCCAAGCTCATGTGATGCTCATATTCATACGGACTTCCGAGAGGGGAGATTCCGAAAAATCTGCTGAGATAGGAAATAGAAGAATTTGGGAAAGCTGAGACCAAGATGTAGGAAGAGGATGACCGCTTGGTTCTTTCAGAGTCACACACTCTCTGGACACCTCCGAACTACATGTCAAATTTCGGCCTCACTTGAGCGAGTCTTCTCCTTCATATCTATACTATCTACCGGGTGGCGCGCTTTCGTGACTTGTGAAAAACCTATATCCACCATCGTCCAAGAAACGAGGTCAGACAGACCTGAGCGTGTACACTATCCGGTTCTTATCCAGCAGGATTAGTTAATGGCGACATGGGAAAAACGTAAGGATCTGGGAAGCCTACATTTTGTCAACACAATATGACATAGCGTAAGGACTGTTATCGCAGCAGATCATAATTTTCTTTCCTGGACATAGAGGGGGATTGGAGTTTGCACAAATGTTGTATCCGCACTATATCACACGCTAGTTAGACCAATAGACGTAAAGATAGGATTGACTCAAATACCGCAATGGCCTTGGGTCCTCCGTTTATGCAACCTGCTGGCGGTTTTTTACAGAATAAATCTCCCGAGGCGAAGGAAGAGAGGCTGATGATAGCTAAAAGGCTAAGAGATGCGACGTGCATGATGAAGGAGACCGGTGGTCGAGGCGTTTTGATGAATAGTGATGGGTGTTTTGTGGCATGCGGTAGCTATATAAGCATAAGAGTCTATTCATCTGGGATCCTCGGGCAAAATCTGGCTGAATATATAGGGATCAGAAAATGTCGTTCATCTCAACTTCCCCCAAGGCCGTCTTAGGCTCGAGATCTGTCAGTAAGTAGATGAATATGATAGCTTTGTTCATTTGATTCCAGTTAGAATCTGCCAGGTCATTTAGGATATCTATTACCCTGCTGGTAATCCGTTTCAGGGCCAGGTACGGTCAACTATACACTGTAAATAACTTCTACCATATGTTCTGAATATGCTGCTTACCTCCAGCATTTCGCTGACCTGCGGGCGCGGGTACGTAATCTCTAAGCTCGTAGTGCTAAGTTGAGTCTTTGATTATACTAAAATAAACAGTAGTCTTGGTAATTTGACGGATGTATAGGCTATCCTAGTATATCAACTCACATCGATAACCCTCCCACCAAAAGCTGCATATTCGTCTGAGGTTAAAAACCAGAGATGAACTCGCCCTGATTCTCATTAAACACCTCCGCACATTTCATATAACGTATTCCACCACCGAGCCGGCCACTTTTCCTTGGCACAGCCCTTATCCTCTTCAAGACGCAATGTCTCAACCCCGCAACGCAATAGCCGTTCAAGAAGAAGGCAGAATTGATCTCGCTCTTCAGGCCTATACCTCTGGCCAATTTCAAAGCCTACGGCGCGCTGCTGCAGCCTTCAACATCAAACACTAAAGGCCCTCTGATCACCTTATTCATCGCATATCCTCCAGCCGCTTGACGTGGTCTGCTTCTCCCCGTTGAAGTGCAAGTACTCTCAACGAGTTCGAGACTTGGCACGCCGACGCGTCTACCATATCAACAAGGAAGGCTTCCTCCCGGCCTTCAAAGACGCGTTTTTCGACGTGTTTACAGAAGAGAACTGTCGAAAGGCTTTTGAGATGGTAGGGCTAGTCCCTATTAACGCGGAGGTGGTATTGGATCGCCTTGAAGTACGGCTACGTACCCCACCAGCACCCCCACCGCAGGAGACGCCGTGGCAGTCGAAGACTCCAAGCAATACTCTTGAATTTGGATCTCAATCAAAGCTTGTACGCGAATCTTTCACTCGGTCACCAGTTAGTGTGCAGACTGGCTTCTCTCAGCTTGTCAAGGGCGCTGAATTGATGCTACACCAGAACGCTCTACTTATTGCACGAAACCACGAGCTTGAAGAGCAATTAGCAGTAATGACGAAGCGAAAATCGCGCAAAAGGAAGCGGATTCAGCAAGGTGGTACTATGGAGTATGGGACTGCAGCAGCGCAGGTAGCTGCAGAGGCGTCTGTAGCGCCTCAGAAATCAAAGAAGGCTCGTGGTAGTGGTGATCAAGAAACAGCCCGGCCAGCTTTACGGTGCTGTGGGAATTGCGGCGCGACTGGGCACAATGCGCGAAGGTGTAAAAAGGATATTGAGATATCTTCTGAATCAGATAGCAGCACGACAGGCTTGGAATCTATTGTTGATAGCGATAAAATTGAAGAGGCGTAATATGAGTTGGTCGTGCCAAGGAAAAGTGGCCAGCTCGGTGGAGTGGCCGGCTCGGCGGTGGAAATACGTTAGCCGTAACTCCGGAAACAATTGTTCCCGTATTGTAGTTCTCAAGTGAACGAGGACATTTGCAATACAAAAGCTCGAGTGATTTTCTGAGAGCCATGTGTTACGGGGAACTCGTTTCTCAACACAGTTGATTATGTCAAGACCTTCTTGACACCTGTGTTCTATTGTTCTGGTCCGCGGGTTTGGGGTAAGGGCAATATCAGTCTGGAAGTACTTACCTTAAGTACCTTTCCTTGCTCAGGTTCTTTGGAGGCTCACTAGATCCTAGCCGTCCGATGTATCTCCCAATTCAATTGTCGTCTAACCGATTTGATCCTCAGATCAATCCTGAACGCTTGTCGGTTAGTATGAAGGTTGGGGGTGGGCTTGCTTCGTGTGCATATGACTTGTGCTTGATTGTATCTAAGTAAAAGGTCGTTACTGTAGTAGGTTGAAGAAGCTCCTATGTGAGAAACATAACATGAGATAACCACGAAGGGAGAAAGGAAAGTCCGTCCAACGTCCTCCCTATATACCCTTCTGGTTCTGGGTGCCAAGGTGTATTCCCACACTTCCCACACTGTGGGCAATGCCAAGTGCTGTGGGAACTGTGGGAATATCACGTGACTCCTGCACGTACTATTCTCTCTTAGGACTGACCTGGTTGCACCAGTCCCCTCTTGTGCGCCCAACGGATTCCACTCCACATCAGTCCTAACAACAACTTCTTGTTATCCAACCATCCTCTGCAAGTCCCGTTGTATTACGGGACGGTAGCTGGAAAGACGCAGCATACTCGTAGCCAAAGATTGTTTAGATTCAGTTAAAGAGTGAAGGTATCTACAAACAGAGAACCTCAATGAGGTTCTTTCTCTATACTAGGCTCAATCAGGCTTAGGCTCTTAGCCTATACCAACCATGGGCCATGCCCATAACATTACCCCCCTCCTTACCGGGTGTGCAGGACTAAAGAGGGTGTGGTAGGTGGGATAATCAAACAGACAAACGCCATACATCGCTTCTGCCAGCTTGTAGCAGATTCGAAGGCGCTGGCCACCGCTACTCGGTTTCTTCGGGCCCCTGTTTGAGCTCCTATATCTTCGCCGACACCGTCGCCCTTGCCATACTCTGCCTCGAAGCGGTCTAAGTCCTCGACTTCTGTGAATAATGAACGTGGCTGCCAATCGGGATCTGCATAGCCTTTCCATTTGATTAATAACTGACGAACCCAGCCTCGCCCAACCCGTTTCTTCTCTGCGCGAAGTATACGTTCTACTTCAAACTCAGCCTCTGTTTCTTCGGTTTGAGGCACTAATGGTGGCGGCTGGGTATCATCGGATTCTTGTGAGGGCAGTGTGTCGGTTGCGGCTCGGCGGAGTAGGTCAACGTGGAAACGGTTATGGATACCACTTGGCAGGTCAGCCAGCTCGTATACCATCGGGGAGATCTGGTTCTCGACAGTGTATTTGGCTTGCGTCCACGACAGTTTCTTTGATAGCTGCGGAGTATTGATATTCCTAAGGTTCAACCAGACTTTGTCGCCCTTTTTTAACGTTTCGGCAGCTTGACGTGACCTGTTGGCGTCGTTCTCCATCTTCTGCTGGGACCAGGCCATCGCTGCCTGTGCATATTCTTGTGCCTCTTCTATTCGTTGCACAAAGGTCTCGGCATCGGCTGTTGGTGAGTTACTGGGTGAGATTCGTTGTACTTTCTGGATTGGTTCCGCATGGTAGCCGTGGGTTAGATAGAATGGACTCATCCCTGTGACTGAAGAGTCACGATTGTTCAGTGCTAACATAGCCGTAGGTAGTAGCGTTGGCCAGTCTAGTTGGGAGTATGCGATGAAGGCGCGGAGATAGCGTAGAACTTCCTGGTTCATACGCTCGGTCGCGCCATCGGTCTGTGGATGAAAGGCTGTAGAGAGTCTCTGCTCAATCTTTGTAAGTTCGCAAAGCTTCCTCCAAAAACGACCTGTCCAATTGCTGCCTCTGTCCGACGTCAATGCCATGGGAAATCCGTGGTAGCGATAGTGGCATTGTAAGAACCTTTTCGCGCACTCTTTGGCGCTCATTGTAGTCATAGCCTCCAACGTAACACTTTTGAGGAGGCGATCTGTGATAACCATGAGGTATTTTGGGCCGTTTTCCTCCGCGGGCAAATCAGTCATGAAATCGATTGATAGCTCGCTGTGGAAGCGGGCCGGGATTGGAAGTGGTTTCAGAAGACCTCGCTTCTTATCACGCCATATTCCTGTTCTCCCACATACGTCGCAATTACGTACAAACTGCCGGACTGTCTTGTATTGTTGGGGCCAAAAGAAACTTCTGGATAGAATCGCAAGCGTGCTATCTCTCCCTGGGTGTCCAGTAACATGGGAATCGTGAGTTTGTTGGACCAGCGTTGTTCGCAGCGGTTCCCAATCTGGTACCCATAGGATCCCTCTTCTCGTGACCGCGCCGTGGTCGTCTACTTCGCATTCGGGTAGCTGTACCGACAACTTGAGCTCTGGAGGAAAGGAACGTTCGCCAGTAACTATAGCCGTATGAATAGCTTCGTAGGATTGGTCCTCTGCTATTGCGCGATCCCAGAGAAGTTGTAACTCTGGTTTCTCGAAAAGATCGCATCCTTTTGCAACTGACCGGTTTTGACCGTACCTAGTAGTGGACCGGTGTTGACCGTTTTCGGCAGTCAGCTGGTGTCGACCGTCCAGTCCAGTATTTTGCTGGGGCTCCCGTATAACGTCCCATGTACTATTGGATGTATTCGGTGTATTGACTGGGCAGATAAGGGCTTGTATTGCGATTGTTTCGGTCGTCCTCTCGGAAAGAGGAGGAAGCCATTCGTCCTTGATCAACTGGGCCACTCGCCCTTGTAGTCTCTCGTCGTTCTTGTCATGTGGCATATCTTGATGTCTTCTTGATAGTGCGTCTGGTCTTTGCGCTAGTTTTCCGGCGCGAAATTCCAGCTGGAATTGGTACTCAGATAGAATTAGCGACCATCTTGCTTGTCTCTCTGACAAACGCTGCGCTGTCATAAAGTAGCGGAGATTCTTGTGATCGGTAAGGACTTTGAAAGGTGCTGCAACACTGCGTAGTTCTCCTCTCCAGTGTTCAATGGACTTGATTACTGCCAGTAATTCTTTATCGTGGATCTCGTAGTTACATTCAGCCGCAGTGAGCTTGCGGGAGAAGTATGCTACTGGTCGTAGTTTTCCTTTCATATCCTTCTGCGACAACGTGCCTCCCAGCGCGTAGCCAGAGCAGTCGCACTCGAGTACCGTATCCAGGTCTGGATTCCAGTGAGCCAGTATTGGGGCGGAGATGAATAGCTCCTTCAAGACTTGAAAGGCGTTCTCATGTTCTTTGTTCCAGACAAAAGCGACGGCCTTCCGTGTTAACTTGATTAAGGGGTCGGAGAGCTCTGAGAAGTTGTCGATGAAGTCTCGGTAGAAATTTGCAAAGCCTAGGAAGGAGCGTACGCCTGTGACATTGACTGGAGCCTCCCATTCTTTAATCGCGGCAACTTTCTCTGGGTCGACTTTGATCCCTTCTCCTGCAGTGATAATGAACCCCAGATATTTGACCTCCTGAACAGCAAACTCGCACTTGCTTAAGTCTAGCCGAAGTCCAGCAGTCTTGAGCTTGGCAAGAATTTGGTTAACCTTAACCATGTGATCCAGATAGTCGCCGTCGCTCCATATCAAGACATCGTCCATGTAGGCTGAACAGCAGATATCTAGGGATTCCCGTAGGACTCCGTTGATGTATCGTTGAAAGCTCGCGGGTGCGCCAGCTAGTCCGAAGGGGGTAACTAGCCATTCGAATAGTCCAAATCGAGTGCGAAAAGCCGTTTTCCACTCATCGCCGTGCTTGATGCGGAGCCGATGAAATGCCGCTCTGACGTCAAGTTTGGTGTACCAACGCGCTGTTGCTAGATTTCGTAGGGTTTCTCGGATTAGTGGCAATGGGTAGCGGTCCGATCGAGTGATTCGATTCAGTGCCCGATAGTCTACACACATCCGAATGCCTCCACCTGGTTTCCTTACAAATAAGACTGGGGCTGCCGCTGGTGAGTTGCTGGCGCGTATCCAGCCCTTGTCCATATAGTCCGAAAGTGTTTTTCGTAGGACTAATAGCTCTTCCCTCGACATGCCGTATAATGGGCCCCAAGGAACTTCTGCCTCGCGACCTTGTTCATCTCGTATCAATTCGATAACGTGATCGCGACCCTCTTGATGGGGCGCGATCTCTCCGTCTTCGTCGTCGAGAAAGGCATCAGCATGCTCTGCTATTTCTTCTGGTATCTCTTGTCGGATTTCTTCCTCAGTCTTTCTCTGTTTTCTTTCTGCTAACTTGCTTAGGGCCTTGTTGATATCCGACATCGAGATAGCCAGCACTTGTGTACCATCCGGTCCATCTCTTCTCAACCGTCGCTGGGCCCTTCCAACAATAGCTGCAAATACAGATCCTGACACTAGACAAGCCGCCCGCACGTGAGCGAGCCGGTCTCGCGCTTTGGTGTTCTGTTCTAGCCACCCCTTTTCTCTTACCGTGATGCGCTGGGATCCTTGACCAATAAGCAGCTTTCTCTTAGCTGCTATATATCGCACCCAGTTTCTCTCTGCCCATGCCTTGCCTAGGATAATAGGGAAGCTCAATCCTTTCACTATATACCCGTAGACTCGCTCTGCTCGACCATCAATGTCGATCGTAGCGTAGGTCATGTGCGTAATACGGAGGTCTTCTCCGTTCTCGTGGCTCTCTTTAGCCAGTGCCAATTGTTTGGTGTCAATTGGGATGCGCGGTAGACGATGTGTTTGGACACTCTTCTCGCTGAAAGCAGCATAAGGGAGGCAGCCGTTATCAAAGAAGGATTCGGTGAAAGAAGTTCCGTTGATCAAGGTATCTATCAAGAAGGGTGTACTTTCCATCCTATCCTTTGCTGCTTTGATTTCTCTTATGCCTGGTAGCTTTGTAATGTCTTCGCCATGTACATCTACTTCAGACCCTCGTGCGCGACGATGCACAAGGGTAGCTAGTTTTCCGACTCTGATGAGGCTTCCTGTAGGGAGTCATCGGTATGCTGTGTGATTACCGCAGTGACCTGAGTCTTTGGACGTGTTGCTGGTCGGAATTCGCATACGTTCGGGTGGTGCTTGGGCTTCTTACAGCGCCCGCATTTGCCCGCTTGTATAAGTGCCAAGAACTCTGTTTGGGATCGCCATTTCGCTCTAGGTCGTCGGTCCTTCTTCGCATCCTTTCCGAGTGTATCGACCCGAGCTATCAGTGCTGCGATCTGCGCTGAAAGGGCGTTGATGCCAGTCATTTCGACATCGCCTTCTGCGTCACGACTGACTGTTTGGGGTGATTGTGGCCTCCCTCGAGTCGTTGGCGTCTCCTTATCCGTACTTGGATAGCGGCGTTGGTGGAATAGAGCCTCTGTCTTCGTCGCGAAGTACTGTACATCTTTTACGTAAGTGTCGTAGTCGTCCCTGGACAATCGCACTGATTTCAAGGTCTGTTGGAGGGAGTAGTTGAGCGCGTTGTTCATGATAGTGATCTTTGAGGCTCTTTGCGGCGCTAGGGATCCAGCTTGCGATGTCAGTTGTTCGAACTGCTGGCGGAAGTCTTCGAACGGTTGTCTGCTGCCTTGGCTAATCTTGTTCAGCTCGTCGAGAGCTTTAGCTTCCGCTTCATGATCTAAGAACTTGTCGTCCATATGCTTGATAAAGGACTCGGGTTCGTAGTTGTCATGTTGCTCTCCATTGCTTAGCCATTGGATGACGCGTTGTTGTTTCTCTGTCGGAAGCCCGTTGAAGATGTTCGCGCATATTCCTTGATTGCTTCCAAGCTTCCCATTTTCAACAGTGATTTTTGTCTAGATCTGCCATCTGAACAGCGTGTAGTTGTCTCTTTTCCCGTCCCATTTAGGACATGCAATAGCTTTTGCACCGGTGTTCCCATCAACACTGACTGCGGTCAGAGCTGCCACCAATTGTTGTACGGTGTCAGGCGAATTTGCTCGAGCCATTGAGAGTTTGTCGATTCCTTGCGTAATGCTCGCGATTGGGTCGTCGTCGGTAGTAGGGGTGTAGGTTGTAGGAGTCGATAGGGTACTGTTGCTACGCATCAAGTACACCTAGGTTTGTAAAGAACTGAATCTATATTACGGGACGGTAGCTGGAAAGACGCAGCATACTCGTAGCCAAAGATTGTTTAGATTCAGTTAAAGAGTGAAGGTATCTACAAACAGAGAACCTCAATGAGGTTCTTTCTCTATACTAGGCTCAATCAGGCTTAGGCTCTTAGCCTATACCAACCATGGGCCATGCCCATAACACGTTGTCCCTGCTCTTCGGTCTTGAGGTGATCTGTAACACCATGGCAGCAGCAGATCAAGACTCATAGAATTTTTATTCGATTCTGATATGATTTTGATTGAATTCATATTACAGAAGAGGAAGTTTATGGGGCGTCATATTGAACGACGTTAAACGACGTGTTTGATCGGCATTAAGATAGTAACATCCAATGTAGCGCTATCTACTAAATTTGATATTTACCCGCTAGCGTATGTATCTAAGAGAATCGTCGTTAAAATTATTAGATAGCAGAAGAGGAGTAATTTAACCCGCTTTTCGGCTAGATAGGGTAGAATAGCGGGATCGTCTTAAACTCCGAGAATCTTGGTGGTTATCAATGTATCAATACGTCGTGCATCAACCACCGTATTAACTACTTTTGAGTACTACGAAAGTCCTATTCTTGGCTCTCAGAAAAACACTCTATCGCATGTTGAAAATGTCCTCATTCACTTGAGAACCACAATATTGTGCTTTTGAAGTTATGTAACGAGGACAAATGACGAACCGGTGCCAAAAATTTCGCAATTAAGATAGCCGCGATTCGCTGCAGGGACTCTACACTCGATCATTGGCTTACTCTCTTTTCTCAACTGAAGATGACAAGTATACAGGAACGACAGGGATAATTCACGAATGAAGTAGCTCGGCATTGTAAAGTTTTACCTTAGTAGGTAAGGTCTATGGTTTAGCTCTGTGATCTTCAGTCGAGAGGAGGGAGTACTGTGTGTTTGTTGGCATATGAGATCTCCTCGGAGTCTAGGTATCTCTGCCTTTCTACGAGTCGGGTAGATTGATTTCCGGCCAGCGGCTTCCCTTCTTTCTCTCTCACGACGACGAAAATTTGAAAACCAAATCGGTCGAAAGATCAGATAGACTTTCTTAAGTTATACGAGATCTATCCAAGGCTTTCTAAGTAAAGGTGGCCGAGAAGTCGTACTATGATCGTAAGTTCTTGCCGAAAATCACGGTTTTCGGCTGAGTTGTCCGGGAATCAATCTAGCCGACTCGTATCTTACCTTCGTGTGGACACTCCATCTTCTCAGCAACCATGGCTCCAAAAGGCATCTTCGAGTCTCTACTTGCCGCCGTTCAAGCCAGTCTATCAGTCTTGCTCGTCCTTTTCTATGGCGGCGTCGCGTCTCATCTCAATCTTCTGGACGGCAAGACCGGAAAGGTCATTTCGAAAATATGCGTCAAGATGTTCCTTCCAGCTTTGTTGCTGGTGAAGTTGGGATCGGAGATGCAGGTTGAGAATGCGAGTCGATACGGTGTGGTTGTGCTTTGGGGATTGATCTGCCACTTTGTTTCATTCTTGATTGGCATTGGTGGGCACTACGCGTTTGGATTTCCGGACTGGACAACTGCTGCCATCATGTTCAACAACACTGCGAGCTATCCTTTGCTTCTCATTCAGTCTTTGGACCAGACTGGATTGTTGAGCGGGTTGATTGTCACGGATGAGACAACACGCCAGGCACTTGAAAGGGCAAAATCTTACTTCCTGGTGTTTTCGACCGTTTCGAGTTGCTTGACGTTCGCAATTGGACCAAGATTGATCGATACGGAGCATGCGCCTGAGAGCGGAGACGAGGAAAATGAAGATGTGCTAGCAGACGACGACGAAGAAGACGACGAGGAGGAGGCTGATGCGAACGAAAGTACAGGACTGCTCAATGTGAAGGCCATTGAGGACAGGTATCGACGTGGATCTGCATCTTTCTTTCCGTCCCGGCCTGAAACCGAAATTCAAGGCAATATCCCCAACCGTCGACCTTCTCTTGTCACCAAAGGCCGATGGCTCAAGCTTAGCCCACGAACACGATGGTGGCTGCTTTTCTTGTTGGATTTTCTGAATCCTCCTTTAGTCGGCGCTCTGATCGGCGCTTTCATTGGTCTCATTCCTGCGCTGCACGTTGCATTTTTCGCAGATACGCAGGACGGAGGTGTCTTCACCGCATGGCTCACATCCTCGTTGCAGACCATCGCCCAGCTCTTTGTTCCTCTTCCTGTGCTGGTGGCAGGCGTGTCATTGTTCACGTCGATCAAGCAAGCCCGACAACAGGAATCGACACCACAGAACAGTACGCCTTGGTTGACGACACTATTCATTCTTGTCGTTAGATTCGTCGTATGGCCGGTGATATCGATAGCTACGATATACGGTTTGGCAAAACACACGAATCTTCTAGGAGACGATCCGATGTTGTGGTTCGCCATGGCTTTGATGCCAACGGGACCTTCAGCCATGAAGCTGATTACCATGATTCAAGTCAGCTATGGGAGTGCTGAAGAGGAACAAAAGATTGCCAAATTGTTGACAGTGAGTCATCCTCTCATGTTCATGGATCTGTCACTAACTCTTATCAGATCTCATACGTTATATCGCCAATCCTTGCGTTCACTGTGGTTGGCGCGCTTCGAGCCGCGCAGGCTGCTATCCCGACGTAGCTTGTCACTATTTGTGTATATATCCCACATCGACATCTCAAAAACCAGATTTTCCACGTGGTTGCGTGACGTTGCTGTGTCCATCCGCTGAAGAAAGCGTCATCAATGGCACCCACAGCACCGCGAAGTCAGATTCAGCTCCTTTCCACGATACTACTGCTGCCCTTGCCTCTATCCTTTTGGTACGCAGACTATTGTGGGAAAAAACGAATCTCGAAACCGATTGGACAAGTCATGCGATATATCATTTTCTACGTGATTCATTTTCCATCTTCTATATCTCAACTCATTTATAATCGTTGAGGATCCATGCATTTTCGAGCGCGACTACAGGGAGAAGTAAGTCCAGCTCTAGTTTTGAACCGAAGGGTAGTATGGCCAGACAAATGTTGCTTCAAAGTGCCTGCGGGCCCTTACTTCAAGCTAGCCATGTGGAGCCTGTGTCCTTCCTTTGCCGCATCTTGGACGGTGGTTTTTCCTTCCCTAGACATTTATTAAAATCGACGAAAACGACGGCTGACGTGATGAAGACTTACACAATCTTCTGGACACCATTGACGATAGTCTCCCAGTCATCAAAAACAGTGAAAGGCACATCTTCCTTGACGCACCAGTTCACAAGATCACGTCCTTGCTTAGCGAAAAGCAGATCCGTCTCCCTTGCGGCCGACAGATCAGAAACGCCATCACCGGCATAGAACATAATTGGTCGTTCGCCCTCGGGGAGTTTTGCGTAAGGGCGAATGGCACGGGATTTATCATGTCCAAACCCACTCTCATCATGGAACACAATTTCCCATCCATTCTCCTCCTCGAGCGTCTTCCCCGGTCTCGCCGCAACCGAATTCGCAATAACCTGAATATCTTTGCTCAGCTCCTCGCCCACCAGATTCTTCAATAGGGCCTTGATGATTGGTTCCATGCCCGAGCTGAGGACAACGGTGGGGATATTGTTTGCACGGGCGTATTGGAGCCATTTTGTGAAGTAGGGATCCAGTTGGATATGGGAGACGAGGAGTTTGATGCATTCTGGGTAAGGGGTGGAGATGGAATCCATCATTTCCTTGAAGGATTGGCGGAAAGTGATTTTGTCTTCGAAGGTGTCTCTGTTTCCCTGTTTGCGTTTCTCGACGCCGTAGCCTATGTTGTCGGTCTTTTGGGGTGTTAGTTCTGAGCTTTATGGGCGACAAGGTGGCGAGGAGATACCATGTAATCGTTACCTGGTTGTTGTTAGTCTTCTTCAGACTTGGAAGTTAGATAACAGCATACTGGACTGCTGATTGAATTTGTGTAAAGCCCCCTGTCAGGCGCGCAGACAGAGTTGAGTATTTTCTCATTTTCGGGGATCGAAAATCGAAAAATTCAAAACTTTTCCAGGAAGGTGATCCCCATATGTCGAAGGATCGAGGACAGGATGCGGTAGTGGAACACTTACTGTCTTCCAATGTGATTGTTCCGTCGAAATCGGTGAAGAATATGAATTTTGGGTTGGACCTCATAGCCTGGAGCTCTTCCGGATAAGATGCCATCTCGATACTTGCGATTTGAACGATATGCAGAAATGGTATGAAGAAGTCTTCCGCGTATTCCCAAGCTCTTTTGTGTATAAGATCCGGGCACAATCGAGGTTATATTTGCGTTATCATTTAATATGGAGCTCAACGAAAGTCTCTCCCTTGGCTATGACGGTTCGGGTAACTCTCGCAACACATCCCGATAGTATCGCGCCTGAGGCTATTTCTTGATGCCTCACGATATTCAATATATTCGGGCTCGCTAGAATGTCGTGAGCCTGCCGTCTTCCTCCAGAATGCGAAATCTTCTCCAGTATGTCTCCAAGACGTCGGCGTTAGAGACGCGCTCAATCCAGAGGATGATACCGCGCCCCACGAAGCTTCAAGCAAGCTCTACACCATCCAATTTCATCTGCATTCAATGCCGATGGCGGACGACAGAAGTCAATTCGAAGTTCCGAAGCTCAAGGGACGACTGTGGGCGATCATGGCCTCCTCAACAAATTCGCCAGTTCTCTTCCCGGTCAAGCCTAAGAAAGAATGAAAGTCCGGAAGAGCTTCCCCGCCAAGGAACAGATGAAAAAGCAGAGAGTACCATACCATTAGAAGTTCCGGAAACTTCGACGTCGCGGGGATCAGACGCATATGAGACGAGAGCTGTCTCAAAAGTTTCACGGACAGACAAAAAAGAGCCAGAGGAACTAACAACAGATCCGGAAACTCCAAAATCAATAGAGGCCGACAATGTTTCTCAATCGCCTAGGACAGCACGGCCGAAGGTACATGCAGTACCAGACGAAGATCTCCCCTCATATCGAGAGCGCATGCGGTCGAGGCTTGGGACACGATTCAACGAGTTGATGGACAACTTGATGCCAAAATTGGCAGTGGCAAGTCAAAGGATCAACACGTACACTGGCACAGACTACTCAGGCATTGCTGCGTTGAGGAAGGAAATTATAGAGCAAGGTATGTGAATTTCCAATCCAAGACCTTTCCAATGCAAAGTTGACTTTTTTTACAAGAACAACTCGTCAAATCCCGCTCCGCAGCTGTGAAAGAAGCCAAAGAACTTCTCGAAATCGCTCGCGCCAAAGAATCCTCCTCTCGTAAAGAAGTCGTCCGCCTCCTCGAACGCAAACACGCATGGTCCGATGCAGACTTGGAACAATACATGGGGCTCATTCGTTCTGAGCACGCAAACGATCAAGCTGTCGTTGCAGCAAAGGAAGAAGTCGCAGCAATGGAGCGAGAATTGGAGGAAGCGAGAACGAGGTTGGAACAAAGGGAGAGGAAGCAGTATCATGAAGAGCAGATTTGGAGTGATACTATACGGAGAAACTCGACATGGATTACATTTGTACTTATGGGGGTCAATATACTGCTCTTGCTCTCTACAACGGCTTTTATCGAGCCGTGGAGGAGGAAGAGGATGGTTAAGGAGATCAAGAAGGCCCTGGAAGAGCAGCATTTACTAAGGACAATACCTGACGTAGCAATGGTCACCGAGAAGGAGATTGACAAGGAGATCGATCAGGTTGTTGAGCCTGCAGGTGTGCCTCTGGAGGATCTGGAAGAGATGCCTGTCACAACATTGCCTGAGGTGAAGGCATCAGAAAACACCATTGCATCTACTGCCACTCCAGTCGAAGCGGTCCAGGTGATGGAGACATCAGTACCAACAGTGGACGAAACGCCGATACCCATAACCAGAGACTCTCTCTTGGACGCAGAACAGATTTCGCAAACCGAAACAGGACCCACCATTCTGGACAAAGGAAAGTTCAGCGCTGAGCAAATCAAATACAAGATCCAGGACCTGTTCAGCGACAATCCCGTCACAGTTCGGAAAGTCGATGTGACGGTTGTGGCGCTGGAAGGCGCAGCAGTGGGGGCTGCCCTTGTTGGCTTGTTGCTACTCTTGATCAAGCCCAGCTGACGTGTATAAAATTTGTGGTTAGTTGTTTGAGTTATGGTGTTGGTTTGTTAGGTATTGAATGGCACGAATCTACGGAGAATCACAGTAGGTGGTAATTGAGTTGAGGATTGCGTGATGTTGGAGAGCATGAATTTACAGTATGGTTAATTGATTTGAATGCTAGCGTTGGAGGGCTCTGATCACTCGTGACGCAAGCGTCCCAAACAGGCCTGGGTCCTGGGCTATTCAATTTGTTCATGAATACCGTAGATTCCGTGCAAATCTGCGAGGAGTGACTATGGAAGCCCTCGGTGGTGGCATGCTATCGATGCAGGCGAAGAGCGGCCGAATTTCGCGCACTGCCTAACGACATATCGTCGTATTACGTAGTCTAAAACGTAGACGCCGACAAAAGGAAAATTAAGTACGATGTATTATACATCTTCTAGTAAGCCGTCAACGGTCGTAAATAGGCTATATAGCTAGTAGTATCTATTTATAGTAGTAACTTCTTGAACAGTAGCATGAGTAAATATATCAAGCCGTAACATCCGTCCTATTCTCCTCCTCGCAGCCTCGAAAGCTTGCCAACAAATGAAAGTAGGTTTGTATTGCACGGGTTCAGTCATTTGAGCTCAATAGCTTACCGATCCCCACTTTCTCTTCCTCGTCTTGACCTTTTTGACCTTTGTAACTTCTATGGGCTTGCAAATTCGACAAGTATGATCACCCCGTTTCTTCAAGGTGGGACAGTGCACACCCTCGCTGAGATCAGAAGCTTCGACAGGGTCGTCGCTGCAGACTTTAGCAGCCAAGGCGGTCGAAAAGGTGCACTCGTGTGGATAGAATGGTCCGACGAGTCCGTATCTGTCGCCATAATCTGCTACAAAGAATTAGTTCTACAAGACCAAGAGATGATGGGAAGAATAAGGCCTACTGTATCCATTGCCAGCATCTTTCTCCACAGCAAATTTGCGCAGGTTCCTGAGTGTGTGGAAAGTGTTTAATCTCTTTACATCGAAAGCTGGATACCGAAGTTTCTGACCAAGTCTAACCACGAGGGTGAGATCTTTCACGATACCTACTTCCCGAAGAACTGTGACCAGATATTTGACGACTTGTGTGTTGAAATAGGCGACTTGGATCCGAAGTTTGGTGACGTGGGAAAGGCGCCATGCGCGTCCGAAATCCTCTGCAACATTGCGATCATATGTTCTGATCTAGTTCTTCCCGCACATGGTAATTGCCTTTTTACCGATATGCATGGAGCATGTCCGACGATAGAGGAGTGAGAGGCCGTCTTCGTATAATCGGCGATTGACAAAAAGGATGTTCACGTGGCAGAATAGAACGTATTCATCGCAACTGTGACCTTGTGGTGGTAAGATGCAACGCTCAAGGCGTTCAGCATCCGTATAGGCCTTCGCGCATCGGAATATTTTGGTGTCTGGGTATACGGGAGTTGGGAGGAGATGTTCCAGAATTTGGATTCGTAATTCTGTTGGAAGACCCGGCAACGATGCTGGCTGATACATCTGCCTGGAATTCCGCACTTGCTTAGATGAGGTCAGCTATAAGGATCTTGTTAAATGCGTTACTTACAGTGGTTTCTTCGTCCGCAAGTTTGCCTTTTCGTAGAGGTAGAATTGGTTGTGTCAATTGCCGAGGTATAGTTTGGCAGTAAATGGCAGCTGCATGAGCTTTACTTGAATACAGAAAGTAGATGGCCTTACCAGTTGTCGCCGTTCTAGTATGAGAGGGACATGGACAGACAAAGTCCAAACGTACTTGGAATAAGTTGTGTAAGAGAAAAGTTGATAGCGACGCGACCGATGCGTCTCTTCGGATAAGTCGTACTAGGAGCCGCTTCCCATGCAAACAAACCGCTGTCTCCTTAATGAGAGGATTCTTGATCCGGTTGCTGTCGAGAACGAGAAGCTGAAGTGCTGCAGGGGGAGTTGCGGTCAGAAAGTGACGGTGACTTGATTGGATTTGGGGATCGAACGCGACGGAATTACACGGAGGCAGAGCCTGGACCGTGTAGCATCACGGAAGCACGTGAAAATTCATATCTGTTTTTGGACATGCCAGGGGTTGGTAACAAGTAAAGGCCCTATTATGGTTCTACCTTGGTAGAGATCCGATAAAAAGATCAGGAGGAAAAAATATCGGCCTTATTCCCCGTCCACATATTTCTCATCTCTTGCATTGAAAATTAGACACCAAGGGAAGTATCGACAACACTCGCCTGTAGCGTCAAGAAGAATCCAATTCTCAGTGGCAAGACCTTCGTGTATTTGGTCATATTACTAATGTTTTTAACTCCCAAAAGACTCAATCGGATAGCTTTGGCCAAGTCGTCGTTCCAGTGATCTTGCCCTTCAGATGCAGCAAATTTCTTTCACTCATCCGTCATTCTTAGGTGAGTAGAGAATTTCACATCAGCTGGAAACTTGAGATTCCAGCTGGAGCTTAAGGAGTGAGGGTTTGTCCGTAGAAAAGCGAACGCGTTGCACAATTACGGATCTCAAGAATTCTCCAATGCCCATACAAGACTGCCAAAATAGAAGCATGTGAGATGATGCAGACACGAAGAATCTAGGGGAGATGAATGGTGGCCTGAAGGTGTTTTGTGGGGAAGGGGGGAATGGAACAAGTTAATCGATTGTGGAAGAGGAGGTTCGAGACTGTAGCATGGAGCTCAATCATCTACCTCTGCCTCTATAAGAGCCCTCCTGCTTCTGGATGGTTAGAGTCTGGGAGAGTTGTTGTCGGGCGGATCCAACCTAGCAGGGCCAGTATCCAGCTTACGCAGCATCGTTTGGCTATTACGGGACGGTAGCTGGAAAGACGCAGCATACTCGTAGCCAAAGATTGTTTAGATTCAGTTAAAGAGTGAAGGTATCTACAAACAGAGAACCTCAATGAGGTTCTTTCTCTATACTAGGCTCAATCAGGCTTAGGCTCTTAGCCTATACCAACCATGGGCCATGCCCATAACATTACCCCCCTCCTTACCGGGTGTGCAGGACTAAAGAGGGTGTGGTAGGTGGGATAATCAAACAGACAAACGCCATACATCGCTTCTGCCAGCTTGTAGCAGATTCGAAGGCGCTGGCCACCGCTACTCGGTTTCTTCGGGCCCCTGTTTGAGCTCCTATATCTTCGCCGACACCGTCGCCCTTGCCATACTCTGCCTCGAAGCGGTCTAAGTCCTCGACTTCTGTGAATAATGAACGTGGCTGCCAATCGGGATCTGCATAGCCTTTCCATTTGATTAATAACTGACGAACCCAGCCTCGCCCAACCCGTTTCTTCTCTGCGCGAAGTATACGTTCTACTTCAAACTCAGCCTCTGTTTCTTCGGTTTGAGGCACTAATGGTGGCGGCTGGGTATCATCGGATTCTTGTGAGGGCAGTGTGTCGGTTGCGGCTCGGCGGAGTAGGTCAACGTGGAAACGGTTATGGATACCACTTGGCAGGTCAGCCAGCTCGTATACCATCGGGGAGATCTGGTTCTCGACAGTGTATTTGGCTTGCGTCCACGACAGTTTCTTTGATAGCTGCGGAGTATTGATATTCCTAAGGTTCAACCAGACTTTGTCGCCCTTTTTTAACGTTTCGGCAGCTTGACGTGACCTGTTGGCGTCGTTCTCCATCTTCTGCTGGGACCAGGCCATCGCTGCCTGTGCATATTCTTGTGCCTCTTCTATTCGTTGCACAAAGGTCTCGGCATCGGCTGTTGGTGAGTTACTGGGTGAGATTCGTTGTACTTTCTGGATTGGTTCCGCATGGTAGCCGTGGGTTAGATAGAATGGACTCATCCCTGTGACTGAAGAGTCACGATTGTTCAGTGCTAACATAGCCGTAGGTAGTAGCGTTGGCCAGTCTAGTTGGGAGTATGCGATGAAGGCGCGGAGATAGCGTAGAACTTCCTGGTTCATACGCTCGGTCGCGCCATCGGTCTGTGGATGAAAGGCTGTAGAGAGTCTCTGCTCAATCTTTGTAAGTTCGCAAAGCTTCCTCCAAAAACGACCTGTCCAATTGCTGCCTCTGTCCGACGTCAATGCCATGGGAAATCCGTGGTAGCGATAGTGGCATTGTAAGAACCTTTTCGCGCACTCTTTGGCGCTCATTGTAGTCATAGCCTCCAACGTAACACTTTTGAGGAGGCGATCTGTGATAACCATGAGGTATTTTGGGCCGTTTTCCTCCGCGGGCAAATCAGTCATGAAATCGATTGATAGCTCGCTGTGGAAGCGGGCCGGGATTGGAAGTGGTTTCAGAAGACCTCGCTTCTTATCACGCCATATTCCTGTTCTCCCACATACGTCGCAATTACGTACAAACTGCCGGACTGTCTTGTATTGTTGGGGCCAAAAGAAACTTCTGGATAGAATCGCAAGCGTGCTATCTCTCCCTGGGTGTCCAGTAACATGGGAATCGTGAGTTTGTTGGACCAGCGTTGTTCGCAGCGGTTCCCAATCTGGTACCCATAGGATCCCTCTTCTCGTGACCGCGCCGTGGTCGTCTACTTCGCATTCGGGTAGCTGTACCGACAACTTGAGCTCTGGAGGAAAGGAACGTTCGCCAGTAACTATAGCCGTATGAATAGCTTCGTAGGATTGGTCCTCTGCTATTGCGCGATCCCAGAGAAGTTGTAACTCTGGTTTCTCGAAAAGATCGCATCCTTTTGCAACTGACCGGTTTTGACCGTACCTAGTAGTGGACCGGTGTTGACCGTTTTCGGCAGTCAGCTGGTGTCGACCGTCCAGTCCAGTATTTTGCTGGGGCTCCCGTATAACGTCCCATGTACTATTGGATGTATTCGGTGTATTGACTGGGCAGATAAGGGCTTGTATTGCGATTGTTTCGGTCGTCCTCTCGGAAAGAGGAGGAAGCCATTCGTCCTTGATCAACTGGGCCACTCGCCCTTGTAGTCTCTCGTCGTTCTTGTCATGTGGCATATCTTGATGTCTTCTTGATAGTGCGTCTGGTCTTTGCGCTAGTTTTCCGGCGCGAAATTCCAGCTGGAATTGGTACTCAGATAGAATTAGCGACCATCTTGCTTGTCTCTCTGACAAACGCTGCGCTGTCATAAAGTAGCGGAGATTCTTGTGATCGGTAAGGACTTTGAAAGGTGCTGCAACACTGCGTAGTTCTCCTCTCCAGTGTTCAATGGACTTGATTACTGCCAGTAATTCTTTATCGTGGATCTCGTAGTTACATTCAGCCGCAGTGAGCTTGCGGGAGAAGTATGCTACTGGTCGTAGTTTTCCTTTCATATCCTTCTGCGACAACGTGCCTCCCAGCGCGTAGCCAGAGCAGTCGCACTCGAGTACCGTATCCAGGTCTGGATTCCAGTGAGCCAGTATTGGGGCGGAGATGAATAGCTCCTTCAAGACTTGAAAGGCGTTCTCATGTTCTTTGTTCCAGACAAAAGCGACGGCCTTCCGTGTTAACTTGATTAAGGGGTCGGAGAGCTCTGAGAAGTTGTCGATGAAGTCTCGGTAGAAATTTGCAAAGCCTAGGAAGGAGCGTACGCCTGTGACATTGACTGGAGCCTCCCATTCTTTAATCGCGGCAACTTTCTCTGGGTCGACTTTGATCCCTTCTCCTGCAGTGATAATGAACCCCAGATATTTGACCTCCTGAACAGCAAACTCGCACTTGCTTAAGTCTAGCCGAAGTCCAGCAGTCTTGAGCTTGGCAAGAATTTGGTTAACCTTAACCATGTGATCCAGATAGTCGCCGTCGCTCCATATCAAGACATCGTCCATGTAGGCTGAACAGCAGATATCTAGGGATTCCCGTAGGACTCCGTTGATGTATCGTTGAAAGCTCGCGGGTGCGCCAGCTAGTCCGAAGGGGGTAACTAGCCATTCGAATAGTCCAAATCGAGTGCGAAAAGCCGTTTTCCACTCATCGCCGTGCTTGATGCGGAGCCGATGAAATGCCGCTCTGACGTCAAGTTTGGTGTACCAACGCGCTGTTGCTAGATTTCGTAGGGTTTCTCGGATTAGTGGCAATGGGTAGCGGTCCGATCGAGTGATTCGATTCAGTGCCCGATAGTCTACACACATCCGAATGCCTCCACCTGGTTTCCTTACAAATAAGACTGGGGCTGCCGCTGGTGAGTTGCTGGCGCGTATCCAGCCCTTGTCCATATAGTCCGAAAGTGTTTTTCGTAGGACTAATAGCTCTTCCCTCGACATGCCGTATAATGGGCCCCAAGGAACTTCTGCCTCGCGACCTTGTTCATCTCGTATCAATTCGATAACGTGATCGCGACCCTCTTGATGGGGCGCGATCTCTCCGTCTTCGTCGTCGAGAAAGGCATCAGCATGCTCTGCTATTTCTTCTGGTATCTCTTGTCGGATTTCTTCCTCAGTCTTTCTCTGTTTTCTTTCTGCTAACTTGCTTAGGGCCTTGTTGATATCCGACATCGAGATAGCCAGCACTTGTGTACCATCCGGTCCATCTCTTCTCAACCGTCGCTGGGCCCTTCCAACAATAGCTGCAAATACAGATCCTGACACTAGACAAGCCGCCCGCACGTGAGCGAGCCGGTCTCGCGCTTTGGTGTTCTGTTCTAGCCACCCCTTTTCTCTTACCGTGATGCGCTGGGATCCTTGACCAATAAGCAGCTTTCTCTTAGCTGCTATATATCGCACCCAGTTTCTCTCTGCCCATGCCTTGCCTAGGATAATAGGGAAGCTCAATCCTTTCACTATATACCCGTAGACTCGCTCTGCTCGACCATCAATGTCGATCGTAGCGTAGGTCATGTGCGTAATACGGAGGTCTTCTCCGTTCTCGTGGCTCTCTTTAGCCAGTGCCAATTGTTTGGTGTCAATTGGGATGCGCGGTAGACGATGTGTTTGGACACTCTTCTCGCTGAAAGCAGCATAAGGGAGGCAGCCGTTATCAAAGAAGGATTCGGTGAAAGAAGTTCCGTTGATCAAGGTATCTATCAAGAAGGGTGTACTTTCCATCCTATCCTTTGCTGCTTTGATTTCTCTTATGCCTGGTAGCTTTGTAATGTCTTCGCCATGTACATCTACTTCAGACCCTCGTGCGCGACGATGCACAAGGGTAGCTAGTTTTCCGACTCTGATGAGGCTTCCTGTAGGGAGTCATCGGTATGCTGTGTGATTACCGCAGTGACCTGAGTCTTTGGACGTGTTGCTGGTCGGAATTCGCATACGTTCGGGTGGTGCTTGGGCTTCTTACAGCGCCCGCATTTGCCCGCTTGTATAAGTGCCAAGAACTCTGTTTGGGATCGCCATTTCGCTCTAGGTCGTCGGTCCTTCTTCGCATCCTTTCCGAGTGTATCGACCCGAGCTATCAGTGCTGCGATCTGCGCTGAAAGGGCGTTGATGCCAGTCATTTCGACATCGCCTTCTGCGTCACGACTGACTGTTTGGGGTGATTGTGGCCTCCCTCGAGTCGTTGGCGTCTCCTTATCCGTACTTGGATAGCGGCGTTGGTGGAATAGAGCCTCTGTCTTCGTCGCGAAGTACTGTACATCTTTTACGTAAGTGTCGTAGTCGTCCCTGGACAATCGCACTGATTTCAAGGTCTGTTGGAGGGAGTAGTTGAGCGCGTTGTTCATGATAGTGATCTTTGAGGCTCTTTGCGGCGCTAGGGATCCAGCTTGCGATGTCAGTTGTTCGAACTGCTGGCGGAAGTCTTCGAACGGTTGTCTGCTGCCTTGGCTAATCTTGTTCAGCTCGTCGAGAGCTTTAGCTTCCGCTTCATGATCTAAGAACTTGTCGTCCATATGCTTGATAAAGGACTCGGGTTCGTAGTTGTCATGTTGCTCTCCATTGCTTAGCCATTGGATGACGCGTTGTTGTTTCTCTGTCGGAAGCCCGTTGAAGATGTTCGCGCATATTCCTTGATTGCTTCCAAGCTTCCCATTTTCAACAGTGATTTTTGTCTAGATCTGCCATCTGAACAGCGTGTAGTTGTCTCTTTTCCCGTCCCATTTAGGACATGCAATAGCTTTTGCACCGGTGTTCCCATCAACACTGACTGCGGTCAGAGCTGCCACCAATTGTTGTACGGTGTCAGGCGAATTTGCTCGAGCCATTGAGAGTTTGTCGATTCCTTGCGTAATGCTCGCGATTGGGTCGTCGTCGGTAGTAGGGGTGTAGGTTGTAGGAGTCGATAGGGTACTGTTGCTACGCATCAAGTACACCTAGGTTTGTAAAGAACTGAATCTATATTACGGGACGGTAGCTGGAAAGACGCAGCATACTCGTAGCCAAAGATTGTTTAGATTCAGTTAAAGAGTGAAGGTATCTACAAACAGAGAACCTCAATGAGGTTCTTTCTCTATACTAGGCTCAATCAGGCTTAGGCTCTTAGCCTATACCAACCATGGGCCATGCCCATAACACGAAGACTCAGGTCACTGCGGTAATCACACAGCATACCGATGACTCCCTACAGGAAGCCTCATCAGAGTCGGAAAACTAGCTACCCTTGTGCATCGTCGCGCACGAGGGTCTGAAGTAGATGTACATGGCGAAGACATTACAAAGCTACCAGGCATAAGAGAAATCAAAGCAGCAAAGGATAGGATGGAAAGTACACCCTTCTTGATAGATACCTTGATCAACGGAACTTCTTTCACCGAATCCTTCTTTGATAACGGCTGCCTCCCTTATGCTGCTTTCAGCGAGAAGAGTGTCCAAACACATCGTCTACCGCGCATCCCAATTGACACCAAACAATTGGCACTGGCTAAAGAGAGCCACGAGAACGGAGAAGACCTCCGTATTACGCACATGACCTACGCTACGATCGACATTGATGGTCGAGCAGAGCGAGTCTACGGGTATATAGTGAAAGGATTGAGCTTCCCTATTATCCTAGGCAAGGCATGGGCAGAGAGAAACTGGGTGCGATATATAGCAGCTAAGAGAAAGCTGCTTATTGGTCAAGGATCCCAGCGCATCACGGTAAGAGAAAAGGGGTGGCTAGAACAGAACACCAAAGCGCGAGACCGGCTCGCTCACGTGCGGGCGGCTTGTCTAGTGTCAGGATCTGTATTTGCAGCTATTGTTGGAAGGGCCCAGCGACGGTTGAGAAGAGATGGACCGGATGGTACACAAGTGCTGGCTATCTCGATGTCGGATATCAACAAGGCCCTAAGCAAGTTAGCAGAAAGAAAACAGAGAAAGACTGAGGAAGAAATCCGACAAGAGATACCAGAAGAAATAGCAGAGCATGCTGATGCCTTTCTCGACGACGAAGACGGAGAGATCGCGCCCCATCAAGAGGGTCGCGATCACGTTATCGAATTGATACGAGATGAACAAGGTCGCGAGGCAGAAGTTCCTTGGGGCCCATTATACGGCATGTCGAGGGAAGAGCTATTAGTCCTACGAAAAACACTTTCGGACTATATGGACAAGGGCTGGATACGCGCCAGCAACTCACCAGCGGCAGCCCCAGTCTTATTTGTAAGGAAACCAGGTGGAGGCATTCGGATGTGTGTAGACTATCGGGCACTGAATCGAATCACTCGATCGGACCGCTACCCATTGCCACTAATCCGAGAAACCCTACGAAATCTAGCAACAGCGCGTTGGTACACCAAACTTGACGTCAGAGCGGCATTTCATCGGCTCCGCATCAAGCACGGCGATGAGTGGAAAACGGCTTTTCGCACTCGATTTGGACTATTCGAATGGCTAGTTACCCCCTTCGGACTAGCTGGCGCACCCGCGAGCTTTCAACGATACATCAACGGAGTCCTACGGGAATCCCTAGATATCTGCTGTTCAGCCTACATGGACGATGTCTTGATATGGAGCGACGGCGACTATCTGGATCACATGGTTAAGGTTAACCAAATTCTTGCCAAGCTCAAGACTGCTGGACTTCGGCTAGACTTAAGCAAGTGCGAGTTTGCTGTTCAGGAGGTCAAATATCTGGGGTTCATTATCACTGCAGGAGAAGGGATCAAAGTCGACCCAGAGAAAGTTGCCGCGATTAAAGAATGGGAGGCTCCAGTCAATGTCACAGGCGTACGCTCCTTCCTAGGCTTTGCAAATTTCTACCGAGACTTCATCGACAACTTCTCAGAGCTCTCCGACCCCTTAATCAAGTTAACACGGAAGGCCGTCGCTTTTGTCTGGAACAAAGAACATGAGAACGCCTTTCAAGTCTTGAAGGAGCTATTCATCTCCGCCCCAATACTGGCTCACTGGAATCCAGACCTGGATACGGTACTCGAGTGCGACTGCTCTGGCTACGCGCTGGGAGGCACGTTGTCGCAGAAGGATATGAAAGGAAAACTACGACCAGTAGCATACTTCTCCCGCAAGCTCACTGCGGCTGAATGTAACTACGAGATCCACGATAAAGAATTACTGGCAGTAATCAAGTCCATTGAACACTGGAGAGGAGAACTACGCAGTGTTGCAGCACCTTTCAAAGTCCTTACCGATCACAAGAATCTCCGCTACTTTATGACAGCGCAGCGTTTGTCAGAGAGACAAGCAAGATGGTCGCTAATTCTATCTGAGTACCAATTCCAGCTGGAATTTCGCGCCGGAAAACTAGCGCAAAGACCAGACGCACTATCAAGAAGACATCAAGATATGCCACATGACAAGAACGACGAGAGACTACAAGGGCGAGTGGCCCAGTTGATCAAGGACGAATGGCTTCCTCCTCTTTCCGAGAGGACGACCGAAACAATCGCAATACAAGCCCTTATCTGCCCAGTCAATACACCGAATACATCCAATAGTACATGGGACGTTATACGGGAGCCCCAGCAAAATACTGGACTGGACGGTCGACACCAGCTGACTGCCGAAAACGGTCAACACCGGTCCACTACTAGGTACGGTCAAAACCGGTCAGTTGCAAAAGGATGCGATCTTTTCGAGAAACCAGAGTTACAACTTCTCTGGGATCGCGCAATAGCAGAGGACCAATCCTACGAAGCTATTCATACGGCTATAGTTACTGGCGAACGTTCCTTTCCTCCAGAGCTCAAGTTGTCGGTACAGCTACCCGAATGCGAAGTAGACGACCACGGCGCGGTCACGAGAAGAGGGATCCTATGGGTACCAGATTGGGAACCGCTGCGAACAACGCTGGTCCAACAAACTCACGATTCCCATGTTACTGGACACCCAGGGAGAGATAGCACGCTTGCGATTCTATCCAGAAGTTTCTTTTGGCCCCAACAATACAAGACAGTCCGGCAGTTTGTACGTAATTGCGACGTATGTGGGAGAACAGGAATATGGCGTGATAAGAAGCGAGGTCTTCTGAAACCACTTCCAATCCCGGCCCGCTTCCACAGCGAGCTATCAATCGATTTCATGACTGATTTGCCCGCGGAGGAAAACGGCCCAAAATACCTCATGGTTATCACAGATCGCCTCCTCAAAAGTGTTACGTTGGAGGCTATGACTACAATGAGCGCCAAAGAGTGCGCGAAAAGGTTCTTACAATGCCACTATCGCTACCACGGATTTCCCATGGCATTGACGTCGGACAGAGGCAGCAATTGGACAGGTCGTTTTTGGAGGAAGCTTTGCGAACTTACAAAGATTGAGCAGAGACTCTCTACAGCCTTTCATCCACAGACCGATGGCGCGACCGAGCGTATGAACCAGGAAGTTCTACGCTATCTCCGCGCCTTCATCGCATACTCCCAACTAGACTGGCCAACGCTACTACCTACGGCTATGTTAGCACTGAACAATCGTGACTCTTCAGTCACAGGGATGAGTCCATTCTATCTAACCCACGGCTACCATGCGGAACCAATCCAGAAAGTACAACGAATCTCACCCAGTAACTCACCAACAGCCGATGCCGAGACCTTTGTGCAACGAATAGAAGAGGCACAAGAATATGCACAGGCAGCGATGGCCTGGTCCCAGCAGAAGATGGAGAACGACGCCAACAGGTCACGTCAAGCTGCCGAAACGTTAAAAAAGGGCGACAAAGTCTGGTTGAACCTTAGGAATATCAATACTCCGCAGCTATCAAAGAAACTGTCGTGGACGCAAGCCAAATACACTGTCGAGAACCAGATCTCCCCGATGGTATACGAGCTGGCTGACCTGCCAAGTGGTATCCATAACCGTTTCCACGTTGACCTACTCCGCCGAGCCGCAACCGACACACTGCCCTCACAAGAATCCGATGATACCCAGCCGCCACCATTAGTGCCTCAAACCGAAGAAACAGAGGCTGAGTTTGAAGTAGAACGTATACTTCGCGCAGAGAAGAAACGGGTTGGGCGAGGCTGGGTTCGTCAGTTATTAATCAAATGGAAAGGCTATGCAGATCCCGATTGGCAGCCACGTTCATTATTCACAGAAGTCGAGGACTTAGACCGCTTCGAGGCAGAGTATGGCAAGGGCGACGGTGTCGGCGAAGATATAGGAGCTCAAACAGGGGCCCGAAGAAACCGAGTAGCGGTGGCCAGCGCCTTCGAATCTGCTACAAGCTGGCAGAAGCGATGTATGGCGTTTGTCTGTTTGATTATCCCACCTACCACACCCTCTTTAGTCCTGCACACCCGGTAAGGAGGGGGGTAATGTTATGGGCATGGCCCATGGTTGGTATAGGCTAAGAGCCTAAGCCTGATTGAGCCTAGTATAGAGAAAGAACCTCATTGAGGTTCTCTGTTTGTAGATACCTTCACTCCTTAACTGAATCTAAACAATCTTTGGCTACGAGTATGCTGCGTCTTTCCAGCTACCGTCCCGTAATACAGAGGTCTCGTAGTTCTACTCTCTAGTTTACTTTCATGGTACTCTTTAGTTACATCGCTATTGCTTCAGTTATCTTAGCATAATTCATATTACGGGACGGTAGCTGGAAAGACGCAGCATACTCGTAGCCAAAGATTGTTTAGATTCAGTTAAGGAGTGAAGATATCTACAAACAGAGAACCTCAATGAGGTTCTGTCTCTACACTAGACTCAATCAGGCTTAGGCTCTTAGCCTATACCAACCATGGGCCATGCCCATAACAATTCACGACTCTTATATCTTACAAACCTCGCTTCACTTATTTGATACGATATTGTCGCCCCGGAGTATTTGAACCCCACTGTACGGATTAGCCAAATCCAGCTATATTACTTGAGTAATAGCCTTTGCGTAACAAATCGAACCTCTAGGCTACTCGTTCCGGTTCCTCCTTTTTGGACGGTAAGGCTAGGAGGGCGTTGTTACGGGGAACTCGTTTCTCAACACAGTTGATTATGTCAAGACCTTCTTGACACCTGTGTTCTCTTGTTCTGGTCCGCGGGTTTGGGGTAAGGGCAATATCAGTCTGGAAGTACTTACCTTAAGTACCTTTCCTTGCTCAGGTTCTTTGGAGGCTCACTAGATCCTAGCCGTCCGATGTATCTCCCAATTCAATTGTCGTCTAACCGATTTGATCCTCAGATCAATCCTGAACGCTTGTCGGTTAGTATGAAGGTTGGGGGTGGGCTTGCTTCGTGTGCATATGACTTGTGCTTGATTGTATCTAAGTAAAAGGTCGTTACTGTAGTAGGTTGAAGAAGCTCCTATGTGAGAAACATAACATGAGATAACCACGAAGGGAGAAAGGAAAGTCCGTCCAACGTCCTCCCTATATACCCTTCTGGTTCTGGGTGCCAAGGTGTATTCCCACACTTCCCACACTGTGGGCAATGCCAAGTGCTGTGGGAACTGTGGGAATATCACGTGACTCCTGCACGTACTATTCTCTCTTAGGACTGACCTGGTTGCACCAGTCCCCTCTTGTGCGCCCAACGGATTCCACTCCACATCAGTCCTAACAACAACTTCTTGTTATCCAACCATCCTCTGCAAGTCCCGTTGTCCCTGCTCTTCGGTCTTGAGGTGATCTGTAACAGGCGTATCTAGTAATCCGTCCTAGATACCCCGCCCTACCTCCTATCTTAAGCAATCTGTTAAATATCTATAAGTATAGACTTGTCACGGGGCGGGTTCGGGTATCAGGAGGAAGGAGCAGCAGCAGGAACAGGTATCATTCAACAGGCTATATACGAACTGGTAGACAAACTAACAGGCAGGTTTAACGACAGGACGTAGCTCAAAGAGCTACGAATTGGTTGAAGCCACGTAGGCTTTAAAACCTTTCCTCGGCAAAACTCCGGTTCTGCCTTGATCACGTGCCGTTGGGCCACCCCAACGGCGGGAAGGACTTGTCCGCGGTCGTACCGTGACAAGACTTAAGATTGGGGATAGTCCGGGAAGGATCTCTCTCTCTTATTACCTCCCCTATCTTACCACGAAAGAGAATAGACGAGGGTATCTCTTTTCTCTCGATTCTAAACCGTAAAACCTAAGTTATTAGTAGCTACCTAAGGGTTAATATCTTACCGTAAAAATACCGAGGCCGTAGGGTCTAAGGTAACAGGCTTTCGTATCTATAAGATAGAGAAAGAATCCTTTCGTAAAGTTAGAAAGTCGCTTCTCCGTACGGGTTAAACGTACGAGGGAAATAGAAGCTTTATACGTGCGTTATTACTCTGGCTCTTTTAAACTCCGGAGAGAGAAAGGTTCCCAGGTGTCACTGGCGTGGAGGCGTAACATCCGTCTTCGACACCCATGCACGGCTCTTTTCCGCAGCCCCTCATTCGATCTACGCCTGACGCAATGCTCTGTTTACAAAGCACTCAATCAACAATTGAACAACCATGTCTCTTAATTGTTCGTACATACTAACTCCATAGCTCAGTCCAATTCAATTCCATTGCCATTTCATGTCTATCGTGCAACCTCTCGTCTCCTCGCAACCACAAAACGTCTCACAGCTCTCACTTCCCAGCTAGGAAAACCGCACTCCGCAGCAGCAGCACGAACAATGTCCTCCCTTCCCACGACCATGGAGGGAATTATCATCGAAAAAACAGGAGGAATAGAAGTCCTCCAATTTAAAGCAGATCTACCAATCCCAGTGCCGAAAGAAGGAGAAGTGCTGGTAAAGAATGAATACGTGGGCGTGAATTTCATTGATACGTTTGTCTCCCCCAATCCCCAAGCCAGCCCAACTCTCCCATGCTAACAACCATGTGTATCTAGATACTTCCGCTCAGGCCTCTACCCAGCCCCCAACCTCCCCTACATCCTCGGCCGCGAATCCAGCGGCGTAATCCAAAAGGTTGGCCCAGGAAACACCCACTCCCTCGCAGTCGGCGACCGCGTCGTAGCCCTCTCAAGCACAACATACGCAGAATACACCGCCGCTCCCTCCCAAACCGTCTACAAAATTCCATCGTCCGTCTCTACCTCCGATGCCGCAGCCAGTCTGCTGCAAGGTCTTACTGCGCTCACATTGATTCGCGAAGCACACCTCGTCAAGTCCGGAGATTGGGTCCTTGTTCACGCTGCCGCAGGCGGGGTGGGTCTTCTACTTATTCAGCTTCTCAAAGCTGTGGGCGTGAAGGTGATCGCGACGTGTTCAACGACCAAAATCGAGCTGGTGAAGAGTAAAGGGGTCGATGTAGTAATTGACTACAGCACAGATGATTTTGCGCCAAAGGTCAAGGAAGTAACCGATGGAGCCGGTGTTATTGCTGTGTTTGATGGCGTTGGTAAGGCGACGTTTGAGAAGAGTTTTGAATGTGTGGCGAGGAAGGGTAGTATGGTTAGCTATGGGAATGCGAGTGGTGCTGTACCACCTTTTACTATCGCGTTAAGTCTCCCCTATCTGATTAGTTGCTGAAGCCGGGCCTAATTTGTGTAGTCGTCTTTCTACGAAGAACATCAAGCTCCTTCGACCTTCGCTCTTCGGATACCTTGCTACACGAGAAGAATTCGAGACCTACACAAAGGAGCTGCTAGACTTCATTGAGCAAGGAAAATTGGACATCAAGATCCATGAGATCTATCCATTGAAGGAGGCCGCAAGGGCGCAAGAAGATCTCGAAGGAAGGAAAACAACTGGCAAGCTGCTGTTAAAGCCATAAGGCGGGTAGAAAAGCGGAAGGAACGAACGTAATCAGAGATACTCTTTGTTGGCATCGCAATGGCGCTCTTGATCAAAGATTCTCCCACGGCACAATTGCCATAAGCTTAACCTGTGCATTGTGAGATCAATATCGCAAAGTCTAATGCGATTTTGCCTATTTCCGGGTTGCCCCCGGAAATTTAGCGCCATCAATATCGGATTAGGGGACTTCTGAGGTTGGAAATTTCGACTTGCAAACAGGGAGACATTGGCATGAATTGGAGGTCGCGCTGTGATGCCTTCTAGTTGAAGATTTTCCATATAAAAGCCGGTATAAGGAACAAGATAGCTCCCAGAAGCATGACATCGTCCCCACTGAACGGTGACAACCGTGGTCGTTCCACACTTGAAAGTCCTTTTATCTCATCTTCGAACCTCTGTGCCATTGTCTCCTTAGAGAAGATGTCTACCACTCTCTTACGGCCCTCATCTCCCATTGTCCTCAGAGCGGCCGAATCCAAGCTGGTGAGAACTTGACTCATGACTTTTGTCCATTCTCCAGGTTTCGAGACGTCTCGCAGCCAACCTGTTTCTCCATCGACGACTGTTTCTGTCGGCCCACCTTCGTTTGCTGCCATAACAGGGACACCTGCCAGCATTGCTTCTAAAGGCACGATGCCAAAATGTTCGTTTCGCGGTGTGTATATCAGGAGGCTTGCTCTGGAGAGCAGAGTTGCTTTGAGGGTATTCGGTACGGAGAGGAGGAATAGGACGGAGATGTCTGAAGGGAGGATGTGGGCGCTGACGACTGTTTTGAGGGTTGCGTGTTTGAGCTTCAAGGAGTCGGCTAGAGCTTCGAGCTCGGCGTGGTAGGAGACGTTTTCTGATACTCGACGGTCGTAGCCACCTGGGGTTGTCAATATTTGGTAGTAAGCTTGGGATCGAGTATAGACTTACCAGCGAGAACTAGTCTTGTTCCTGCTCTTTCTGCTACAGATAAACCTGCGTATGCCTTGAGAGCCAATCCTACGTCTTTTTTGCGCTCAAATCGGTTGATACTCAAGAAGACCTTCAGACCATCCCATAGCTGATTGTCGCCTTCTTCTTTGAATTCCGCCGGCGCTGTGTCGACGCATGGATATACGACTGCTGGTTCTCGTCCCTTCAGTCTAGGAAATGCCTGGTCAAAGACCCTCCTCGTGAACTTGCTGTTGACCACAATGCCATCGCTACATCCTGTGCTCCAACTCTCTATCCAATCAAACGGTCCCCTGTACAGTGATTTGAGCAGTCCACCTTTCTTTGCGAGAAGCTTGTCTGGAAAATGGCAGTAGAACAGGACGCGTGCTGGAGGATAGACATATCGGATAAGTGGTATCCCAGCACTCAATTGATCCACCAAAAAAGCCGAAGGTTTGAGCAGCGCAAGCTCCGAGGAGAATACAGTGATCTGTAGTATAAGGTGTAACTGGCGCAGAATAGCGCATAATATTGAGAATCGTCCAAGAAAGGAAGAGGGTATTATCGTGTTGCCTCGTACACGAACATCGAGGGTTCCTAGAAAGCTTTACTCAGCTTCCTTCTCGTGGGATGAGTGTGTGTACGTGATTAGCCGGCGTGGAGAGAGCTTACCGTCGCGGGCCTCGTCGAAGCAATGCTTTGGATCGCAGTAGGAGGTGAAGATTGTGACTTTGTGTCCTCTATTCTGAAGACCAACAGCAGCGTCTATTACCAGGCGTTCGGCGCCACCAATTCCTAGATCGGGGTGAAAGAAGACGATGTTCATATCGGCGTTGGTTCCACAACGGATCTACTGTAGACCAGCCGGACGCAGGAAATCCATCGTGCTATGTAATTGTTCCTGTAGTGAGTGAACAAAGCGCTTGAACAGGTGCGGCCAAAGATGGATAAGGCAGATATGAGACATGACTCGTGCTAGGTGTTGGCATGCAACCGTGACTTGAAGCCCCTCGCCTTCCATACCTTTACTCTTCCAGACGACTCTGATCGTTTCAGCTTCAGGAACTCGAGATGCCCATATTTGAACCAGGAAATGGCAACTCCAGGCGATGACCATACAACCATAATCTGAGTGAGAGCACTCACACGTCAACAACATGGGCCAAGGCTACTCCTTAACAAGCCTGTCGGCTGGCTCCGCAACTATTGATGTACCAGAACTTTCGGACCTAGAGTTCGAGAAATCTTTGGGCAATGCTCGATTCATGAAATGCATTCGTGCTCGCCGGAAAGATGGTGTTGTTGTTGCAAAGATAGTTATGAAGCCATCGCCGAACACGAAATGGGATGAATACGTGCAGGAGCTGAACAGTTAGTCGTATCCATCTCCATTAGAAATTTTGAGGCTGATAACGTTGATAGTCGAGAGAAAGGAGCTCTCGGATATTCCAAACGCTTTGGGATATCATCGAATACAGCAAACTGGCATGGCTGGCTATCTTGTACGACAATACATACATAGCTCGCTTTATGACCGTATGAGGTAGGATCCTTTGTCTGGTATTATGAAATTTCTACTCACATCATCAGCACTCGGCCATTTCTGGACCCGATAGAGAAAAAGTGGCTGGCCTTTCAGCTTTTGTGTGCTGTGAGAGACTGCCACGCAAAGAACCTATTCCACGGCGATATCAAGACTGAGAATATCCTGGTCACTTCGTGGAACTGGCTATTTCTGACAGACTTCTCATCTGCATACAAACCAACATATTTGCCAGAGGACAATCCTGCTGACTTTAACTTCTTTTTCGATACTTCTTCATCATCTTCGGCTAGGCGAACATGTTACCTTGCCCCAGAACGTTTTCTGCGGCCTGGAGAAGACTATGCCGGCAAGAGCCAACTCAACTGGGCCATGGACATTTTCAGTGTTGGATGCGTCATCGCTGAACTCTTCGTGGAAGCTCCAATCTTTTCGCTGGCTCAACTTTTCAAATACCGTTCAAAAGAATACGACCCAAGTGCACATCTAGACAACATCAAAGACAAGGACATTCGAGACATGATCGCACATATGATTCAGCTAGATCCGCAAGATCGTTACTCAGCAGAAGAGTACTTGGATTTCTGGAAGCAGCGCGCATTCCCGGAATACTTCTATAGTTTTCTCCATCAGTATATGAATCTCATCACGGATCCCACGTCTGGACAGCGTCCTATCACTGCGGGTCAGGAGAACCTTGGTGAGGCTGATGATCGAATCGATCGAGTCTACCTCGATTTTGACAAGGTCTCGTTCTTTCTTGGATTTGATACTGGCCAGAAAACAGAGCAAGACCAAAAGCCTGCGTCTGGGACAAGAGCGAATCTCTTTCCCTTGCAGATCGACATTCCAAACAATCGTCATCAAGCATCCGCGTTAATTCATAAACCGGCCGATAATGGCAGCTTGCTCTTCTTGACTCTTGTAGAGGCATCCGTTCGCAGCACAGCTCGCGCAACTGCCAGGCTGAGAGCCATTGAACTAATGCTGGCGTTTGCCGAACGTGTTCTTGACGAAGTGAAGCTTGATCGCATTCTACCGTTCTACATGGAGCTGCTCAATGATGACCAGACCGACGCTGTCAAGGTTGCAACCCTTCGTGCAATCACTCAACTGGTACGTTCTGTCCTGGAGTAGGCTTGAAATGTAACCGCTTACCAATTTGCAGCTGGAGCTCGTTCACACGCTCACTGCTGTAAATGCTTACATATTCCCAGAATATATCTTGCTGCGCCTGACGACTCATGTCTTGTCGCCAAAGAAAAATCCCAGCACCTGGCTTCGAGCTACGTACGCCTCTTGCCTCTCCAGCCTCGCAGCAACGGCATCAAGATTTCTAGATATGATGCAAGCTCTGCGATCTGAAGGCTCTCTTGCAGGAAGCAGTCATTCGGAAGTTGGAAAACTTACAAGCTCGTCATACCAGCACTACCAGAGCCTTTACGATTCTGCCCGAAGCGATCTCATGGCCCAATTCGAAGCGCACACTACGGCTCTTTTGACAGATACCGATACTTCTGTCCGTCGAGCATTTTTGGGTTCGATCTCAACACTGTGCGTCTTCTTCGGAAGTACTCGAGCCAACGACGTGATCTTGAGTCATCTGAACACTTATCTCAACGATCGCGATTGGGAGCTGAAATGCGCCTTCTTCGAAACCATTGTTGGCGTCGCCACCTATGTTGGAGGACCTAGTCTGGAGGAGTTCATTCTTCCTTTAATGATCCAGTCGTTGACCGATCCAGAGGAAACTGTGATTGAGCGAGTGTTGAGGTCGTTTTCAGCCATAGCAGGGCTTGGTCTATTCCAGCGATCAACGACATGGGAGCTTGTTGACATCGTGGGCCGATTCTCGATGCACCCCAACTCTTGGATCCGTGAAGCTGCAGTAGAATTTATTTCGGCCGCTTCGAAGTATCTTACAGTAGCGGATCGCCACGGCATCATCATACCACTGATCAAAGTCTATCTTATTACAACACCTTCAGATCTCTCGGAGTTGGTGCTGCTTGATATGCTCAAAAAGCCCATGCCTCGCCTCGTCTTCGACATGGCTCTGACGTGGTCTCTCAAGACCGAAAAGGGAGTGTTTTGGAAAGCGGCCCAACTACAACGCACATTCACCTTTGGCGCTGGCGACCATAACTTGCCCACAATCTCGGGTCAGAATCTTGGGCCCAGAGCGTTCAATCGAATTCCTAAGAATGAAGAGGATGAGCAGTGGATACAGCGTCTTCGGAATGCTGGCATGGAACATGAAGATGAATTCCAAACTGGTCGCCTTGCGCGAATTTATCTGGCGAGTCGCCCATAGGAAATCGCAAGTGGACGCAGGATCAACTCCTTCTCAGCTGAATGCGGTGATTCAGTTGAGTTCGGTCAAGGCCACGATGAATAACGTCGTCTTTGACCAAGACCCTGATAAATACAAGCAGACGGCACGGCGGCAGAATGGCAACAATCTAAGACATCGTGCGATTGCAGAAGCTCTTCAAGATGCCACTTCGCAATCCAGTGCTAGCAACAATCTCGCCGCCCAGGATGGAGGTCGTGCGACTCCACCTCAACCAAATCCTGTAACTGTCACCTCTCGTCCGGTGGCGTCTCACGATGCAGATGTGCGCCTGCGGAGTCCGACCGGACTTGATGTCCCCAAACCGAAGAGTGCATTGAGCCCAATGTCTGGCCCAACAGTGGCTTCATCGATTAACTCACAAGCCAGCTTCAGACTCACCGACCACAACCACCCTATAACACGAAAGGGTAGTGCAATAAATTTGATGGGCCGCGTAGAAGCGGGAGGCAAAGCAATTGCAGAGCTTGGCTTTACGCAAGAGAATGCTTTCGGACAAGTCGCAGCTGGTGCTTCTGGGCGTGAAGTAAAACGAACTTCACATCTCGGACCGCCAAAGGATGCTGTCCTTCGCAATTCACCGCGAACAAAACAACTAACTGCTCACAACTATTCTGGAAATGATCCCACCGTACTGCATCTGTTAGATTCTCTATATCTGGATACCTATCCAATTGACTACGTAGAATTCGGCCCAACAGTCTCACACCATAAAAAGCCCATAAAGCGAGCTGGTGGTCAGGCAGCAGCAGGCCCCTGGCGACCGGATGGAAACCTTGTTGCCTTTTTGGGCGAACACACAGCGGCTATCAATCGTGTTGTCGTTGCTGTGGACCACTCTTTTTTCATTACTGGCGCAGACGATGGCATGGTCAAAGTGTGGGACACTTCACGATTGGAACGCAATACCACTCATCGCTCGCGACACACCTACAAGCATGCACCTGGCGCAAAAGTTACAAGCCTCACCTTCATTGAAGGTACACACTGCTTTGTCACTACTGGCAGTGACGGCAGCGTGAATATTGTTCGTGTAGATTTCGCTCAGAAACACGACGAATCATCGCAGAATTCTCCTCGATATGGGAAACTGCGGACCATTCGCGAGTACAACCTCCCGGATGGTGAATATTCCGTCTGGTGTGAGCACTTTAAAGAGGGAACCACCTCTGTTCTGATCTTGGCCACTAACAAGTGTCGAATCGTGGCGTTGGAGCTTCGGACTATGAGTGAGCTCTATGTGCTCAACAACCCGCTCCATCATGGTACCCCTCTCTGTTTCTGTGTCGACAAAAAACACCACTGGCTCCTAGTAGGAACGAGTCATGGCATTCTTGAGCTTTGGGATCTACGCTTCAAGTTGCGGCTGAAAGCATGGGGCTTTCCGGCCGGCTCACCAATTCACCGCATCTCACTAGTGCCGAGCAAAAGCACCCGGCAGCACAAAGTCGCAATTGCAGGCGGAACAGGGCAAGGAGAAGTCACCATCTGGGATATGGAGAAAACCCTTTGTACCAACGTCTATCGCACTGGTCTCAGCAAGGAGAACATCAAAGGGTACAAACTTATCGAGAATGACGAAGAGCGATCTGGTGGAATGCTTGGGCGCTTCGCAGCATCTTCAGAACCAAGCAGCAATGCTGGGATGGATCGTGGCATTCGAGCAATCGCCATGGGTCTGCACATTCTGGAAGGTAGCGACCCGCGGTTTTACTTTTTCGTATCAGCAGGGCCTGACTGGAAGGTCCGATTTTGGGACTCGAATAGGCACGAGTCCTCTATGGTTGTTAGTGGAATGGAACTAGAAGAGGGCAGGCCATCATATGCAGTATCACAGCCCAGCCACGATCTCACAGTCGTGTCGGAGACTCTATCACCACCGCCGCCTATTTCGGGATCGACCATGGCGAGTACACCAGTCGCAAGTCCAGCGAGAGGGGCCGTGGCCGGGAGCGCTGGGAAGAGATCGGGACGAGACAAGGCAAGGAGCAGTATCATCTCGATGCAACAACAGCATCTGCTCAAAAGTCACCTTGATACTGTGACAGATGTTGCGCTTCTGGAGTCTCCATACGGGATGGTAGTGAGCGTCGATCGGTCCGGATTGATTTACGTCTTTTCTTAGGCGGGCAGTCGAGGGGTATCAGGTTCTCGGTGGGTGTGCGCAGTACGCATGATATTTTCATGGAACACATTAATCCAGCCATGGCGTTGTGCAAGGTGCGGGTGATTATGCAGGTGGTGCTTCATCGATGGGGCGATGTTTTGCCAAGGCCTCTGAATCGCTCCAAAGATTGGTGAGGGGGGGCACCCACTAACTTTCAGCACCCATCCTCTGAACATGCGTGTTTCAGCTCTACCGCTCCGACTCAACCACGATCTGATCGGCGTGCCACCAACCAAAAATCCGGTTTCAAGATCGAAATCATCCCATGAGCCTTCCCAGACATTCCCCTTTTCGGATTAATCTGCGGGTCTTGTGATGTTCCCATGACTGCTTCGAATGACGGATAGGATCCATATCTGGTCTAAACCATGTGTTGGAACGCACCGCCCGCCTGTCATCCGGGAAGATCAAACCTGGCACTGAGCTACTCGTTGTCACAGCTCGGGATGTCCTCTTCGGATCTTCTGTCTCCCATAGTAGCGAGCTTCAGAGAATTTGTAAGGTATCGTGGTGAGAAACAAGTCTGAAGGAAGCCTGATTACGCTTCGCTGTATATCCTCCAGTGCCTGCCTCGTAGGGCTGTTCCCTTCTTTTCCTCATCAGTCGTCTAATTTTTGATATCTCCGTTTGCGAGAGAACTAATCGAGATCACGATCGCTACTTTGCTTTTGTATTGGGTACTGATCCACGAGGCACGCATCACGATAATTGGAAGAATCACGCATCACGATCGTACGAACCACCAGCACGACAATCTCATTGGATACAATTAAGCTTACGAAATACGACAAGCTCACGAGACACGATACATCCTCACCCATTTCTCCTCCCTACCTTACGACAGCGTCTGATTTCATGACCCTAACGAAAGAAATGAAAATAATCGTAATACTGCCCTACCACAAATTCATCAATCAAATCCACAATCACATTGACAATCACACCTTTTGCACTTGTAAGTTTCTTCCACCTATTTCCCTCGCTTTTACCACTACCTCCCTCATCTCTACCGTTTTGATTCTCCCTACCACGGTTCCCCTCTTCCTCCTCTCTATCGATACTAACACCCCCTCCAGCCCCCGAGAGTCAAAAGAAAACCTTCCTATCCCCCTTGCTGAATTACTTCCGCGCCCCCTCGGAGGAAATCTGTTACCTCGATGATGCTGGTCTTGATGAGATTAGAGAGGTCATGACGAGTCGGGAGGAGAAGAGGAAGGGGAGGGTTTGGGATGTTAGGACGGGGGTTGTTGGTGTTGGTGGTGGAGTTGAAGTTGGAGGGAGTAATGGGGTTATGGAGGGGGCGGGGAGGGGGGATTGGAGGAGGCCTAGTTTGTGGGGGTGATTTGGTTTGTAGGGTCGAGAGAAGGGGAGGGATGGGATAGGAATGATTAGCAAGGTGTTTTTTGGTTAGGTATGATTTGGATGGTGTTGTAAGGTTCGGTTTTGGAAAAAAATCCTGCTTGGAGTTTTTGTCCGGCGTTCCATGCGGAATGGGTTGGGTTATCGATGGTTTTTGGGTCTTGTGTCTGATGAGTGTGATGAGGTTGTGGGTGGATGGCGTTCTAGAATAGTGGCGTTAGGGGCTTTCCTTTCTCTTTATCCTTAATCGGTTAATGCATAACTTTTAGTCCTCAATTGTCTGTTGGCACGGTTAATACATCAGGGTAATATTATTCAATCCATGAACTGTGTATTCAACTCGGTCTTATACTTCCTCCTCGGCGATTGAATCTCGTTCGACCGCCCAGTCCTCCAGCGCAGCATTGGATTCCTGTGAGCAAGCCCATCACATGCCGATAGTGATGAATTCACACCCAAAGTACGCGTAGCAGCTACAGTTCAGCGATTCCTTGGCGTGAAATGAGGATGTAATCAAGAAGGTGAAGGGTTGCAGTAATGGAGCAATGGTTATCTCTTTCTGGTGTGTTTCGATGATCAGAGTAAGATAAGAAAGTCTTGGGGAACAATCTGTTTTGGGCATTGCGGCGAAGAAACCCTGGCTGTTGATCTCCATTTCTTTCTCATGCATTCGTCAAGAAACAGCGCAAACTTGCTCATCGATATGGCATCTACTCCCCTCCAGAATGCAAAGTCCTCACTCTTCTCACGCTCTTAACATATCATCTTTCGCATCCGTTTAAGTTTCAGACAAGCACGAGTCGACATGTGAAAAATACGAGTCGATAAGTACGAGTCGATAAACACGAGTCGACAAACACGAGTCGACGGCGTTACCACTCGTGATACAAACACCCATGAACTCGACTTCATCCAGTCTTGATGCACCGTAATTTACTCAACCAGGTACATCAGCTCCCTTCCCGGATGTCCATCAGATCATGTCCCTTAGGGCATCGTTGAGAATGGAATACTAAGTATCTTCCGTATCTCGCGCCGCCGATCTTCTCTCCAAGTTTCTGTATAATTGCAACATCACCCTCCACCGCTGCTAACAAAACGCACATCAATCTGAGAACAAGGCTACCTATCAACACACGCGCCTTTTTCCACTGGAATCAACGAATGTGGCAATTGACTTTATCCGAAGAAAGTCTGGCGAGTCTGGCTTTTGCCTATCACCGAACTCAGTCAAATGTTAATATGAAGCGCAGCTGAAATACAAGAATACTCTGGGGTGGAAGTGTCACGATTAATGAGAATTGAGTGCTCACGAGCAATATACTCACAAGCTACCAAAGGTTTTGAGAAATTTGATGAGTAATCGAGCGTCTCACTGAGAATGTAAGCCGAAATACTGACAGACTCGCCGTGACTACGCCTGACGGGAGGACTCTTGTTGAGAAAAAGGGGTCGTGGCTGAGAATGCCAAAAATGGGTTGTTAGCGAAGACAGCATGATCTCAACATCAGAAAAGGGGCAAGTATTCAAAATGGCCTTATCAAAGTCTCGAGTATTGATGCATCAAAATGTGGCGAAGGGTTGATGGAAGTGAGGTGATACCCTACCAAGCCCCACTTTTGAGGCCACTTTCTATTTTCGTTATCATCACGTGTGCCGACGAGAACGGCTAACTTGTGATCAGTGCTGTTTGCGTTGAATGTAAAAGTGCGGGTCAGTATATTCAACAAAGCATGTATGGTCTACACGATGGCGCGGTTGGCGTATGGACCTACCTATATCTTTGTTAGTGAAGATCGGTCGTCTCAATTCCGAGGTTTGACTTGGTCGACTGGAAATTTCAGTTGTTTGTATCTGCTGTGGCAAGAATCAAAGCACGGATTGTAGTGTTAGACATTTGGAATTGGGGTGATTTTCGATCATTCTACCTACTCTTGGTTCGAGTGTATTGAACTTCTTGTTGACAGCTATAATATAACAGCTTGAAAGCTTTGCAACGGCTTTCGTTAGCAATGTCCGGTTAGCGGGGATGAAAGAGTTCGGTGCTTACTGTCCTGACCCGTGTTGGGCCTGTTTCTCCTCCCATACGACCCTCGCCGTTGTATTTTCTCTTAATGCTACCCAATTCATGGTCGACATGAATAAGTTTCGGGGAACTTGGATGACAAATTTGCCAGAAAATCATCGATCCCATTCTCAAATTACGCATTGGAAGAGATTCTGAGGAATTCTGTATCTCGTATGCCGCTAAACCAAATCGATGACCTCCTCAGGAAAATTGCCCCAAATCATCGCCTTGTTAGGCAGCCTACCACTGACAGGGCCGAGCAATTTCACCCTCCTCTTTGTTTCGTCTACATCGACGGCATAGACGTAGCCCATCACGCTGGCATCCCGGATCATGTCCTGGCTCTCGCTGGCTTCTGCATGCGTAACCGCCAAGAGAGAGTTCTGTAACATCAAACTGGGTGTGACTTTCTCATAAAGGATTCCTGTGGATTGTCCTGCCTTGGCTGGGTTATAAATATCGTCCTCCTCATCTAGGCCTGGGTCGAATGAGTTGGAGGCGGCATTGACATCGATGATATGGTTTATGGACAAGTGTGCGAATTCAACGTGATTGGTATAGGGCGAGAGATTGACGCTTCCGTGTCCGAAGAAGTATTCACGTATCTGTTGCTGGCGCATGATCTTCATATAAGCTTCGTCTCGGTCCACGCAGCCGCCTGACTTGTCAAGACGTACTACTGTGACGGAATCCGTGGAGGAGGAGGAGGAGAATCGGCGTTTCATCTCATTGAACAAGCGCTCGGCGCCAATGACCAGGATAGCAGTTACTACTGTCTGTTAGCCAGTTCCATATGAGCGAGCATGCCCCAATATACCAGAAAACTCAGAGGCGATGTGCTGGATCAAATCATAATTGTTCCCTCTGCCCGAACTGATGCTACCTGGGGTATCAATAAAGACGCCTGAAGGCTTCACCGCTTCATCGTCGTCCATACGACCTGTAACTGCAAGTGCCAAACGCGTGACCAAAGCTTTGTATAATTTGGTATTCTCTTCAGCTGTTGAGCAGCCGAAATGATATGCCAAGGGCATCTTGACAGGCAGAGCGCTTGGTCCAGAGATAGGGCTGCTGCCCCATCCCTCTTCCACGTCTAAGAGACTCGCAAAAGTTGTAGTACTCAATGCGCCGGGAACTGTCATCATGCCTTGCCTGGGATCTAGATTTACAACCGCAGGCTGCCAATCACTCTTCAATGCGTATGCCGTCAACATTTTCACCAAACTCGTCTTTCCAGAATTCTCCGGTCCAACAATGAGCACCCTTGGCCCCGGTTCTGCCTTGCTCTTAGCTTCATTCCTCAAATTGTCCAACGCAAAGTGTGTGTTCGCGTATTGTACCATGGGCGTCTCCTCTGCCACATATTCGCCCTCCGTGTCTCCAATGATCTCCAGGTTGCAGCCTTGCCAGGTATATATCGCGGCTTTCGTGCTTTTGAAGGTGTATGGTGTGTTCGGAGAGAGCTCGGTGCCGAACAATTCTGCGGTGCCCGTCAAGAGCTTGATTGTGAGAAGAGAGGCGCATTCGAAGCGGTATTCTGTCTCTGCAGCCAGACTTTGAAGCCTGGGTGCTGCAGGTGTCGGTTCCAGGGCCTGCGAGGGGTTCTGACTAAGACCTGGGAGGGATAGGCCAGGAATCGACATTGCCAGGAGACAATCACGCTCGATGCGCGTCCGGGCACGTCCTGTTCGAGATAGATATTAATGAGTTTTTGGCGACTGTGGTAAAGATAATGGCCGAGAATTCATCGCCTTCGGTGGTTGGTCAAGCTCGTTGCTTTCGAGATAGTAGTATGGATTGCCGAGTTCTTGTTGGTGAGTGGAAGTGGAAGCTTTGATAGACTCTCAAAGCTTCTACCAGGCACGTGAAACTATGAGGGCGGCCTCAAAAGTCAAAACACAAGTGTACGCGTCGCACTTGATCCATTCAACATCCAATTCCATCACCTCGCCACAAGCAATATGTGCAGCTTCATTGTCATAAACTACTAGCACATTCCCTTGTCTACATTGCCTACTTTTCGAATACTCTACCTTGAGCTTCACCACGCCAATGTAACCGCCGATCTAATCATAGCATTTGCTGATTCCGATCAGAGCTTGATGATACTCCAGGACGAGTCGCGCACCAAACGTCTCTCAGCCAGATCGGGCCCGCCACGACCGGGCGAGCTCTCGGAATCCAACTGCCTTGACTGAGCGCTGGAACCAAAACGTTGAAGCCAGGTTACGTATAGCCTTTCAAGTTTGGTATTCTTGGTATTCCAAGAGCTCCAGTTGGCACCTCAAGCGCTTTAGCAGCCATCATCCGGCATCATAGCCTCGGTCTGATGTATTCCTTTTTGCGAAGCCCAGAACAACGAGACCTTGGCCTTGTCTCGGTCTGTCAAAAGTAGGTAACTCATGGAATGTACACAGTATAGTCTGGATTTGCAATACTGTGACTTTGCTCTTCTGCCCCCACGATTGACTATACTTGGTATCTTACTAGCGAGTAAGACGTGGACGCTTGGCAAGAACTCGCTGGTCCTCATAAGCGTAGATTTGAATCATGCGCAGCGCATTTTTGAGAACGGTCCGTGCAAAGAGAGGTCCAAAATCTAGAAATCTAGAATTTGTTTGGATGACGTATAAATAGACGGACTTAGCCAAGCTACTTGATATGGCTAGCCTAATTCCAAGGACGAGCAAGACAGACTTTCCATCTCGAACGACTTGGGAAAGGTGGTAGTGCACCCCTATCTATTGGCGAAAGGCTATAGCTCAAAACCACAACATTGGGACCATGGAGAAGATGCATTAGACATTTCTCCAACATGCTCTGATTCGTTGCTCTCCTATTCGCTCATGGAACTCGTGCCTTGGCTCTGAGCCACCGCCTTTCGCCAATCAATTCGGTCATCCTACCAGCTTAGTACTCCTAGATTCTAGGTCTGCAATTTTGCACCTATGCGCTTTCTCGGCAGCACACTAACATGGAGATGGACTATTTAAGTATCAGTTAAATCCCATCATTAATCTTTATCCAAACGAACATCAGAACAACATCCCTCCACTTATTCAAATCTTCAAATTCAAACAACTCAATATGCTCTTCTCCTACCTCATCAGCGCTGCAGCTTTGCTGTTCACCTTCTCATCAGCCGCCTGCCCGGCCTTGGGTGGTATGTATAACCTCTCTCCACGACTACAGAGGATGAACACTTACTAATTCTAAACAGAGCGCTGTGGTGAATACAAAGCGGAAGTGAAATGCTGCGGTGACCTGGTCTGCGTTCCTCAAACGTACAGTAGGTCTAAGTCAACTCCTTGTGTACATCTAATGTACATGTGCTGACTTGTGTAGGAACCAAGAATTACTGGTGCGTTAAGCCCAAAACCACTTAGGGAGGAATGGTGGCAATTGCAAGTCGACGCAAGGTGGTTCGTGGTTCAGAAATATCTTTTCTCATCGCTAGAGAGGATGATTTCAGAGAACTGCCACGGCCGACTTCACGATTGGGTGTCTTTCCGTTTTGGCTGGGCGGGAAAAAGCTAAATGACCGGTTCCTAATTGTAATGTTCAATTGTCTTGACAAAGGTTCGGGGGAAATTGTGAGGTGGTTGGATATTTACGGAAGGGTTGGAGACGTTCGTTATTGAGTCGGTTTATGAATTTATGCCTCCGCTGATCTTCTGGTTTCACTCCTTGTCAAATTCGCTCTTTCACCCGCTAATACCCAAAAACGCCATCACTAAAGGCATACAATTAGTACCAAACTGTTTCTGTCAAGCATTGCCATAAGCCGGTCTTCGAATTCAGTATTGTGTTTAGCACCTTCAAGTCTGAATAAACCTAAGTTGCCACGCTTCCAGAGTAAAGAGCCCAAGCACACAAGTAGATTGGGTCGAGAAGAACAGTAAGGGAGTTTGACGGGTAGAGTCCAAAAATGGATGGATGACAAAGGAAATGGCGGCATCAGCAATACCTGCTCCATAATATCATGTCCATGGCAAATGCATGTTTCATCAATGGCATTTCCTCAAATGTATTCTCCAGTCAAAGGGGGACACGGTGTCTCCTAATGAGCTGATGTCGAGTAAATGGTGGAGGCGGCGTAGTCGAAGATCTGAGTACATAGCCAATCACCCACTTCCGGAGATTGTAGTGTGCAAGCAATTGCAGCACGTGAATGCGCTATAAGGTAATCATTTGATTGAAGCTTTCCGGATACGTGACTGAATATTAGACATGTTGTTCATCAACTAGCATTGAAGTTCGAGCGCTACAAACGTACTGGCCCCAGTCGCACGCTGAACATAATCCTGCTGGAGGTTTTCCAATTTAGAAATAAATACTTAGCCATGTTCATCACTGTCAATCTTCAGCCTCATGCTTGGTCGTTGGTAGTGTTACAACATGGACCTCGCGCACCTAGATCGCGCGTGATGAATCGCGATCTTAGTCTCGTGGGCCGTATAAAGAGTAGATTCAAGGTAGTCGTCCGTTAAAATGGCTAGTTTCTGACTTGCCATTCGTCTTCATCGGGACCCAAAGGATCCGGCGACTCTTTTTTCCCATCGTTGCTCGATGGTCCAGGTGGAGGTTTGTTAAATATGCGCCCATTGTTCTCCAACATTCTTGTCGTCGGTTTCCATGGCCATTGTCCTGTGTGGCGGCGATAACCAGGGTGCAGTGTCTCTCCCTATTACAGCCGAAAAGTCGTTTAATGTCGCCGCTCTCTTCTGTGCGCGTTAGAGATGTTTCGATGTCTTTCGCAGAGCATTCATGGGGGAGTGGTGCCGCCTTTTGGGTAGATATACGGTGCGCTTTGCACAAATGGGTCCAGCTCCAGGCTTGTATTTGTTGTTGTTCTGATGAGCTGAGACGAGACGAGGTCAGTAGGCGCACAATGCTTCGATAATTTGCATGTATCATACCTCGAAGCGCAATCGTTCTTGTGAACTGTCCTCCACACTTAGCACAAGTTGAGATCTTCGATTCCCTCCTTTCCTCTTAGATGTCGTAAGGGGTTACTGAATGTGCTGGATACTCGACCGCTGCAACCATGGTCCCAGCATCGTGGCTCTGGCCGATCATGGACGATGCGCACACTCAAGCTATTCACGCAGCCTTCTTGTTCATAAGGAGACCCATAGCGAAGTAGAGGCGGCATTTTGAGCGACTCCTTCTCATGTCTGTGCTGACAAAGATAGTGTCCTTCGTAGGAAGCCTGGTAGGGAGGCGAGGTATAGAATTTCTCGGGCACAAAACCTGGGTGTATGGCTCCTCATGGTGAGATACGGGTTGGTGAGCACCAGAATGAGAAAGTGGAGGTACTAAAAGATCAGCTCAATGCAATATGTGATGTTGGTACCTGAGACTCACGAGTATGTTCGAGTGTTCGCGTTCCACGACGTCCCGAGGTCAGAACCAGGCGTAGACTTTGCATGGTTCTACTGCGGCGATGATGAGCGGCTTAGTGCCGGGGCGGAGACCTGTATCATTGCTCTATATGGTCTATGGCGGATGCGCAAGTACTTGTTGATTGATTGATTGATTTTATCCTACTCGGTTGCAGCCGCTTAATCAGGCAGCTATGTCCGGTTAGGAGGACTTCATCAGACAGCCGACACGTGATAGATTATATAATCCACCGCGCCCCACTTCGCCCCGTTCACTGAAACAAGACCAGCTGTCCCCTCCGTCCTCCCTCTTTTCCCTTAACCAGTATCTCCAAATGCCCGCTGGCTCTTGTAGATACTGGTTATTCTGCTAGTATATCTGTGCTATGTAGACTCAAGAGGCAATGCCTCGTGTTTCGCTATCCTTCTACCTACAGTCTCCCTCTAATGCTCAGCTTTGTCTATCTGTTTCGCCTTATCCCTCAAGGCCAATGGGTTCCCTAAGTATGTTTCTGCTTGTGAAAGTTGCCTTGCACCAGATTCCTATGCGGCGGTGTATTTGGTTGTGTGATGCTGGAGACAATAGTAACCATCGTAGTCGTGATTTCGCTGCTTCGGTGTGATACTCCGGGTATGCCCGTGGACGAGGCTGTCTGGTAGCTGCCGTATTGTATGGCGCCGATCGTGCTATAGACCTGCCGTCTTATAGTCGGAGCCTATCTGCTGCTAGTCGCTCTCCCTACTTGCTATATCGCGCTCCTACTCTTGCCAATGCCATAACTGGGACGCAACAGTCTGGGGAGAGGCTCAAGGCTACGTCTGCTGGCTTGTAGGGAGGGGATTTGCCGCCAATAAGCTCCTTCTATACGTCCTTACTGCTTACTGTGTTGCGCACCTACTCTTGCCAATGCCATAACTGGGACGCAACAGTTTGGGGAGAGGCTCAAGGCTCTGGACATCAGCTTACAGCAGGATGGTTTGCGGAGACGATAGTAGATGAGGTTCTCTAGCAGCTGCCGTATCGTGTCGCACCGATTGTGTTGTAGACCTGTCGTCTTATAGTCGGAGCCTATCTGCTGCCAGTCGCTCTCCCTGCTTGCTATATCGCGCACCTACTCTTGCCAATGCCATAACTGGGACGCAACAGTCTGGGGAGAGGCTCAAGGCTACGTCTGCTAGCTTACAGGGAGGGGATTTGCCGCCAATAGGCTCCTTCTATGCGTCCTTACTACTTACTGTGTCGCGCACCTACTCTTGCCAATGCCATAACTGGGACGCAACAGTTTGGGGAGAGGCTCAAGGCTCTGGGCAACAGCTTGTAGCAGGACGGTTTGCCAAGACGTTGGGAGAGATTGTCTAGTCGTTGCAGTGGTGTGTGGTGCCGATTGTTGCACACCGGGCGTCTGGTGTTTGAGTTGTGTTGAAGGTATTGCCGTTCTAGCAGTGACTCGTCGACTCGGAGCGTTGCAGTGTCATCTGGGGTGATGGACTAGCCGGGAGATAGTGACTAGATGGTTGCTGTTGTCTTTGGTGGACGCATCGTTCGTGTAGCTTGCTCATGTATTCGTCTGCTTGCTCTGCGGTGGCCGCGACGGCGACTCTAGAGATATCTCATCGACGCTGAGGGACGCGCGATGGCCTCTAGAGGCCGGAGCGGCCACTGGCAGAGGTGTTTTGATGATCCTTAGATGATACTTCTGTAAATTCCAAAAATTGAGTTCTCGCTGTGTGTGCTGTTTTTTGCAAGTACTTGTTGCGATTGATGTTTGCTAAGTCTAAGTTGACGGTTGGAACACGTGAGATGTATCTTAGCCTGAGACCCAACAAAAGTAGTTGACAGCAAACCTGGTTGAAGAAAATGCGATGAAGGCTGTCCCCAACATATTCGAAATCAATTTACACGATTAAGCACCGTTGCTGAACATAATAAATGCTGTTCGCTGGATTGCTCTTAGATTACACCCTTGAATGCCTCGGAGACTGCAAATTCACGGATTGATCATGGTGGGGCCACATAGTGCTCTTTACTCAGGCGGCCTCTCTATGACTTCCTTCTGATCGGAGATTGAGTCGAGAAGGATCCTGTGACAGAAATCAAGCGACTCAGAACTGCAGCAATAGATGAGCTCGTCTAACAATCAATGAACCAAAAGTCTCTATACTATTAGAAGCCGAAATCTAAATAATAACGCCAGCCGAGATTGAAGGGTATCACTCATCGTACTCTGCAAACAATTGCTCCAGGATCTTCACCGTGCTTCGAACTCCTTGGAGCATGTTCTCATCTGGCCCCAGACCAGGTGTAAAGGAAGCGTGGGCAAAGTCGATCAATCGGACAGCGTACAGACCAGGTGTGCTGTCGTCCTCTTCATCATCCTCATCGTCCTCAACAATCTCTTTCTCATGTTTGCTGAGAATCTCGTGAGCTTCTTTGAAAGCCTCACCATCCCCTTCATAGACCAAAAGAATTGACACAGAGTACATCCTACTCTCGAGTGCTTCCAGAGCAGCTTGTATGCCCTTGACCTCTTCCAAGAAGAGCCGAGTAATTAGATATGCCTGCTTCTTACCAATACCGGCATGAGGTACGTGTAGATACTTCTTGAATCCTTCAATAACGTTGTCCGCATTGAATTGGCGACCGTATAGTTTGTTGTGGTTCACGTAGTTGGAGTCTTCATCCAGCTCGTGCAATTTCTGGCCATTCTCAGAAGCAGTGATCTCTTCCGAACCCTCAACAATCTTGTCTTTGCCTTGCCAGATACGCATTCCTGCGATCCTGAATCCGAGGGAGCCACTTGTTGTCTCACCGCTTACTTTATCCAGTCGCGCTCGCTTTTCGGGCTTGGCAGCATCATCCCAAAGCCGGACTCCGAGCTTGAGATCCAGAACATTGGGTTTCTTAAATTTGGCCGTCACATTCTCCAGGACGATATTCAATCCTGTGTCTAGTTTCTTTCCCTTCATAGGACCAACATCGTCCAGCGGCAGGGTGGCAGCGGTGCCAGGTACGGAGGAAGAAGGAGGGTGGGTCGTTGGAAGATTTAGCAGACTGAGGCCTGCTATAGGGGGTGTAACGATGGCAGCAGACGGATCTGGAGGAGGAGGATTGGGGAGACTCGAGGTGGCTTCTGCGACTGAGGCACTATGTTGTAAGGTTCCCATGTAACGTGGCATGAAGTTTGCGAGATCTGGACAGGAGGCGGTCGTGAGTTCGTAGAAGGACACCTCGGCCTGCGTGCAAGGCTTGATTACAAGGTCGCCCGAAGGGTCAGAGAGGACACCGTCACTGTGGGTAGCAGTCGTTAGCAAATAGTCCCTGACATACAGGCGCAATCTTCTCACTGTCCAGCGGCAGCATGGTCGAAGGAAGTAAGGGTCGAGGGGTCCAATTGCAGAGCCATGATTGTAACTTTATGTAGGAAGAGGTTTGAAAGTGCCCTGGAGCAGAATCGGCTTTAGGCGCTCACATGTTGGCGACGCTTGTACCTTGCTTCAATGCTTACCATAATAATGAGAGCCCTCCGTTCTCGGCTATTGGAACGTATCAAGATTCTCCCTCTCAAGCAACATCTTTCCATCGATTTATCATCCACAACCAATCAAGAGACCATGAAAAGGTCCGTCCAGAAACGCAGTCCAGCCCCTAGTTTCATTGCTCACAGGCAATCTGAGCAACTGGTTGTCGAAGGAGGTGGTTGGCGATGCAAGAGACTCGATGAGAGCTCAAGCCGTTTAGATTATGGTCAATGGACGACATTCGGCTGCTTCATATGGCTGTGCCAGGTCAGAGAAGTGAAAGAAAAATGAAAAAGCAGGTCAGCTTTGGAGATGGCTTCTACATCAAGACGCAGAGCGCAGAGCTGGCGCAAATTAGAGTCTGTCTGTCAGGAACTGCTCAAGGAAGGCGATTGAGATGCTGGTGCGTTATGGGTTTCTAGCAGAGTGAGAGTGAGGGAAGTTGAAGGAGGCGGTCAGTCATGGATACTTCTTTCAACAGGAACTTGATGGGGAGAATTTGCTCTGCATGGTTCTCGTTTGCTTCTTCCATCACTGTATGCATATTTCTGTTGACTAATTCCATCATAGATACAGCTTTCCACCCTGCCATGATCGACTCCATCTCACCCTGCCATCTGCATATATTACTCGTCTTCGCAGGCTCCCAGATGGAAAGCCCGGTGCGAGAGAAGTATGAGGATGCCCACAATGGCTATCCGTATAGCATAGGCCCCGTCAAGATCTCTGCCCTGCCTTCCAACATACCCAACCGACCTCGTGATAGCCATAGGTGCAGCCATACAATACCCTCTGACACCTCAATGGACAAGGAAGCCTGCAGTACGTAGCCTTTTTCTCTTACCCAAGCCTATCAAACCATTGTGCAGACCCTGTGCAACGTGATACGAGGCTCATTGAGGTTTGTAGACAATCAAAGCTCATGCCCCTGGCCGTTATAATGACCTATTTACAATCAATCTCGTATTATAACATTTCGTGCATTTGTTTGGAAATTCGTTGTCGTGCTACCTGTGCCCCATCTCTATTAGATGTTGCTCGCGAGGATGTGCCCCGGTCAAATCTGTTTAGTCGGATTGGGGTGAGGCTCTGCCTTCAAGAACTCTCGCCGACTCGAAGAGGACTTTTAAAAACACAATCTTTCTTCAACTCAAAATCGCTTCTTTCATCGCATCGAAACGTTCCTGAGCCGCCATCATGCGCGGTCCACCACCCATCCCAGACCCCACAGGCGACGCAATGGTCGATGAGGCCTTGCTACACGGAGCGATTGTCCGCCAGGTAAGTGAACCCAAGCTGCTGTGATGTTAAAAGGATACTCACCCATCACAGGTCGACTTCTACTTCTCGACGAGGCATTTAAACTCGCCCCAAGGTCTTGAACTCCGAGACAAATACATCGGCATTAGCAACGGCGACAACAACCCGGTACCTATCGATAAGTTCACTTGGTGGAGAAGACTTCGAGAAATCTGCAAAAAGTTCGGTTACAATTCCAAGAACGTCGAGGGCAAAGCAATCATCATGAAAGCTCTCATGAACTCCACAACTGTCAACAGTCTTGACGAGAAGACCGTTCAGCGCAAGGAGAACATCGTCGATTCCGATGATGACAACGATGATGGCGCATGGAATGCCAGTGACAACCAGGCGCTGTATGTGGCCCCTCTCGTTCATAGGCCTGCGAGGCCGATGGTAAAGTAGCAATGGTCAGTCACTTGTTCGTCACTTTTAACTCTTCACAGAGAGAAGTAACCGGCTTTGAGAAGAACTTTGCCGACGCACCTATCACCCCGGCTGAGCACGAAGAGAATCTGGATTGCTATCATCCAAAACGCCAGATCCACGATCGCCTCGAGGTAGCTATTCAGCGCTTTAAGGCCCGCCGCAAGTTCCACTCAAGCCAGTCAACGGTCTTTAACGCGTGGCTCAAGTTCGGTGGCGTCGAAACCGGCGAACGCAAGTTCAATGGAAAGCTTGACGATAAAGAGAAGCTCGAGGGCATGAGTGCCTTTGACAAGGCCATCGAGTTTGCCACTCACCAGGTTGGCGATGATAAGGGCGACCCCAAGCTGTGGGCTGTTGACTTCGTTGGCGTAGCTGAGGCTTACCTGTGAGTTTAACCTACTTGGGAGCAAGAAGTTGGGTCATGTCAAGGAATTCTTAGCCATGCATCCACAATCAAGATTCGTTGGATTCCTGACTTTTGGCAATTGTCTTCGGGAATTTCTCAAGTCTTGAACTATGATGCTTAGGTGCTATGTTCCATAGCCGATAATATTTCCATGCTCTTATTAAAGACACCAGCTAATTGTTCTTCAGATCTTCAGAGTTTCAGAAAATCTTCTTCGATCCCGACGCTGAGCAGATTGATCTGCAGTGTAACGTCATGATGAATCTCTATAGATACCTTCTGCATCACAATGTCGCCCCGGAGTATCAGACTGAGATCAGAGGCGCTTGTGATGCTGTGAAACTTGGTAGAAACCAGCTGATCGCCATGCACAACCTCGGAAGCTTGATTCCTGGCGACTTTAATGTCGCATGCTCGGTCCTTTTGGAGGGAAGCATGGCTGGTAGTCATGGTGTGTCTTACGCAGCGCCGGAGTTTGAGCTCGAAGCCGGTGATATTGCATGGAACCCTATCCAGGAGAAGTTATTGACTCCCGAGCATGCTAGGACTACCATCAGACTGGCATGTACCAGCAGCTTGGCAAGTGACCAGTTGTTCGAGGCTATTGCAGAAGCGTACGTACCTTATCCTTTCCAATTATTTTTTAGAACGTACACTAAAGGTAGCTAGCGATAACCTTGCCAACGTCATGAGCATGGCTGAGGCGTTCGATCTCGGTCTTGAGGTCGTGGAAATTCATCGTCCCACCGAAGCAGATATCGACGGCTACCACAAAGAAAACCTGGACGAAGTGCATATTCGCAAGGAATCAGTGCTCAAACCGCTGGGCAAGCTTGTCTGCAAGCCTTGGAAGATCCCAGCATTCGAGGATCACGACCTCCCCAAGCACCTCCGCGAGGAAACCTTCAAGGACGCGCCAAACACCTTCACCCTTTGGATCGAGGGTGACATGATTGACCACATGTTCTGGAAGACCAAGAAGTTGGTGCTCAACGAGAAGAATGGAGAGATGGAAGAAGAGACGGCGATTGAGAGCTTCGTCGGCATGAAGATGAGCGCCCGAGTTCGTCGTCTCAAGGTCAAGGGTGTCGAGGAGTGCCTCTGGGTCTTGGATGGAGTGAACACCATGCATTGTTCCTTCTACAAGTTGATCCTCAACGACCTCATGTATCGACCATGGAAGGGAGTTCGTCTTCTGACCAAGGAGGAGCAGGTAGCCTCGGCTAAGGGCGCTTCTGATGATGGCTTATGAGCGATTGATCAGTGGCAACTTCGGGGGCGCAAAATGGAGAATCCACCCCCCGACCGCAAAATACCTGGTAATGTTCTTTTTGAGGATTGCTGGGCTTCAGCATGGCGTCGACCTGGACCACCACATGGATGCACGACTGAGCAGGCGACTTGATATTCGATTCGAGCGACGGGCTGGAGCTTTGTTCTCCATTACATCCTCAACTCGAGAGGGACGAAGATGGAACCGGCTTGTGCTTTGGTTCTCTTCACCGATCCATGTCGAGTTTACTGATGGCGAGCTCTCATGATTATTCCTCTCCTTTATTCTTATTATATTTTGCAGTAGGTATATGTTGTGCTTTCTTCATCCTCCTTTGGAAGGAGACCGGCTTATTAGGGAGAGTACGCGCTGGAGTTGAAAATGCTATTATTCATGTTGGACTGTTCGCGTTTTGTGAAGTTTGGAACCATATCTTGAGCTCTTGACAACTAACTCTTTTTCTAGTATGCTGTCTGTGACATTGCCACCTACCGGGACATTCATACTGGAAACTTATATCATTTTTTGATAGACTCACTTATGGGAAGCCTTTATTGGAGAAAAAATGCTTTCCAACTCACGGACACGGGTCTTGCCCATGTTTTCAGATACGATTCATTCCTATCACCTGATTTATTCCACCAAAATGACGATACTTTCGGTAGACTCGAGACCTTTGAACTCCACTAAATTTTTCCTCCCTAACTATTTTCAGTATGCAGTCTTCTTGGCCTTTCATTCAAGCTTCAAGTCGAAGTGCAATGGCCAGGAATCTATGATGGGAAATCATGTCCCCTAAAAAAATAGATCTTCTCTGCGATTCTGCTTCTCCTCTCTACAATATTGGCATTGGGAGATCATAGAATGTTCAAAACAGACGCACCGACCTAACGATGGAAAGGACTCGCTGAATGGATGAACGAAGCCGATGAGACTCGAACAATACCACTCTTTCCCTAGTAGTGGCCAGCAAGAATTGGCGAGGGAACGGTGACCGATCCAACTCTTCACACTTTTTTCAATTTCTACAACAGCGTTCCAGCAGATTTCTCCATAGATACATATCCGTTTAGATTGGGCAAGACAAATTGCGCGAAATTTTGAAAAAGTGGTCGCTCAAGGGATTTGACAATGAAAACCTCCTCCCTTACTTGGCCGAGAAGAATTGCAGTGGTTGTGTGATAATAGTTATAGAATAGGACCAGAGCTGCTCAATAAATTCCCTCTCTGCCTCTCTCTCGTCTTAGTACCGTATAATGTTGAATCTCTCAACTTCAATTTTCCCATTCAGCCTCGACCGAAAATGCGCTAACCCAAAACGCCAGACCCTCACGAACTTCGAGATTTTGCCTATAGGGCATTGCAGCACAGAACAACCCCACAACATTACCTACAGCTCAGTTCCTCCCTGCTAAATAGAGGGACACGCGCAGAATCTCCCAACTCGCCACTATTCGAAGTCTTTCTCCCACCACTCACGACCTCAGCGACGAGCACGCGCGCAAAGAAAGTCTACCATACCATCGTGAGTATAAAGACCTCTCACCATGAGACTCACAGCCGACCTCATCCAAGGGTCGCTCTCCTACATCAATCCGCTCAAAGAGCGTGAGCTCGATCTTCGAGGTACGTCGGAAGGAACAGATACTACATACACTTGATCTATGCCAGAAGAGCTTCGTTGATACAATCCTTTGTGTAATTTGTAGGGCATAAGATTCCGCATATTGAGAATTTGGGCGCTGCGAGGGATAACGACTGCATCGACTTCACCGACAACGACATTGCACAGCTAGCCAACTTCCCGCTCAGTCCACGGTTACGAACCCTCCTCCTCGCACGAAACCGCGTTGCTAGTATCCACCCTACCCTTCACAAGTCCATCCCGGGCCTTACAACGCTGGTGCTGACGAGCAATCGATTTGCTGAGCTTGCGGATCTCGACCCGCTGAGGAACTTTGCGTCACTCACACATTTGAGCTTGGTGGAGAACCCGGTCACACGAAAAGAGGTGTGTTTCGAATATAAATATGGAGGGAGCCATGCTGATTGAATTTCAGAATTATCGACTCTGGATCTTATGGCGATGCCGCGCGCTACGATTCTTGGACTTCCAGAAGGTCAAGGTGGCCGAACGAGAGAAGGCGGATGATCTCTTTGGTACATACGATGAGCCTACTCCTCTGGCACAAAAGGTAGGCAATCCTATTTCTTTTTACCGACAATTTCTTGCTGACAGGCTTCAAGATCCTTAACACCAAGTCGCGAACCACATTCGACCTACCATCCACGAACGGCAATGCCTCGAGCGCTGCCACTACAATCGAAAAATCCCAGCGCACCAAATGGACCGATAAAGAGAGGGCGAAGATCGCCAAATTGTCGAGGGAAGCGAAGAGCATGCGAGAGATCAATGCGCTGGAGAAGGCCGTGGCTGAAGGCAGGATACCCGGTGGCGTTGACAGCGACGACGATATGGAAGGCTAGAAATCTACACAGACAAAATTTGAGCATTGGAAGAACCAGCTGGCTTAAAAGAAGGGTCAGTCAGGTTATTGCCCGGAAAATCTGGCATAAAAGAGACAGCTGAGTATGCTGATTTACACCTCTAAAAGATTGGCAGAGTGTACATTCGAGCAATCCAAGGCCACAAACTCTCGAATCCCAGCTTGCAGAAAACGATGTTATTATAGCGTGTATGCTGACTTTGAAATGTACAATGAAGCGCCATCTTAATCTATCTCAGGTAACTTACCGACCATTCCTCCGATCCACTTTGCGACAACCTTCAGCCTCCAGGTTCGCCCAAGGCATCGAATATCCAACCTAGATTAGGCACTTTGTGCCCGATTACGATCTAGCTGGCTTCCTCGAAAGATTCTTACCCAAATTGTTAAATCTCAACATCCCAAACAAATCCGACAAGCCCTCGTACCACTCGTCAGCCACCCATTGCATGTCCTCCTTGAGCAAGGCGTCTACGTTGACGAGCTCTCGTGCCATTTTCCAATTCGGGGTTTCTGCTTACCCAATCTTCAACGCAGCGCATTTCTGCTGTGGGCACCTTAATTGGGTTCCAGCGGCTGTTTATGTGTTCTTCTGGATAGAGGGGCTGTGGTGGACGTGAGGGTCTTGCTTCGAAGTGGGGGTCGAATATTTGTTTGAGGATTTTCTGGCGGATTCGCGGAGGAGGTCGAGGGAAGAAATTGGAGTGGAACTTTGGGAGGACATTTGAGAAGTGCAAATGAGTGGTATGTTGACTTGCTAGGAAGATCGGTAGGTTGTGTTGCAGGTGCGGTTCAATTGTTTTTGTTGTGAGGAAATGATTGATAGCAGCGTGACAATCCCATTGTCTATAGTCAATGAATAGGGACAGGTACGCGATACTCTTTTTACAAGCGCAAGGAATGACAGGATTTAAGGGGACCGCGTCTGCTCTTGTGATACGACATTTTTAGATCAACGAGAGAGTCCATATCTATGCGCATCTGCTGCAAGCCTTGCTTGAAGAAAAAATTGACCAGTCTATTGTTTCTGCTCGCGGATGGCGACGCTTTCCCGCCACAGTGAGCCTCTTAATCCGGTAAAACTTCCCATTTCGATAGTCTTTAATACTAGATGAGCCGGGCCTCGCCATTCCACAATGATAAAGGCAAGTCTGGCCCCTGACAGCACCAGAGAACATTGATTTCTGCACACTACTTTTTGCGATCTGCTGCCCTTTTCAGTACTGATCCCAATTTACAACCTTATATCCCTTTACCTCTTTCATCCAGATCCCTCGAACAAATTGCGCGTTGAGAGTCCAAGTCGAATGGACTCTCATCAAGTCAGAAGCCCAATTCAAGATGCCCTGCTCCTGGTGTCGAACTAGAGAATATAGATGGTGCCATTCGTGAGCTCTCATGAATTTGTTGGACTTGAATGGGGTGTCCGTTATCTCTGCTAGGCATCTGCAGTGGTTTGTGGCTTTATTGTACTCGCTGAGGCGTTGGTCGAGGCCTGGTGCGTCTGGAGTATATGTATTGAGGAGAATTTGTTGCCAAATTTCTGGTGGGAGGGAGATGAACGTTAAGGGAGGGTTTGGAGAGGTGGATTGATTGGGCATTGTGAGGTAAGTCGAGGTGGTTTACTACAGTAGTAGACCTTGCTGTTTCTTGATAGATGGTGTTGAGGGGCGGCAAGGGAGAAGTGGGAAGTTGGGCTGACATTTTCCAGGTCGTGAAACGTTACGGAGATTACTTGTATGACTTTCCGAACTCACACGAGTCTAGACTAATAGAGGAATTAGACTTCAAACTACGAGATGGTAAACTCTCCCATGTCCTTCATTTTGGATGGTTAGAAAGAACATGGAATCTACCACGTGTGCGATTTTTTAGACGTGGCCATCGTCGACTATTCCACTCGTCCATCAACCAAATTTCGATCGAATGGTTTTGGAAGACATAAGTTGGAAGAGATGGATTGGAAGACGGGCGATTTTTTGTCGGCGGGGTTCGTGCTTCGTTGCTCATGGCACTTGATGCATACCACAGCGGGGTTGTCTCTAGATGCCCTCCTTGATGCCCTTTTCTCTACAAGTGGGATTTTGAAGAATGGTGTTGAAGTTGTTTAAGGTTTAAATTGGACGGAGGGACACGAATTGATGGTATGTTCAAGGACTCCATCCCACGAGAAGAGAAAGCTAAAAGGCGTGACAATGTGACTTCCTGGCCTCTCGAAATAGCCTACACTGGCCCTCGTGACGATGAAGAGATCAAGCACCTCCATTCCATCCTTCTCATCAACGAACCCCTCCTCACTTTTTGACGATATCCTATACTTTGCGCTGACATTGACGATAGCTTCGTGAGCTTCGCAGCTCCTCAAAGTACTCCTTATATTGGGACAGGCCCTTCATTCAAGCCGCATACACGTACTCCATATCCTGGGCTATTTGAGGATATATCTCCTTCAAACTAGAAGACCAGCTGTTTGCCAAACACTCTTGTTTCAGTATTTCTTCTTCTAACCACTTGAACGGAGCGTACTGTAGACACTTTGTACCTGTCATGCCGCAACGTTTTTGCGGTTCGTGGATAGAACTTCAAGCCGTTTGCTTCTTTTCAATGATACCGATGCCTAGTGTCTTTTCCACCTACGAGTAATGTTTTTTCAACTCCAAACTCTCTTCCTGAAGCACGTCCCGATATTTGTCCATCTCCTTCATCCAGGTTTTGAAGACGTAAGCTATATCATCGGATACCCGAGGATGTACGTCCATCAGCCTGTAATATAGCAGCAGCTCGTCCGGTGTGAACATCGGCCTCCTTTGTAAGGGCCCAATCGACACCTTCACTACTGCTTCGCGGCGATTCTTCTTGGTGTTGCTCAATGCTTGCAAGCACATCTCAATGTAGGGAGCGCATGGTGTGAAGGTGAGGAGGAGGATCTTTTGGCTTATTTCGAGCGGGAGAGAAAGAAAGTCTTTGTGTGGTTGATCCATCTTCAATAAGCTATTCCGAAGCAAAGTCAGTCAAAGGCATCGTTGGCTAAAGTGAGTGGAATTTACCTTGAGTCTGCAGCTTGGTTGGAAAGGAAGTGTGGAAGAGAGAGGAGGGATATATCGTTGTGATTACTAGTAAAGACTAATGTGTTGCAGATCACGTTATTTTCATGGAGGAATAACTCTTGGATAAAATGTGTCGTGCAGATCATGTTATTTCGATATCAGGATTCTTAAGGTACGTAATCCAAGGCAAATTCAAGCTGCTCGAGCTGACAAATGCAAATTTGGGCTCTGATCAGACGGCTGTCCACGAGATCAATGATTCATATTGGGGCTATCGGCAATTTGATGTCCTACTCGCACGGCTTTCTCTTGTAGACAGGACCCAACTATAGATCGACATCAGTAATTCTCTAGTAAGCGAGTCTCCAAGCTCGCCATAGTTTTGTCACTAACGACTTGTGTAAATGATGAGACGCTCAAAAACAACAGCGCTGTTCTAAAATAATTTTTAATATGAAGGTAACAGAAACGACGTCCGAATCAAAAACATCTTTTGCCAATTCCTGCTCACTTCTTATATTTCAGTCGATACTCACATCAATTTGCCCAAAAGCCTCATTCATACTTGGCCCCTCTTCATACTCAATCCTCCTACTTCCTCCTGCTTCCTCCTACTATCACACTATCTACCCAAATCTACTCCTCCGAGTACTCCCTCAACTTCCCCAGCTCCACCTCCCACGAATCTCCCCTCTTCTCAATCACTAAATCCACCTCCTTTAACCACAACTCCCGAACATACTCAACATCCTCAGCCAAGCCTCTATGTCTATGTCTATACTCACTAGCCTGGAACAAGATGCTAACCCAATCCCAAACGCGCTCTCGAGCCTGCAACACTCGGATCGGAACCCATCCCCGTCAATGGTTTTACAAGAATAAAACATAGCTAGCAAGAATTCTTCGGTTCCGAAGTCGGAATCGTAGTCAATGCAAGGGGCGATTGGAATCTCGAAGGAGGATATTGCAAGCGTTTGGTGGTGTATTTCTTGACGAATTTCGCGCGGGAGGGAGATGAAGGTCGTGGGACTTTCCTTTATCTTCTTCTCGCTGGTTTGAGCGGCAGAGCTGTCATCGCTTATTGGCAGGCTCGGAATTTGAGCTTTCGTAGACTCAGCTAATGGCTCAGTAGTGCTATGTTCTGGCTTCAGATTTTCCTGCTCGGGTATCGTCTTCGTGGCTGGATGCGGGGACTTAGCTAAATCGTTATAGTTCTCCTCATAGCCTAATTGTTCCCTCGTGAGCCTCTTTTCGTAAGTTTCGCGTGCAATGGCTATAGGGCTCCTAATGGAAGGAGCCGCAGTGAAAACATGAGTTTTCCTGTATGGTGGCAAAGGAGTGTTCCCCGTCTCTTTTTGAAGCTTTTCAAGAGCAATAGCTATCGGGGTCCTTGTTGCAGGAGCCGTGGTGATCATACGAGGCTTCTTCGGAGGCGATGAAGCCGCGGTAAGTGCTGGTGGTGGAGACATTCTAGTAAGCCAGTTAAGGTTATTATGAAGACACTGAGAAAAATTCTGAATCCTGAAGTAAGGGTATTCAAGTTTATGTTAGATATATGTCTCTTGTGTTTGCTAATCCCAACAGTTCTCACAGGACTCAAAACACCTCACCTCAGCGAACAATGTGCGTGAACAAGTTACATAGGCGCCAAAGAATGTTAATCGGTAGCCACTTGTCAAGCTTGATTTTGAACCACATAACTATGGTTCAGTAAATGCCAACCATCCACCAAAATGAAGATATTTTTGGTACCATCGTCCTTCTCCGTTGCCAGAATTTTAGCGATATCGATCATGGTTTGAGGAGGCTTTACAAGAGTAAGTCCCAGCAAGTTGTATTGATAGGTGTTGGCAGGGACAGCAAGCTCAAAGAATCGAATCGACGCTGCTAAGTGTCTTGTGAACCTCATTTTGTCCTCCTCTAAATTCCGATAAAGAGCCTGTAAGGAAGGGTATCCATGAAATGATGGGACTTAAACCGAGAGTTTCGCTGTGGCTTCACAAAACTCCTGATGCCAGATTCTAATGATTCCATCCTGATTCATTCAACCCAAGTACCGCCCATCATATTAAGCCTAGTCATAGCCCCTTCATCCAGCCTTTCAACCGCCCGGTGAGAGCTCTTTCAGCTGTCTCTCCACCTCTGCGTCTGCCTCTTGGTAAATCTTCTCAGCACCATCCAACCATTTCATCACTCCATTACTCCACTTTCCCACGACATAATCGACATCTTCCTTCAAAGCGGGATGGACCTGTTTCAGCTCCTCACCATCCCACGCAACATTCCTATATATCCATCTCCCTCCATGATATGGTCGATATAGACGCTTTTCTGGCACTGTCATGATTGGAGCAGTCTGCTTCGATGTGGGAGATATGATGGAACCATCGTGCTGCGTTGTGGTGTGATCAACTCTAGTTCATGACTGAGGATGAGAATGTGCTGGCGCAATTCGCGGGGAGTGAGAGGAATGTCGTGGGCATTGTTGCGGTTTTGATGTTGGTTTTGATTTCGATTTGCTCTGGTCTTGTTGGAGCCATGCCGGTCGTGGAGGTGAAGGAATTCGGGCTGACGTTACCCATTTTTCTGCTTGATGATGGACCTGCTGACAAATATAGGGATTACAGAAAAGTTTGAGTTAGTTTTTGTCACGGCTAGTAGTAACTAATGAAAGGCGTGAGCAGCAATCAGATATGGACTAAATGTGATATTGAACTACAGGTAGCTATGTAAATGGGGGCTGGGGGCAAGGCCTACTTATAGGTCTTGCTGTGGCCCGTGTACTGTGGCGCCTTGTTAGGTGCTTGGACACTGTGGTTGTTCCAGTAGGCTAGCAAGCCGTCACACCACTCCCCCCTCCCTAGAAAGGGAAGGTAAGATCAAATTTTTTCCCAAAGATCGGTCGCAATCCTCCAAATTTCCTTCGTTGATAGCAGAGTAGAAAATCAATCAGTTAAGCAATAGCACGCAATCTTTTACTCTTGCGTCTTTTTCTCCTTGAAAGGGGAGTTTCCCCCATGTGTGCTATCTCTTCAAGTTTTTTCCAGCGCAAATTTGGTGCAGATGTCCCTTCCACTCTGGTCCTAGTATACAGTGAATCTCTGAATCCAGTGTAGATCTTGACTACTGGCCGGTTTGAATTTCCATGCTCTTGGTGGATCGACGTTGTAGATTATCATGTGGCGTTGGCCGCGGCCCAGTTGTCGCTTTCGCAGCTAAATGGGGCGATGCCAGTCTTAGCTTCTTTCCAGGGTGTTTTCATGAATGTTGAGACTGTTTGCCGAGGTGTATAGTCGTCTGGATGCATTCGTGATTTCCAGTTCCTTTTTGGTCATTTTTATTGGCTAGGGTGATCGAGGGTAGTGGGGGATCATTTCCTGCTGAATTCTCGGCGAGAGATTGCCGTATTTGGTGTAGAAGCAAGTTCGTCGTCTTTGTGTATCACGTGCTTTTCGTCTTTTTCGTTCGCATTCAGCCAAGATTGGAGTCTCTTAGGTGGGCCAGGCTTAGTTGGGTTCTCTTTCCAGTACTGTTTGAGTAAGAGGGCGGAGTTCTTGAAGTTGGAGGCGGGGTACCATGTTTGGTCTGGGTCCCAGCCTAGCCAGTCAACTTGGTATTGAAGCTTACCCTGGTGGATTCTACTGGAGAGTATCTTAGAGACTTCCCATTCGACGGTTCCGTCGATAAGGTAGGAATCGGCGGGGTCGTTTGCGTTCAGCTGTCCTGGGAGGCTCGATTCTGGTACTTTCCTTAGGCGGTCGGAGTGGAAAACAGGGTGCATTTTGAAGGTAGGGGGAAGTTCCAACTTCCAGCTGCTGAAGACTTTTTCGATAATTTTGTACGGGCCGCATACGGGAAAGTCGAGCTCATCGGAGGGGCGGTCTGTTCGCCAGGCTCTATTCAGTAGGTAGACTTGATCATTGACTCAGGAGTCTTCTTGTCGTCTCTTCTTGTTAGCCTGTTTCGACTGTGCAGTCTGGGCTTTTTCGATATTCCGTCGTGCTACGGTGTAGGCCTCGTGTATCTGTTTGGCCCAGTGCTGTGCGTCCTGTTTGTTGAATTTTTCTCGGGAGGAGTCGAAAGTAGTACTCCGATTTTTCCAATCAAAGTGCATTCGAGGGATTAATCCCATCTCGATTTCAATTGGAGCGAGTCTAGTTGTCTCGTGTGGGAGCGTTGCAGCCGCAAAATCCATAGCTGGTAGCAGCTGGGGCCAGTCGTCTTGGAAATAGTTAATAAAAGGTCGTAAGCGCTGCTGTAGAATCTGATTGGCGATTTCTGTCTGTCCGTCTGTCTGGGCGTGGTGGGCGGTACTGAGCTTCTTCTTTAGGCGGAGAAGCCTTGATAGTTCGGTATCCAAATCTGAAATAAACTGTGGGCCTCGGTCTGAAGTAATAGAGCGGGGGGTTCCGACCTATCTCCAGATGTATTTGAAGAATAGCCAGGCTGCGTGTTTTCCGGTGATTTCTTTGGAAGTTGGGATCGAGATGGGCCGTTTCCCGAACTTGTCGCAGACTACCATAACGTTGTCCTTTCCTGACTTACTTTCTGGAAAGGCACAAAAGTCGATCGTAATATCTTCCCATACTCGTGATGGGACGGGTAGTGGCTTTAGTAGTCCAGGGGTTTTATCTCGTGGGACTGAGCTTCGTCGGCAGGTCTGGCAGGCGTTAACGTAGATATCGATATCGGCGTTCATTTTCGGCCAGTAGAATTGGCGGGAGACGATCTTTCTAGTCTTGTTCCGTCCGGGATGGACAGTTGTCAGGGAGTCGTGAATTTCTCGTATTAGTTCTGTCTTAATGATCCCTTCGTCTGGGACCACCAGTCGTCCTTGGAATAGAAGGAGGCCTTGGTCGTTAATCGTCCAATTGTTCTTTGGGTCCGTTCCGGCTGGGGAGGCTTTCTCGCGAAGGTGTCGTAGGAACTCGGACGTCCTGTTCAGATCGAGAAGCTTCTCAATTACTGAGAGTTGGTCTGGTGAGATGTCCATTGGTAGGAGCTCTACATTGAGTTGTGTCGGCGTGATCAATTGCTTAAAGCGGCTCTGATCAGCGAGGTCTTTAGAGGTAGCAATGTCTTCGGCTTTTCTTGATAGTGCGTCGGCAACTATGTTTTCTTTCCCTGGGCGGTATTCGATTTTAAAGTGGTAGCCGGCCATCTCCTCGGACCACCGCATCTGGCGGGGGTTGAGGGATCGTTTGGTAGGGAAGAATTCGAGGGCTCGGTGGTCTGTAATGGCTGTAAATGGTGTAGATTGAAGCCCTTGGAGTTCTGCTCTCCAAAGCTTCAAACCTTGGATTACTGCGAGTATTTATTTATCGTGGATCTCGTAGTTTATCTCGTGGACATTGAGAACTTTCGAGAAGAAGGCTACGAGGTAGATTTCCAATTACTCACGATTTTTTTTAATCTAGACTTTCGCTGCCAGGTGCTCTTCTTGGTAAACATTATATTAATATACTACTCTGAGATCGTGGAGAAGGCGGTCTAAATAATCTGTTCCTAGTATAAAAGGCCAGTGTATATTCAGGACCCGCCGCCGGGATTTCAAAATAGGAGGCCCGACCATGGCTTCGCTGAGCGCTATTTTGATTCTTGCTGTAAGTCTGCAACCCACATTCCCTGCGCATAGCCAATATTTAAACATTAGTTTGATGAGTGTACTTGGCACAGTGTTTCGGACCATCGCTCGAGGTATCTTTGTTGGAGTATGCAGTGGAGGAAATCCTTGCCGGCATCTATGCGTGGCGCATCATGGGCATTGTAAGTAAAGAGAAACATGTTGTGGCGAATTTCGATAAGGAGTGTAAGTTGCGACGCAGGCTTTTTCTTCGGTGCCGGGTTGGTCCTGAAACTGAGCGGAAGTGTGAGGTCCATTGGTATGTGTAGGTCGTCCTGAGTCTGTTGGGTTTGTCGTTTAATTGCTCTTTGGAGGACTGGAAGCCCGGGACTGCAGAAGTAGCTTCAAAAAAGAAAACAACTGAGCGCGTAACAATCTGCTTTTAGAGATATTGTTCTTATTTTAAAAAAGCTTACCTGGAGCTCGTATTCTGAAGAGCATCGTCCTTTGGAAGCCCGATATCTAACCGACTTTGCATCTGAAATATGGTTGTTATCGATATAAGACCACTCATCCTTCTTCCTCTTTGACTTACGTGGACTCGCCAGACTTCTCGCGGGGCCGAGCTCGAGCAAGAAATCCAGCAATGGATCCTTTCTTTTCAACACACCATTTCGGAGCAGCCGATTTCCAGTCGGCAGACCATCCAGAGCAAGCTTCCAGTGGTGCTTTCCTCAATACACACGCAGGGGTAATAGACATGCCAGTTCCTGGTACTTACTACTAAGTAATCTCTCTATGTAAGGCGTCTGAAGAGACTTCCAAGCCATGCGCATGTCTTCATATGTTTCTTTCCAAGAATGCACGCTTTGGTCGTACTCGAAATTCGTCTTGGTAGGTTTGACGAAGGTTGAGGAATTGAACTTAGATGGGCGTGTGTCAAGCTTCATCGTGAAGTGTACACTGTCGATACCACTAGGATAGACGTGGTTTTGCATCCTTTCCATAGTGACAGTGACGCGCCCGCATTGGTTGAATTTATCGGACAGAAAGCGTACAACCGCCCTGCAATCCTCACATGTACAGCCTTGTCCTTTGCGTGCCCAAATGAGGGGCAATTTTGGTTCCCCTATCAGGTAGTCACTGACTGCTCGTTGCAGTATAGCAGTCAAGACATTTTTTCCAGTGAGCCGTGATGTACACCTTTCCCATTTGCTCAGTATTGCCGTCCAGCCACTTATGACCTCCGCTAATGGGAGAAATTCTCGATTGGCCACTGATGTGTCGACAACAGCGTCAGCACTTTTGTTGAGGACATCATCGGCTTCTTCAAAAAGTCCGAGGTCAAGCGCGTTCTGCAAAAAGGTGAAAAATAAGCGCATGGCACCACTTTTTTCGGATTCGTACGCGTGTGGTGGTTGGAGGGCGTCTGATGTATGCTCAAGCATGAAATGGCGATAATAATCTACCACAATCGTACTGGCAACAGGTTCAAACCGATTTCGATGAAGACGTTCCAGCAATGGGAAAAGGAAGCCGTTGTCCTTACTGGTTGATAGTCTTGGTAGTAACCTTTGATCATCAGCGTTGTCTCTCATAGTCAAGATCGACCTGCAAAACCCACACTGTCAATGCCCAATTCTGATCATGGGCCTTGATAAATCTGAGTAACATGGAGCAGTCTTCGGGTGCAAATCGGACACGTGCTGACAGTTGATGATCAAGCACGGAGGTAGCCCAGGTATAGAAAGACTGTTGGTGGTCACAGCGCGACAATTTCTCTTGAAACCACAGAAGCAGTTTCTGCAGGACCCTCAAAGAGCCCAGGCTGACACGATAGGTCCTATCCTGTAGTTGGATGTTTTAGCGAAGCGAACTCCTGGACAATGATTGTAAGCTATACGAGCGACTGCCGTATTCCAACGTACCTGTGTCTCCAGTTTACGGATTCTGAATCATTTTCGCTGATAAAAGACGCCATAAAGGCAAGTGCATTCCTAGCACCAAATCCATTGTTCAAGCTTGTGTCGTGAAGCAATTGAAGTATAGATTTATCTGGATCCTGCAGATTGTCAACAATGTTGTCGGCGGGAACAGAATGGTCGAATATGTATATGTACTTTTCCCGGAAATGTGCATGGTCTTGGATCATATTTGTTCGCCATTTCTTCATCAGCTGTGGCAGGCTCAGGTGAGCAGAAGAAAAGCGATGGGTGTAAAAGGAGAGATGTCCGCCTAATGCCTCTACAAAGCTTTGCTTGGTCATAATCCTAGTACGGAGAAGGTATACGGGCCGCTGTGTAATTATCCTCCACTCGGCAGTCGTATAAGTCTATTATCTTAAGTCATCATCGCTTTCGTAATCGTATTCAGAGTCGGATATCACGTCTGCCAGGTCGCTTTTATCCTCGCCATCAGCACGAGCGGATTCGCCTTCGGATTCGCCTTCGTATTTCCCTTCGGATTCTGGGTTCGGCTTGTCGTCATCATCATAGTAGTAAGTCGAAACGTGCCCATCTGTTTCGGACCTGATGGAAGAAGTTCACCTGGCACAAGAACCAAAAAGCCTCTTAAGAGACGTCGCAGAAATGCAAGAACGCGACGAGAAAGAAAGAAGGCGGAAGAAAGATCTCAATGTTTGTGGAGGACGCGACTGAAATAAATTAAGCCAAGCTTGTTTATGGATCGACGCGTTGAAGTATATAGCCGCGGGGTAAAGGTGTTCTTAACCGTAAACTTTTAAGACTTTAGCTGAAACAGTAGGTTAATAGTAAACTTACGGTTGTATTTTTGTGCAACCGTGAAGTTGCGGTTATTCTACCGTTTCAGAATTGTTTACGGCTTAAAAACACCCTAGCCCGCAGCTATGTATACGCTCTATAGCCTCTATTTTCACGAGAATGATTTTCGAAAAGAAGGTGTACCCGAGGTGTTTGAAGCTGTGAGAGGCGTGGTCGATATGTTTTTCAATTGACTATCCTGATTGACGAGTATTACAAACTTGAAGAAAAGAGAGGAAGACTAGAATACATGCTTTTATAATCAGTGGTGGTGGGGCTGTGGAATCTTCCAAAAGTTTCCAAAGGTTGAGGGCATAGCCGAGAACCACAATCTAGGCCATAGCCTGTGACAGAAGCATCGGTTTCGTCGCTACCTTGCAAGCCAGGCATACGGGTAGGAAGATTCTCAGTTGCTGAGCGCGCCTACAGTCCAAAGATTACGCTTCAGGCAAAAGTTAGGGTCAATTTTGTAGATTTGACATGTGATTAGAATCCAAGTTTACATGTGATTCTGAATATCTCAGCATAGTATGGTTCGTTGCTTTCTCAAAACCTAGTCATATCTCTATCTCCGAACCAAAGACTACCTTCAGCTCGATATAATTGTTCCCTCTGTCAGGTTTTCCGATAGTAGGCAGTTGCCAGACTTTCTTCGGCGCAGGGCCCATGCGAGGAGCTTCTTCTGGTTCTCGATCAAGGACAGCCTCTTTTCTCTTGACGCCAGAAACTTTGCACACCGAACTGTTCTCCGAGGTATGGACCGCTGCGGCTGAATTTCCAACAAGATGAGCCATCTTCATGTGATCCTCGATCTATTGCTTTTCCAGGCCGTGTAGGAGACCGAGCTCTGCGTACTCCTCGCCGAGAGTTCTCCAAATAAGGCATCAGACCGTGCATCCGTGGCCTCGTCTGCAACCTCGGAATCACCTGAGAATCTAAGAGTACTATGTACAATGGATGGATTCAATACACCCGCCGGGCCATTATGGCTCCAGGGGGACACTACCGAATGTCTATCATACATTGTTTCCAACTATCAACTCTCCCTTCATTCCAAGCTCAAACATTTATTTTTGTATAGCATCTTTTCAACATACTGAATTATCAAATTGACCAGAACTCCAGTAACAACAACAAAAACGAAAGGCGCAATTTACCGTGGGCCAATAGACTGATGGGATCAAATATTGGCGGTTAGTAAAAAGGGAGTATCGGATCTAGGATTGCTGCTTGCATAGGTACTATCTTGATGAGTGAGTCCACATGCTCGGAGTTGGTTTTGGTTTTGGTTTTGGTTTTGGTAGAGACTACTCCGTCTCTCGGCTGAATCGTTTGGTAGCATCTACGAACGCAATTGTCGCTCGTACTGCTGCTACATCTGGCGTCCATTTTGGACCATCGACCATCTCTCCTCTTCTGTCTGTAAGTGTTGAGCGGCCTCCTAACAGATAGGAGACGTCGCTCCTTGGCTCATCATTGTCCGCACTGCCAGTTGGCTTAGAACAGTACTGATTGCCTTCAGTTCTGTCGCGTAACTATTGCCGTTTGCTATGTTGTTGCGTACTGCTCAAGTGTGGTCCGGTTCTCGTCTGGTAGAATATACATCATACCTGTCCCCAGGATGTCATTTCTACCAGAGCCGTCGGTGTAGCAGTGGACTTCATCTCTACCTTGTATTGCGGTGGGTTTTATAGCTTCATCACGTTCTTCGATAATCACACACGGCCCATCAAACCATGGTGCTTTTGCAAATGGTGTGACAGTCTCAATCTAAGACGTGTTGATTCCTGCAAACCTGTCTGCTAACAGGCCCAGTGACGAGCGAAGCTCGAATGATCGATGTACTGCCTTGATGCTGAACCTCAATGGGTGGTGCTCTGGTAATGTATTTAGCTTGACCCACAGGCCTATCCATTTCCCTGTCTGTCGTTGGTGGAAGGTCCCAATTGATGCCTCAGACTGCGCAATGTCCAACGCTGTGGTTCGGAAACATCCAACAATGGCTAGGCCCCCCATCTTTGGTGTCGTTCAAGCAAGCGTGTATCTTTGGCGTTCAGCGCTGTCGCCCAGACTGATGATGCGTAGTCAACAACTGAAGCCACTTTTGCTTCAAATAGCTGTCGCGCCTGCTTGGCCCGGAGGCCATTCAGTCTCTTTAGCCGGATTGCTGCATTGTGTCCCTTTGTAGCTGCTCTGGAGGCCTGCAGATGGAACTTCAATTTCTGGTCGAGGATAACACCCAGGAGCTTGACGGAGGAGCTTGGCACCACCAAGCAGCCTCCGATTTGAATTGGCGTCATTGACAGCCTTTCCGCGCTTGGTGTAAAGTGAATGAAGGCTGTCTTTTTGGGCTCAAATGTAGCTCCACTGCGGCGTTCCCACTGCTCAGCTTTTGGTATCACAGTCTCTTGAAGCACCCGGGTATTTTCCTCCGCATTTGGCCCGGTGACCCATACCGATTAGTCGTCCACGTACGCAATTGCGCCTTGGTGACGACTGATCTTTCTTTCTACCAGGTCAGCATTGAAGAAGAGGTAGAGTATTGGAGATAGAGGTGAGCCTTGAGGCAGCCCTGGAGAGGGCAGATCCACTTCTTCACTGCTCTGCCCGTTCACTGCAATGCTTGCTCTCCTGCCTGAGCAGAAATTCTCAATCCAACGAACAAGCTCCTCTGGGATACGTCGTCTTCGCAATCTGGCTAAGAGTACCTCTTTGTTGAACCCGTTGTACGCTCCTTTGACATCAAAGCTGAGCAGGCTAAGGACTCGGCGTATTCTTCGCGCCTGTTTGATACGGTCGGTGAGGATGAGCAGTGCTTGTTCTGTACTGCGTTGCTTCCGAGCCCCAAAATGATTCTCCGGCAGGAGGCCATGTTTTCCAGCTAGGTAGGAGATGCGTGGGGCGACTACGGCCTCGAGTGCTTTCCCTAGGGTTGCTAGTAAGGAGATTGGTCGATACGCGTTTGGCTGTGTGTAGTCGTCTTTTGCTGGCTTTCGACGTGGTAGGATTCGCGTGCATTTCCACTGTGATGGGAGGATGCCTTGTGTCATAGACGCTTGAAACAATCTCGCTATCTCGTCTTGGAGGACTGGCCAGAGCTGTTGCCATACAACCGCGGGTAGACCGTCTAGGCCTGGTGCTTTGTGTGCTTTCATGCCCATGATCGCTTCTTCGATTTCGTGTTTTGTTAGTGCTGGTGATGGGAGTTGTGTTCTCGCTGCTCTGCTGCTGGTTCTGGCTCGATCACCTCAGCCGCCGGGGGAAAGAAGGCTTGCAGCAGGATAGACCCAATTTCTTCTTTACTATCAGTTGTGTCATCAGAGTTTGGCTTCGCTAGTTCTGTAATCTTTGCAAAAGAGGATGTAGTCTCTGGGCCAGGATATTTAGCGGCCTTCCAGATATTCTTAGCGTCGTCCAGGAAGTCCTTCCAATGAGTGTTTCTTTCCGATCGGATTGCTCGATGGTACGTGCTTTGAGCTTCTCTAGCTTCTTTTCGGAGCCGCTGTAGTGTTCGTAACGCGCTCAGATGAGCTCAAGGTAGCCTTCAATCGAGCAAAGGATAGGCAGAGAATACTACAGGAAGATCCAGAGATTATTGGCGCGTGGTTCAAGCTCGTAAGCGAGTCTTTTACTCGGTCACCAGTTACTGCGCAGGCAGGCTTTTCACAGCTTGTTAAAGGCGCTGAATTGATGCTGCACCAGAACGCCCTGCTTGTTGCACGAAACCACGAGCTTGAAGAGCAATTGGCAGTAATGACGAAGCGAAAATCGCGTAAAAGAAAGCGGATCCAGCAATGTGGTACTATAGAGTATGGGATTGTAGCAGCACAGGTAGCTGCCGAGGCGTCTGTCGCGCCTCAGGGATCAAAGAAGGCTCGTGGTAGTGGTGGTCAAGAAATAGCCCGACCAACTCAACGGCGCTGTAGGAACTGCGGCGCAACTGGGCATAATGCGCGAACTTGTAAAAAAGATATCGAGATATCATCTGAATCAGATAGCAGCACGACGGACTTAGAATCTATTGTTGATAGCGATTAAATTGAAGAGTCGTAACATGAGTTGGTCGTGCCAAGCCTTTTTGACCAGCTCGGTGGGTTGACCAGCTCGGTGGTGGAACACGTTAGGGTTATATTGTCTGCCTTCCGCCTACTTGAGTCGAAGCCATCTTAGTAGTCAGACATCAGGGTGGCAGAATGGGCTTTGACAAAGCGATAAACCCCGTTATGGCCGACGGGGTTTTGAGCAATCTCTGCAGCAAAATTTCGTACCATTGAATTGGTAGGAGGAAGCCCTCTTTCAGACAGTTTATTGATGTATTTGACGAGGTCTCTTTCTTGTTGTTTGCTCAATAATCTCTTATTTTCGGCGGCATCCTCCCTGGAGGTAGTGACACTACGGTGTCTCCTTGAGAGCTGAGAACATCCAACACAAAACTGCCTGGCAGTCTCAGCATAATTAGGATGTTCCTGGTACTCCAGGGCAGCAAGGGCGTCGTCAATTGGAGCCATATTGATGGAGAAATAGTGGTTTGAAAAATGTGTATAGCCCAGACGATCGTGCATTGACTAGGGCCGTGCACGGAGTGGGACGAACTTCTAGATCGCGCGTTGGTAGAGTCCACGGCTAAAGTTAGCTACGTACTCTACCAACTCTACATAGTAAGATAAGAACTTAACTAGAGCCTTCTAATTAGCTAGTATTTAATAGCCGCGCTGATACTCCTCGTAGACCTCGTAGACCAAATGTTTCGGTCTTTTCTCGTAGAATGCGTAAATTGTTGTCGCACACGCCCCTGCATCTACATATCCTACGAGATCTACAAGCAAATCTACAAAATTGAAGATTTCTCGTACAAGCCCTAAGGTTATCGAGAGACCGCAGATCACTTCATTTCCGAAAGGATTGATTCGCGCAGCCGAGGCTTAGACTGTTTGATTTCCGTAGAGTCACAGATTATACGGTAATTGGAAGCACAATGGTGGACACGAATTCAAGCGGTATTTGTCCTCGTCACATGCGCAAAGAGAGCACATGGGAAAAGAGGGCACGGGTAGTAGCAATGTACAAACTGTTGATACCTCGGCGTTAGCAGGAATATATAGTCTTCCCGGTACCTCCACCCAAGAGACGCCTTTATGAATTCACCATTTTATACCTCATCTAGCATTTGAGAGCCCGAGGTATACATTGTCCATCCAACATCATCACAGGCTTCATTGACCAGAGCAAGTATCAACCATGAAGTTTACATCTACCCTCCTTCTCGCCTCCTGCGTCATCGTCCCCCGCGTCTTAGCAGCATTGAGAACCACCTTCAACGGATGCAACATGAAGGCTGCAGCTCCGTACGACAGCTGCAAAGATCACAACGGTGGTGTTAGCCCTTGCGGCTCTGACGCTTCTTGCTTCACTCCTTGTGCCCGTGCGGGTTTCAAGGATAAACCTGCAGATTTCAGAATGGTGGGAATTTACTTTTATACTGGTCCAAAATGCGAATGCACATGCTTTAGGAAGAAGTAAATTTTCGGGTGACAGGATAATGGTATGTCCATTATCATGAAATTTATGGAGTTCTTTGCTCACCTGGCATCTAGATAGGTTTTCTTCGTGCCATCTATCTCCATCTCGCCACGCCTTCGGATCACGGTCATCTTGCACGTTTTATCTGTTGATTGGCCGGACGCAGGCCAGGGCACGTGAATTTTCATTGTGAGCGAGCAAGCCATTGAGCCCTGAGCCATACAGGCTTCCTCAGCCACACGGGGCTTCAGCCACGGGGTAGGTCTCAGGATGGCATGCCCACGGCTCAATTGCTTCTCGATTGAAGGCAAATGAGGTGCCCTACTGCCCAGAAGCGAAGCGCCTGCGGCCCAGACAAACAAGAAGGAAACGAGGTGGGATAGGAGGCGAGTCTGTACGACATACTCGGTCCAGGGTAGAGGCGAGAAACACAGCGGTGTAGCGAAGCAGAGTATAGCTTTTGGCGATCGGGTGAACACAACGGTGTTATATCAGGAACAGGCGACTGATTGCAAGCTGCTGTTCGAACGAACGGGATATGTAACGGAGGAAAGCTTCGGAGGACCATCGACCCGCTGCCTTAAGCTCGAGCTCAGGCACTCCCTTCGCAGCTGCGTCCGTAGCAGCACCCCTGCGGAAGGAATGGCCTGTGTAGGACTTGTCGTCCAGCGAGGAGATAATACCAGTAGCGAGGAGGCGTCGGTGTAGTTGCATGTGTACAGCAGCGGCCGAACAATGCCCTTTGCCGATGTCGAAGAGAGGCGCCGAAAGCGGCTTCGGATCGTGCCTGAAAAGTCTTACCAGGGCGGCTACTGCACAGGTAGGTTTTCCCGTTGCGGCGATGGAGATGGGAACGCCCTGATTAGCGTAATCGGTCTTGCTACGCTTCAGGAAAATAGAGACCCCGTAAGGCTGATGGCTAGGCGTATGACGATGGAAGGCGATATCGCTCCGTAAGACGTGAGTATAGGAGAACAGCGGGTGCTCCCTATCTCTTCTAGTGTAAGCCAGCTCGCCAAGGCGGAAGAAACCAGCATAGGCCACCTTGAAGAGAGTGTCGAGATTGAGGTCGGCTCCGGTGGTCGGTTCCACAGCCGTCAGTCCCTCAAGGATGCGTACAGTAATAGGGAGCCTATTCTTGCGCTTCGGAGGCCTGAGGTTGAGAGCCCCCTGTCTTGCGCGTAGGAGCATCGGATCAGCGAACGCGCTGATAGGGTATCCCAGGTCGATATGCTTTGAACGTACTGCGGAGAGGTAGCTGGCCGCTGTAGCGCCGGAAATGATGCCTTCCGCTCCTCCAGTAATGACACGCCTTGCCATCCATTCGCCAAGATTGAGGGTTCTGCGGGATAGTCTACACAGCCCTCCAGCGTACAGAACCTCTCCCAGCTCTTGATACCCGCGCCGTACGTGTTGCGCGTGTTCTGGGCCAAGCCGTACCATAAGAGGGTAATATACTCATCAGAGAGGCCAAGGTTTCGCTCGCGAAGGGTACGGAGGAAGAACCTATGAACTGTAGGGAGGAGCTCGCTATCGTAGGAAGTATACTCGAGGCTAGGTGCTGGACGAAGCACGTTAGCAAGCTTTGTACGAGTACCGGAGTCCGACCAGGGTATCTGCCGAACGTCGGCGATAGCAGAGTAGCATGGCGCTTAAGCCGATGAGCCTGCAAAGAACGGCTGCCACGAACAGCGCGCCAAGCCCAAAGTTGCAATCCCCGGGATAGCAAGAATTCAACGGAACTGTAAGGACGATAGCGGAGAGCCCCATCGGAGGCAGAGCCAGACGATACGATCGAAACTAGACTCGCGAGGGCGTCGGCCAGATGTACCTATAGAGATGGTCCCCAACGGAGGAATGCAACGGCAACGGCAACGGCCTCCATCTCTTAGGGTTGATAAACGCCGAACGATCGGACGGCTCAACAATAGTTCAACGGAACTGTAAGATCGAAAGCGGTGAGCCCCATCGGAGGCAGAGCCAGACGATACGATCGAAACTAGACTCGCGAGGGCGTCGGCCAGATGTACCTATAGAGATGGTCCCCAACGGAGGAATGCAACGGCAACGGCAACGGCAACGGCCTCCATCTCTTTAGGGTTGATAAACGCCGAACGATCGGACGGTTCACCAATAGTTCAGCGGAACTGTGAGATCGAAAACGGTGAGCCCCATCGGAGGCAGAGCTAGACGATACGATCGAAACTAGACTCGAGAGAGGGCGTCGGCCGGATGTACCTATAGAGATGGTCCCCAACGGAGGAATGCAACGGCAACGGCAACGGCCTCCATCTCTTTAGGGTTGATAAACGCCGAACGATCGGACGGTTCACCAATAGTTCAGCGGAACTGTGAGATCGAAAACGGTGAGCCCCATCGGAGGCAGAGCTAGACGATACGATCGAAACTAGACTCGAGAGAGGGCGTCGGCCGGATGTACCTATAGAGATGGTCCCCAACGGAGGAATGCAACGGCAACGGCAACGGCCTCCATCTCTTTAGGGTTGATAAACGCCGAACGATCGGACGGTTCACCAATAGTTCAGCGGAACTGAGATCGAAAAAGGTGAGCCCCATCGGAGGCAGCTAGACGATACGATCGAAACTAGACTCGAGAGAGGGCGTCGGCCGGATGTACCTATAGAGATGGTCCCCAACGGAGGAATGCAACGGCAACGGCAACGGCCTCCATCTCTTTAGGGTTGATAAACGCCGAACGATCGGACGGTTCACCAATAGTTCAGCGGAACTGAGATCGAAAAAGGTGAGCCCCATCGGAGGCAGCTAGACGATACGATCGAAAACTAGACTCGAGAGAGGGCGTCGGCCGGATATGCCTATAGAGATGGTCCCCAACGGAGGAATGCAACGGCAACGGCAACGGCCTCCATCTCTTTAGGGTTAATAAAGGCCGAACGATCGGACGGTTCAACAATAGTTCAGCGGAACTGTGAGATCGAAAGCGGTGAGCCCCATTGGGGGCAGAGCCAGGCGATACGATCAAACTGGACTCGAGAGAGGGCATCGGCCAGGCCGTTAGCCGTAGATGGAAGCCAGCGGGCTTCGATAACAATATCGCAGGCAGCGGCCTGAGTAACAATAGTGCGGAGATGGGTGTTGCTCTCACCACGAACAGCCTCCTTCGTCAACCCGGCCACGGCCGTAGAGTTGTCACAGTGGATAACAACCCGATTATGTGCCCAGAGAGACGGTCCCCAACGGAGGAATGCGACGGCAACAGCCTCCATCTCCTTAGGGTTGATAAACGCCGAACGATTGGACGGTTCAGCAATAAAAGCATGCTTGATTGCGATACTATTGGTGTAATCCCCCCAAGAGACATCGGTCTCAGAGGACTCGAAAAAGAAGCCGCCGAGGCTTTGTTGTCCGGAGGCATCAGTGTAAAGGTGGAAACAACGGCGCTTTCGATAATCGAAGAAGTAGACCCCGTTGGTTAGCTCGAGCGCACGGAGCCACCAGAGAAGGTCGTCTCGTACACCGCTAGTCAGGGCTCGGCGAAAGTGCCGATTGACTTCTCCGTATGCTCCGCTCAGGTAGTCCCAGATCGATCGAGTGTAAACCCGGCCAAGGCGGATGACGGCACTGGCCCAACTGAGCCGCCCGGCGAGGGACTTCGTATCCCGGAGCCGCGGCCTTGTCTCGGAGAGGTGATCACGGATAGCCTGGATCAAAAAATCTCTCTTCTCGTCGGAGAGACGCAGTTCCAAGCGTACCGTATCAACCAGAAGACCTAATATCTCGACGGCCGTGCCGACCACGTCTTTGGCATCCTTGCGAGGAATCCCAAGTCGATCGGTGGTCTTGATCCAGAGTTCCGAAACGCGGTCCGAAATTTCTTGAGACGTACACACAAACATAAAATCATCAAGGTAGTGCTCGATCGCGGTAGGGATACTGCGCGTGCCGGCCTGCTCGTCGAGAGCCCAACGGAGACCTTCCGCAAAGAGATTGAAGATAAATGGCGCAGTCCTGAGACCGAAAGGGAGGCAGAGTTCTTGATAATTGACGCCGTTGAGGCAAAACCCAAGATACCGGGACGAAATGAGATCCACAGGGATGTTGCGAAAAGCGTGCGCAATGTCGCGTTTCATTAGAAGACAGCCCCGGCCTGTACGAAGGACGTGCTGAACAATTCTGTCGACTCTGGTGTACTGTAGCTTGCCAAACACGCGTGGAATGGCGTCGTTGACTGAAGTTTGGGGCGGCCAAGAGAGGTCGTGGATCCGGCGTACGGTTCCGTCTTGTTTTGGGACCATCCCAAGAGGAGCGATAAACAGGCCCGGGTCTGTAGAGATAGCCAATCGGCCGGCGGCCAGCTCCTTCGCAACGTAGCCCGTAGCTTCGGCTACGGTCGCCTCGTCGGAGAAGTAGTTGTTCGAAAAGCCGCGTACGCGAATCGTATGAGGCTCGCAGATACCGATGGAGGCGCCGTACGTGAGAATACCAACTAGGTTAGTCACCAGTGTGCGCTCTGGATATCCTGAGAGGAGGCTTATCCAGCCAAGAGGCTTGAAAGGCGACCTATTCTCAGGCAGCGGCGGGCCATCGGGTTGGAATACAGCAAACAAGGGCTCCGTATTCGACCGGAACTCGTCCTTTGGCTGCTATTTGGCGACCTTGAGAGGGTCGGTCTCCGCCTTAGGCCTTGAAGCCTTCTTCGGACAAGCGGTGGCGGGGTGGTTTTGCTTGCAAGTGGTACAGACATGGGAGCGCTTGCACGACTCACCCCATGTACATGCTCCTCTGTTATAGCTAAGGCAGGTCTCGTTTTTGAGGGACGAGTCGCTGCGCTTTCGCTTCTCAGAGCTCTTCGAAGCTGTACGAGCAGCTGCCGACTGAAGCTTTGCCATTAATTGTTGAGCCTCGAGATGAGCCTTCGACGTAAGTGGATTGCAGAAGCGATCCTGAAAGGCATAGCTGAGGTTCCAGTGGCTCGCCGTCGTAATACCGCGCTGGATTACTTCGGCGTGGAATGTGAAGACCAAGAGGCGCACGGAGGCCCAGTCGTAGTGTAGGCACAAAGCCTCGACCTTGGCGCGAAAGGTATTGATGGCTTCGTACGTTGCAGCGCTCAAAGTAGGGAAGAGAATATAGAGGAGGCTAACGTAGTAGGTGAATGCCTCGAGCCAGAAGCGTGGTGCTGGATAGTCCTCGTACGATGCTGTTGCTTTGATTTTGACGAGATTCGCCGTGCCAGTAGAGACGTCGAACCGGAAACGATCTTCTCCCGGAGATGCAGATGGTACCGGGTCCGTCAAGCGTAAACGTACGAGGTTTATTGGCTCAAAAGTGCCATTCTTGACGCTCTCCGCAAGGTGAATGGGTAGGGCAGGGAAACGCATACGAAGTGTCGAAACCAGCTGGTTATCGAGGGACTTACCCGTACTGTTATCCGGCTCAGTCGCCCCCGGACGACTGGTGCCATACGGTAGTTCGAGTAAAGAGCCCTCCCTAGTTCTCGCAAGGCGCGCCGCGGCTTCTTCGCGTTTGACCTGCATCTGGAGGTCGTGCTCCTCCTTTTTGCGGTCCATCCTTAGCCTGTGAGCCTCTACGGCGCGAGCCTCAGCGGCCTGGGCATTGTTGATCGCGACCTGTTCGAGGGTCAGAGCTAGAGGCGGTGCCCGTGGCGGGGCTAACGTGGGCTGAGGTTGAGTAGGTGTCATCCCGCCGCCAATGGGTGTAAGAGACCGTGAAGATGACCTCTGGGTCTCGAAGACAATAGAGGGGGATCGGGTACGAGAGGAGCGAGTAGAGTGACCCGGTGGTAGGGATAAGTTGATAGGAACCGACGCGGTGATATCCTTCTTCGGAGGCATAAAGAAAGCGGTATAACTATTTAAAATCGTTAGCAGGTCAGCTCTGTTAATAAGTACAGAGCCCTAGAGATGCCAAGGAGCTCTTTGGAAGGGATTTCTGATGCTGGTGCAATATAACGATGCCCAAGACGTCGTCGAGGCCAGCGGTGTACTTGAAAAGTCTGTCGAGAAGCGGTGAACGGCTAAGCGCGGCGCGCGCAGCGGCGGGAAAGACTCGTAGGACGATAAGGAGAATATCGGGATGAAGGACGAGTCCTACAACAACAATCTAGATACAAGACGAGCCTCAGAGGGCTCAGAAGTCGTGCGATATGCGAGATCGCCATGTTGTTGTTGTCGCTTGGTCGGACGAGGCCCTTGCTCCACCAGATAGACACTAGCAATAATCGTTCATATCCGAGTTTTCGGGGCTCGCAATGGAAGCCGTTTCCGAAGGCCAAGCGGCTGATTTGCTTAACAAGAAGCTTGTCGGACTCGTTCAAAGCGTTCTGGTCGAGAGCTTCGGCCTTGCACCGTTGCCAAAAATGTAAACGTACTTCTTTCCGTAGTGGTGGCGGTCGTCGTAGTACTTACTCCAAAGAACAAGCAATTCTTGCAGTTTCACTTTGCCCGCTTTCAAGACTGATTTTCCCGCTTTTTCGTTTTGTCATTCAAGCCGTGTACCAGCATCAAGTGAAAAGCACTGCCTAATGGATGGTAATCGATGGTGGTATCAGAATACACTGCGGGACTGGTCAGACCATACGCGTTGGCAGGCAGATGCTGATAACTATCGGTTCGAACATGAAGAGAAGCGTCGCAGAGTCAAAAGTGGGAATGGTTTTGAAGTTCGCCGAGTATCTGGGTTACGCTTGCTCGTAACGGGCACTGCGCGGCGCAAACTTCTGACCGACCAACCACAATCCATCAACCATCGATAAGCAAGAACGCACCTGCATCCTCCTGCACGATATCCTGCACTGTGCACCCAAAGATCCACAGGAATAGCATCAGTGGCGTCGCTTGCTCTCACCATATTCCAACATAGTCGGCGGACAGTTTGCCGCATCAGGTAGGAGGTCGCGTGAGCATATCTTTGGCGGTCGGCACCGGCTGATAGGCGCATCCTATTCTGCTCCAGTTGATGATAGCCATCAGGCAGGTCAGATTGGGCATCTTACAAGAATGCTTATCCATGCTTCAGGAGGTTCACTACGAGCATTTGCTCTTTTTACAGGACTCGGATTCCTTAATCACAGTATCTGCCATGGTGTTTGGCTGCAATTTGACGTCTCTTACCTCACTGCTATCACTTTCAACTGTAGCAACTTTCTTTGAACTCTACGAGCATTTGGGTAACCTTTCCCCATATTTTGCGGCTGAAAACAACCCTCCAAATCTCAGGTCTGGAATTCCGGACGGCTGCGAAGTCGACAAAGCATTCCTGATCCATCGCCATGGTTCTCGCCAACCTATTCCAGGCGAGATCGTAGTGATCCGAGCACTATCATACTACATCAACAACAACACAGCCCTGTTTTACGCACCTCAAGGCCCTCTTCCTTCCGAATTCTCCTTCCTGGAATCTGGATGGGAAAGTACTTTCACCACAAACGATCTAACCGGCCCAGGACGTCAGCAACTCTTTGACCACGGCGTTGCTCTCCGTCTCGACTACCCAGATCTCTACACCGAGACACTCCTCGTTGGTGGCCAGGACCGCGTCGTCGAAAGCTCTCAATGGTTCGCAGCAGGCTACTTTGGGCGCGACTACGACAAGACAGCAAGGCTCGATGTGATCGGAGAAAACAACCTGACTATTTCTTGGATCACCGCAATGGACGTATGCGACAGTTGGGAATACAGTTCTGGTAACGACCTCGTCTCAGCATGGGGGGAAATCTACCTTCCTCCAATCGCTAGCAGAATAAACACTTTACTCGCACCGAACTACCCTGGTCTCAATTTCACTGCTGCAGATGCGCACGGTATGTTATGGGCATGCGCCTACGGTACCGCAGTCTTCGGCAAGGGAAACACACCCTGGTGTCCCGTCTTCAATCAGACCGAAATCCTAAACTTCGAATATGAGTTGGATCTCCTTATGCGCGGTGCCTTCGGCTACGGTCTTCCTGATGGTCAAGGACCAGTCATAGGAAGCCTGCTCGTCAGCAACGTCACCACCTTCCTCTCCTCAAATACCACGGACAATCTCTTCCTCAGCTTTGCGCACGACACAACCATTGATCTCGGTCTTACGGCTCTAGGTCTTGCGAATGATTCCAGCTATCCAGCGACTGGACCTCCGGACCCGAGTCGGGCGTGGAGGACGAGTACGCAAGTCCCGTTTGCAGCGCAGATGTTGTGGAAGAGACTTGATTGTGATGGGGAGAAGAGGATTGCGCTTGAGTTGAACGGTGCTAATTTCCATCTCGGGCCTGTTGGGTGTGAGACGGATGAATTTGGGACTTGCAGTTTGGGTGGCTTTGAGGCTACTGAACATGTACAGGAGGCTATGGCTGTGCAGGCTTATGATGCGGTTTGGAATGCGTCGTGTAGTACTGCGTAGTTTTGCCATCTTCTAGGAAGTAAGATGCCTGTAGGTAGAAAAAAACTGGTCGATTTGTGGCTATTTCGATCTCTTCACCCGTGGACTCACTTTTAAAGCTGCATCTTTGCTATTCATCAAAGACGAGTATGGAAATCTGCTGGCACTATTGAGGATCTCGAATTCCACGAGAGGTTACCAATTCCGAATTGTCTCTTGGATTTTGCAAAATCAACTCCATTGGCCATTGAAGTGACTATGCTCAGGAACAGTGCTTTTGAACGGCGTGACCGAGAATCACGAACGGGTTCGAGAGATCTGATAAGAAATGACAAGAGCAGCGAGAATAGAGGAGCTCGATGAACCCTCCGAATATCTGAATATACTCAAACCCAGACCACGCATAAAGCAGAAAACGAGTGTACTTTAAGATCCCACAATTGCCGGCAGTCTGGCCTTGTGATCTGTGGCGCTAGCCTGATAGTCGTCTGAGCAAAGGTTCTTCCACATTCTATAGAACTCCCACAAAGATTTTGTTGTTGTCAAAAACTTCAGTCATCCAGCTCCAATATCTCATCACCAATCATCACCAATCATCACAACTACAAACACAACCACAACCACAACATCCATCTCTTTCTCAGTCGCTTGCAGTCAGCACGCATATCTCTATAAACTCTTCTTCTCTCCCTCGCGAGCAGCTTCGAAGAGGGCAGCGAGCGTGTGGCGGTGATCTGCTCAAGGTCGATGTGAGCACACCACGCCCAGCACACTCTCACAGACTCGTCTCCACCTTCAATCATGTCCTCGATACCATCGAAACCATACCAGATTCTATCTGCGGACACGTCACCACTCTCACCGCCGCACAGCGTTCGTAGCAAGGTCAAAGGCAAGTTGAGCCACATCGCCTACATAATCCCCAGCTGCGTAAGCTAGGTATCTCCCGGCTGAGTGCCGCCTTTCCCCTACTTGTGCCAATCGTGTTGCAATATGGTGTAATATGGTGCAATATGGTGTAATATGGTGCAATATGGTGATATCTCCGGCGGCCTCAAGACCGACCGAGCCATCAGAACCTATTTCAGTACTTTCAATAGTGTATATATAGCCCTCATTTTCCACTCGGTTTGAGGGCATGCAGTCACTCATTGAATCGATATCTTACCTCAGTTTACCTCTCACATTTGGTGTTATTCCAACTACAGATAAATCGTGCTAAAAAATTTGACAGTCACGGCCACGCAGCTTTGCACCAGACTGCGTACACTCATTTCCTTCTTTTCGTCCTCTCTCTTTCGTATCTTGCATCATCATCATCATCCTCATCAACATCATTACAGGCCGATTCATCAGTAGTTATCTCAATTGCGCTCAGGACTGACAATGTTCACAAGTCCGCCGACGATTCGCCTCTGCAACCCAGGCCGCAAGCGACGAGTAATTTGGCCAACAAGCATGGTATTCACCACAGTAGGGCATTTTCAAAGTGCTACTTTCTCTCAGGCGCAGGGTATCGCCGCGCAGAGAGCAGCTGTGACATACAGTGCGAGACCCGTGGTGGTTCCCGACGGCGGCAGGACTCGCCCACCTGTCAATCCGTCCGTCATCCTTTGTTGAGTATCAAATTGGTCAAGGTGGTGGCATAGAGGTCCTCTTTTGGCTCAATGGTGAAATTCAACATCCTCCCCATGAGCTCTGCACGAACAGCAAGGACACGCAAGCGGCATGTTAAGTCTCAGCCCGTCCACCGGCGCGTGATGGTCACAGCAACTGTGAACAAACAATCTGTCCAAGACAACCCCTTGCTGTGCATTGGGCTAGAGGCGGCGGGTGAGAACGTGCTCGTCCTCATTCTACCGTTCAGTCCGGCCATTGTCTAAATCCATAGGCGACGGTGTCAGCATGTAGCAGCGCAACGCTTTTTGGTAATCGCTTGTAACCTGCCGTTCGCCGATAAAAGCAGTGTTTTGTTGGTAAGGTTTAGGTTGTAAGAAGGAGCCCTTGATACGGCACATGATGTTATCAGTGTATATATATATATAAAGCTAGCACCCCAGGAAATGAAATGACAAGCTCCTTACAACACAAACCTTGCCATTTGTCTTGAGATTTTGGTGGCAATGACCGGTGCGCTGGTGAGGGAATGTGGGATAAGTCTCGGCACTTAAAGTGCAGGCCCGCGTATCCGTCGATGGCACGATGTGTCTGATGTGGAACAACACAAAGTATGAATTCAATGAGTGACTGCATGGCCCTCAAACTGAGCGGAAATGAGGGCTCTATATATACAAGAGAATGTACTAAAGTAAGGATAGAGGACTTGAAGATCCTATAAAGAATCTGCCCAAAATGCGAGGCTAAATGGGGGCTTAAGGCCTCCAGCGATATAGCCCTATTGCGTGATTGCAACACGATGTGAAAGAGGTGGAAGAAACTTCACCAACAGCGACAAAGACGACAGATGCCTTGAACTTCGACCGACTGTGGGTTTCAATTCTTCCTGTATCTCTACTCTGGCCTCTGATGATAGAACTTGCTTATCTCTCTAATCGTTTCAATTTTTTGCTCTTTCTGTTTTTCTTTTCTTTCTTAACTCGTTGCAGGATGGTCTCTTCTCGGATCATCATTGCATAGGTGTGGTTGGTGCGTGGGAAGAGTGTTGGCAGTCAAGTATTTGTTCTTGTCAGATATTGGTTGGCATCGAGTATGAAGGGAGGCCTGGATGCGATGATTCCCTCGGCGATGTAGATTGCTCGCGATAGAAGGTCGGCAGAGAGAGTTCAATGGGTATCAATAGTGAAGTAATTCAGATCATCATCATCAACATCAGGCACTCTCATTCTGTCCTCAGTGTAATAATTTCCTGTCCGCTACCAGTCACTGTGACTTCAACAAATCCCAACAATCAAAGCCTCTGTCCTGCGCAACTTCCTGTCTCAATCCCTCTTTGCTATAGTGTATTGCCACTCCTCGATGATGATGATGATGATGATGATGATGATGATGATGATGATGATGATGATGATGATGATGATGATGATGATGATGATGATGATGATGATGATGATGATGATGATGATGATGATGATGATCTCGTGGCTTACATGCAAGGCTATCAGTCCATCCCCACCTCTTCATCCTGCATGTCTTTATCTATTCTCTAGTAATATTTACGGCGCGGAATTCGTTTCCATCATTTCCTACTCGTCCATCTCTTGATATTTCTAAGGCCAGGGTCTGGTGATGGATGTAACATCACGATATCACACGAAGTATCACGCTTACCGAAAGGCATTTCATGGCGAGACGGAAAGAAGCTATGAATCCCCTTTTGGTAAGCGAGATATTTTGTGCCACATTGCGATGTTGTGACAGCCAATCTTCACCGGTATATTTGAAGGCGGGTTTCGTAAAGTGAGGTACTAGGTTGGTATTCTCATAAAGCTGGCTGTTAGATTGAATCGGATAGAAAGCTTTTTAATGTGGTTATGAAAAGGAGTGGGCGAGTATATCAACGAAGGATCTGAACTACTGTTCTGTGTCCGTTCATTGGTCACTGTAGCTGAACTGAGTGGATATTGCTCAACTTCTGGCAATTTGCTACCCAAAATTGGCCTTGGAATTATGGACGTTGATCTTGAGGGGAGGAACTCTGTTTTGCGATGAAACCTCGGCAGCCTCGTTACGTGGATTCGATAGATTTGCCCTCTTTGCTTAAAGACCTTTCCATCCAACATCGATTTCACTCAATTTTTTGCTCTTCTTCCAAAATCTCGCCAGAGATTCGTCTACATCGATTCTGGTTCACAAACTCTTTCTGGAAGGACACCTTTAGGTCTGACAAGGCGGACGATGAGTTGTTCATAGTTGCTGTGCCATTGCGACTTGTCCGCGATTCTCATCCGTCAAATGACTGCGGCCGCTCTTTGCACGGCGCAGCGATCTTGAACCCCTCTCCGTTTGCCATAATGTGACTCGAAAGTAGGCAGATTCTACATTTCAACACATCTCTCGTATCAAGAAAGCCACTTTGTGCGACTATGGAAAGGGGGCGAAGTTGGCGCTCCTCTCGTGCTTTCTCAGACATCTACTGAAGTATTGGCTGTTGGCTTTGTCGACGTCCATGGCGGTGCAGACGATGCAGTCGATGGGATTGATGCTCGGTAAGGCAAAGGAAAGAAAAGGGAGGGGTGGCAGGCACGGGAGGCCAGCGAAAGAGGAACTAATAATAGGCGAGTTGGTGGGATCTAGAGTCGATTCGGCAAGTGTCTCTTGGCAAATATGCGGTCCCTCGCCCTCGTTTCCAACCACGCTCTCTCCAACCAACAACAATCAAGGCGCCATCGTGTCTCTTATCAATGCACATTGCATCCAACATGCCTATTTATATAACTACATCAGGACCACCGTTACACCGAACCCCGTCGAACGTATCAAGAGGCAGTCTCGCCCAATCTCAACACGCACAATCGAGCCACTCGTAGGGTGCCCTTTTCCAGCTGTATCCCGCCAAGACAATGAAGCGTGGATTTCCAGGATTTCTGGGGTTGCCTATATGCAGCAATTTAGCATTCGAGACCTAAGCCACTCGGCTTGGAGCACGGCTAGCGATGGAGGCCGCTGTGGTGTCACCAGTCCCGAGTCCTTTAACAGGCATCGAATGCTGCACCGGGCTCATAACTGACGATCCCCCTCTTTCAATCTAGCGATTGAACATCCGAGGATTTCGGAAGCGTTTTTACATCCACCTGGTGCCGCCCTCGCGAAAAGTGCCAAGCGCTGAAGCAGCCACAAAGGAGGGGCAGAGAAATCCACCACGAGGTTGAGGTATGGGACAAAAACCAAGAGGTTGGTAAAGATATCATAGTAGCCAGGGACCAAAGACTGACCTACTTAGCCCTATATGCCAATTTCCCATTTCTAGGTTGAAGTTGACTTTGCACTGCTGAGATGTCACGCTATACTTCAGTGCCTCTCTATCCAGCGCAAACCTTCCACCCAAATCCATCTTTTCACAGTCAATATCAATTTGGAGCCTATAACCAACATCATCAATACGACCAGATCAATCAAAATCCGCAGCATGGCCACGTCAACCAGCAGCACAATCAACAGCAGTTTCGAAATCAGCAGCAGCATCATAATCCCTATCAACAGTACCGGAACTATCCATCTCAGAGATCTCTCGACCCATCTATCAACGCGGTGTATAACTCTCAAACTTCTTTTCAACCAAGTCACCAACCATCACAAGAATTTCATCCTTTGATTTCCGATCATGCTGGCAAAAAGCAACCGGAGCCTTTCGTGCAGGAACTTCCGCAATGCAAGCAACCGAAAAGACGCAGACCTGACTACTTCACTACGGTGCTGCTGTTTGCGGTGTGGGCATTTTTGACAATGTCATGCGCGGTTCTTCTTTATTTCGCCCTTGTTGTTTCGCAAGATGGCGGAGATGCGGGTAATAATGTGACTGGCTTGGAAATAATGAGCGTCATCATGCTCGCCGCCCCCTTCATCCTAGTTGCAACCATCCTGAACGAAGTTCTCGTAGACCGAACTTGGCGAAGAGTCATTCATGCAGCGCTGGGTCCTAATGCCGAATCCTACTCGAAAGAAAAAATGTTCCGTCATCTTCGCGCTGCTAATTTTGAGTGGCTCAATATGATGAAGCGATTATGGACGCACGAGCTTTCGTGGCAAGATTTCAGGTCAATGGCTAGCTATGTGCTTCTCCGTTGGGGGACTGCCGTCAGCATCGCCAGTATCCAACTCTGCGTCAGCTGGGATAAAATCAATGTAGTGGACGGCAAAGGAGATCCGATGTACCTTGCTAATAAAAGAGGGGGCTGGCTCATCGTACCCATGCTCGTCCATTCAATCTCGACATTTGGGGCTTTGGCTGTATGGCTACTACCACCGTGGGCGCTTTTCAGTCGCCGGTACGACGAAGTCGGCTTGCTGGAGCGATATAGACCATATCTCCAGCGTGTACCTGGTGGCACAATCGTCAAGTACGAAACCGTCGCTCGAAATCTGAACCCGGGAAACAGGCGAAAGTATGACATGTTCAAAGAACACACTCCTGGCACCCAATTCATCGCCAAGCTCAAGGGAGTCTGGTTCGGCCTCCTCCTCATGGCCCTCGCCCCTGCTGCAGCAGGTCTTTATACTAAGCTTACGCAGTCCCACAGCGAAGACGGCACGATAAGGTCTGGAGTCTACCGGTTTGGATTCCACTTCGTCTTTCTGGCGCAGAACATTTTCTACATCCTCGCGCTAGACTTTGCAGTATGGAACGTAACACTTGAAGGCTTCTGCCGTGGACCAAACACCAAACCAAACAAATCCTTGCGACACCTTGGATACTCCTCTGGTCTAATGCTTCTTTTGCGAGCATTCAGACAACGCCGTCCCTTCCGCGCAGCAATCTTCATGTGGATGTTTTGGATTCAAGCTGTTCTCGTGCGATGTCTTACTGCTCTCTACGCCTTCATAGTTGTAACGGGTCGATATGGTCCAAAAGAGGATCGGAAAACCTTTTGGGACCCATCGTTCTGGCTTGGATATGGCATTTTATCGATGATGCTTGCGCTTCCGTTGTTCTTTGTGTGGTTATTGACGCCTTTTCAGGCACCCATTGGAGAGCAAGATGGCTGGAGGTGGGCAAAGATTGCCCAGACGGCTTTGAGAGAAGATGGATTTTATGGTGTTAGAGATGTGACTACGTCCAATGGGGAGATAGTTTCAGAAGCCGCATGGGGTATGAACGTGAGGTCTTTTAGATCAGTTGGAGAAAAGAAGCTGAGCTGATGAGGGTCCAGCTTGGAGACCCTCTGTGTCAAGTCCGGTTGTTTAGTCAGATGTTACCCGAATTTCTGTTTCTTGTTAACTACCACGAGTTTATATCCGATTTCTATCAATCAATCTTAGCACGTATACAAGGAGGATAACACCACTTTTTGCCGACCTAGGTAACAGGTATAATCCAACGGGATAACGTATCATTTCTCTCACAGCATGATCCATAGTACAAGTGGTTCTAATCACATCGAAATCACCTATTATGGTACAGCATAATAGCGAAAGATTCTTTGTTAGCACAAAACATCTCTCAGGCTAAAAAAAGAAGAACAAGAAAAAATTGGCTCGCTATTACTGAACTATAACCAAGAAATGAATGACCTACTCTATAAAGAGCCTAACTACCGCCGCAACCAAAAATGAGCGAAAATTCAGCAACAACGAGCGACGAGAATAAATAACAAAATATCCCAAGTACGAAGGTAAAAAACTAGCTAGCGAAGAGCTCGTAAGGTCATATAGCCAGTAAAAAACAATGCTCGACTTGTATCCCTCTCCAATACCAATTTAATTTCTCCAGTCATCTCGGCCGAAACCTACATACGAGGCTACCAATCCGTTTCCAACTCCTTGTCGTCGACCTCTGCGGTCATCCTCTGGTACTACTCAACAATCAGACTTCGCTTCTTGGCCGGTGCCCGTGGTCTCCGGCTAGCCAACCAATTGCAACTCCTATCAGGGCACCGGTACCGAAACTGGATGCGAGGCCAGTACTAGTAGGAGAGCTTCCAGTCGAGGCACCGGTTTTTCCCGAAGAGAAGGAGAATCCACCGCCGCTAGACCGAAGCCACCGCTCCTTCCTTCTCGGCCTCCCTTCCTCTTCTCGAAAAGTGTTGAGGGCGGGTTTCTCGGCTTCTTTCCGTTCACTGAAGCCACGGCGTCATCCGTACATCTTTATATCTTCATTTTCGTCAGGCTTCCTTTGCCCCTTTTCTGGAAAACTTGGATGCGAAAATGGATTCCCTCTGTTCTTTCTGGTTGGAGGCGGATCTCGTCGCCTGGCTTGACCTCGAAATCTGGAGGCGAGACGAGAGCTTGGGTGGTTAGGGCCAGCGTTGTGATGGCTGGGAGGAGACGCATATCGATCGTGCTGAGTGCGAGTAAGTACGAGGCGGAGCTTGTTGTCCTCGTTGCTATTTCATAGTTAGTATAGCTTTTTCATAGCAGGGGAAGTATGATGGTGCAATGGTGTAAGAGAAAAGAAGGGAATATATACATACCTGCTTCGATAGCGATGAATAATTATTGTCCCAAATCGCTGATAGAGTCTTTCGTGGTGGTATGGTGGGTGGCACAGACTCCGTCGTCATACGAGAGAATTTGTTCAGGAAGAGGGCATCTAGGTCCCCGGTATTTTTCTCCTCGGTACGACCGAAGACGATTCCTGTTCCGTTGCTCATTTTGGCGGTGATTGGTGATTGGTGATGGTGGTGATGATGTTGTTGCTGGCTGTTGAGAGAAAACTACGACCGGGCTGCGAGGACGTGCCTGGTTGATGGCTCATGCCTGTGGCGGCGCGTTTGATAGAGGGTGCGTCAGCGATGAACTCGGTGTATCTACCTAACGGTGGCTGGCCGTTGATGCGCGAGATCTACTCGGATTCGACGCCTTAGTGTTTCGCGAGGTCCACGAGGCGGTTTAGGAACGTGTTACGGAATTGTGACTGGTGATTTAAGCCGTTCGAGATGGGGGTGATGGGGGTGATGGCGCTGCGAAGGGAGCTGGTACCGTCGGCCTCGGTGATAAGCTTGAGGACGAGCTTTTGGAACTCTGCGGCGTCACACGGCTTTGTAGTATGTTGCTGTGAGATCGGTGTCTGGAAAGGATGGACTTTGTAGTAGATTGTAGATTTAGACAATGAGGAAAAGACTACTTTTCTCGTTCGTCTGTCCTCTTTGTCCCGATTTAATGTTGCTCGCTTTACCTCTGGGCCTGTTCGCTTTGGCAGGTCGGTTTTCATCCAAGGGAGGCTAAAAGCCAGTCCATGCCGGAGTCCAACAGCGCCTTCACGTACTCATTCGTGTGTGCATGAATGTTCTTTTCCTCCTGAGCTGGTGCTCCACGACCTTAATGTGACCTTGGGCGTCGAGTACTTGGGTCTGCCAGTAGGCTACATCCTCGCTAGCTTGTAGAAACTGTTCATCCACCGACCGCTGCGAATATCGATGAGGATTAATAGAATAGCGGGAGTTTTCTCGAGTATGCCAACGGGGGATGTTGAGGAGAGGAACTCTTTTTTAGGGGATTGCCCTTATATACATTTTGTTGGTTGTTTGGATCAAAGCTTGGTTCACCACCTACCATAGGATTCTGAGACATATTAAGCTCGATACCGTGGTACTATGGTCCAGAGTGGTTCGAACCGGACCAGGAAGCTTATTTTCGTCCTGATTTGGTCGCCTTTTGAGGCTGTAGCTTTTTCGAACCGAATTCAATTGCATCACGCGGTGTCTTGAACTCGACGCCCATCCAGCTACACAGTAACCAAACATCCCCATCGACTTAGAAGTCTCTCAACTCAAGATCGATGGCAATAAATTTCGGCAATCTCCAAAACTCATCTTTCCAAAAATTTATCGATATCGATCTCAAGGTGGAGATGACAATCCAAGCTGAGCTATACTTTGAAGCTCAGCGGATGTCTGCTTGGAAACCTGCTCATCTCCAACCAATTTAGGGTGCCTACTAATAATTTAAATCCCCTAAAAAAATCCAAAGATTTAAAAAAAGTTCTCTGCTATACACTGCCTGAATGAAAGAGCAACCATGGGTGCCGAAAACTTTTCCATAATATTTTGCAAACGGAGACGTACTGAGAATAGAACGTGCAAGAGATCAGATGGGAGATATGTTCCGAGCCAAAGGGATTTGAACCAGAGTACACTAGATCTAACTCTCTTTCGACGCAAAACAAGAAACCGCGCATGGGACGCGGAGAATATGCGGTACTAGTATTGAGATCGATACTGACATTGCGAGTTGATAGTAACGGCAATTTTAGTTGCCGAAAACGTGGGATTCATACATAAACCTCTCTCCCAGTGACAAGACTCTCAAATACAGATCGCGATTGATGAATTTCTGGCAGTGCATTTCTGAAGATGGCCAGAAAATCTTCGAAATCGACATGGAACCGAGAAGTTGGTATTGTGCTTGCAGAAAAGAGGTGGACACTTGGCAGAAATTCGCCAGGTCTCTTCGATTTTTCTTGAGGCGTAGATCTGTTCCATGCACGCGCGCTCTTGAGTACGGTCGTGCTTGCACGGTGAGGAACATTAAAATCGAGATTTTATTTGGGTGAGGACATCAAATAGTCTAGGGTAGTACCTAAGCTACAGGCAGCTAGACTACTGTCCAAAAACGCAAAGTGTCCACGTCTTTTCTGCAAGCACAATACTCAAAAACGACTTTTGTTTGACGAAAGAGAGACGACAAGAATGAATGCACCGAGCATTGAAGCAAGGTAATAGACCTCCTTCGCGCGATCATCGGTGTCGTGACATCTGCGCACCATCTGAATCTGGTGGTTGAAGTAAGAATCAGCCATAAAAGAAATTGTGCATGCCGAGCGATGACCATGCTATCAAGAAAAAAAGAAGTATAAGTATTACAACTCCTCCCACAAGAGTTACGTCTCCAAATAGTGTATCGACTGCCTTTGATAGCAGCATTGGAAAGCGCGAATAGACCTGCAGGTGCGAGCAACATAAAGCATTAGTACTATCATCCTTCCCTCAAGATGACCCCAAACCTCGTTCCCAATTCCAGGTCTCTCTATCGCACGTCGTCATCGACAAATATCTATCAAGTGAGTTCTCAAGATTCGGGATTTCATGGTTGTGCATCAAGAAGTCATAGAAACGCCGCCCAACCCCGCGAGCTCGAGTCATTGGGCAGAATTCTTGAACTGCCGTTCGGCTTGGAGCAAGCGAGCTAGATAAGTGGATGAATAACTGGAGGTCTTTGTCCTCTGTCCGTTCATGGCAATTGTTAAGGGATGGAATCCTTCTCTCTAGCTTATCCATGACTGGATTTCCAATTGTTCTCTTGTTATTCTGCAAGCTGTCATGTTCTATTTTGCAAGCTGTCATGTTCTATTTCGCAAGCTGCCATGTTCTATTTCGCAAGCTGTCACGTTTCCATTTAAAGATACTTTCTAGAAGGATCTATTGTAAGAGGAGGATTATTTATACGAGCTATCCTTCCTGTATTTACACTTTCTTCTCTGTACTTAGATACTTTGAAATACAAGCAGTCTTCTCTCACTTGCGAAACACCTTTGAGGGTTGAACTCTTACATTATCTAAGTACCTCAATCTTACAAAGGAAGAAAGGCTCACACAGAGCAAGCTCCAAAAAGGAATTTCAAGAAGAGGACACTTGTCCTAATCCAAGAAGCGAGGGCCAACCTCAAGGGCCAAACAGAAAGGAATTTCAAGAAGAGGACACTTGTCCTAACTCAAGAAGCAAGGGCCAACCTCAAAGGCCAACTTCAAGGGCCAACCTCAAGGGCCAAACAAAAAGGGAATTCAAGAGAATTCAAGCTGAGATTTTCTAGAAGGTGCTAGAATCTCCAAGAAGCAAGGGCCAACCGAAAGGGCCAATCCAAAAAGGGAATTCAAGAGAATTCAAACTGAGATTTTCTAGAACGTGCTGGAATCTCCAAGAAGCAAGGGCAGGTCATCCTAAGACAGCGTAGTCTTAGGAGTTGAAGCTGTAATAAGCTGAGGAAAGAAAGAGCTAGGAAGAGAGATTTAATACACTTGGCCTTCACAGTCCCTGGGAGCTCTGTCCTTAGTAATAAGGATTGCAGAGCGGACTATAGTGTAAAAATCCTTCTGGGATTCTATAGTCACCTTCCTATACTAATAGGCATTGACTCTATACTGCCTAGCAAATCTCTAGAGTAGAGCCTAGGAGTGTGTATAGTAGTGCTCTCTATTATCTCTCATAGGTGAAAATATGGAAGGAGAAGATCAGGAACAAAGAGTTCCTCAAGAACCCCAAGCCCTACAAGAAGCTATGGCAGCATTACAACATCAACTAGCCATTCAGAACGATGCTATTACGCGTATTCTTACAATCTTACCTAACACTACTCGCTCTGAGAACGTAGTAGAAGGACAAGAGACTAAGAATTCACAAAAAGACAGAATACATAGGAAGAAAGCTGTACTTCCTAAGCTCCAAGAATTTGATGGCAAGCGTTCTGAATGGGCTCAGTGGTTTCAACAAGCAAGGATGAAGTTGGAGATAGACGCAGAGTCTATAGGGGATAGTAGGAACCAATTTGCCTACATCTTCTCCTCTCTACGAGGCTCCGCAGCTCAGGCTACTCTGGCCTACGTAAAGACAGCTCCAGAGGAAGATAAAACGGGACAGAAATTGTTACAGTATATGGACAACTTCTATGGCGATCCAGTACAACAACAAAGAGCTACTGTAAGCCTGTCCACAATCAAACAAAAAGAGAAAGAACCCTTCTTCTCTTTTCTTCCCCGTTTTGAAACCACTCTTGCTAATGCTGGAGGAATGACTTGGCCTGACGCTGTTAAAATTGCATTTCTACACAAAGCAATAAATCAAGAGCTGCGAAACCAGAGAATAGGCCAATCTCAGAGTACCTCCTACCAGCAGTTTGTGTCCGATCTTTTGAATACAAGTATGCAAATCACTACAGCAAAGATGCTCTCTTCCTCAGAAGATAAGTTACGATTCAGAGATAAAGAGAAGTCTTTTAAAGATCTGAACGCTATGGACTGGGAGCCTACACGCGTAAACAAGTTAAAAATTTCGTCTAAAGCCTATGAATATAGGAAGGCAAATAACCTCTGCTTACGCTGTGGGAAGGCCGGCCATAGAATGAAATACTGCTGGTTGGATACAGAGGTAGAAAGAGTCACGCAACTTGGTTCAAAAAGGGCCAAAGGAACCACTGAGGAGAATGAAGAAGTTGAAGAAGAGGACTACTCGGAAAAAGAGTAGCCTCTATCCAAAGTCGTGGATGGAGGCGTAGAGTAGATAGAGCAAAATTGTCAAAGGAGTCAATTGAGAGAGTAAATAGTATTTTGAATTCGAACAAAGACACTGATTCACACCGTTCTCGGATAGAAAAAGAATGGGAGCAGTTCAGACCCAAGATGCTCTCCCGCCTTTTCTACACAAATACTATAGTGAACGATATATACTCTCTTAAAACTCTCCTTGATAATGGATCTAGCTGCTACGCATCAATAAACGAGGAGAAAGCTTCGCAGATGGACCTTGAAGTACTCCCTATTAGTCCGCGTACTATAGGTGGAGTTCTTAAGGAAGAAGGACAGACCCAAGTGACAAAAATTGCGAAGTTGAACCTAGATTTAGGGGGACTTATATGCAACGCTTTTGCTTATATAGTCCCGGGACAATTTGAGGATCTTCTACTAGGCAGGCCTTTTCTCAAGGACACCAAAGCCGTTATCAATGAATCTAAAGGTACTCTTACCTTTGCAAACGGGATTAGCATTCGCGATGCTAAATTTGAAGACAAACTTGAAATATAAGCTGTCTTCCCTCACTTGCGAAACACCTTTGAGGGTTGAACTCTTACAGCAATGTGGTGTTAAGGGATGGAATCCTTCTCTCTAGCTTATCCATGACTGGATTTCCAATTGTTCTCTTGTTATTCTGCAAGCTGTCATGTTCTATTTTGCAAGCTGTCATGTTCTATTTTGCAAGCTGTCATGTTCTATTTTGCAAGCTGTCATGTTCTATTTTGCAAGCTGTCACGTTTCCATTTAAAGATACTTTCTAGAAGGATCTATTGTAAGAGGAGGATTATATATACGAGCTATCCTTCCTGTACTTACACTTTCTTCTCTGTACTTATATACTTGAAATATAAGCTGTCTTCCCTCACTTGCGAAACACCTTTGAGGGTTGAACTCTTACATGTGGGGTGTAAAACGCGGTCGCAAACATTGCAAGGATAGTTACACTATACTACACTAAGCTAAACTAAATTAATCTAATCTAATCTAATCTTCCACCACAACCCCACCTCCATCTCCACCCCCACCTATCTCTCAATAATCTCAAACCTCAACAATCTCAAACCTCAATAATCTCAAACCTCAATAATCACAAGCGAATCGCTCGTTCCGACCCATATCCATCAAAAAAAAAAAAAAAAAAAAAAAAAAGGAAAAGCAAAAAACCCAACGCTTTTCGTTATTCCAATTTCCAACGCTGTCTATCAAGGCGGCACGTAACCACATCCCAATTCAATTCAACACAAATACCACCCTCTTCTAATATAATCGCGCTTGACAAAGGCAAAAATTGTCCTTGCGAGCGTTGTTTGTGTCACGGTAAAAGAAAAGGCAACAAAAAGAACACGCAGCACGACTGAATAGAAATGGACCAATGGGATGAGACCGAGAGTATTCCCGAAATCGAGTGAAACAATGAGCGAAACGCTTTCCAGCAGCAACAAAAAAATGCGCTCCCAGAACGAAGGGCGATGGCGAACAATCGAGACCAGAAAGACAAAGGGACCAGGAGCGCTAAGACAGCTCCACGACATTAGTGAAAACATAGAAATTGATTTCTAGGGTATCGAGAGAAAGAAGCATACGAGCGATGTGGATCGAAAAGAAGAGCCACAGGGGACAGACAACATGGGTATGAATAGGGGAACAACATTTCCCTTTTGATTCGTCCATCCCACCCTCCCAATACATGGATAGCAAAAGAGCTCTCAATGGAATCTCTAGATCACCTCCGCTTCGCATCCGCCGGACTCAGCGTCAGGTGGGGCTTATCTCCTGCCGGCTTGTCACCCGGTAATCCTCCAATCGTGCTTGCTAGCAATCCAGGAATAGCCAATGCAGAATGCATTGGCGAATTCGATATCCTGCTATTGCTCCTTGAACGTTGTATCATGACCCTAGGATGCTTGATTGTCTGTTTTAAGGTGTTGACTCGTCCTCCGCGCACTGTCTTTAAGAACTTGAGATCGTCTCTGATATCCAGAAGGGTCGCTCCTAAGCCGTGCTCGCTGTCCGGTTCGTTGATCTTTGGTTTCCGCTCTCGCAAAGCCTTCGGAATCACTCTTTCATATACCTTTAAGATAAATGGGTCGGGGATTAGGCGGATAAGGAAACCGATGGGAAGGGATGCTAGACCTAGGCCGATGGAAATAGCCCACTGAACGCCATCCAGAGGTTCAACCACGAATGCGGCTCCACCAACAAATACGATGAGGGTTTGTCCGCCGATCATGATGAACATGATAGCCATGAAAAGATAATTGCGCCAAAATCCTTCAAAAATGTTCTTGGTGTTGTCGATTTTCCGACTGTTGATAGCGTTGAAAATCTGCATCCAAACGAACACGTTGAAAACGAGGGTAGCCTGCGATCTTTCGGAATATCCAAACCATCCTGGGCCAGCAAAGTAGAGGAGAAACGTGATAACCAACTGGAAGATCGACTGGCCGATAATGCTCTTCCACATCGTCAAGGTAATCAAGGCATGATGCTTTGGCTCTGGCTTGCGATCTAGCAAGCTGCCTGAGGGCGGATCTGTTGCAAGAGCAAGTGCTGCAAAGGTGTCCATAATCAAGTTCTAAACTACACGTTAGCAACTTTCAGAACGAGGGAGAAGAACATCAACTTACAACCCACAACAGTTGTACAGCGTTGAGAACAGCTCTACCTGAAGTACTGGCAACAGCAGAGACAAAGGTAAGGACAACAGCAGTGATGTTCACCGTGATCTGAAATTGCAGGAATTTCTTGACAGCGTCATTAATTGTACGGCCCCATCCAAGGGCTTTGACAATAGAGGAGAAATTGTCGTCCATGAGAATGATATCGGAGGCCTCCTTGGCAACCTCAGTGCCAGTGATACCCATAGAGAAACCAACGTTGGCTGCTTTCAGTGCAGGAGCATCATTGGTACCATCTCCTGTTACAGCAACGACCTGGTCAAGGCCAATGAGACATTTGACCAATATTCTTTTGTCTTCTGGGCTAGAACGGGCCAAGACCTGGAGGTCCATGACTTTCGCTTCCATCTCGAATTGACTCAATTTGCGGAACTCAGGTCCCTCCATGACGAGACCCCCTTCCGTGAGGATTCCACACTCTTTGGCGATCGCTCGGGCGGTTTCCACATTATCTCCTGTAACCATCTTGACGCGGACAGAGGCTCGCTGACAGTCTTTTACCGCCTGTGGTACACCGTCACGGACAGGGTCTTGGATACCGACAACACCCATCCATACCATCTCCTTGTTAACCTTGGGAAAGTCCGCATCGTTGGGATTGTCCTCGCTGGCGGTTCGTGCCGGAGGCCAGGATTCGTAGTCTCGATAGGCTAAGGCGATGGTGCGTAAAGATAATGATGCATAATGCGAGATGGTACTCTTGAGTACGTCACAATGCTCTTCATCCAGGTTGATGAATGAAAGTTTTTCAACAGGATCATCGAGAATCTTGGAGCATTGCTTGAGCATGATCTCAGGAGCACCCTTGACCAACAGACGATACTTGCCGTCCGCAAGCTTGATCACCGCACCCATGCATTTACGGCCCGAATCGAAGGGAAACAGCTGTTGAAGAGGGTAGTTCGCGCGTTCCACACTTAGAGTACCAAGTCCCAAGCTCTTTTGCGCCCATTCCAGTAAAGCCGTCTCGGTTTTGGAGCCAATGAAAGCGGCTTTCCCGTTCTCCTCGCCCTCGTAGGCTGTCGTGTTTACTGCAATTGACTGCTTAAAAAGCTCCCGCAGGTCAGCATTAAGGGACCCAGCAAGGTCGTTACTTGAGACAAGCTTGCCCGAAGTCTGAATCAAAGGTTAGCCTCCCATACCCATTTCGAGATCGAGATTGAGGAAGGTGACATACCTGATTGTCTTTGTCGCCGAATCGGACAGCTCCAGGTCCAATGGCGCCGGCCACGACGGTCATCACATTTTGGGTCAGTGTGCCCGTCTTGTCTGAACAAATGACGGTGGCGTTGCCCATAGTTTCACAGGACTGCAGGTGGCGTACCAGATTGTTATCTTTAGTCATGCGCTTGGTCGCAAATGCAAGTGCGAGAGTTACTGCAAGCGGAAGACCCTCGGGAACAGCTACAACAATGATTGTAATGGCCGTGATTAGGATGGTGAGAAACTCCTGTGCCTTTGTCTGAGCGTCTCCACGATTTCCGGATAGACGAGCCAGCCATTCGATGAAAACAACAACGAACAGAAGTAGACCTGCAGCACTACCAAGCTTTGCGATGTATCCAGCCAGAACATTGAGCTTGTACTGCAAGGGAGTGACCTCGTTATCCTCGCGAAGCGCCATGAGTGTCTTACCGTAGCTTGAGTTGACTCCAACAGCGGTAACAAGAAAATGTCCAAATCCTTCGGATACCTTGGCACCAGACAGGATAAATGGGTCAAGCTTTTTGGTCGACTTTCCTTCAGAAATGGCACGCATAACGTCCAAGGCAGGCGTCTTTTTCATCAAGTCAGACTCGCCCGTTGCCGAAGACTCGTCGCAGGTGACGTTGTGGCCATCGATGTAGATCCCATCCACAGCCAGGACGTCTCCTTGTTCGAGGACCATCACCTCGCCGACGAATATGTCGTATATTGAGGCTTTCATCGTCTTACCAGAGCGCACCACTTTGACCATACGATCCTCCTTTTTCTTGTTGAGTTTGACGAATTGGCGTTCTTTCTGCCAGTCATTGACAGCCCCAACAGCCACGACAATGAAAATTGCGACCATAATTGCCACACCCTCAACCCACTCGACCTTGGCACCGCCATCAGTGTGTTCCGTACCAAAGGTTTGGTAGAGGCCAAGTGCTAGCGAAACGACCGCAGCGACACTCAGCAGAATGAGAACCTTATCCTGAAGTGCTATCCACGCCAATTGTAACAGAGACTTTGCCTTCTTCTCTGGTAACCGATTGTCTGCGAAAACTCGTTGGCGATCCACATATTTCTTGTCGGAATTTGAAACATGCTCAGCGGCCTCTTCCCCAGACGTTGGCGCTGACGCTGCCATATCCTTTCTTGTTCCTCCAGGGCTCTCGGTGCCAGCAGCTTGTGCTTCCTCAAACGTGACATGACCCGAGAGTTTTTCCTCGTCCACGCTCAACCCCGATGTGATGTTCGTCCTTAGACCTCTTTCTAGACCCTTCAACCCACCTACAGCAGAGAGAGCGGGCAAATTTTTGGGATCCATCAACTTCGACAGCTGGCCAGGAGAGAAGGCAAACGGATTTTCGCCCTCGACTTTCCATGCAGCATCTTGGCCGGGGATTGGGGCTAGAGGATCTTCATTGTGGTCCATGCTGGAAGTGAAACTACTTCGGGTTGACGGTTGCTCTTCTACGTATGTAGTGCTAGTAGCGGTCGCAGAAGAGGCGTCAGAATCGACGGAGTCGCCTCTTTTCCGTGCGGCGGGCACGGCTAAGGAGTTAGGATCGCCTGAGAATGCAGTGGGAGAGTTAAGTTCTGTCGCTGTAGGTATGCAATTAGCTGTGGTGAACGGAGAGGAAGATGAGTAGAAGCACGCGGAGAAAGTTGGGGACCGCCAGTGTTTGTATGTCCGCCGTCGCTGCTGGCTGGCCAAGCAACTAAATCGTGGAAAGCACAATCAATGCTCCAAAAATTTCTTTCGCCCAGTCAATGTCGCCATCGCTTAATTGCTGATGAACTGGTAATCAAAATTGCTATAAGCTCAACAACGTCCAAGCGGAGTAAGTAACGTTGAGGCGATATCAGTTCCTTGTTGTCGTGGATGGTGTGTTGTTCTCTGTAGATTTATTGGCCAGCAAGCAGTACCAGCACGAATGGATCTGGACTGTCGCGTGTTTGCGCCTTCGCAGCCGAGTGATCCAATAATCATATGCCTCTGCAAACAATAGCGACGTGGAGCGGTCTCTTCGATGGATGCTTGTCTCTGGATCCGATCTTGATGTGGGTGTTCGGTGGCACCTGGGGTAGTAAGAAAGTGCAAGAACTTACCATTCTGGTCGCTAACAGCGGAAGTGTCTACCGTAATAGTAGGAGCTCGCGGCCTCCTAACCGGCGCGGCCGTCTCTGTGTCGACCATATGGTCGTTGAGCTGTAGACTCCTTTTTTGGCTCAGTCGTGTATTACTCTCTTGCTACAGATATTCGTCCAGAATATGGATTCCAGATGTTCTTCGGAACCAGGGTATGAGAAAGCCGGTAAAGAGGCTCTCGTGGTGTCTCTTGAGCGGCAGCACGGCCAAGCGGAAGGTACGTGGGGCTTTGCTGGAAGTGTGTGAGGCAGTGGTGATTGACCGGAGGGGTGGAGGTCGGAGCAAGGCTGTATCGAGGTATAAGGGTGGGTGAGGTAGTCTTTGCGAGGCTTCAATTGGGTAAATGGACGTCTTTCAAGCAACAAGGGAGCTATTATTGAGGCAGTGCTCAGAAGGAGGGCGCAGCAAACGCGAAGCTCTCACGACCCATGGTAAGCTCAAAAGTCTCAACCACAGTGGCAATTTGGTTTGAGGCAAACTCGTTAGACGTTCAACAGGTCTGGTGGAAGAAAATTGAGGTGGTGCGGCGTCTAGAGCGAAACTTGGGCGTGGTAAGCTGCAATGATGATCTGCCAAGTGCACTGCCTCCTTAACTGCGCTAAGAAATTCTTGGACTTGATGTTCGAGTTAGGCAAGCGAATGGAATGCAACCTCGTTCCGCCGAGTCGAGTATAAGACGGGGAGAGACGCCTTGGTTCCTGAGTCCTGATCTCTTAGCTCCTGGAAAGGATCCCATTGCTGCGTGTGGAAGGCTGCAAGGCATCAGGGCTGCTCCTGGTGCTGCGGCGCCGGTCGGTTATCAACAAACAAAGCTGGTCTTTGATTCAAAATAATCGCTTAATATCTTCCCAAACTCCCATGTCACCCATCATGCACCTAACCCATTTCCTCCTATGCACTCTCACGCCAGACAACCAGGCTAACCGCCTATGTCTCGGCAATACCGTTATCCACGGGTAGACGTTGGAAAACAGCCACATCCGACCAGCTTGATCACGCTTCTGAGGTACCATATCTCCCAACACGGTATAGCGGGCAGAGTGGATCGATCGACACTGGTCTCCCCACTCGCTCCACCACTGATATCAAGCTTCCTTCGCCTCACCAAGCTCAGCTTGTCGAGATGATGCCGAGATGGGCTGTGGATTTGGCCACCTGCCAGCTCATTTCTCCCCGACGTTGGTCTGGGAACACAAAGAGCACAGCTTCACAGCATGGTACTCCGTGCGGGTATAAGACTCTCGAATGCTTGTTCCTCGACAAGCCACAAAACTTATGCAAAGCTTTCCCTCCACAAACATGCCGCAATAATTTCTATCGGCATGATCTTACTTTACTTGTGGCATGATCTTACTTTGCTTGTGGCAAGATCCATCATCGGCGGCAAAGGCTTACAACCACTGCTCATGGCAGTGCACCCCAATACAAGCGTAATCATCCGTCCTACCAGTCAATCGGCTTTGTCAAATAGTCACAGACACGCAGCTGTCATTTACCTAGTAGCTAGCTCTTTCGCCTCTTTCACAGCCACGAATGCACCAGCCACCAGCCAAGCCTCGCTGGCGAAACGGCCAATACCACTATTATAGTCCAAACAACGTTGAGACTGGATTCACTGGAATGAATGACCACGACAAATTCAACTAGAGGCGAAAAACTACAGGATGCCCCATTTCTTCATTCTCTCCATTCTCTCCATTCTATTATGCAACCGCACGGGCCTCGTACCACAACATGGAGCAAGGCGGAATCCAACACTTCCCAAATATCATCTCATACTTCAAGGATCCAATCAGAATCCCTGCCTTTCAAAGCTCCCTGCCACTGAAAGTCCGCAAACCTCGAATTGCTCGAGCATAGCCCCGCTCCTCGCTGTAACCGCTCGTTTTCTCCTATCATGTGTACGAAGCTGAGTGCCTCTTCAGCTTTCGAAACCCAAATTCATTGGCCATGAGTGCTCCGATCATGAGTCTGTCGATGAATCGATATCGTGGCCATTTCCAGGAAACACTAAGTAAGTCAAAACTTAGCTAACTCTGAACGATTCTCGTTGCATCGCTCAAAACAGTATAGTCTTTCACATTCAATAATATCGGCAACAGAACTCGTTTGCTAACACAGCAAGATGGCATACTTTTGCTTTGACCAGAACACAGAATCTAGAACAAGTCAATCGAACACGCCGCGAACGCCGCTATCAGGTGCTTGAATCATCTACCTCATCATTGGTTCGATACAAGATCTTGTTAGTAGCACGAGGCTGTGTAGACTTCGCCTTCTACTATAATAAACTTGAGACTCGGTTTCGCTCTAGCTCGGACCGACCACACAGATACCAGACAGAGCCGCGACTATCGATCAGAGCTCACTTCAATTTCAGATGCGATGCGCAAGACTGACATTACATCCACGCTATTTCGGACTAACACAATTTGATAGTCACTTGACTATGGTCAAACCAAACCAATTCCCTCTTCATACTCCTCATCCATTCTCGCGCGCTACGATTCGTACTTGGGCTCGATGAGGATGAGCTATATCTGCCCGTCTCCTCATCTCCGCCGTTCAGGCGAGCAACACTACAAAGGAAAGTGCTTACAGCCGCGTTAGCGCAAGGCTGGCTTCCCCAGCATGCACTTAGTTCATTACTCAGCTATTCTTGGTATAGTGCTCACGGCTGACAGCATTGATACCTACAGCGCATTCAGACTTAGTATGGATTGTTCATTGTTCTTACAGCAGGACTTTAACCGGATCCCGAGCACGGCGGACTCGTGTTTCTTCATTTACAAGACTTGAATAAGGAAGTTGATGGGACCTTTCTGAAATATAGAGTCGGCACTATTTATGCTGTGATGTGGTGTGTATACTATGATCTGGCGTTTGCCTTTTCTTTCGCTATTAGGAATTGCTAGTGAGAAATAGTATGTTTTTGTTTGTTTTGGCTTGGCCTCGTGATAACGGCAAGCCTGGAATATTCTATTAGTACTAGCTAAGTCATTCTGAGATCAACGGTTTTTTGGTAGAGGTACAATATAACCTAGATACTTGGGACGTGGAGAAGGATTTCTGGTAACAGTGATAACAGGATATTTGAGGAACATTTCAGTACTAGGCCCGGGTCAAATGAAAAGGATCGATCCAGGGTAAGCTGCGGTGATAAATACTTCAAGTTCTTGGGGCGGATAGGGAGCCCGGGGGGGGGCGCTTTTTGTTTGCCAGCTGTGATTTCCTGGTTCTTAGTTGTCGGATCGGAGACTGAGATGAGTGAGATTCTTGACCGACCTTGAGCAAAGTCTGGGTGTGATGTCAGAATCATAATTCGATAGAGTGTCTTGAGTCTCGATATTAGGGTTGAGGCTCACCACAACGACGGTCTGGACATCTATCGGCAAAGTTCTTATTCTTCTCGTCATCTGAGAATCTCTAGTCGATTTTACAAAGGGTGGGCGTGAAAGCAGCGAGATTCGGAAAAGAGATCGAAGCACTTTGGTGTAGACTTTGTTAATGGCTTCTCGATTTGGATACGCTTTTGAATGTCAGCCGTTCAATAGCATTGCGAAAATATTTTGACAGGGAGGCGTAGGGGCTCAGCCCTTCCTTTTCGGAGAAATCGACGATAATCTCGATAGTCTCGGCTGGGAATTCTTGTATTCTGTTGGAGACGGAGTGAGGAAAAGTTGAGTGCCAAAGCTCCATCCTGGGGAAATAAGCGGGACAGGGATAGGGTTGCCTCTTGGGAAGCTCACCGATTGCAAGGAGCTGACGCGCCAAACGCGTTCGCGTTGAACTGATTATCTCTCTCACCCTCCTTATTCCACACTCTCCCAATACTCGCCATGACCACGAAGTCTGGATCTTCTTTTGATTTCGAGCCTTTCAACCCCGCAACAACTGTCTTCGACGGTCATTGTAGCTCGGTTGGAAGCCGCGAAAGAGCTTTGAGAACTGGAAGACGCCTTCACGCATGTACTCCTTCCATTATTCATACAGAACAGAGTTGAGCCTGTCGTGCATTGAGGGGGCAACGTTCTGAAACACGAGCGTACTTGACTTGGTTCGTACAACCACTCATTCGAGCAGAAATCAAGGACATGCTAACGAAGCATACAGGAGATCAAGCCGAAAGAAATCTCGCCTGCTCCACCACCAGCAATCCTCTCATACCTACAACATCAGCATTACCACACACGACCATGCACTCACTCCACCATGCTCAGCTCCATACATTAATTAAGAGACAAGTCCGCAGGGAATCGTCTTCCAAGCTGCGTCATGCAATATAATTAAATTATAGTAACAAGTCTTAAGCCAGTCTAACTTCGATCGCAGCAGGTCTTCCGATAATATTTTCGGTGCGAATCGCGAATGGTCTGATAGCACATTCCTTACAGTTACGTAGTCACGCGGGTGACAATATTGCGGGCCTTACAAGCGATTCTGAATTCTCACTAAAAATCGCAACTTCAAAGAGGAATTCCTCCGCGACTATACAGAAAATAATTCTAGGGATTAATAGTAGGATTCCTTAGAGATAGAACCACCATTCTGTGTCTTTATAGTTTTTAATTTCAACTATTAGAGAGAGAAGTATTGTTTATGCTCTTCTTTTTGGTGAGGTGAACAGCTTGGATAAGCCCGCAATATTCGCTACCCGGGTGGTAGTCTAGTCCTCCTTTGCGGTCGCCTATTCTCGCGTAGGTAGTTTTTTCCTCGCCACCTTTCCAGGGACCACCATGCGTGGCCGGGTCAACATACAAGTTGAGGCATCGAAGCTCAAGTCTACAATCGCGCTACGGTGGATGGTATTCTGATCTACAACCCTTTTAGTTTCAATGTATTTAGAGAAGGTTTACTATCGAGTTAAGGTACTGTATCTTTAGACCCTCCGGAACGTCACCGTACTTGTAGTATTCGCTAGTACCTCGTACTTGTACGAACCTCGTCATCGTAACATCGCGAATCCATGAGTACGACGTTCCTTATCGTCAATGCCACCGCCGACTCATGTCGAAGAAGCGACTTTGCGTCACGTTTGGGTCATCGCGGGGGGCGACTCACAAGGACTCCTGCTCGCCGCAGCAGATATATTCAACGCCATCGAATTCCGCAGTCTACACCGCGATACGCGATAATATGTGAAAAGTGCGACTACTTGGTGTTGTGTTGATTCGTTCTTGAACATGCAGGACGATGAAATAAAGTACAATGGTGTCTACGCCGATGCGTTTAAGAGCTCTTGGTGCTCTCATCTATGGGGGAGATATGTCACCTACCCTCATTACCGCATCTTTGAAAATCAATCTTATTCTTCACCACCTCGATCATAAATGTTCTAAATTTTACTTTAAAAGTTATCACGTCGTCTTTACCTCATACTTTCGTCCGCTTTCATCAACCTTCAGACTTGTTGGATATTATGGAGTCTAAAGAGACCATACATAAGCCTTTGATATAACGTATTCGATCACCCAACCGATCAAAACTTCTTGGCACGACCATCTTATATTACGACTCTTCATTTTCATCGCTATTAACAATAGATTCTAAGTCCGTCGTGCTGCTATCTGACAGAAGATATCTCGATATCTTTTTTACAAGTTCGCGCATTATGCCCAGTTGCGCCGCAGTTCCCACAGCGCCGTTGAGTTGGTCGGGCTGTTTCTTGATCACCACTACCACGAGCCTTCTTCGATCCCTGAGGCGCTACAGACGCTTGGATTGGGATCCAAATTCATGAGTATTGCTTGGAGTCTTTGACTGCCACGGCGTTTCTGGGAGACGGGGTTCTGGCGGGGTACGTAGCCGTACTTCAAGGCGATTCAACACCACCTGCGCGTCGATAGGGACCAGCCCTACTGCCTCAAAGGCCTTTTGACAGTTCTCTTTTGTAAATACGTCGAAAAACGCGTTTTTGAAGGCAGGGAGAAAGCCTTCCTTGTTGATATGGTAGACGCGTTGGGAGTACTTGCGCTTCAACGGCGAGAAGCAGACCACATCAAGGGGCTGGAGTATATGCGAAGAGTGCTGTCACGGCAAGCAAAAGAGGTCATAGATCGGTCTATTGCTCTAAGTACTGGGTGTGATAAGAGAATCTTAGGTAGAGAGCAAAAGACCTCGGAAGCGCAAAGATGTAGCGCTTTAGCCACAGGTGGCTGTGCACGCCACGCTAAGGCCACGAAGTATCGTGACTGCAGGATAGCCATGCCGTGCCGTCACAAGTGCGATGGCATGCAGAGGGTTATAATCTTATTTTCGAGGCAGTTGTCCTTGAAATCCTGGCTGAGATGGCTCTCATGGCCGTCCAAAATAAGCAGCCTATACACCCCCACCTGCCGCGCCTTTGTATGCGCGTCAATGTGCTTCAACCACTCAAGACCCAGCGCGTTGTTTGTCCAGCCGTTCTCAGAGACTGAAAGCTTCCAATTGCGCGGTGTATCTGCCTCCTCGTACCACGTAGAGATGTGAACTCGTCCTTTGTAGATAATGAATGGCGGGGTCGCATACCCAGCTGCGCAAATGCTCTGAATAACCGTAACCCATTCGCGATCGCCCGGCTGAATGAGTTCAGGCCTTGTACGTCTCTCAGAGGCTGTATCTGGAAGCCAATCTCGTCAAAGTTGTGCGTGTGACGGCACGGCATGGCTATCCTACAGTCACGTTACTTCGTGGCCTTAGCGTGGCGTGCACAGCCACCTGTGGCTAAAGCGCTACCTAAGATTCTCTTATCACACCCAGTACTTAGAGCAATAGACCGATCTATGACCTCTTTTGCTTGCCGTGACACGCCCCAAAAACCCGCCCCCACCCGTCTCCCCCCGACCCGTTAACGGGGCGGGTTGAAGACCTCAAAACCCGCCCCAATCCACCCCGTTGGGGACCCTAGCTTTACTAGCTGCGGAAAATATGAAATTAAGGGCTGCAAATGTTACGCAGAGGCTATGACTCAAAGTAATCTAGCTGGATTTGGCTAATCCGTACAGTAGAGTTCAAGTGGTCCGGGGCGACAATATCGTATCACACAAGTGAAGCGAAGCTTGCAAGATATAAGAGTCGTGAATTGTGCTAAGTAACTAAAAGCAATAGCGAAATAACGAGAGAGTGAAGATACGAGACACTGAGGGAGCAGAGTCTCGTCCGTTATATAGGAAATCCTCCCATAAGGCTCAGAGCCTAATGCATGAGCCAACACGTGATCCCTATGGATCGCTCATGGCGCCAATATGTGATCCCTATGGATCCTGTGTGACATTCAACCAATCATAAAGAAACAGACTGGTGGCGTATTTGAATGCATATGAATGCAGTCAAATACAACCGAATACCATTGAATACATGTCCACGTGACAGTATCCGTAACAGACTCGCTCCGCTGACGGTAGACGGACTGCCCTGGTCGTATTCCTTAAATAGTTACTTGGCAAGATAAATAGTTTTATTGAACCTCGCCCCGTGATTATACCTACCAATGAGAGCTCATAGACCGAGGCGTCTCGTACGTCCGCTTTTCGAGTAATCAAGGAAACTAGCCAGTGTGTGAGAGGCGTGGTCGATATGTTTTTCAATTGACTATCCTGATTGACGAGTATTACAAACTTGAGGAAAAGAGAGGAAGACTAGAATACATGCTTTTATAATCAGTGGTGGTGGGGCTGTGGAATCTTCCAGAAGTTTCCAAAGGTTGAGAGCATAGCCGAGAACCACAATCTAGGCCATAGCCTGTGACAGTGCTTCTCGTCTTCGCCGCCAGTTTAACGACTGCTTCACCTAATTTCGCCGCTGTAGAATATTTTGAAATTAATAAAGTATGTATCGGGCCTATGACTGGGTTAGAGGCTCCTGAACATATATAAGTCTTATAGCCACCACCGTATTCTTCCGTACAACATATCTCCCCACAAAGTTGCTGGGTGGAGTCCTTCAAACGAGTCCTATAACGCAAAACAAACAACAAGAGCCCCCGTAACCAAGGAACAGAGAACCCCAAGCGCAATTATTCCACTACCAATGCTAAAGCCTATAATTGCTTCCTCATTGAGAAATAATTAAAATGGAGATTCGAAATAGATGATACCATACCCTTTTCATCCGGAAAGTCTAGCGAGAAAAGAAACCTCGTGAGCGACGAAGGAAGGAATAAGGATATAGTACCGTTGCAAGTTCAAATTTACGTTTCAAGGTTGTTGGGGGAGAGAAAGGCTCGGTATTGAAGAGCAAATTTCACGTTCAAGTTTGGGAAAACAAGATTGGAAGGAAGAGCAAAACCAGCTCGGTGGAACCAGGATTAATCTTCTCCCTTCTCCTAGTAACCAACCACCAACCTTCATTTTCGATTCCTGTCCAAGGGAGGAGAAATCGCCTCGTAGAGATGAGATCGATTTTCCTCCATCTCAAATTCGATGAATCGATGGCTATTTGTTTCGTCACTTCGCTCGAAATTTTGCATGCAATAATAACCTCTGGTTGAAAGAACTATTCTGTGTATCGATCCTCGTATCAGAGGCCATTATCCCACAAGGAGCATAGCCAAAATGCTAACCAACTATACCCCATGCCCGGCTCCCAAGCAGTTGTCCGAAATGTAATTGTATCGAGGCGGTGGCGAGTATCTTGGCAGCGGCGGTTGACCCACCGAGACTTCCTCGTCTTGTTCGTGGAGCTATCGAGGTCGCGCGCTCAACAGATCTCAGTCCTGAAAGCGCTGTATTTGTCGTGATCGGTCTCCGTATATCGGGCAAAGGTATCGCACTGATTGAGCTTCGTCCTCTGCTGATTTCGAGTGCCCTCCTCTCACCATACATTTCCTCATCGATCCATCTTTGAAGTCGTGGTTGCCTGGAATTGACTACAGCTGCGGCAGAAGGCGTGCTCCACCCCTGAGTCTCGTCGGGAGATGTGGTGGTCGTAGGCCACGCTGTTTCGACACCATACCCATCGTCGATTGCGTCTCTTCTTCTTGTCTTCTTCCTCTCCATCTTGTCAAATGAACAGTCGAGACATGACAAGTACAGGCAGGGAAGAGCCAATAGAAGGACCACGAATGCAAAAATGACACCGATGGATATCAGTACCTCTGTTCCCTCCGATGTCGTTCCATTTGGGAATGTGTGATTGTGTTGAGCGACTGTAACCCAACCAAGAGATTCGTTCGAGGCAGACGTTGTTGCAAACTGTATAGGGTGAGGCCATGAGAAAACCGTGGCGAGATAAGCATGTCGCAAAATTTAGCTTTCACCAAACCAACAATTCATGGATGCAACCCCACATATTGTCCCAGTGGAAACGTCTCTCGACGCATCCCCACTCCTGGCTTCAATCTCACAGGCTTTGTTGTATAGCGGAGATGGTATCTGTGGTCGTACTTTGCTCGATCACGATACATAATCTCGGAAGTATATCATTCAAAACCTCCTGCGCTGCCAAGAGAAATGTGCCGCCAAAATGTTAGTATGAAATTCAAATGCCCTACCTACGGACTTTCACGACTCCAAAATTGACATTCGCCACCCATGTCTGAAAGAAAAGCCCTACCTACTTCTCAATCGCAACCCGCCACTGATCAAGTTGACCATTCTCGACTCCTCCATGTTCAATAAGTTCTTCAATCTCAGCACTCGCCGTTCGCCTATTCGCCAAATGACCGAAAAAACGCCGTCCAAACACCATTTTCTACTCTTCCAAGTCTCATGATCCCCTCTCTTAAGCAAGCAAGCTGTCTAGGAAAAAGCCATGGGGACATCATTCTGACCAAGACCCGGTCCCTCGACTGCCTTAAGCCTAGCCTCATTCTTCTCCTTCTTCGATCTATTGCGCTCCTCCTCCCAGCGCATATACTTGCCAACATCAGTCGCGACACCTGGAAATGCTCCCATGCCAGTGATACTCACACGAATTAGTCCCTCTACACCACCATTGGCTTCTGGGTGAGCACCGGATCCCATAGCTTGGCGCTTAGAATTGCCTGGGGAAGATGGAGACGAGCTAGAAGAAGCCTGGCGCTTTCTATTCGTCTCCCAGGAGCTCGTACCAGGATAGAGAATTGGGTCGCGAGCTGAGATGAGGGACCCCATCAATTCCGAGGTTGTGGGATTGAAACCAATGTGTTGTCCAGGCTCTTCTTCCTGAGCCGAAGCTACCTGTGTCTTGCTTCCGAACGACTTCTGGGAACCGATTGGCGATGCCGATGCAAAATTAGACATTGTGAGCATCTTTTCGGCATCATACTCATTCTCATCATCGGACAACTCAATCACCTCCATCCTCCTGCTTGGTGAAGAAGCAACAGCTGAGGCCTGACGTGGAGGGTAGTAGATAAGGGTGTGAGCGGCCATGCTGGGAAAGATAAGGGCCTTAGCGGTGCGCGATGGAATGAAAGCTTTTCCATTGGCGTCGATCGCTGCTTTGAGGATGAGCATCTCTGCCCTGTAGACAACAGAGTCGGCAGATTTGCAGGCAGGTCCAGCCGCTGGAGTTGTATTATCTGTCGCATTAACAAAGACTGGCTTCGTTAGGGGAGCTTGGGAGACACGAGCGGCATGTGCAGCGGCATGAGTTTCTGGAGCTTCCTGCTCCTCTGGTCGATACACAGCACAATCGCGTCGCTCCCTCGCGCCCTTCTCTTCAGATATCCATACTCTTGTTCCTAGAGCATTGATGTGCAAACCTTTCTCCCCTCTGAAATCATGCGCACGCTGTTTCGCCTGTATCATCTCATTGAGGCCTGGTGCCCAACCAAACATGTGGATCCAAGAAGCACGTGCCTCTTGATACATATCCACTTGTCCGATCTTCGAGTGATCATTCATGTAGTGAACAACTGTGAGACAATCTTTGACGATGTCCCATTGTGCCGGTTCCAGAGTGACTTTCCCATCTTTGACGCTGATGTTCTGAATAGCAGTGGCAGAAGAAGCGGAGTTGAAACCCAGGGGCGAATTTTGAAGATGGCCCAAGATCTGGAGGATATGCTCTGGCTTCTGGTAGACGGGGTCGGCAAGCTGAACCTTTCCATCAGTGTCCATGGTGTACTGTGGTGGTTGTGGTCGAATTCCCTGGTTGGAGTACTCAAAGGTCGTTAGTTTGACGCTGTTGGGCATTGGCTTAGGGATGTTGGGGCCCTGCAGGCGCTTGGATTCATCCCAGGAGTTGTCAATGAGAGTCTTGTTGACGTCGATCTGAGGAGTAGGATCAAAAAATCCTTCTTCGTCCTCCACCTCACCTATGTAACCTTCAACAACGGCTTGCGCTAATGCTGATGTTAGTTGAAAGTGACATTTATTGAGGGGAAGAACTTGCCATGATGACGACCCACGCCATCGTCAACGATCTTGATCTGATCAGGAATCCCACCAAACTCATCGTAAATCGCGTTCAAGGAATTCAAGAATGTCCTCAACAGCCAATCGAACCTCGCCACCTTCTTGTGCTGCTCGCCTGCAATCTTCGTCCCAGGTGCTGACTTGGGGGCGGCTTTTGGGACAGCTTTCGCCTTGACCTGAGCCGCAGGCTTTGCCTTGAGGGCCGCTGGTTTGGCTCGAGCTGGCGCAACCGCTTGTAGCTTGCTCTTGGGGGCTGTTGGTTTGGCTACTTTGTTGACATTTGTCGCATGCTTTGTGACGACCGTGGGCGTGTTGTTACCCACCTCCTGACGCGCCATTTGGAGTGCGCACTCAGATTGGATGGATTTAAGTTCTTGGTCAGACTTTGGTTGCGGAGCGTATTGGGGTGAGGGTTGAGCGTGATACTGCAGTGGGGCGTAGTTGTACTGTTGAGGACCTTGTTGCTGCTGAGGAAATCGATGTGGAGGGTGAGAGGAATACGGAGACTGGATGTGGTTATATACCCGGAATTTTTGTTGTTGTTGATAGGTGTGGGAGTGATGGAAGGAAGGTGTAAGCTGAGGAAGAGCTTGAGCGAGACACTGTGGCTGACCCGGATAAAGATGCTGTGCTTGAATTGGAAGGACGAAATGATGTAAGCCAAAGCTAGGACTACCAGGATAAGTATTAGAAGGGCTCTTCGCTTGTGATGAGTCCTTGGGCAGCGAGGCAAGAAGGTTCTGCAGTGGTGAGGGTTTTCTTGGAGCGATAGAAGCAAGAGGTGGAATAGTAGAAGGCGTCTCCTTTCCAGATGACGCGCCAGGCAACGAAGCTAGAATAGCTTGAAGTGGTGATGGTTGTTTGGGATTCGGTTGGGGAGTAGATGCCCGGCTCGAGTTTGGTGTGTAGCGAGACATTGCAAGGCTGCCGCCAAATGCGATACCTTTGATATTACTATGGCCATGTTAGCTGTTATCAGGTGGCAGAGCAGGAAGGCCGGGTGCGTGGCCCAGTACTCGCAGATGCAGCACAGAGATGGTGGTCTCGGGGTACTAAGGAAGCGCTCATCCCTGGGAAGCATTTTGCGGCCGACCATCCGTCGGTTGACAAATACTGTTTGCGCGAGAGCGTTGAATATCAACCTCTGACGCGATGACAGACCTGAATACGCCTCAACTGTGCCAAGTAGCTCCACAACGTCGTACAAGACAAAGAGCGGATGAAAAGAGATCAAAGAGCGCGAGGCCTAGTCTAGCCGACCGACAAGCCACCAGATGTGCTCACCGACAAGATAGGTGAACAGCTGGTTGGCAGGTTGTGGTACGCGTATCTGCGGAATTCAGGTAGACGATGTAGTTCTAATCGTGCGTGGAAGCGTGAGAGTGGGTTGTGTGCGAAGAAGTGGTACTGTGGCTGGGGCAGAAGAGAACTGATGTCGGAAACAAAAATTTGGACGTGCGGTAGAGTGTGTCACCGATGACCGGCTTACGTTCTGGGAGTTCTTGAGAGTTGGGATCCATTTGAGTATACTGAAAGGTACCAAAGGGTGGAGAACTTCCGCGGTGTGTGTCCGACCAAAGTCATATGACACGGTGCTGGACAGCATGAAGTATGGAAGCCATGAAGGATTAGCGGACGATGAGGAAGCCGTCAGCATCACCACCAACATACTCGACGTGTCAAGGTCTCCGAAGACAGCTCGAAGACGTTGAGCTTTGTTCTTTCCAGCTCCTTTGTCTTACCCAACATGCAATACAAGCTATCGCTAATCAGACAAATCCAAATCAACGCCAAACGCATAAATCATCCGGGTATACGATACGGGACTCCTACAGCTTGGGGTTGATCCTTCTCCTCTGCCCTCTCTTCTTCGCTACCGCAGCATCCTCCTCATTTGGTCTCGCATCGACCTTCGCTTTCTCCTTGAGCGCCATCGCATCGTCGTATAGCTGTCCTCCGATCAAATCCGCCAGTCTCAGGACTCTACCCTGGACCGTTGCTCCGTCCCGCCGGTTTTTGCCTTCCCTGCGCGTCTGGCTGATAGCTTCGGCGAAGTTCCACAGTTTCCCAGTTGCCGAAAGAAGCCCAGTCTTTTCATCACGCGAAGGCATCCAGTCATCGGCGAGTTTGACGGTAGTTGGGATACGTTTGTCACGGCTCTTGGTGACGATGATAATACCCTCTTCTTCGCAGCGCTGGTACGCGTTCTTCAGAGTCTCCTTATTGACCGCTTCAAAATACGAGAGATCGCCTTGGTGGTACAAAGTCTTTCCCAGTATCTGAGCTTGATCTTGAACCTTTTTCATATCCAACCACAAATCCCCTTTATGGTGTCTCGGCGGCGTAAGCATCAAAAGCGATACTGCACCAAGCCAACTTGCTTCAATGAACGGCCATATCAGGAAACAGTAGAAATCGTAGTTCTCTCGGCCTCGTTCGCGCTCTTTCGCGCTTAGGCAAACGTGCACTATTTCTGAGTCGGTGTCCGATTTCCGTACGATGCGAATCACTTCGTCATCGTGGAGACTGCGCAGAGCCTTCTCCAAGTTGGCATCGATACCTTCTGGAGGGAAAATAAACTCGCCACGGAAGAGTTGCGAAAGAAAGAGGACTTCTGCACGGAGTTCAGGGTATGTCATTCTTTGGTACTTGGTATCACCTCCTAGCTTTACCTTGGTATATAGTGCAGTGCACAGAAGAGCCTCGAGGATGAACAAGTGTATCGTCATGTTGCGATAGAACGATAGCTGGAATCTGAATCGACTGTTAACTGCAGTGATCACTAGGAGGGGGAAGAACAAACCTGTCCACGGCATAGAATGTGTCTTCTGGTAAGCCTTGGATACATCCCACTAGTGCGCTTCCTAGTACGTCCAGAGCTCGTTCGACCACGGTAACCGTCGGTAGGCCAGCGAAGTGTGCTACCCTCCCGCCTCGACTGATTACTCGCTCGCGTAGCCAATCCACGCGCCGAACAAGCTCGGCCTTTCCAACACCTCTCCCTCGTAGAGTGAGTAGTACTGTACCCACGAGAGCAGATGGCATTACTACAGACACGTCGTTGATATCTGAAAGTACCTTGTAACCCATCGTTCTGAGAAGCTTCAGTCTGCGGTCTTTTGTCCAATCACTGCTGGTGGGAAGCTGACCGGGAATCTTTGTCCATCGTTCGAATTGCTCGTTAATGAAGCCCCTCAAACTCCAGGGTTCGTGAAATCGAACATCGATACGGCCGAGCTTGAGGGACAAAATGTTTGTGCCACTTGTCAAAAAATCGGACAAATTTTCCTTCTTCTTCGGCTGGCCGAGTAGCTCGCTAATGTACGAGTCGACTTCTATGACTTTGTCGTACTGAGTGCTGATAGGGCACACAATTGCGTCCTCCACCCTGCCTGACAGCAAGCTATCCAGCAAAAATCCAAGGATGCCAAATTTCGGGGTTAGCAACTTGCCTGTCCTTGATCGGCCGCCTTCGATAAAGCATTCGAAGTTGTAGCCTCCAGAGAGGAGAGTGTCGATGTATGCTTGGACGACACTGCCATATAACTGGTCGTCTCCAAAGCTTCTCCGAATGTACATGGCGCCAGCATGTTGCAGGAAAGAACCGACGAGCGGAAAGTTAAGGTTATCGCCAGCAACGACGGTGGGCAAAGCCAATCCCAATCTGAAGCATAGAATCTGCATAGAGACATAGTCAACGTGGCTTCTGTGGCTGGGCAGAAATATGATGCTCTGCTTCTTCTTCTCCGCTTCTTCTGCCACCTTGTGAAGTCTAAGCACTTCCTCGCTCGAGACGTGGACGCCTTGGTGGTAGGCGCGTGTGAGGAGTTGAGTGACCATGTAGTATGCCGATCGTATAAAGCGATTGCTGTCCATCTTGCATATCATACCGTCGATTATCTGCTCAGAGACCTCGAATAGCGATGCCTCAATCTCTTTCTTCCTCCTCTCTTTCAGCACAGCTGTGGAGATGTTCTTGTCGTACATCATGCCCTCCTTCTCTTCGACGTCTACCCTCAAGCCTGCCAACTCTGCCACCTTTTTCCGAAGGAGTTGATTCCGCAGCACCTTGAGCTTCATCTCTTCACTAAAGCCGGGATAGTAGACTGGCTGTCCCACTGGCTTCTCGTAACTTCGCCAACCAATGCCTGAAACATGTTGGCTTACCTCGCGGAGGAAGTCGACTGGTGAGTGTCGAAAGCGTGTCATCCCCCCGACGAGTTCTCGGTCGCCAGTGGTAGGGTTGGGTGGCTCCGTATAGCCAGAAGGATGGATTCCGACGTTGTCTCCCAGACCTATGGAGAGATCTGGGGCAGCCGGAGCCATTGACGAAGCACTCGGTCGAGACATGGCTTGAGGTTGGGGGTATGGGATGGCGATGCTTGCGGGTGCTCGGTGTCGGTGGATGAGATTGAGAAGGGGCGACTTCTTCAATCAACGCGCCGGCCAGGACATGGTAGAGGATGCTGCGCGATTCCTCCAAGATGTTGTTGGGAATCAACTCCGTTACGCTCGCAAGGATTGAGTTGCTCGACTAAAGTATCTGGGGTTGTATCCTCGGGCTCACATGCTCCACGAAACGCTCCACGAATAGAGCCCCACGCCCCAAACAGTCTGGGGTAGCGCTGCGCTCACCCCCTGGCTTGGGCGCCATCCCGCCAATATCGTGAGCTTCATCACCACCGCTTTCACCATTGCCGATATTGTTCTTGTTGAGATGTATTTATATTGTGCTGCATTTTCAGTGGTCAACATTATGACTGTCGCACCTGCCCGCACTGCAAGATTGCTCCTAAGCTTCTCAACACTTCAGGCCTCAGCCCTAGCAATACAAATGAAGTCGTCCAAGTTCTTGTCGGTATCTTTTTCCTTTGCGCGCTATTGATCTTATTCTTGCCATGCCATATATCTACTTCCTAATCAGGAAAATGCTATAGAGAAGGCTCATCTGCCGGCTAGTAGATAGGCTATAAGTCGAGTAGGAGAATCTACAAACTATCCGACGGAACGCTGTCAGCCTCTGGAAAGCGTGCTGGATAAACGAAATTGGGATACTAGGGATAAGAAAATAGGACCTAGTCCTACGAGAAACTCCTATCAAACTCCTAGGTAATAAATCAAAGAAATATTGTGGATGCCCCAACTCTTCCTTGAAAGTCCCCTCACCAGATCCATCAAGAAAAAACCCACCACGAATACTCGCTAAATAGAGGGCTTACACTCAGCGATTCACTACATCAAGTTATTGCTAGTGAGGAGGGAGAGAACGGGAGTACTGCTTGTAATCCATTTTGTAGGAAAAGCGTTCGACATGAACAATGATAGGAGAGCAGAGAGTATGTCTTGAGTATGAAGGCGTCAACAGGGATAATATTAGGAGAAGATTGAGAAAGTACTTGGTGAGCTGGTATCAAGGAAGGAGTTTGACTTCCTCTTCAGCTGATCTGTGAAGCTACAACTACAGTACAACTAAAAGATTATACACCACATCTGTTTTCTAGATCCCATCATGGGTGAAAATACGCACCTCCTCCCCCACTACTCGCCAGACTACCAATCTGCCAATCTGCCTCAAAACCGTTCTTTGCCGAATCAGTATCAAACTTCCCTGTCGCCTCAGCCCCAACAGCATCGGCACCTTCCTTCCTTATTTTTACCCTCATCCTATGAAGCACACTGATAGCCACCGTAACCATCTCATCCAATCCCCTCTGATCCTTCACCACACCGCCGGGAATCTGCATATGTCCTTCCGAATAATTCTCTACCGTAACACAACAAACAACTCTCCTCTCTTTCATCACATCTAGTAAGTGTAAAGTGAATCTAACGAGTTTCGATTGCTTCTTGGGTATCGTCCATTCCAGTAGCCGACCGTCGAGGGTACCGACGTGGGAAACCCAGTCTGTGTCGAATTCCCAGTCTTGGCCGAAGACGTTCATTGTAACTTTGTTGCTGAAGAAGGGATGATATGTGCATGTTCCCACCTGTCTCATTGGGTCTGTGGCAGAATGGTTGTAGACTTCTACGTGGGGTTCGTCACGGGAGTGGTTCGTCACGGGAGTGGTTCGAATGGGTGGATTTGGTGTATGTCGATGTGTAGAGAGGATTTTTGGTTTGAGAGATTGTGGGTATGAAGAGGTCGGTTTGAGGATCTTTGGCGTGGATTTGGAGTTCGAAGATTTCAGCGGGGCTGAGGTTAAATGGCCAATCCTGAGCCATTGTGCTGATTGTGCTCGCTGGCGTTGTGGGGTGTAGAATTGCTGAATCTGGAGTCGCTGAAGAAATCGACTGTGGCGTTACAGGCGCAAGTTATTGTGGTGTCCCTGGAGGCAGTGATTTGGGTGTTTGAGGCGTGTATACCGCAACAGCTGGCGGTGTTATCTGAGGAAAGACTGGTTCTTGTGGATACGATTCCAAAGGCTGGCTCGGGACTATCAAATGCGCAGGGACAGCTGGCGGCGGTACGGCTGCTTGTTGGTTGTGATGGTGCTGTTGTTGAGGCATTGGAGAAAGTCGATAGTGCTTCTGCTGTAGCGGTTGTTGTTGTTGTTGCGGATATGCTTGGTTCGGATAGCCTTGAAATGGATAGTCCTGTGGCCAAGGTTGGTACGGCTGGTGGTATTGCGGTTGCTGGTGCGGACCCAGGAGTTGCTGATACGGTATGGGATGCTGTGGAAGAGGCTGCTGATAGTGATTCGGCGATGGAGCCGGTGAGGGATAATTTGTCTGCTCCTGCTGATGGTTATATAGGGGCGCGGAATACGCCATTTGGTAAGACATAGTAGCGATGCTGTATTATCGAGACGGAAAGTCGGATATGATGTTCGTAGTGAGAAGCAACTGTAGACTCATCATAACACACCTTTCCTCAGAAAAGAGTTGCTCCTCACACCTCTACGCAGGTGGTACGAAGACAAGGGGTATGAATCGTCATTGGACACGACTCGAAAATACTGTGGTCGACTAACATGGTGACTGAGTCCATATCGAGGAGTTTTCGCCGTCTATCAGGTCGGTCGAGAGATGTGGGCAAGCCGCGATGTGTCAGTGGCTGTCTTTCCAGCGATCAATTGCCAAGCGAAGCTTTTGGTACGAAGCTTGTGAGGCCTCCATGCGAACTGGCGTCCCTGATCTGCAGAGATGCTGCAGAGTTCGGCTGCACCGATGACCTTTCCGTGGTTGAGGATGTGGAAAGGTTTGTTATTGCATGCCTAAGGCATGCTGAATGCCTGAGGATAGATCTCAGCATGGTAAGAACATATCAGACTGTCACCGTAGATTCATCAATTCATGTCCGCCACCATGGGCTCATAAAAAGTTCTACTCGGCTTACAGATCCAGCTATGTGATGTCAGTCGCTCAACTCAAGATCGATATGGCTAAATTTCTAGCATTCCATTTTTCATCTTTGCCAGAAATTTATCGATATCGATCCGAAGTTAGGTATCATCCTCTGTGTTCAGTGGTTTGCAGGCCCCAGGGGAAAGATATCAGTTGCAAGGCCAGTATGTAGCATTTCTCGGAATTCATGGTTACATGCACCAGCGTCGACTTCCATCTGGGTTTCAACGCTTACAATTGAGAGCATAGAATGATAATCAGGGATAGGTTCGATACTGGCTCACAAAGTATCCATTTTGCTACGCAACAGCTCTCGAGATTTCCATGTTTATATACTCAAGCCGTCGCTCACCATCTGGTCTTACACATACCGGAAGCCAAGCCCCTAGCTGGCCAATGACCACCGTAACATTGCCTGCCTAGCAATAATTATCTCACATATGCCCAGACAATAATGCAAGGTGCCAAACTGACTTCGAGATTTAACTTCCCTAACGATACGACTTTGCGTGGACGTGAAACGTACCTGCAGACTTAGTACTGTCTTAATAATTACACGAGATTTATCAACCTCAACAGTGTTGCAAGTATTCTACAAAGCAAATTTTTTTCGTAGCTAGGCTCCCTAGGTCTAAAGGACTTGACGAGGATTACAGATCAACAGCGTTGAGAATCTGGGGTGATAAGACAGATCCGCTGTCTCAAACCAATTGATACCAATAGTTGAGCATACCAATCTCAATCCACGGGTGTCACAACGAAGTAAATTCATCCATAGCGGACATGAATCAACAAAGGGACGTGATCCCTAGCTCCTACGATTACTGACACTCGTCTCTAAGCAAATACTCCTCTATCCTCTACCTCGAGACAGCCATCCCCCAACCCATACCCGCGTTACCCTTGAAGTAATCAAGTTACAGACTCCACAGATGCATATAAACTCAACCCCCACATCGATAAATTCCTAGCAAACCCAGGTAATAAACCTTTCTGGAAATTTACCAATCTCGATATTTGTCCAACAGCTTCGTATCAAAGTCGCAAACTGATCCTTGGTGAAACACGTAAAAGCACTGTAACTCAAGTACTACCGATACCCACCAACAAAACCACAATCTCATAAAAAAGACCACCCATCACCAGAATCGACCACCCCCTCCCAAAAGCGGGCAAAAACCAATGTCATATGTTACCACAAGAATTGTGGTTACTTACGATAGAAACTCACTTTACTCGCAACTAATGAGCGTATAAGATTCCTATTTTTAACAGGCGACTATTCGGTCGTTGGTTGACCTAAGAATAGAAAGGGAGTCATGTACAAAGTATAAGTACTATTATAGGATTTAGATTATCGTTAGCGGGGAGTATCGATCCTGAGGGTTGAGAATTCCTATGGTGGTAGGTGGTATGGTATAAAGATCCCATTTATACTTGGGCTCTTGAGATCGATATTGTTAGATTTCTGATGACTTTGGTAAACTGTTTTGCTCGGAGGTTATTGGTATTGAATCGTGATTGGAAGGGTTGAATCGTGTTTCGAGGATTGGAGAGGGGGACGGGATCAATAAGTTCACTGTGACAGGACTAGAACATGGCGTACTCAACGGGTTAGCAAATCGCAAACGAGAGTATCATTAGGCGCTAGAAGACTACTAGGCAAGTAGCAGATCTTTTCATTATTCATTCAGCCAAAGACGATATTAACACCGCGCCCTTGACAAATCTCTTCCCAAGAGACCTCTCTCATTTCCATGTCACCTCTCCGCCACACCTCCTCAACTACGTCCCAGGCTTGCTCGATGTTTTGAAACCCCTGTCTCCCAATCGCCTCTCTGAACGCCGTACGTGCAACAACCCGATCAACCTCTTTGACAGCCTCACAGGCACCGATGAATAGCGGCCATAAAATCGCTGCCATGGGCCCTTCATACATGACGACTCGGAGGCAAGCCGCAAGGGTGGCTTTGCTGTGGTATTGCACTGTTGAAGAGCGCCGCGTAGCCAATTTTATATTTCGATGAAGGTAGACGAAGGCAGCTTGGCGATAGGCTTCTGCGTTGCAGATGATACTTTGGATTCTATTGTCGATTCGTCGTTCTTGTTCCGAATCTGCTCTTACTGTGCAGAAATCAAGACTGGCTGTCGTCTGTCCATTGCGTTTTAGGGCACGCCAGCTTTTGAGAGCGATTTCGATGGCGTCGGCTTTGGTAGTTAGTTCTGAGTGGAGAGCGAGTGCAGCGGCGTGGAATCCGGCGTTCTCCACAGCTGTGAGTTCTTTGCGCATGTTGTGGAGGATAGATATCTCGTGGATTATGGGCCAGAGTTCTGTTGTCATTCCAAAGAGGGTGTCGACTGATGGGATGGGAGGGTATTGCGACGTGAAAGAGAGGACACCGGGCGTGGGGATCTGTGAATGCGGTGCTGTGCCAAAAGAGAGGGCGGTGATTGTATCGAAGAAGTTTAGGGCGAGTTGCAGGAACTTGTTCGTGGGATTTGGATTTTGTGGTCGAGCTTGGATAACACCCAAGGCCCCCTTCAAGTGGCCACTCACGCTATTCGAGCTTCCACGATGAACGAGCTGGGGTTGTCAGCATCTGTGTATCCAGATCATACATATACCGCTCACCACTTCATAGTAGATTAACATCACGATTGCCGCCAGAGTCTCATCACTGGCCTCATTGTTCTTGATAGTCTCTCCCAGTTCTTGCAGGGCACGGGTGTGAAAATCTAAGCTCTTCTCCTCGTTGAAAATTCCTCTGTATTCCAGGTGCGCACAGCTCAAAGCAAGGATGGCGTTAAGCAGAGGCGGACTATGCGCACTCATGGGCAAGACTAGCTGTTGAAAGGGGTTGACAGTTTCTTCAACAGTGAACACAATCAACGGGGACAGCACATCGGTGAAATGACTCATCAAAGATCGTCTGTTTCGTTCCTCCACAATTTCCATGAACAGAGGACTTCTGAAGTCGAGAAGAGGGGACGCCAAGGGTATGGGAGCTATTCTTGCGAGGCTCGAATTTTGTTGACTGTAAAAAGAACATGCAGCAGTGTTCGGCGACCGCACAATCTCTTCAACGCCATGCTCATCCTCTACGATTGAGCCGAGACTCGTTTCAGCGATGCACGAGTCCCAATTTGATGTTGGAGGATACAGAAAAGGGTCTTGGCACTCTGTGAATGCGTTCTCGGAGAAGGCATTAGGACTGAGGAGAGCAACGTCCTCAAGATGAAGAGAAGTGCTTTGGAGAGGATGGGGTGACGGAGTCCGCAGTCTCTTCCGGGGTGTGTCGCCCTTATATTCGCATTTTAGATTCCGCTCCAAACAACGATCGCATTGAGGCTGTCCCTCGTTGCACTTTTTCTTCTTTGACTTAGGTTAGCGTTTGAATTACATGGGCAAATTCAGGAGTCAACTGGCAAGGCTAAGCATATCGATTGGCGAAAGGGAACAGAAGCAAAATGAAAGAAGCATCATGATGGCCCCGGAGATGACATGGGTGAATCCGGGGGCATTCAAGACGTGCCCCCAAAATCGGCAGAAACCGGTGTTCTTACACAGGCTGACAGGCCAGATCATATGGCTCTCTTCGAATTTGCATGTAGTCCTCTTTTGAAGCCAACAGCTGGTCGGAGCGCGAGTGCCACGGCCCTGTCTGAAACGTAAAGCCTGCGAGGGCACAAGCTTTCTTAATCGACGCTGGGGACAAGCGTACCTTTTCTTTGCTGTTCCCAAAAGTCAGTGACTGTCAGGCGGGAGGCAAGGGGATTGACTGTACCAGGGGACACAGCCTGGCCAATTGGTCAGCTTTCGGTAAACATGAGGCTCTCGCACGAGACTGACTACCTCTCACACTCACCTCCTCTGGATCTCTTCGCAGCCGGCTTTTTCTCGGCCCGGCGTGCGAAAAGCAACATCCTTTGGTGGGCCTCGACCGAGTTGATTGGGCGTATCTGGGTCTATCTCTGCACCACTCCGATAAACAGCAACGGCAGTTCACGATGGCAACGGTAACGTGGAGCTGAGGGAAATGGAAAAGAGGTTTGGGAAGATGCGCGCCAATGAATGGTCAGATGCGACGGACTAAAATACAAACTGGGGCAAAAATACGGCTGACGACCTCGGTGCCGCTCTCCATGCCTCTCGCCAACTCCACTCCTCCCACTCCTCCCACTCCTCCAACCTGGAGTACCCCATGACTGTCAGCGACTGGCATAATCCACTTGCTCAGCGCTTGCCCAACCTTTACCCCATACTTCTTGAAGCTAGTGGAACTGCCAGACCGACTAAGCTGAAGAGGCCCATCTCGTGCTCTCGTTGATAGGTTCCGTGGCGAGGGAATCTCGACTCGACGACTCTCCTCGAATGGCGGTACGTAGTCTCCGGATTCACAAATAATGGACATGCGAAGGAAAGAGCCTGGAGATGGAGAATGCTTGAGGGCACCTCGATACGGGTCTTCGGGAAAGCTTGAAGTTTTCGCCGCGTTTCATCCCGACCGTCTGGTACTTCTATCTAGCAGCGAGCCGAGCTACCAAGCCTCATTCAGACTACAACTCTAAAAGCGTATCCACAAAGCACCACGAGAGAATCACGTCCATCCCAGCCACTTGTAGTCTATACAGCTAGACCCTCCGGTGCACGCACGTCAACGGATACAATGGCAATGCGCGTCAAAGGCTACCGTCACAACTAACGGGAAGATATGCGTCCCAATCAAGCCTGAACAAGCGTACTTCGCGTGTTATCCTGTCAATCCTACCCAAGATTGTATAAAGGAAGATCCTCTCCACAATCTGTCAACCCCAGGTTCCCCAGCTTCATATATCTGCCATCACCCAGACTGGATTTCTCAACTCCGCCCTGCTCACTTAGTTTTGACTTCTCACCTCTGCCAACATGTCGACCTCAATAACCGAGAAACAGGAGGAGAGATCTGGATCCGTGATTCCTACCCATCTCGCGGCCACAGCAGATGTTAGTCGCACTGAGGCCCCAGTGACCTTGAAGGCATACCTCATGTGTGCCTTTGCCTCATTCGGTGGCATATTCTTTGGATACGACAATGGGTATATTGGAAATGTGTTTTCCATGCCGGCTTTCAGTAAGCATACTCAGCAGAATCTTCCGTTCAGTTGCTAACCTCATTCGCCAGTTCACCAGTTCACCAAGCTTCCATACCCACCAGCAACACCTCTGGCCGACTTCGTTATAAGCTCCAGAGATCAGTCTCTCATCACTTCGATTCTCTCCGCGGGGACCTTCTTCGGCGCTGTCATCGCAGGTGACTGTGCTGACTTCTTCGGGCGGTCATACACCATTATTGCTGGATGTATGATCTTTATGGTCGGAGTTGCTATCCAAGTGTCGGCATCAACCATTCCCGTTCTCGCTGCTGGCCGTGTCATTGCTGGATTAGGTGTCGGATTTGAATCTGCCGTCGTCATTCTTTACATGTCCGAAATTGCACCTAAGAAAGTGCGAGGAGGTACGACTCCGCTCCCTCGAGTCAGCATTGAGAGTAGACAACTAACGCCATCTAGCTCTCGTTTCCGGCTACCAATTTGCCATCACTCTCGGTCTGCTTCTGGCATCTGTCGTCGGTTACTCCACCAAAGATCGCGCTGACTCCGGTGCATACCGTATCCCAATTGGAATCCAGTTCCTCTGGGCCTTGATTCTTGCCACTGGAATTGCTTGCCTTCCTGAATCTCCACGATACTACGTCAAGCGAGGCAAGATTGAGAAGGCCATCAAAGCGCTCAGCTCCCTCCGTGGACAGTCCCCTGACTCTGAGTACATTCAATCTGAACTGTCTGAAATCATTGCTAACCACGAGTATGAGTAAGTCAAACAGTCCCCATCACACTTATTTAGCAAGTACTGACGTGTCGTCTAGAATGCAAGTTATTCCACAAGGCTCATACTTCTCCTCGTGGGCCAATTGCTTCAAGGGGTCCATTTGGCACCAGGGTTCCAACATCCGCCGAACTATCCTTGGTACCTCCCTGCAGATGATGCAGCAGTGGACTGGTGTCAACTTCATCTTCTACTTCGGCACCGTCTTCTTCACCCAGCTCGGCTCAATCTCCAACCCATTTTTGATCTCGATCATTACGACCCTGGTCAACGTCTGCTCCACTCCCATCTCTTTCTATCTGATTGAACGGTTTGGACGCAGACCTATGCTCATCTACGGCGGTCTAGGCATGTTGACTTGCCAGTTCATCACAGCCATCATCGGAACAGCTGTCGGTACGGAGAACAAGGCTGCAACATCAACTATGATCGCATTCATCTGCCTGGCCATTGCTTGCTTCGCATCCACCTGGGGTCCTGTGGCTTGGGTCGTCATCGGAGAGACGTTCCCTCTCCAAATTCGATCCCGTGGTGTTGGGCTTTCCACAGCCTCCAACTGGATGTGGAACTGCATTCTCGCAGTCATTTCCCCATACTTTGTCGGAGAGCAATACGGCAACCTCGGTGCCAAGGTGTTCTTCATTTGGGGCGGTCTCTGCACTTGCGCTACTGTTTACGCCTACTTCTTGGTTCCAGAGACCATGGGTCTTACTCTTGAACAGGTTGACCAGATGATGGAGGAGACGACTCCAAGGACCAGTGCTGGATGGAAGCCTACACAGACGTTTGCTTCACAAATGGGTATTGTAGGTGGAGAGTTGAAGACAGGAGAAGAGCGTATCGAGCACAAAGTGTAAGCGACGCATGGGAGGTGTCTGAGCGCATCATTATTAGATTTTAGATCTAGACGTCAATGCCGGGACTACGCCATTGTAAATAATGCATCGATCACTAGTCCATCTGTACATACATACTATAATGTAATGACAGTTATTGAATGCGCATTGCACGCCTACCACAAAACGAGCCGTCAAAACCTCATTCCTTGTCCACCAAAAAACTCCCCACTACTACAAGAAAATCACAATGACAAACAGCGGGACAACGACCAAAAACCTACCATCAGCCGTCTCGCGGGGAAATCCCCAGGTCACACGATCCAGCACAGCAGGTTTTGTCCCGTCACTCCCACACACACACACGCACACCCCACAGCGGGCGAACTCCACAGTCAACTCGGTCCCATATATATAGCTCCAAGATTGTCTCCGCACTTGACCCTTTTTCTGGTCCAAAATGGAGGTTGGGCATGGCTCCCCGAGGCAGGGCAAGCGGGTGGCAGGGGTTTGGGATCATGACTGGGTGCAGATGCGCCACCTAATTTTAGACTGCTCCACCTGATTTTGAGGCTCCACATAAGGGATAACATTGTGCCGAGGAGCGAGTACCTAGTTCGGCTTGTGGTATGCAATGTTTGTATTATACGGATGTTCCGACGTGGGTTCCGCTTTCTAGAAGCACACTGCACAAATCTAGTCTATATATGCAGACCACCTGCATGCAACACAGGACGTGACGCGTCTCTATTCTTCACCGCGCCTCTGCACTCAAGAGATGGGATCCAGTCCCCGGCTCGCTTACAACAAGTCCATCCTGCATTGCCTGCTTACCGAGTTTGGAATAGAACTGCTCCTTCAATGCCGCGACAACGTCGTCCACTTTGTCCGCGGGTACAAGGTGAACTGTACATCCTCCCCAACCAGCACCAGTCAGCCGACTCCCTTTTGCTCCTGCTGCTCTTGCGATGCGGCAGAGCTCGTCCAGCTCGGGACAGCTGCAGTCGTATAGATCACGACATGAGTCCTGTGTCTCGTTCATCAGATTTCCCAGGCGGTCGATTGTGTCCGTCTGAGCGCCGTGGCTGGAAAGAACGTTGATGAATTGCTGGACGCGGAGGGCTTCGGAGAAGACGTGGAGGGCGCGTTGGCGGAGCATGAATTTTTCGGCTTGGATTGGGAAGCGGTTGGTGAAGCGTGACTCGAGTTCTGGGAGGGTGAGGCTAAGTATGTTTGCTACTTCTTCGCGGGTGTATCCTTCCGCTTGACTTAGACTCTTTTCCGTTATTGCGATTAATTCCTGCAGTTGACCGTCTAGTGATTTCTCCTTAAGCACCTGGGAGCTTTGATTTAGAGAATCCTGGAAACCTCTCAAGCTGGCGCCCAGGGGACTTGCGTCTTTTGAGATTTGCACGCCGTGTTTGGCTGCGAGCACAGCGGCTGCCAAAGCACATTCTACGACGCGGAGATTGTAGTGTTTTGGTGCTGTGACATGTTTGTCTGCTGTCACGAAACTCTGGGCGATGAGGAAGACTATGTGTGGCTCGCTTGTGGGAAAGCTGATGTGTTCGAACGAGGTTTTGGGATAGAAAGAGACATGCAGCGCAGCTCCTGGCTTCGAGAGAACCGACGCGGCTTGATCCATACTGCCACTGTTAGCAAAGAACGCAATCTGGCACGGCTCTGGCAACTCACCCTCCAGAGTGTACACCAACCAGCCTTTCGGAGACGATTGCTAACTCGAGCAGCTCATTCTGCGTGGCACGGTATCCATGCGCTTCCATGACAGCCAGAGCACTTGCGCACACAAAAGCAGCACTACTCGACAATCCACCACCAGGAGGAATATTCCCATCAACCAGGACCTCCATTTGATTCAGCTTCAGTTCAGGGATCTTTTTCTTCAACAAACCGACCGCACCAATCAAACCAGCCATGAAGTAGTTCGTCCACAGATGCTTGGAAGCATCAATGGCAATATTCGCTCCCTGGTTAAGCCGGATGACTTGTCCAACGAACTTCTTTTCAATCGTGTTGTTGATTGAAACAGTCGCACCATTGCCAGAAGCTGGCACAGCTCGCACAGCAATTATAACGTCTGCAGTTACAGCCATTGGTAGTACATTATACAGCGAATAGTCAATGTGCTCGCCAATCAGGTTGACACGACCAGGACTTCGAGCCACGAAGTCAGGCTTGTGGTTGTAATGCTCTTCGAATTTTTGGAATAAGTTGTTCCATCTTGGGCGAAGCAAATCGAGTTGGTCCTCAGGGTAGACTTCGTCTAGAGCGGTGGCGTATGGGATCTGTGGCTCAGGGACACCCATCTTTATTTCAGTCAGGTTTTGTGATGAAGAGCCTGGGAGATGTCGCAATGGATAGAAGGTGATTTGGACCTGAATAGCTGCTTCCCAGATTCAATTGAATAACTCTGGAGGCTAAGAATGGTATGTTCGCGTCCAAAATTCAAACAAAGAGCTCTGATGAAACCGAACGTGCAAGGCAAACCAGGGAACTTCCTGATCTATCAACAAGCACAAATCCAGCGCGTGAAAGGTTCGCAACGGCTGGAACACGCGCCCGTCAACAAATGTCGGTGCCCACCTACGACATGGGTTTTCGAGGTTGTGATGCGCTTCGCTGTGATTGGAGCGCATAGCTAGCGTCGGTACGACCTTTTGAGTAACTTGTGGAGCCCCGGAGAAATACGTTGCCTGCCCATTTTGGTTTATCCCTTCGCGTTCCCCATTTTATTGATTAAGTTGCCTTCAGTTTTCTTGCTGACTCTGAGGCTGAGATACTTGGCGATTTGCGATAAAGCTCCAGAGAACTCGTCTGAACAGATACTACGATCATAGAAATCTGGGAAAACTGCACACAATGGTTGAAAGTGCAGGACTTGACGACACGTCTCATCGTCGCTACAACCCTCTTAGAGACTCTTGGGTACTTGTTTCCCCTCATCGAACAAAACGACCTTGGCAGTAAGTTGTTTACTGCCCTTCTCGGTGAGACCAGCTTGTTCACGTCAATCGTACAGAGGAGCAGAAGAGACCATACCCAATCCCGTTCTCCCAAGCTACGATCCAAAATGCTATCTATGTCCAAACAACACACGTGCCAATGGAGAGAAAAACCCAAAGTATGAAGATACCTTCGCATTCACAAACGACTTCAGCGCCGTCAAGGAGACACAACTAGAATACATCCAACCTGAATGCGCGTCCGGATCACCAGAAGCAGATCTTCTCAAAGCATCACCAGAAATCGGAAAATGCTATGTGATCTGCTTCAAAGCGGAACACAACCTCACTCTCGCGGATTTGACTCCCATTGAGATAGCAACGGTAGTAGACAAATGGACGAACATCTACCGCTCTCACCTCTCACCATCATCGCCCCTCCTATCCAACTCCAAGACCAATGGCGAGGCAGTCCAAAACGGCACCACCATCACGAAAGGCCCGCAATTAAAATACATGCAAATCTTCGAAAACAAAGGATCAGCAATGGGCTGTTCAAACCCGCACCCACACGGCCAAATATGGACAACATCATTCACCCCGGACGAACCAGCCACCGAACTCCGAAATCTCACGTCCTACCACACCCGCAAATCAACCCACCTCCTCGTCGACTACTGCGCCCTCGAACTCGAAAAGAAAGAACGCGTCATCTACAGCAATGCCTCCTTTCTCGTAGTCTGTCCCTGGTGGGCCACCTGGCCCTTTGAAACCATGATCATCGCGCGTCAACACCGGCGAGGCTTGACTGATTTCTCGGCTGGGGAGAAATTACATTTGGCCGAGGCGATAAGTAAAACGGTGGTTGGGTATGATAATTTGTTTGAGACGAGGTTTCCGTATACGATGGGGATTCATCAGGCGCCTTTGGAGTGTGGTCTTGAAGTGGCGGAGGCGAGTCATTTCCATGTTCATTTTTATCCGCCGCTTTTGAGGAGTGCGACTGTTAAGAAGTTTATGGTTGGGTGAGTTTTTTTTTCCCCCTTCATTCCTTCCTTCCTTCCTTCCTTTTCTTCTCGTTCTTCTCTTTTGGTGGGTTTGTGTGGTGGGGGTTGGCGATGTGCGTTGGTTGCTAATCTTGTTGAGCAGGTTTGAATTATTGGGAGAACCCCAGCGGGATATTACTCCTGAGCAGGCTGCGAAGCTTCTGAGGGGGGATGGGGATGTCTTGTATCGAAAAGAGAGGGAGGTGTGATTTTTTGAAGTTGTTTGGATAGAGGGGTGTTGGAAGGGAAGGGTTGGATGATTTACTGATACGTAAGGTAGGAGAGGGGTCATAGTTTAGATGATACAGTTTTTTTGGTTTGATGGGATGGGATTGGGGATGGAAGATGGAGGTTGTAATATAGAGGTATTATAGGACGGTATTTCTCATCTTTTAGTCGGATTACAAAGCTGGAGGTACGAGGTCTAGTTCGTTATTCCCCTTCGACAATTATTTAGTGAATCGACCGTACTATTTTTTTGAAATCTTTTGCACTCGATCTTAAAGGGCGCCACCGCGACCATTTCAACCCAATCTAGTCTTGAAGATTACGCGAAGAAAGTCTTCTGCCGTCAACAATTAAAGTCAAGTATTGGATCCGTAGCCTCCTCCCATATCTGCGGGCTCATGATTACCACTTATAACCTCGCCTTCTCACCAATACACTCTTCAACGAGCCTCATAGCCATCCCGGCGCTTCCATAACTGGCTTGATAGCCATACCCGCCATGGCCGTATTGATGCACCACCCAAACGCCATCAATCTTCTCTTTTTCGACTCTTGGCCCGCCTTCGCGCATGGGACGGAGACCGACAGCGTGGCGGATGACGCTGAGATGCTCGATTCCTTTCCCGTCTGTGAGAGCCGGGCAGAGTGCTACTGAGCGCTTCATGATGCGGATGGCGAGGTTTGGATCGGGTTGGGAGTCCCAGTTGTGTCTCTGGAGGCAGCCGCCGAGGATGGTACCACCGCCTGAGGTGATGTCAGTAATACATTGTAACAACGAGGCTAGATAGGGACAGGAGCAGGAATGGAGTCAGTGTAAGTACTGACCGGCAGGGCGATGCATAATGTATGTAGCTTCATCAGGTCCATCATCCGTCCCTGACACACTTGTCATCACCTTTGGGTCATTGCGGACTACTACAATTTGTCCACGGGCTGGATACATTTTCCCGTCTTCGACACCTCCAAGCGTTAGTGAGGACAAACCTGTACAATTTAACACGATATCGGCGCGATTTCCAGAATGATGGAGAGTGGCTGCATCATTTATGTGTTTGGCAATGCCGCGTTTGACAATACCTCCATTCTTGATGATTTGGCCGACAAGCCAGGAGAGATACATGGGCGTGTTTATACAGACGGATGTGAAGGCCGTTGAGCTGTCATACTCTGATGGAGTGTCTTTGGCAGGTATGACACGGAACTGGCAAATGTGAGATTTGGCTGTAGAGAAATGAAGTGTAGACGTGTAGATAGCATACGTTTGGAACGACATCCTTGAACCACGGATCGAGTTTCATGAGCTCGTTGAACCAATCACCAACAGAACTGCTCACATCTTTCTTGCGATTGAGAAGGACGTTGTTTTGGAAATGTACGCCGGCTTCGAGGACATCAGACGCCAATGTAGCCAATTCCGGCCACGTATCACGCTCAAATTGAGCAAGTTTCGAACCTGGTTTTCCCACACTGACGAAAGTGAGAATGTGAGCAGAAGACGAGGCTGAAACTTGGAAGAAGTCCAGGGCACGTACGGGAGGTAATTGGCGCCCGCCCACATACTCGCATATTCAATGTCATAGTCACCCGGCATGTGCTTCGCGATGACTGTGACACAATAGCGCTTGTCTTTTGAAAGCAGCAAGGCCGTCGTCAGCCCTACGACACCGGCCCTGACTCATATTCAGTCCAAGTGAAGTATGACCCGGCCGACGATTTGGGACTCACCCAAGAACCGAGACATTGATCACGGCCATGATTCGTGTGGTATTTGGTATCGACGGATGCGGAAAACGGGCGAACCCCTATAGAAGGTGACGGTATAGTGTTTCTGTCTGGTTGCGCGGATGTGGACGCTCGGCAGGCTGAAGGGGAGTTTGTTGTTGCAAGTGAAGTGAGTTGGTAGTTGGTCCAACCGAGTTTATGGATTATAATAGCAACAAAAATACTTTTCGCTGCGTTCCGTAGTTGAACAGTCAAAGCGAGAAGTTGATTGTTTTAATCCTATAAATCACCTTGTCCGACCTCTTCTTTATTCTCTCCGTCCAAGAACATTTTCGCTGCACCACTTCGTTGCCCGCAGTACCTATCACCCTTCCAGTTTAGACTAGGGGCACTCGAAGTCTATACCAACCAGAGCTCAAACAGCACACCCGCAACGTTGCTGGCGCCTGACAGCTACCACCAAGCTCAAATAACATATTAAAACTCCCCGAGGACCTGCAGCAGGGTGGGTGACGCGACCTGCCACTCCACCACCCGCTTATTCCCCATAGATCCACCCAATATGCCTCGAGGTTACTGCGACGAGTTCCCGCTACTGGCTGACTTGGGGTTGTACGCCGCAGACATTCGAGGTGATGGTATGTAGACACCGAATCAATTGACTCCCATGTAGCACACATCTGCTTGTATCATGAAGCTAACTTGTTTTTCTCTCTCCAGGCAATTGCCTCTTCAACGCTTTGTCCGACCAGATCTACGGCAACCAGGACGAGCATTTAGCTATACGCAGCCAAGTCATTGATTGGATGACCGAGCACAAGGACTACTTCAAGCAGTTCTTGGACGTCCAGCCAGGTGGTGGCACACGCAGAAATCCGAAGAGGAAGAACACCGGATCCTACAATTCGCCAGTCAACTATGCTGGTCCCACAGAGGACGATGTCTCTCAAGCTTTCGATGCACACATCCTGCGTATGAAGAAGGGAGGCGCTTGGGGAGACAACATGGAGATTGTGGCCTTTGCAGCTGCCTTCCACACCGACGTTCGGATTTACATGACCGAATACTCATACATGATTCCCGGCCAGGGCGATGAGGCTTCACGGAAGATTGCTCACATTGCATATCACGTATGTATAGCCTGATCCTTTTTCGTTGCATACACTGACACTCCATGCAGGACTGGGAACACTATTCCTCAATACGCAACCTCGACGGTCCTCATAGCGGTCTGCCAGCGGTGGCCTGGAAAGCAATCTCTCCAGAAGACCAGCAAGCCGGACAAGCTTCAAAAAAGCCCGGATATGCTGCTGAGTGGAAGATCCATACCGTCAAACAATCGCTACCCTTTCTCACCGACCCACAAGTCATCGTCCGAGCTCTGGAAGACTGCAAAGGCAACGTCGACAATGCTGTCTCCATGCTCATGGATGCCGACCAAGGAAGTGTCTCCTCCACACAAGGCAGCTCCAGCATTGAGCGAGACCAAGACAGTGATGACGAAGCCATCTATGGACCCAACAAGCGTGCCAACCACAGCCGTCAACGTCGTGCTGCTCGCAACGCAATGATAGAACGTCACCAGGAGAGACGTGACATGGCCACCAGGCTCGCACAGAATGACGGCTCTCAAGAGTCTGTCAGCCGAGGCATTTCCAGTCTGGAGATTCCTGACAGCCAGGCTTACTCGCCACGCGTCACACTCGCAGATGACTTTGACGACGAGTGGACGCCAGATAAGTCCGAAGGCAACGCCACTCCAGATCCTACCAATCGTCCAGTCCGCCTCAAGATCAACGTGTCCGAAAAGTTATCGGATGGCAAGACTTCTGCCCGACAGCCAGGTCCTCGTGTTCGACCTCTCAGCGCGAGCGAGCGAAAGGAGCAGAAGAAGTCGCAGCAAAAGGCGGCACACAAAGTGCGAGCCCAGCAAGCTGCAAAGGGTCAGCTGTCTGGAACTGGCAAAGACAACCTGCCCATCCTGACCAAGCCAAAGGCTGCCACGCCAGTCGTTGAAGGCGGCATGCGCACTCTCTACATCTGAGCGTCACGACTCACACCATACTTTTCAATTCTTGTCCGCCACAACAAGCAGTTTCTACGCGATACCACACATTCTTCACGACATTATGTTTTCCGGCTCATGCCTTCATTCTATTTTCACCGCGTGGGGTTTTATCCACGATGCATGGCGACGGCGTTACGTGATCAACACATTTTCAGCGGGATACACAGCAATACTTGATACCGCTTGCATAGCATTTGCATCATGGAGCGGGTGCCGAAGAGCTCGAGCACCAGCTATACAGCTCCATCTGGATAATCGGAAGGTCTTGATGGCATGACAGGCCTATTTTTCATTTTCGGTCTTCACACATCATTGGCGTTTACTAGGGTTACACGGAGGGTAGACGGATGAGATTACCTGTTTGCGAGACTCTTTTGAGAGCTTAGAGGGTTGTTGTTACTGAATCGGTCATATGATGAGTATTTTGCATGACATGGCGTTTACGAGACGACTTTATGGCGGTAATGGACAGCACCATGGGCTCGAGATGATCCTGCGAACGGATCATGAATAGGTCTTAGTAGTTGGATACGCTCACTTGGCTGGCTGGATTGAGGTGAATAGCTTCCCCATTGGTAGATAGTTGTATGCCTCAATGAGATACTTCTGTTCTTATGCTAGATTGTTTGATCTGTTTCGTGACAGTGTTCCACTCATCATTCCAACCAAATGTTTCAGTTCCTCTTTCTGAAGACATTATAAACATCGATGCTGTGTTTCTGCATAAATAGAACACGCTAGGCTGCCAGAGCGGAGCCTATTTGCCCGTTCCTCAGTCGCTAACTCCAACTTCAATATCGTACTATGGACAAACATCTCTGCTTCCAAACATCCCCACCTCAGCTTCAACAATCATGGATTCCGGCACAATGACCCCGCCGGTCCTCCATGGCCCCTCTGCAAAGGAGAAGAAATATGATCGTCAGCTGCGTCTGTGGGCAGCAAGCGGACAAGCAGCACTAGAGGACGCGCATCTCTTGCTCGTACAATCTGAAGATGGCGCTGGCGTTATTGGGATTGAGACTCTGAAGAACTTGGTACTGCCAGGTGTGGGACAATATACTATCCTGGACTCTGCCACGGTCAAAGAGGAGGATTTAGGCGTCAACTTTTTCCTGGAAGAGAAGAGTCTGGGTAGTTCGAGAGCCGCAGCGACTTGCAAGTTCTTGCAGGAGCTAAATCCAGATGTTAAGGGGCATTTCATTAATGAGGTATGAAACGCGTCTATGGTAATTAGAGCCTCTAACTAATTACTTTCAGCCCGCTTCTACCACCATCAACGACGACTTCCTCAAACCATACTCCCTCATCCTCGTCTCCGCGCCTGTAGACCCTAATGTCCTCACCACTCTCTCCGCCTACGCCGCCAAAACCTCCACTCCCCTCTTCTATATGCACTGTGTAGGCTTCTATGCACACTTTTCCATAGCTCTACCGTCAGCCTGGCCAATCGTCGACACACACCCCGATCCCGTCACCACAACCGACCTACGACTCGTCAAACCATGGCCTGAACTTCTCGAGTTCATGCAATCACGGACAGGCAATTTGGAGGCTATGGAGAATGATGATCATGGGCATGTGCCGTACCTACTGCTACTGTCATACTACTTGGAGGGGTGGAAGAAGACGCATGAGGGCAAGGTGCCGTCTTCATATAAGGAGAAGCAAGAGTTCCGCGATTCGGTGAGAAAAGGTATGAGGACGGACACGCCTGAAGGTAGCGAGGAGAATTATGTGGAAGCTATTTCGGCTGTGTTGAAGAACCTGAATGAACCTACTGCTAGCTCTGCTGTGCGGGAGGTTTGGGATGCTGAGGAGTGCAAGAATCTTACTCACGACGTACGTTCGTGTCCGATTCCAAGATTGTGGTGCAGGAATACAATCCCCGATCTTGTTTGCATTTCTTTCGGTCAAGATTGAGGTCGACGGATTTCCTGGCAATTTGAAAACAAATACGCCGGGACTTTCGGGCTGTCTCTCTCGACATGAAGACTTGATTTCAGGTTGGCTTGCTGGAAAAGCCAATGCTGCGATAATGTTTTATATTATCTTGCTAACGACCACTTTTAGTCTCACAACTTCTGGATAATCTCATCTGCCATCGCCAAATTTTACAAGCAGCACGGAATGCTTCCTCTTCCTGGATCAGTGCCCGATATGAAGGCTCGCTCAGCAGATTACATTGCTCTTCAGAACGTGTACAAGTCGAAAGCACGAGCTGATATCTTAGAGATCACAGCCTCGGTTCGTGAGCTCGAAAAGCCTCTGGCTAGGAAGACCTCAATAGAAGTACCCGAGATTGAAGCTTTCTGCAAGAACGCGGCCCACATCAAGCTTGTACGTGGAAAGCCGTTGGCTGTGTACCGACCCGATACAGATCATCAATGGACGTGGGACAATCGGGCAAAATTTGCCTTCAATGCCTTGTCCGACGAAACAAGCCTGATTCTGCTTCACATCGCCTTCATGGCTTGGGACGCTTTCTTCCAGAGCTCAAATAAGGTTGCAGGAGAGAGCGACCCAGATACAGATGCAGTGGAACTTATAAGGTTGGCTGAATTGATCATGCACGGTCTGATCTCGGAGGCTGGCAGATCACTGGATGAGGACGAATCCGGTAGCGTCAAATCGAAGCTTGCTGGGTTCTGCCAGGAACTGTAAGTCGCTATTGTCTGCAACCATTATTTCTGGATATGTACTGATGATTCACAGGTCGCGCGCTGGAGGTGCTGAGCTTCACAACATTGCTTCTCTTGCCGGCGGTCTTATCGCCCAAGAGATCATCAAGGCAATCACGAAGCAATACATTCCCGTGGACAATACTTGTTTGTTCGATGGTGTCAAAAGCAGCACATCGGTTTTGAAGCTATAGTAAGTGATCCTGTTGGTGAGAAATGAGCGCTCTGTCCAGATATGGTAAACGATGGTATGGTAAACGATGGTATGATAAGATGATTTAAGCGATTGAAAAGGCATCTGGCATTGATAGCAGCTGGGGTCGTTGCGTAATCCATGGGTAGATAGGTGAGATCAACGCCTGTTGAAGGCCGCCAAAAATGCTGATGATAGTAGAGTAGATTATGCTCGTTCATATCGATCTCGCATCAGTTTGATCCAGGTTCGAAAACCTTTTGTCTCACCCATTGCATACTCGAAAAATAAATCTTCTTGGAGAGCGGAGTCACCTTTTGGTTCTGTGCGGAGGACAATCATATTCATCGGAGGGTAGTCATAAAGACATGACATAGTTTCTCCATTTTAAGAGACAAGATGGCATTCGAAAAGAAGTACTCCATGTTTGATCTTGACAATTTTTTTCGTATACTTCACGCTGGAGATTTCTCACCTGAATCTCCTTTGCCATTACTCCACTCGTGACAAAGCGTATTTTAATCTACACATTGAATATGAATTTTCGAAAGGAGCGCATCGATATCTTGCTCTTCGCACCTTTCGGAATATCAGATCTGTTGTCGGGATGCTGAAGATGTATGCTTCCTTCGATTATATATACTTGCGTGATTAACTCATCATTACCAGGTTGACGGTGTTTGGTGCCTGCTCTCATTCAAGTTGCTCGGTTGCCAATTTCCTATCTGAATCAGAGGGACGGGACGGGTGTATTAGTCCGAGTACTACATAGTAAGTAAAATTGTATCTTAAGAAGGCCCTTTTTTGGGCGAGATGGATGTAAAGATTAGGTGTAAGAAGAGATGTACTTGGCACTCAACCCGCGCGATCCGTGGTTCCATCACCAATTCAACCGGCTCCTTGAATAATTCAGGAAGACTCATTGGACCAATGTTTTCGAAGCAGACATAAGAGAGCAAGCAGTGCTTGATTGAATTATCGAAAATGGGTAAGAGAGTAGATAGTGAGAATATAATAAAAGGTAGCCAGATGGAAACAAGTCAAGCGCTCGAGAGCAGGACTAACCACCGCCTTCAGAAGACATCCAAAGAGGTGTCCCGCCTAGCCTGTGCAAAGAAAAGAGTACGTCGTCATTGGACCCCTCTGTCGGTGACTGAAGTGTGTGACTAAGACATCGATTACTCCATAAATGTGAATTTCCTCCCTGGTATTAAGATTACAACATTGCACCTCTTTACTCTTCAGCACCAACGCCTCTCCTTCCGAGTCCTTCAAAAACACTTTCCTGTCTCTCGAGAATACCCTCACCACCGCGCTCGAGATCAATATTATAAACGCCCATTATACCTTCACTCGTTACGACCATGAGTTGTGGATGGTTGGGACTCATGGCAACGATACTCCGCATTGGACCCGTGTTACTGTTCGGAGACATCTTGGGAATCTTAACGTGGGCAAAGTCACGTTGTGGTTCCAGGACGGTCGTTATTGATGTGGGTAGATATGAACCCATGCGTGACGAAACATTCGAGACCATTCCTTGCGAGACCTGACGGAAACGAGATGCCAGGCCTTCGGCAAAAGTGGAGGGTTTGCGCTCAAGTGTCGGTGGTCCCGCTGATGGAGACGCGGAGGAGGCGCGGGAGAGTGCGAGATCATCTTCTTCGTTTGGGAATTGTGACGATAAGATGTTGCTGACCGATGCAGCTGAGGTGGAACGGGAATACGGCGGTCTTTCTGAGGTTGGAGAAGCCGGGCCGGAGCCTTTTCGGGCGGCATTTACCAGTTTGAAAATATGGACCGTTTCTGACGCCGAGGAGACACAGAGAAGCGTTGATGTGGCGTTAAACGACATGTTGTAGATGTGTGCCGGTAACGTTCCTCTCCGGAATTGAAATAAATTCTCGCCCAATGGGATAGCGAAGACTCGGATAACTGTTCCTTTTTCTGAAGCTGTGGCTAGGAGGGTTCCGTCGCTGTTCAGGGAAAGACATCCGATGGCAGATTGGTGAGCTTCGATTGTATTCACGGATTCAAGAGTGGTGGCATCGAAGATGCGGACATGTCCGGCATTTTGAGGTGCTGCATGGGAAGCTTGACTTCCTGGCGGGACGTGAGATGGTTTCTTGGTATTCGATGATGGTGAGACAGCCAGCGGGCATGGATATGCCAATATGTTGTTTTCCGATGAGGGAGATAGAGCGCAAAGGGCTGTGTAAAGATTTAGCAAAGTGTCAAGACGAGAAGAACTATGGAAGATGTCAAACCAGGCGCGGCCATGCGATTGAATGGTTCGCACGTCGTAAGAATCACGTAGCCCTCTTTCTCTTGTATCGTAATGTAATTGAGAGGCTTACCGAGAGGGTTGGGAGGTGTGTCGATCTGGTGAAGAAGCTTCATATTCCCGATATCATAAATGTAAATGGCGCCTTCAAGCACGACAATCATCCGTTTTCGATTCATCCTCATAGCATTAATTTTGCTTGGGAATGTGAGATCGCAGATAGTGGTACCACGCTGCGTGTTCATGATGCGCAGAAATCGTGGTGATAGAACGAGGGCCACGAGAGTTGTTGAGAAAAGCATCTCCAACATGCCGACGTCGCCTTCATTATTCTGGTATTTCTTTGAGAAAGGCTCTGTGGAGTAGACGCGGAAGCCAGACCTCGCAGCAACTCCGACCTGCGAGAAATCCTGGTTGAAAGTGATGTAGTTCATCACGCCGCCGAAGACTGCTCCGGGTCCTTGAATCAGGTCAGGACCACGTCTGAAGAAACTTCGCACGATGAACATAATGAGAGCGGAAGGGAATGAATATATGGCATACCTTATCTCGGGTTCTGTGTGCTGGCAAGTATTATATGAGTGTTGCTCAGCGTTTGCTTTATGTAACGTGTTTGTGAAGTCGCGATTCTCTTGTTACCATCGGGGTTTGCTGACCAACAAAGGTGAGCGCGCACAGGTTGATGGGGTTTGTTGTAGTTGAGTAGGTAGGCACTGTGTAGGCACTGTGTAGGCACTGTGTAGGCCATTTCATGTCAGCCATCACCCAGAGGTTGGACGTCTTGGAAAAGAAGTGGGGCAGCCGCACTCTGCCATTCTCCCCCTCCGAGATGCTTCGCCATCAACCTGCAACTACCGACATCTCACGCCTACACGCAGATGCACACACATCAAAACCGTTATCACCTAGGAATCTCCTCCAGCTTGACCTGCTAGGTCTTGCAAATGTCGAAGAAGGCCCAGTCCGAAGCTGGCGCTACCAGCGTACCAAGAAAGAAAGAAAAGCAAGATGAGGCCATCATCGGAACAAACGACTACAGCATTGTGTCCAAACGCAGTGTCGAAAAAATCTATCACAAGAACGAGCCGGAATTCTTTCGCCCTTTCATTGAAAAGCCGAAAAGACGCGCTCCATTGATCAATCGCGGCTACTGGCTGCGTATGCAAGCCATCGAACATGTGGTCAGAGCCTTTCTTAGCGAGCCTACCTCTAAGAATAAGCTCATCATCAATTTGGGATGCGGATATGAGCCCTTGCCCTTCCGGATGCTGTGGAAGTATAAGAGCCTTTGTCGGAATGTGAAGTTCATCGATGTTGACTTTCTTCAACTGATGCGCCAAAAGGTGAGCAAGATACGCAGACATACCATGTACACAGATCTTCTTGAAGACTTCAATGAGAATAGCACTTCATCTGGTCCGATTCTGATGGAGCATAAAAGTTACTCCGCAATAGGCTGCGATCTTGGTGACGCTGTAGCAATGCGAGATATCTTCTCGAGATTGCAGCTCCAAAATCACGCCATACTGTTTCTGGCAGAAGTTTCGATGGTTTATATGGAGCCAGTCGAGGCCACCACCCTGATCAGACTCTGCGGCGAATTACCAGATGGTGCGTGCGTGGAATCGAGAATTGTCGGATCAATAGATGACTGATGACCATTCTCTAGCCCGATTCTGCATGCTTGAACAACACTTACCAGCAGGACCGGATCAACCCTTTGCAAAGACAATGATCGATCATTTTAACAAACAAACTCCTTTGAGAGCTTTGGCCTCCTTTCCCACAATCGATAGCCAACGGACAAGGTTTCAGGCTTGTGGCTGGTCTGAGGTTGGTATCCGCAATCTTTGGGACCTATGGCAAGATCCATTTTTTCTCAATGCTAGTATCAAGTCAAAGTTGGACGACATTGAGCCTTTCGATGAATGGGAGGAACTGGCTCTGTTCGCTGGTCATTACTTTTTATTATCTGCCACAACTTCTTTGGCATCCGAGTTCACACCGATAGCTACTTCGAAAATCGTCGATGCTCTTGTGGACGGTCTGGTTGATTTCCAAATGCTCGCAATCCAGAATCCCAAAAGCCAGGGTCAGCGCCGATTCGGGGCCATTTTCGACTTTAATGAAGATTCATTCGCGCATCATGGAGGAATTGTTTCTACCAAGATTCAGACCGGAGCTGACTTGTACACGAAAACTGGAAGAGCTGTTGAGCTTGTCACCCCACCAGAGCATCTCATGTGTCACACCATCACGACCCTACACAATGGATTAGTACTTTTCGCAGGTGGTCGAAGATCTCCGGCCACGCCGAGTGCAGCATGTTACATACGAGAAGGTGAAGACTGGACTAAGACACACGAGCTGAATCCTGCACGGTACAGACATTGTTCTGTAGCTGTCACAATAAATTCCAAAGCCAGTGCGTTGGTTTTCGGTGGTAAAAGTGGAGATGGCTCTAGCCTGGCACTATGGCAGCTGTACGACCATGAATTGGGCTGGCGAGATCTGAAGTCCGATTTCAGGGTCCCCGTGTTTGGAGCAGTAATGATTGCTTTGAATTTGGACAGTGGAGTATTGATTGGAGGCATGTCAAGCTCGGGAGCTTTGCTTTCTCAATACGTTGAGTGGCATTTGGTTCAAGACAAAGACGGAGAGGTCAGGATCGAATGTGACCTCATCCGTGATTCGCGATCAAGAATTCGCAGGTTTGGGGCTTGTCTGGTTCAGAACTCATGTGGGCTTTTACTGATCGGAGGTATTGGACCTAATGGAGTCTTGGAAGCTGATGAAGAAATCACGATAATTACACCTGGTAGGGTGGCACAAAAAACTTCATCCATTTCTGCGCTTTTTGCAAGCGGCGCATCTCGTCCGATGCTCATCGGACACAGTGCGAAGGTTGTCGGTGACGATATCATCATCATTGGAGGCGGCGGAGTGTGTTTCTCGTTTGGGGCTTTTTGGAACGAAAATCACCTCATCCTTCGACAAAAAGAGGATGTTGTGGCATCTACTTGGCAAATTTTCACTCCTGAGAAAAAGGTTCTATCAATCGGACACACAGACTCACATAGTCAGAAAGATGGCCAACAAAGTCCTCCATCTTCACAGCTCCATCATGCCCAGCAGATCCCGTGCACCGAATTGTCCTCGCCCGAAGATTTTCAAGATCTTGTCACGACGGCACAACCCGTCGTCATACAAAACCTCAACCTAGGTCCCTGTCTTCATCTCTGGACCCCGAAATACCTCAAAGGAAAGATCGGTCCGGATCGCTCTGTCATCATCCACGCCTCCAAAGAACCCCACCTCTCTTTCCTGAACAAAAACTTCATATACGAAACTCAAAAATTCAGCCAATTCATCGATGCCGCCATGAGAGGAGAATGCGTCTACCTCCGCGCCCTTTCTTCCGAGAACCCGTCCAAATTACCGGCAGCCTTGCAAAGGGATTTTCCAACGATCGCTGACGACTTTGTTCTTCCGCACATTTTGACGATGACAAAGGAAAATGAACACTCTTCTGTTCTTCGTGTCTCAGGGAACACGACGATGTGGCTCCACTACGATGTTATGGCAAATATCCTCTGTCAAATCCGCGGCTCAAAACGTGTCATTTTGTTTCCACCGTGCGACATCAAATACCTTGATTTTATGCATGGCGAAACGACTTCTGGACTTAATGCCTTCACCGCAGCGAAAGAGAAGTTAGAGAAAACTCATCCTGTTCAAACGATTTTGAAGGAGGGAGAGGTACTTTTCATCCCTGCTTGTTGGGCTCATGCTACTGCGCCTGCTAGCGGGGGAGGGGGGAGTGTGGCTGTCAATGTTTTCTTTCGGAATTTTGAAGATGGGGCGTATGCTGCTGGGAGGGATGTTTATGGGAATAGGGATTTGGGTGTTTATCAAAACGGGAGGAGGGATGTTGGCAGGATCATTGAACGGCTTGAGACAGAACCTCGCGAGCAAGGAGTGGAGAGGGCGATTGCTATTGCCAGGATTTTGTTTAAAAGGGAAATGATTGCTGGATGGAGGCAAACCGGAGAAGGCAATAGAATTGGTGAAAAAGAGATTATGCGGATTCTGAAGAGTGTAGAAAGTCTGCCAAAAGACATTGCTTACTTCTATCTCGATAGATTGGCACTGGAGATGGAGGACTTCACAAAAAGGTCGTAGAACCAATGTCAAATCATCTAACCCGACTCAACACAACACCTCATACATACACAAGACAACCAACAATAAACACCCAGAATATTCGTGTATGTAAGATAAATACGAATTACCCCTCTTCCCTCTTCCTACGCAAAAACCAGCCTTACTGTCCTCCGCCCTAATCTCACCCCTCTTGCAATCTTATTTGAATAGGTACGTATGATAAGGCAATATAGAGCGAGGAAGTAAGGGATGTGGATTTCCCCAAAGAAGACAGCGCAGCGCAGCATATACAGCCCTCCTCCTTGCATACGTGCATGCAGCGGCTGTCAAGGGGGTACCCTATAGCGCGAGGTAACGGTGATTTATTTGCAGAGCGATAGAACAGCCGATGGATGATGGGAAGGCGGCAGTATAAGGAAGAATCAGTCAATATGTAGGGGCGTGGAAAATGTCAGATGGGAGTGGAGAAAGGTGGTATAATTGGTCAGTTCGTGTCGAGGTCTGAAAGTATGGTGAGAGCTGATAGAGCTCGATGGTACGGGTGGGTATTTTCTAGGTTTATCGTGCGTGTATATTCATGGTAGCAGTACTGGAGGTATGTAATGAAGACACAATCACGCAACTTATATCATAATAACTATTCTCAATTCAAGCTATGTCAATGGTCCATGGTACAAAAATCCGTGTTCTGAGACAGACGGACACCGCCGAGGTGCAAAGGTATGATTACCTCGCATGACCACCGTCTTCCCCACCTTCTCAAATATCCAGAACGCCGAAGCAGTCAATGATTGCCAATAGCAAGAAACACAGGTCGCCGAGGTGCAACCACACCTCGTCTCCGTCGTTTTAGCTTTCTCCGAAATTGGCTGCCGGACGCTGGCTGTTGATGATGGAAATATAGTGATACAGAGAATTGAAATCGTCTTCAAAAACCAAGTGTAACCACCAGAACAAAAGTGGCCACCTCTTCAACCCCCGTCAAACGAAGATGACCTGATACCTCTCACTAATCAGGATAACTCCTTGCATCTTACTATCCAAAGAAAAATGTGAAATATCAGAGTCGTTCTCAGAATCATCACAATCATAACTCTCCTCTTCATCATCCAGATCAAGCGAACTCCTCGTACTCCACGCACTCTTGTCTTCCATAGTCGCCTGCGCAACCTGTGAGAAAGAATCGTTTATCCCGACCTGGTAAAAAGAATGCGGTTCCACAAGACTCATATTCGAAACAAGACTAGCACTCATATCTCTCTCCACAATCTGATCGTAGATAGCCGGGTTGAGGCGAGCGGGGTTGAACGACGTCGGTCGTGATTTCGGGAGACTGGGTAGACTGTCGATAGAATCGAGAGAGAGGGGTCGATAGCGCGAATCGATGCGAGGACAGTCCGGGAACGGGGTATGAGGATTCGTAGTGTCATTTGAGGGAACCTCCGATGAAGGTCGTGAAACTTGTGAGTAGAAAGACGTGGGTCGCGAAGCTGAATCTTGCGAGATTCTCAAATCGAGAGAGTCCTCGGAGATAGGTAAAGGCTGTACTACCGCATCAATCGTAATAGGTCGAGATCGTGGCGCGTATTCCGATCCATGACTTTCCCCATCGTATGAAAGGTGTTGTTGCAACCTATTGCCCGTAGACTGGCTCCTCGTAATCGGCAGACTGTGACGAATGTGTGGATGACGGGAAGGATTGGAGACGCATCTCCTTACTGGAAATGGAGGAACCTGTCTCGGTTTTTCACAGAAGGGTTCAGGGATGGGGCCGGGGAGCGGCGACTTGGCTGACAGCGAACTCCTCGTGAGGCGATGACCGGGTGTTGATGGGTAGCTTGCATCTGCTAACGCTTTCTCGTGAATCCAGGCCTGTCTGTATCTCATTAGACGAGCGAAAATATTCATGAATGGTTTGCTTTGGCAGCGATAATGAGTAGGTGAAAAAGGTAGTGATGGAGGGCACGTACTGTTCTTCAGTTAAACCTTCAATAGTGTAATCTCCACGCCGAAAGTTTGTTGGTGTTCCCTGTCATATGCATTATTTATCAATGATGGAAGAGTTAGGTAATCGCTTACAATTTGTAGCGCAGCCTGTTCAGAAGGCTCGCATAGTGTAAGAATGATGATGAGTTGACGTTTGATTTTGCTGAACAATGGCATAATTTATGTACCAGAGAAGAACTAGGGGCAAAGATTCAATGGGTGAATTTAGGGGAAGAAAAGGAGGGTGATTTGAGGCTTGGCTCAGTTGATGGTATCTAGAGAAGGGAAAGAAGATGAGACGATTTATATTTGCGATTATGATGAGGAGACAGGACAAAGGTGGGGGTGGAATCAAAGATATGTTGTGTTTCGGCAGGTTATAAAGTCCGTGTAGGACGGTGCGGCTGAGCTTGTTACATAGTCAGAGAGCTAGAAAAAGATTATCGACGAGCCACGCGAATCAAGTATGACCTCGGTACTGCATTACAAGATACAGGTACCAAGGGGGCGGGCGGAACCCGACAGAATGGTGTCAAGAACAGTAGATTTGTGGAGGCTCAGTAATGACTCTTGCAAATGGGCAAATCACAGCCTTGAGAACGTTCGAAGAAGAGTTGGATTAGCCATGAAATGGACCGCATGGTGGCCATTGTGTTGGTTGGTAAGTCTAAGGAAGTCCAGTGTGTGGGTGAGTTCGCGAAATCCCTTGCATCCTCTGATGCTGCACAGTTTCGCCAACGATAACGACGGAGCAATTCGCTGCGGAAAAGACGTCTAGCCGTGTCGAAACCCAGCCAGAAGCCTTTGCAAGTTCCTGAGAAGAAATTGCCTGGTGCTGTGGAAAGCGGAGTACATGCCACAAGAAGCGACCCAAGTTTGTCCTCGTACGTCTTGTGACGCACTGAGTTGCTTCTCAGCCTAGCATATCGTATCTTGACACTAATGGAAGGATGCGCGTGTAGTCTCTGCGCCTTAAGAGCTAAGTGCAGCTTGATGCCGGAGCTCATTTGGGGTAGTCTTTGATGTGGTAACTCTTGAGCTTGACGAATTGATCAAAGCCAAATTTGCTCAAGGTCTGTCCCTTTCCAGACTCTTTCCATCCGATCCATGCAAGGTCCTAGAGATTATTAGCAAACTCTTGCGGGGTAGGGCAGGAGTTCGCGGCAAGAACCGTGAGCGCGGGGTTCTTCGAGTGTTTTTATCGCACAGAAACACAGTATAACAAGTCAACTGGTCGCACAGCGGGGGATCATAAACGAAGATATGATGCAGAACTGCATACGATATCGAAAAGTTGATTACGTGTGAACATCGATGAAAATCCTGACAATCTTTGAGATTGATTTACTAGGGTTTTTGCGATATCAAGCTTCAATTCAGAGACATCAAAGCCAAAGGCATCCTCCATTTTGGAAAGATCTAAGAGAAGAACGGATGTGACTAATTCGCTGCGACCGCAGGATCTGGCGTCAAAGCAAGTAGAAGGATGACTCACGGGACTTGGATAATCGCATCGGTTTACAAAGACGGTTCCTGCTTCCACATCGTCGGCTAGCTCATGGCCCTTTGCGGTGTCTTTGGTCCAGATACTCGCAGTCAGACCAAATTTACTGTCGTTCATCATCTTGATTGCCTCCATGTCACTGCGAACCTTCATCACAGGGATAACCGGACCGAAAGTCTCTTCTTTCATGACCGTCATCTCGTGTGTGCATCCAGTGAGTAGAGTTGGCACGACATAATTCCCATCTTTTGGCGGTGATTTGAATGAAGCATTCACTGGTGTTGCGTTCTTTGCACCCTTGTCAAGGGCATCTTGAATATGGGAACGGATTGCTTCTGCTGAGCGCTTTGAGACGACAGGGCCGATGTTAGTCTTCGGGTCTGTGGGATCACCAAGGATGTATCCTTCGAGCACATCCTGCACAGCCTTGACAAATTCGTCATGGACCTCCTCGGCGACATAAATACGCTCGAGACTGCAGCAGCTTTGCCCCGAATTGAAGATTGCTCCGTCGACAATCTCCTCAGCCGCCCACTTCACGTTCACATCTTGCCGTACGTAGGCGGGATCCTTTCCACCGAGCTCTAAGCCAACACGAATGGCTACCCTGTCGCTTGCCGCCCGCTGTACGGCCAGACCACCAGCGACAGAGCCAGTGAAGCATACGAGCTGGATCTTCGGGTCTCGTACCAATGTCTCGATTTGTGTGTAGGACCCACTGTGGAAGTATTGAATGACTTTCTGTGGTAGGCCTGCCTCGAGGAATATCTTATGGATGTGCTCAACGATGGTGGGAGTTTGAGGAGAGGGCTTGAGAATGACGGAGTTGCCGGCTAGAAGTGCAGGAATAATAGAGTTGACGAGGATAAGATAAGGGTACTGTCAGAATAGTTAGGCATGCGCAGATGCGGAACGATAGCCGGGTGAGTCTTAGTTGTACTCACGTTCCACGCGAAAAGGACCAGAACTGGCCCAACAGGCACCTTCTTGATATATCTCTTGAAACCTTTCTCTGCCTCCCCGTCGGTAGAGGCCAGGGCATCATCGCTGATCTTCAAGAGATATTCACCTCTTGCAACAGCAGTTGTTATCTCTTTAGCTGTGTAGGCAATTGGTCGTCCCATTTGTTCCGTAAGCTCTTTAGCCAATTCATCCTTCTTATCTCCTAGGAGTTTGAGGGCCTTCTTCACGATCTGCTGCCTGTCCTTAAGGGAGGTCGCATTGCGGAAAGCTTTGAATGCTTTGTGAGCCACTGAGGGCAGCGATTGTAGATCTCCTTGTGAGAGTCCTGTGCGTTCGAGGATGGGCTTGTTCGTGGAGGGGGATATCGTGATGAGCTTTTCGAGAGACATATTGAAGTAGATATAGAGTAGTGAGAAGTGCTAGAAATGGTTGTGCTATTTGGAGTCGCATATCTCGCCGGTGCTCCATGCGATTTCGGCGTGGTGGACCCTATTTTTCCAGGGGGTCTCACCGGGGGTCTCACTTCATTGACCTCATATCTCTCATCCGCATCTCACCATCCCAAAACAATCAATCTACTCCCTCTCCTCCCTCTCCTCATGTGAGGAATGCTGGCGGATTTGGTCTGATAGGGTCATTTTGGTGAAAGCCTGGCTTCTGATTGGTGATCAACGCGCCAAGAACGCATTCCTCAGTTGAGGCATGCACTTATTGCTCTCACTGATAGCACGAGCTACGAAGAACAATGAGATGCAAGACAGGCCTCCCGTATAGCCCGGCCCCGCGCCTTGGCGTTGAACGGCGCTTAGAACAATCAACTTTCTTTATTCCTGAACGGTGGTTCGCCAGGCCTCACAACGATATCGACGTGGATACATCTTCCCACGCCATAGAGCTAGCAAAAACAGCATTCTGCGCGTTATTTCTGGGATCGAGGGTTTTTATCGGGAAGAGCATGGCGTACATGGAGATTGGTATTGCGATTGCAAGATTAATATTCTTTGTACGATATTCGTCGTCCTTACGAGGAACAGTAGTCATGCGGAGCAGAGGAAGAGTACAGACTGTTGGATTACTTCATCTCAGAACGTCAAGGACAGTCGTGGTATTCAAGAAGCGAGAGCACTAACTTTTTGGAACGACGGAAAATGTGGGATATTCATGGTCATGGGTATGTTCCTGGAATTGGGCCAAAAACGTGGCCATCCGATTCTCGCACGGCGAGGATGTCGTGAAACTATATTACCAAACATGGGATCGACTCTCCTATCTCGGTCGAACAGCTGCAAGTCGGCGAACTGGTTGCCGTCACTTTGTCTATTATTTATCCTCATTTCCAATTCTCGTGCATCCGTTATCGCACCCATCGTAGCCATCGAACCGGTCCCGTCAATTCTTGCCTTATTCACCCGGGGATGATACAGGATGTGCGGTTATGCTCCTTTGCGTACAGGATATTATGCAGGTGCTGCTCTCACCTACCCTTTAAGGATGCCCCTCGTACTTCTAAGCGCCTCCACATCTCCACATCTCCACATTGCATACAGAGGCACAAGTTGTGTGACTTCGTTAAGAATAAGCATCAATACGCAGTGAAACCTTCGCTTGGAAGTGAATTTGTCAATCTGAAGTCTTCTCGGTTCGTTGAGGCCGAACTCTTTTGTGTGGTAGAGTTACGGTATGAATACACGGGCTTTTTTGAAAACTGTAATATACTGACGCCTGGTTTTAGCGATGGAAGACTTTGTATCTTAATATCTGTAACGATGATATTCCCTTCTTGCCAAGTATCTTCCTAGTTTTAAGACTCTGGATTTAAGATTCGGTTAATTGCCGTATGAACACATACATCAAAAAATCTAGCCAACACATAAATCCAATTGCTAGGACATACATTGAAAACTGCGCATACATTCGCATACATTCTAGACTGTAAATGTATGTATTAGCAATAAATTTTGTCTACGAATTTGACCCACCTTTTGATGACGACAACGTCGCAGTCGCAGTAAGTATATGCGCTATACCACATGTAAATAGTATAAAGAAGGCTTTTATTGCATTTTTGAGCAATTCAGAGTCAGCTAATATCGTATTTATTAAACTACTCCAACAACCTCCCAGCCTCCCTCCCTCCCTCCCTCTATTACAACCCCCGTCAACTCCGCTCTTCCTATCTACTTCCCTCACCTTGTACAAGCAGCTCCTGAGTAATTTGGAGAGCTGCAGTGACGGCAATTGCCTTGTGAACGTTTTGGGCGTTTGTTGGAAGCCTGTAGTATTAAAGTCTGAGTTTCTGCTGTATTGCGATAGCGCTTCTTGGTAACTTTTGGTGGTAATGGCTCTTTCTGACTAACCTGAGTAGCCTTAATCTGTAGGAGCTCTTCAAGAGCATCGTCAGCATCGTCAAAGGCGGCCTCATCTTCAGAAATCTCGGTGTTTTGGGCCTGACGAGAAGATATAATCTCATCGTAAGTAGCATCCATTTCAGCTTCAAGATCGTGATCAAATACCGCCGCTTCTTCGTCAGATTCCGAGTCGCTAGATGATGAAGACTCGTCTGAGATTTCGATGGTTTCATTACGCTTCCGGCGGCCTTTGGTAGCGGTTTTAGACGCTGCTTTTGATGATTTTTTACCCTGGGTTGATCGTTCAGCGGCCGTCGCTCCTTTGCGTTGAGAGTCCTTTCGAATACGGCTATTCACATTATGCTTGCGCATACGAAGATGCTTCGGACGTCCTGGCTTACGATTTGGCTCACTAGGGAGAGTTTGACCATCTGGAATGAGATTCTTGATCAAAACTAGGCGTAGTGAGCCGCTGTAGGCTTTGCGGTATTGACTGCGCTCGTAAATAGTAGAATTGCCGTCAGTATACACAATTTTGAGGTCGTATTTGAGAGCTAGAATGGCCGCAAAAACGTGAGCACATGGTAGACGATGGTCCTGCCATTCTAGGCAATCGCAGACTCCTTTATCAAGGTCTACAACCCAGCCTGCAGCGCCGGGAGATTCGTGGGCTTCAATAATCGCATCTGTGACTGCATTTGTGCCGTCTTCCAGGGAGTCAAATTGCATACCAATGGTGAGGGATGGATAGGGAGGCCTATCTTCAGGCCCAGGGCTTTCGAATGGCGATGTGCGAGGCATAATTGAGTGCGTAGTGTTGAGTTGTATTAAGTAAAAAATGTAGATATGAAAATGTGGTAAACAAAATTTAGAGTCACGTACGCGTGTTCGCGAAAGATGCACGAAATTGACCAATTAGAGCAATGTATGTATCAGCAATTTTTTTCAATGTACAGTACTAGGGCAAAAGTTTCCGTACAATTAAGCGAAAACGCGAAATCTACACCTCTCATTTTTTAACACATTATCTTTGCACTACCATTATGTCACCTCAACGAAAGCCATTGACTCCTATAAACCCGCAGAGGCTTCCTAATCATCGTCTTACTCCATATCAACGGAGCAAAATTGATGCGCAGCGTGAAGCCGGGCTCAGTTTAGGCGCAATTGCGGCGCTACAAAAACTACCGCGTTCCACCATCCAATACAGCCTTGAAAAGGCCCCATTACGCCAGAACGGCGAATCCCTACTTTCCAGCGGCCGGCCACGCTCGTATACAGACCGAGATGAACGATCTCTGTTACGTATTATACGTACGCAGCCTAAGTAAACGTACGAGGAGGTCAAAAGACAGGCTTGCATCGATTTTTCGAAGGATACCATCAGGAGGATATTGAAAGAGTACGGAATCGCAAATTGGAGGTCTGCAAGGCGCCCTTTCCTCACACAGGTACATGCTGACGCCAGGAAGCTCTGGGCAGAGCAGCACATCTCGTGGAAAGCTGAAGATTGGGCGAAGATTATATGGTCTGACGAGTGCTCAGTTGAGTGAGGGGCCGGCAAGGCAAGAACATGGTGTTTTCGCACACCAGGACAAAAATGGGAGACCTCAATGATTGATACCTACAAGAAGGGTAAAGGAGTGTCTATCATGATTTGGGCATGCTTCTCTGGCCAAGTAGGGCGCTCTGAATTGTACATTCTTAAGCGTGACCTAGAGAGAAAGCGTCAAGGCTACTCTACGAACTCGTATACCAAGTTACTCGACGAAATGCTACCTACAGTATACGAACCGGGCCTTAAATTTATGCAGGATAACGCGCCTATCCACAAAGCCAAAAAGACTATAGTCTGGTTTAAGGAAAACCTCATTCCACTACAAGATGCGCCGCCCTACAGTCCTGATATGAACCCGATTGAAAACCTCTGGCGGAGGCTCAAGGAATTGGTCTACAAAGTGGAACCTATGATTGAATACGTTACTGGCGGTGTAGACAATATACGAGAGGTTCTAGAAGAAGCACTTATTAAGGCCTGGCGGCTTATTGAACAACATTATTTTGATGCTGTACTTGAGTCAATGCCAAGGAGGGTTGAGGCATTACTGGCGGCAGATGGTTGGCACACAAAATACTAAATAGCTCACTGAATGGCTCATTTTGTAGCCCTGGTATTACTGTACATTATACGAGAATATGAGCGAAAATGATCGCGTTGAAAGCGCGATAATGTAATTACAAGAATCACCATTTTTTGAGCGATCTCGGCTGTACGGAAACTTGTGCGACCCTACTGTATGTCCTAGCAATTGGATGTATGTGTTGGCTAGATTTTTTGATGTATGTGTTCATACGGCAATTAACCGATTTAAGATTCGATGAGCCTAGAGTTGTGGTACTATATGTTATAGATCACCTCAAGACCGAAGAGCAGGGACAGCGGGACTTGCAGAGGATGGTTGGATAACAAGAAGTTGTTGTTAGGACTGATGTGGAGGGGAATCCTTTGGGCGCACAAGAGGGGACTGGTGCAACCAGGTCAGTCCTAAGAGAGAATAGTACGTGCAGGAGTCACGTGATATTCCCACTGTTCCCACAGCACTTGGCATTGCCCACAGTGTGGGAAGTGTGGGAAGAGCTAAGAGGTGTGGGAATGCACCTTGGCACCCAGAACCAGAAGGGTATATATGGAGGACGTTGGACAGACTTTCCTTTCTCTTGGTGTGGTTATCTCATGTTATGTTTCTCACATAGGAGCTTCTTCAACCTACTACAGTAACGACCTTTTACTTAGATACAATCAAGCACAAGTCATATGCATACGAAGCAAGCCCAACCCCAACCTTCATACTAACCGACAAGCATTCAGGATTGATCTGAGGATCAAATCGGTTAGACGACAATTGAATTGGGAGATACATCGGACGGCTAGGATCTAGTGAGCCTCCAAAGAACCTGAGCAAGGGAAGGTACTTAAGGTAAGTACTTCCAGACTGATATTGCCCTTACCTCAAACCCGCGGACCAGAACAAGAGAACACAGGTGTCAAGAAGGTCTTGACATAATCAACTATGTTGAGAAACGAGTTCCCCGTAACACTATATTTATCATAGAAATGTTACTAGTAGTTTCCTCCATCAACCTAGAATGGATATACTATAGATGAAAAGCGATTCTCGATACATAAACCCGGAGAAGGAGTCCATATAAATAACCAAATAGATACCTCATCAACAGTATTACAAAGCAATCAAAGCACAATCAAACAATTTCAAAGTACGTGGATACTTATAGCACTTGAGTAGTATAGCAAAGCATAGTATAAATAACCCACAGTAAATCTACCAATACAACGTAACAGGCCTTTATCTCTACCGCAAATGAAGCTATTACGGGACGGTAGCTGGAAAGACGCAGCATACTCGTAGCCAAAGATTGTTTAGATTCAGTTAAAGAGTGAAGGTATCTACAAACAGAGAACCTCAATGAGGTTCTTTCTCTATACTAGGCTCACTCAGGCTTAGGCTCTTAGCCTATACCAACCATGGGCCATGCCCATAACATTACCCCCCTCCTTACCGGGTGTGCAGGACTAAAGAGGGTGTGGTAGGTGGGATAATCAAACAGACAAACGCCATACATCGCTTCTGCCAGCTTGTAGCAGATTCGAAGGCGCTGGCCACCGCTACTCGGTTTCTTCGGGCCCCTGTTTGAGCTCCTATATCTTCGCCGACACCGTCGCCCTTGCCATACTCTGCCTCGAAGCGGTCTAAGTCCTCGACTTCTGTGAATAATGAACGTGGCTGCCAATCGGGATCTGCATAGCCTTTCCATTTGATTAATAACTGACGAACCCAGCCTCGCCCAACCCGTTTCTTCTCTGCGCGAAGTATACGTTCTACTTCAAACTCAGCCTCTGTTTCTTCGGTTTGAGGCACTAATGGTGGCGGCTGGGTATCATCGGATTCTTGTGAGGGCAGTGTGTCGGTTGCGGCTCGGCGGAGTAGGTCAACGTGGAAACGGTTATGGATACCACTTGGCAGGTCAGCCAGCTCGTATACCATCGGGGAGATCTGGTTCTCGACAGTGTATTTGGCTTGCGTCCACGACAGTTTCTTTGATAGCTGCGGAGTATTGATATTCCTAAGGTTCAACCAGACTTTGTCGCCCTTTTTTAACGTTTCGGCAGCTTGACGTGACCTGTTGGCGTCGTTCTCCATCTTCTGCTGGGACCAGGCCATCGCTGCCTGTGCATATTCTTGTGCCTCTTCTATTCGTTGCACAAAGGTCTCGGCATCGGCTGTTGGTGAGTTACTGGGTGAGATTCGTTGTACTTTCTGGATTGGTTCCGCATGGTAGCCGTGGGTTAGATAGAATGGACTCATCCCTGTGACTGAAGAGTCACGATTGTTCAGTGCTAACATAGCCGTAGGTAGTAGCGTTGGCCAGTCTAGTTGGGAGTATGCGATGAAGGCGCGGAGATAGCGTAGAACTTCCTGGTTCATACGCTCGGTCGCGCCATCGGTCTGTGGATGAAAGGCTGTAGAGAGTCTCTGCTCAATCTTTGTAAGTTCGCAAAGCTTCCTCCAAAAACGACCTGTCCAATTGCTGCCTCTGTCCGACGTCAATGCCATGGGAAATCCGTGGTAGCGATAGTGGCATTGTAAGAACCTTTTCGCGCACTCTTTGGCGCTCATTGTAGTCATAGCCTCCAACGTAACACTTTTGAGGAGGCGATCTGTGATAACCATGAGGTATTTTGGGCCGTTTTCCTCCGCGGGCAAATCAGTCATGAAATCGATTGATAGCTCGCTGTGGAAGCGGGCCGGGATTGGAAGTGGTTTCAGAAGACCTCGCTTCTTATCACGCCATATTCCTGTTCTCCCACATACGTCGCAATTACGTACAAACTGCCGGACTGTCTTGTATTGTTGGGGCCAAAAGAAACTTCTGGATAGAATCGCAAGCGTGCTATCTCTCCCTGGGTGTCCAGTAACATGGGAATCGTGAGTTTGTTGGACCAGCGTTGTTCGCAGCGGTTCCCAATCTGGTACCCATAGGATCCCTCTTCTCGTGACCGCGCCGTGGTCGTCTACTTCGCATTCGGGTAGCTGTACCGACAACTTGAGCTCTGGAGGAAAGGAACGTTCGCCAGTAACTATAGCCGTATGAATAGCTTCGTAGGATTGGTCCTCTGCTATTGCGCGATCCCAGAGAAGTTGTAACTCTGGTTTCTCGAAAAGATCGCATCCTTTTGCAACTGACCGGTTTTGACCGTACCTAGTAGTGGACCGGTGTTGACCGTTTTCGGCAGTCAGCTGGTGTCGACCGTCCAGTCCAGTATTTTGCTGGGGCTCCCGTATAACGTCCCATGTACTATTGGATGTATTCGGTGTATTGACTGGGCAGATAAGGGCTTGTATTGCGATTGTTTCGGTCGTCCTCTCGGAAAGAGGAGGAAGCCATTCGTCCTTGATCAACTGGGCCACTCGCCCTTGTAGTCTCTCGTCGTTCTTGTCATGTGGCATATCTTGATGTCTTCTTGATAGTGCGTCTGGTCTTTGCGCTAGTTTTCCGGCGCGAAATTCCAGCTGGAATTGGTACTCAGATAGAATTAGCGACCATCTTGCTTGTCTCTCTGACAAACGCTGCGCTGTCATAAAGTAGCGGAGATCCTTGTGATCGGTAAGGACTTTGAAAGGTGCTGCAACACTGCGTAGTTCTCCTCTCCAGTGTTCAATGGACTTGATTACTGCCAGTAATTCTTTATCGTGGATCTCGTAGTTACATTCAGCCGCAGTGAGCTTGCGGGAGAAGTATGCTACTGGTCGTAGTTTTCCTTTCATATCCTTCTGCGACAACGTGCCTCCCAGCGCGTAGCCAGAGCAGTCGCACTCGAGTACCGTATCCAGGTCTGGATTCCAGTGAGCCAGTATTGGGGCGGAGATGAATAGCTCCTTCAAGACTTGAAAGGCGTTCTCATGTTCTTTGTTCCAGACAAAAGCGACGGCCTTCCGTGTTAACTTGATTAAGGGGTCGGAGAGCTCTGAGAAGTTGTCGATGAAGTCTCGGTAGAAATTTGCAAAGCCTAGGAAGGAGCGTACGCCTGTGACATTGACTGGAGCCTCCCATTCTTTAATCGCGGCAACTTTCTCTGGGTCGACTTTGATCCCTTCTCCTGCAGTGATAATGAACCCCAGATATTTGACCTCCTGAACAGCAAACTCGCACTTGCTTAAGTCTAGCCGAAGTCCAGCAGTCTTGAGCTTGGCAAGAATTTGGTTAACCTTAACCATGTGATCCAGATAGTCGCCGTCGCTCCATATCAAGACATCGTCCATGTAGGCTGAACAGCAGATATCTAGGGATTCCCGTAGGACTCCGTTGATGTATCGTTGAAAGCTCGCGGGTGCGCCAGCTAGTCCGAAGGGGGTAACTAGCCATTCGAATAGTCCAAATCGAGTGCGAAAAGCCGTTTTCCACTCATCGCCGTGCTTGATGCGGAGCCGATGAAATGCCGCTCTGACGTCAAGTTTGGTGTACCAACGCGCTGTTGCTAGATTTCGTAGGGTTTCTCGGATTAGTGGCAATGGGTAGCGGTCCGATCGAGTGATTCGATTCAGTGCCCGATAGTCTACACACATCCGAATGCCTCCACCTGGTTTCCTTACAAATAAGACTGGGGCTGCCGCTGGTGAGTTGCTGGCGCGTATCCAGCCCTTGTCCATATAGTCCGAAAGTGTTTTTCGTAGGACTAATAGCTCTTCCCTCGACATGCCGTATAATGGGCCCCAAGGAACTTCTGCCTCGCGACCTTGTTCATCTCGTATCAATTCGATAACGTGATCGCGACCCTCTTGATGGGGCGCGATCTCTCCGTCTTCGTCGTCGAGAAAGGCATCAGCATGCTCTGCTATTTCTTCTGGTATCTCTTGTCGGATTTCTTCCTCAGTCTTTCTCTGTTTTCTTTCTGCTAACTTGCTTAGGGCCTTGTTGATATCCGACATCGAGATAGCCAGCACTTGTGTACCATCCGGTCCATCTCTTCTCAACCGTCGCTGGGCCCTTCCAACAATAGCTGCAAATACAGATCCTGACACTAGACAAGCCGCCCGCACGTGAGCGAGCCGGTCTCGCGCTTTGGTGTTCTGTTCTAGCCACCCCTTTTCTCTTACCGTGATGCGCTGGGATCCTTGACCAATAAGCAGCTTTCTCTTAGCTGCTATATATCGCACCCAGTTTCTCTCTGCCCATGCCTTGCCTAGGATAATAGGGAAGCTCAATCCTTTCACTATATACCCATAGACTCGCTCTGCTCGACCATCAATGTCGATCGTAGCGTAGGTCATGTGCGTAATACGGAGGTCTTCTCCGTTCTCGTGGCTCTCTTTAGCCAGTGCCAATTGTTTGGTGTCAATTGGGATGCGCGGTAGACGATGTGTTTGGACACTCTTCTCGCTGAAAGCAGCATAAGGGAGGCAGCCGTTATCAAAGAAGGATTCGGTGAAAGAAGTTCCGTTGATCAAGGTATCTATCAAGAAGGGTGTACTTTCCATCCTATCCTTTGCTGCTTTGATTTCTCTTATGCCTGGTAGCTTTGTAATGTCTTCGCCATGTACATCTACTTCAGACCCTCGTGCGCGACGATGCACAAGGGTAGCTAGTTTTCCGACTCTGATGAGGCTTCCTGTAGGGAGTCATCGGTATGCTGTGTGATTACCGCAGTGACCTGAGTCTTTGGACGTGTTGCTGGTCGGAATTCGCATACGTTCGGATGGTGCTTGGGCTTCTTACAGCGCCCGCATTTGCCCGCTTGTATAAGTGCCAAGAACTCTGTTTGGGATCGCCATTTCGCTCTAGGTCGTCGGTCCTTCTTCGCATCCTTTCCGAGTGTATCGACCCGAGCTATCAGTGCTGCGATCTGCGCTGAAAGGGCGTTGATGCCAGTCATTTCGACATCGCCTTCTGCGTCACGACTGACTGTTTGGGGTGATTGTGGCCTCCCTCGAGTCGTTGGCGTCTCCTTATCCGTACTTGGATAGCGGCGTTGGTGGGATAGAGCCTCTGTCTTCGTCGCGAAGTACTGTACATCTTTTACGTAAGTGTCGTAGTCGTCCCTGGACAATCGCACTGATTTCAAGGTCTGTTGGAGGGAGTAGTTGAGCGCGTTGTTCATGATAGTGATCTTTGAGGCTCTTTGCGGCGCTAGGGATCCAGCTTGCGATGTCAGTTGTTCGAACTGCTGGCGGAAGTCTTCGAACGGTTGTCTGCTGCCTTGGCTAATCTTGTTCAGCTCGTCGAGAGCTTTAGCTTCCGCTTCATGATCTAAGAACTTGTCGTCCATATGCTTGATAAAGGACTCGGGTTCGTAGTTGTCATGTTGCTCTCCATTGCTTAGCCATTGGATGACGCGTTGTTGTTTCTCTGTCGGAAGCCCGTTGAAGATGTTCGCGCATATTCCTTGATTGCTTCCAAGCTTCCCATTTTCAACAGTGATTTTTGTCTTGATCTGCCATCTGAACAGCGTGTAGTTGTCTCTTTTCCCGTCCCATTTAGGCCATGCAATAGCTTTTGCACCGGTGTTCCCATCAACACTGACTGCGGTCAGAGCTGCCACCAATTGTTGTACGGTGTCAGGCGAATTTGCTCGAGCCATTGAGAGTTTGTCGATTCCTTGCGTAATGCTCGCGATTGGGTCGTCGTCGGTAGTAGGGGTGTAGGTTGTAGGAGTCGATAGGGTACTGTTGCTACGCATCAAGTACACCTAGGTTTGTAAAGAACTGAATCTATATTACGGGACGGTAGCTGGAAAGACGCAGCATACTCGTAGCCAAAGATTGTTTAGATTCAGTTAAAGAGTGAAGGTATCTACAAACAGAGAACCTCAATGAGGTTCTTTCTCTATACTAGGCTCACTCAGGCTTAGGCTCTTAGCCTATACCAACCATGGGCCATGCCCATAACAGAAGCAATAACTAGCAATTATCCCTCCCACCTTAACTCGCCTTCAACCTCTATTGTCCCCTTCATTACTTACTCACTTACACCTTCATTCTCCCTTTATCCCTTACTATCACACTGTTGAATTGGCTTCATTCGGTAATGGAAACAAAGGAACTAAGGTAGACTAGGAAATAAAGACAGCGAGATAAGGGGGGGTAGTTCCTGTATTCTTATCTAAAGAAGAAGAGGGAGAGGGAGGCCCTCCCTCTTCTTAAGTACCGAGATACTTGGCACGTGATTGAAACCACACTGGCGGTCTTTTAGAAGATGAGAAAGGAGAGGTCTATATAAATCTAGATACAAAATTGCCCGTACATCACCCCAAAGTTCTCTGATTTCCTCTCCACTTGAAGCATTGAAAAGCTAAGACTCGTGCGGTTCCAACGGTGCCAGAATCGATTGAGTTTGGATGAAAACTGACAATCCTATTGCTCAAAGAAGGTTAGGCCCAACCTTCCTGATAGAGTCATCGTAAGTAGCTAATTACGAGAGCTATAGGTATTGCATCTCAAATCCGGTTGAAGATATGGAAAGCTGAAGGTCGCACGGTTGTAATGACGTCGGAATCGGGTGAATCGGTTGAGTACTCGCGTGGAGAAGTCGACAGGGAGTAGGTGTATAGTTTTTTTTTAGTTTTTTTTTTTGGCGGATATGCGGAAAAACCTCGCTCGGTATTGATCGGATGCTAGCGATTCTGATATTGTTCAAAAGCTGACCTTTCAGGCTTTCGAATGGCGTAAGAATTTCTCAAATCGGTTGAGAACTCGTTGTAGTAGAATCCCAGGAAAACTTTATCTTTTTCGAAAAAATTTAAAACCTCTCTCCTCTCCTTCCTATTCAACAATCAAAACAAAAACCTCCCGGATCCCAACAGAACCTGACTCTTAGAGTACCAAAAAATACAATTCTAGTGTAGAATACTAAGTATCCCATACTAACTCGCTTGAAAACGCTTGAAAATAACAGAAAATAATAGAAAAACCGTGATATGTCAGCGAGGAATTGACAAATCGGAGAAACAAGGCTGGATTCGGAATTCTGAGGGTCGATTACCCCTAGAGAAGTGCTAGGGGGGTCCTGGGGTTCCTTTAGAATCGCCTGGGGGCGAGGGAGAGGTGTAGGAGCCTCGAGGGCGGCCTCGCAAGGCTGCGCGCAAGGCTGCCCTGAAATCAGAAGGTCCTGCAACGGAAATGGCGATATTTCAGCGGAGCGTGGTCCGATTTGGGAACTTGTGACGGCGTTGGAGTTCTGGAGATTGGTTCCATCGTCTCTAAAAGTATCGGGGGTACCCTGCGAGATCACGGGGGGTGAGGCTACTGGAGAGGCTGAAAACTCTTGGGAACTTGAAGAACAGGACGATATTTCCGCGGGGCGTTGTTCGATTCCAAAATTCTCGATAGTATTGGAATTTTTTGGGGCCGGTTCTATCTTCCTCGAAGATATCAGGGGTCGGGGGGGAGGACTGGGGGTATAGCTGAGGGAAGGGCTGAAAAACGGGCGGGTCCGTCGACAGATTGGTCGCTATCTCGACGGGGGGTACTCCGATTCCAAACGTTTTGACGGCGTTGGAACTGTCAAGGTCGATTCTACTGCCCCCTAAAGTATCGGGGGCTCCTCTCGAGATCTGGGGACGAGGTTGGGGAGAATATTGAAAATCCAGGGGATCCTGCGACAGAATCGGCGATATCTCCGTAGGGGGTGCTCTGATTTCCGGAATATTGGCGGCGTTGGATTCAGGAAAGTCGGTTCTACTTAGTCTTTTTCTCTTTGAGACCTGTAACCGCAGGATTGACTGCTCCTTTCGAAGCCAAAACCGAAGTTCTTTGTTATACTCTTTGAAAGTAGTAGAGTAATAGCTAAAACCACTTCCCTTCTCGAGTCTTTTTCGAGACAATTCTTCAACTGCCTCTTCAAACCATTGTCGTATGGTATCCTTCCTAGAAAGATACTCCTCCTCTAGGAGAAGTTCTTCTTGCTTCTCCCAGTATAGCATTGTTTTGAGAGGGAAACCGGAGTCAGATCGGAGGGATTTTAGAATCGTTAAAAAGCTGACGTTTCAGGCTTTGAAAATGACATAAGAGTTGTAGGAATCGGTTGAGGATTGAGGGCGTAAGAGGGGCGAGAAGTTTGGTGTATAGAATTCACCCCTGAGGGAACTTCTCGGCGACGGCGAGGCGGGTTTCGGAGATTTCAGTATTGTTGAAAAGCTGACGGTTCAGGCTTTCAAATAATGCGGGAATCGTTGAAATCGGCTGAGGATTGACGAAGGTAGAAGGGCTGGAAGTATTTAGTGAAAAAATTTCTTCCGGGTCGATAACTCGGTGAGCAGGTAAGGTATCGAGGTAACTTTTGTGTCGTTGAAAGGCCCCAATCTAGACAATTCTTCTCGTGAAAGAATTATCTATATCGGGTGCGATTTGACTGCGTTGTCGTACGAAGAAGAGATTTTCAGTAACCTCTCCTCCGGCTAGTATTCCTAGCCAATTGGTCTTTTGGCCTGGGTGGGTTAAGATCGTTGACGGGTTCTAGATAAATCTAGAGCTCACGCTGTCTCTATACAGCGAGAGGTTTTGTACGACGGCTCCGGCAGGCGTTTGAGCGTGCGTGAGTCGCGTACGATAGTCGAGAAATGGTTTTTGTACGAAGGTCTACGGGCAGGCTTGTAGCGTGCGTGAGTCTCGTACAGTAGTCGGACGAAGGTCTACGGGCAGGCCTCTGGCGTGCGTGAGTTTCGTCGAAAATTGGTTTCTTGCCAATCTGTGCTCGCCTTGCAAGCACTGATCAGTGTTGAATTGGCTTCATTCGGTAATGGAAACAAAGGAACTAAGGTAGACTAGGAAATAAAGACAGCGAGATAAGGGGGGGTAGTTCCTGTATTCTTATCTAAAGAAGAAGAGGGAGAGGGAGGCCCTCCCTCTTCTTAAGTACCGAGATACTTGGCACGTGATTGAAACCACACACACAATACCTCAATAAGAATTCATTGTATTCATTTCTCTCTTTATACCCAAATCTGCCAAGTCTAAGTGCAGCCACTGTGGCAAATACTTTGCTACTGATCGCGGATGTAAGGTACATGCCGCTAATAAAAGCCACAATCGCAAGCCACCCTCCGCCCCCAAACTCAATCCTCAACTTCGTGTGGACGTCGACATTGACAGAATCAGTGTCGCGAGCCTTGACTATTCCACAACTCTGGATACCGACCGCAGCTCTGATCTCAGCGATAACCTATCCCATTGTGGTGGAATTCTCGCAAGCCTCAACCAAGGTGGACATGACCAACAGAACATTACAATGTCTAAGGATATTAGTAGACCGTCTACTGGGAACACTCCAACGCGACCAACTTCTCCAAAATATACTTGGGTCGTCAACGAAGAAATAGCACAATCGTCCAGCTCACTCTCGGAGTCTGAAAGCCAAGACTCGGTATATTTCGAGGCACAACAGAGGACCAACAGGGAATTGCAAGAGATGGAGTCGAAGATGACACGCATGCTCCAGGGACACCCGACGTCTGTGCACCAATGGCTGAACGGGGCGAGCTGTAATTTTGTGATGCAGTCGACATCTATGCAATGGAAGCTTGAAGCCCAGAAGAAACAGCTGGAAAATCTGGAGGCAATCCTCAGCAATAGGCTCTTGTCTTTAGACCAATCATAGGCTGAGATGAACAACAGAATTTACAACATGGAAGAGAATTCGGGAGATGATCAAATCAAATTTCAGGTCAAAGTTAGCCTTCAACAGCTAGACTTAACTGGAGGCCGAAGATCCACTTTGCCCGACTCGGTCCTTGGAATTGTGTCAATGGGTAGGAGGCAGAGCTAGAAAATGAAATCCACTAACCTGATTTTCCGATCACTCTCTACATCAAGGCCAAGAAAGAGGTCAGCCCCAATCTATGCATATTAGAACATAATGATTAGCTCCTGCTCCGTATCCACTCAATATTGATGTCTTTACCAGCTTTTACTGCCTAACAGTTAGTCATGGACCGTGTAAAGCTCAGCCTCCGACCCAGCGACGAGTTAATAGCGATTCGATGCCTGTCTACCAAGACTAAGAACTACTATCCTACTTTTGAATAGTGCATCAGTTGATGCTCTGCTATTCTTGTTTTGACTCATAGTATCCCAATCACTTTGAGGTACTGTGGCATGCGTGGAGACGATTTCGACGAGCCATGTATGTGTAGAGAATCCAGCCGAATTCTAGACCATATTTCTTGTGTACACCTGAATTCTTTCCGACAAAATCGTTCCAAACAATCTTTATATATAATGCCATTCTCAATCAACTTCGCGTTCATGATGGGACTGGTGTACTGAAGCATGTGCATTGCCTAGTCCGATTCGATATAAGATGCCACTCCCTCGTGATTAGCTCTGGTCCCTCCTCTGTATGTGAGGTTCATATAACCCACACTGAGGATCTGCAATAACCTCATACATTCACTTCGAGAAGTTTCTACAGTTATATGTATATAGTCAGGCTTTATTCCGTCACTTAGGAAAGTAAGCCATTCAATCTTTTCTTCCCTCCACAAGCTGTTTCTAAGTCTTCAATGAATACTTTCCTGCACAGCCCTTATTTTATCAGGTTATGAGCCCGGGTCGCATCCAATCTCAATACGCCTGCGATTGGCTTCACCCAATTATTATCGACTTGGCATTACTCGATACGTTAGCTCGGCGCTGAAACGCTAGCTATACCCTTCCTCAAGATGTAATCTATTACCTCCGACAACACCTTCAAGTCAACACTCCCGATTCTGGAAAGGATCAGTCGACTACTACCGATGGGCTTCAGCTATACAACAAGCACTGCTTGCCAAAGACCTCTGGGATGCCGTCCGATCAGATCCCGTACTCAAAAGCGATCTCAGCGAGTACGAACTCAAAGCGATCCGCACAGCGATTGCTCGAAGTCAGAAACTCACACCAGATTGTGAAATCTATCGAGATACCTCTCAAGCTCCTACTGCGAGCACAAAAAACAGCACACACAGCGAGAACTCAATTTTTGGAATTTACAGAAGTATCATCTAAGGATCATCAAAACACCTCTGCCAGTGGCCGCTCCGGCCTCTAGAGGCCATCGCGCGTCCCTCAGCGTCGATGAGATATCTCTAGAGTCGCCGTCGCGGCCACCGCAGAGCAAGCAGACGAATACATGAGCAAGCTACACGAACGATGCGTCCACCAAAGACAACAGCAACCATCTAGTCACTATCTCCCGGCTAGTCCATCACCCCAGATGACACTGCAACGCTCCGAGTCGACGAGTCACTGCTAGAACGGCAATACCTTCAACACAACTCAAACACCAGACGCCCGGTGTGCAACAATCGGCACCACACACCACTGCAACGACTAGACAATCTCTCCCAACGTCTTGGCAAACCGTCCTGCTACAAGCTGTTGCCCAGAGCCTTGAGCCTCTCCCCAAACTGTTGCGTCCCAGTTATGGCATTGGCAAGAGTAGGTGCGCGACACAGTAAGTAGTAAGGACGCATAGAAGGAGCCTAATGGCGGCAAATCCCCTCCCTGTAAGCTAGCAGACGTAGCCTTGAGCCTCTCCCCAGACTGTTGCGTCCCAGTTATGGCAGTGGCAAGAGTAGGTGCGCGATATAGCAAGCAGGGAGAGCGACTGGCAGCAGATAGGCTCCGACTATAAGACGACAGGTCTACAACACAATCGGTGCGACACGATACGGCAGCTGCTAGAGAACCTCATCTACTATCGTCTCCGCAAACCGTCCTGCTGCAAGCTGTTGTCCAGAGCCTTGAGCCTCTCCCCAAACTGTTGCGTCCCAGTTATGGCATTGGCAAGAGTAGGTGCGCAACACAGTAAGCAGTAAGGACGTATAGAAGGAGCTTATTGGCGGCAAATCCCCTCCCTACAAGCCAGCAGACGTAGCCTTGAGCCTCTCCCCAGACTGTTGCGTCCCAGTTATGGCATTGGCAAGAGTAGGAGCGCGATATAGCAAGTAGGGAGAGCGACTAGCAGCAGATAGGCTCCGACTATAAGACGGCAGGTCTATAGCACGATCGGCGCCATACAATACGGCAGCTACCAGACAGCCTCGTCCACGGGCATACCCGGAGTATCACACCGAAGCAGCGAAATCACGACTACGATGGTTACTATTGTCTCCAGCATCACACAACCAAATACACCGCCGCATAGGAATCTGGTGCAAGGCAACTTTCACAAGCAGAAACATACTTAGGGAACCCATTGGCCTTGAGGGATAAGGCGAAACAGATAGACAAAGCTGAGCATTAGAGGGAGACTGTAGGTAGAAGGATAGCGAAACACGAGGCATTGCCTCTTGAGTCTACATAGCACAGATATACTAGCAGAATAACCAGTATCTACAAGAGCCAGCGGGCATTTGGAGATACTGGTTAAGGGAAAAGAGGGAGGACGGAGGGGACAGCTGGTCTTGTTTCAGTGAACGGGGCGAAGTGGGGCGCGGTGGATTATATAATCTATCACGTGTCGGCTGTCTGATGAAGTCCTCCTAACCGGACATAGCTGCCTGATTAAGCGGCTGCAACCGAGTAGGATAAAATCAATCAATCAACCTACTGCGAGCACCGAAGAGGATATAACAGCAACGTCAACTGCTTCCCGCACTCCAATCATGAGCGGACTCGTCAATCCCTCCGACATCTTCAAGGTCAATAAGGAAATCGATAAATCCCAAGATCCAGAGGAGGACAAGTACCTATACCACCCAAAGAACGATGCTGCGGTTGGCCTTATCATCTCAACAATGGTCTATATGCTTCAAAGTACTTTCACAGGCATCAGGGCAGCTAGCAAACTTTGGCTAGAAATCAAGAAGCTCTTCGAAGGGACGAAGGACGTCAGAGCAGCCTACCATCTCAAAGTCATCTCCCATATCAAGTGCACAGACTTAATTCTATTGAGAAACTTGTCACGCAATTCGAAGACGCTCGCCAGATCCTTGAGATCCGCAAGGCCAATGGCATCTCCCCTGAGTACTATGTGCTCCTATTTGTCTGATACGCATATCGTGAATGATACCTCAATGCTGCACGATGTGACAGGATGCAATATGCCAACCAAAGGCATCTCAAGATCTACGGGCCTCACCCCAAAGGGCATTCATTCTATCAGTCCAACTGACCGCACCGAATGGACACCGTACGACCTTAGACATTTCAGAAGTTTACTACCAATGTGGCGGTCACTTCAATATCCTTTCGATGGGACGTCTCGATCAAAAAGGCATGGCCTTAGACTTTGCTAAGAGAACTATCTTGTTCGGTGGCACAATCGTAGGCACTCTATTAGTCTCTGCCCAAACCATTAACTCCGAGCATGTGGACTCACTCATCAAGATAGTACCCATGCAAGCAGCAATCCTAGATCCGATACCCCCTGTTCACTAACGGCTAATCTCTGATCCCGTCAGTCCCTTGGCAAACGGTAAGTTGTACCTTTCGTTTTTGTTGCTGTTTCTTGAGTTGTGGTCAATTTGATACTGAAGTATGTTGGAAAAGATATTGCATAAAAATTTAAGTTCGGGCTTTGAATAAAAAGAGCGTTGGCGGTTGGATATAATGTACAACAGAGTCAGTAGTGTCCCCCTGGAGCCAAACTGGCCCGACGGGTGTAATGAATTCATCTATCCATCCATCACTAGCACGTGCTGCATATTTAAAATTGTGTAAATCTGCGTCTTTCAGAGTGGTTTTGATTATTACTTAGAAAACATGGATATCCTGAAACCCATCTTCACCAGTGCATATTTTCTTCTGATAACGTCAGTGCCTCGGAAAGGTGAGCGCGACAAGCGCGGGTTGTTGGGTGATCGTTCCCTAAAACTACGCTATACCCCGTGTATACCCTTTCGTATAGAACAATAGACTCATCGGTACGGCGCACGTTTGCAAGGAGGTGAGCGAGGCAGTATATGCTCATCAGCGTGCCTGGATGCTCTGCCCCAAGCACCTTCTCTGTCCGCGCCAGCGTCTGTCTGTTCATCGATTCCGCCTCCTCGTACTTGCCTTGGCTCTCCAGCACTCCCGCCAAGTTGCTCATGCTCGTCAGCGTGTCTGGATGCTCTGCCCCAAGCACCTTCTCATACCGAGCCAGCGTCTGTCTGTTCATCGATTCCGCCTCCTCGTAATTACCCTGGCTCCTCAGCACTCCCGCCAAGTTGCTCATGCTCGTCAGCGTGTCTGGATGCTCTGCCCCAAGCACCTTCTCATACCGAGCCAGCGTCTGTCTGTTCATCGATTCCGCCTCCTCGTACTTGCCTTGGCGCTCCAGCACTCCCGCCAAGTTGCTCATGCTCGTCAGCGTGGAAGGATGCTCTGCCCCAAAATTCTTTTTATTCAGCAGAAGAACTTGTCGGTGCGTCATCTCTGCGGCTGAGTATCGGCCTAGGCTTGACTGACATCTCCCAACCCGATCAAAAAGTGAAGCCCTTGCCGTCTCCTCCAGTATTCCATCTTGTCCAGCCACGTGCAATGCGTGCGAGAGGTACCTTGTCCATATCTCCATGCTCTCATGCCCACCATATGGGATGAGCTCCTCGAGTCGGGCTGCCACTTTGCCTGTCCAATATAATTGCTCATCATGTCCGCACAGCCACCATTCTGATGCTATGTGCACCAGTCGGTGCATATCGAACAACTTCTCGCTTTCTAGCTCTTGCAACGCCTGACGTTCTGTGATAAATGCATACCCTTCAAGCGTCCCGATCGCTTTGATTTGCTGTAGCGCGGAACTTGCGGGAGGTAACAGTGACTGAGTGATGTTGATACGATCGATGCACGCTATAAACGAAAGGTACTCTGCAGCAAGTGGATCTTGCTTTCGTATCTGGTCGAATGAGATATGCCACGTTTTAGCAATTGTACTGTCCATCTCTCGGTATCTGCTGAGGTCCTCAAATTGCTCGCCAAAAAGCTCAGTCTCTGTAGCTCTATTTTGGAACAATAAAATATACTCGGATACTGAAGTATCATTACTGTTGATAAACGCGGCTGCCTGCACAATAGCGAGCGGTAGATACGCAAGTAGCTCCAACAATTTGTCGACGGATTGCTCGTCGCTAACGAGTTCATTCTTTGATATTCGTCGCGCCAGTAGTTGCTCAGCCTCAGCTTTGCTTATATCTTTCAGCTCCAACATATTGCTGGGAGTCAAGTCCGCAGCAACTTTCCTGCTTCGTGTCGTGAAGAGGATTTTGCCTTTACTGCTGTATGGGATATAATCGAGGAGTCGAGTTGATCACGGGTTACCAGTAGTACTACCCTTCAGGATACCAGGGTCGTCAGCATTGTCAACAATCATCAGCCACTGCCCCATACTGTCCGAGCTCAATGCATTCTTAACCAGCTCTTTCACGTCTGCAATGTCCTCTGTTATCCCTAGTATACGCAGACGGATGCCGATTTCCCGATATGCGAGCTCGAAGCTCTCTTGGCTGATAGCGGGCATCCAGAAACCTAGTTGTACAGCGTGTCGAGCCATTGCACGATAGGCAAACTCAAGGGCAAGTGCGGATTTCCCGCAGCCCCCTAGTCCATATAATGTGATGCGTTGGTAGCTGTTTGGAAGGAGTAACTGTTCGAGAAATTGAAGCTGCTTTTCGCGTCCGACAAAGGATTCGTTCTTTGGGAAGGGTAACGGTGAGGAGACTGTATCTTGTTAGTTGCATAGAACCCGTACAAAAGAGTGCTACCCTGCCTGAATAAGAATTTACCTGTCAAGTCTTGCAAACCCACTATTCCCCGCCCTTCCTGTCGCTTTTGCATCTCCTCTCTTAGCCCTACTCTTGCATATGCCTCTCCTTCTCCGTATATAAGCGGTAAGAATACACTGAAGACCCCTAGGAGACAGTATACTTTGTCCTCCCTAAAGGTTGTTACACGTTTGGCTGCCCAGCTCATTCGCTCCTCAACGCTAAACTCTAAGAGACTTTGTCCTCTCAATGCCGTGATAGGAATTTTAGTAATTTCATGGATCTCTTGCTCCAGCGATATCCTACTCCCCAGACGCTTGCCCTCCTTGGAAAATAAGTCAACAGTGGCCGGCGCCAGAAGCTCTTGCAGCGTCCAGCCCCTCGTGAACCATCGGCTTCTTCGAAACGCTTCCATCCATGTAATCCGGAAGTCTTGGGCGGTGATGACCTCGGCTGGCACCTCGACGTCTGATAGGTATATGTAGCACTTGCTTGCCCGCTGATACCATTGGAACATGGAATTAATGGCCGTCTGAAGCTCCTGGGTAGTAGATTTGTTGATGCAACATGTGTCTACCCAGGAATACTGTAGCCCATTCTCAGCGGCTCTGTCAATACAGAAGCCGATTTTGGCGTAGCCAGGCTTGCCCTTGCCTGTGCCGGCCACTAGCTCGTCATATATGACTTCTTCGCCGTCAGTCCAGGTGTGCGATAGGATAGCCTACCGAGGAAGGTTTTCGTCGTCGATCGAAATCAGCTCCAGATCACCGTTTAGTGAATGCTTCAGCAGACGCATCATGGCGCTTGCATGCTCTCGCGCGAGTAGGGAATGCCGGTTAAGGTTGAGTAGAGGGTAGGTAAGAAATTGTAGTAAGAGAACAGCGGTACGTGTCTCTCGAATTGTTCATGTTTCGAGTGCAATACTCGCGATGTGCAACGAGCAGGCTGCAACTTGGCACCGGTAGCCGCTCGGGGCTGTGTCATCGGTGAAGGTCGTTGGAGGTTAGCTTAGCTGCAAGCTTACATGCGCTGGGTTCAGCGCCAAAGTATAGCTTCGTTATTCTAAACCGTATGTAAGCATTTGTAAATCACGACTAGACTGCTTTCGGCCTAACAGCTCAGTTAACGAGCAAAACCTTAATTTGTCCATCCTAGCTAAGAAGTACAGTTACATTCAACATTGACTCTTTTGCTCGGGGTAAGTTTATTACATAGCTAGCTATAGCGTATTGAGATTTGGGGGTAAATCACTTAAAATTTAGTGAATCCGAGCTCGTCCGAAGTGAAGCCCCACGCTACAGGTGTAGTGTTACAGATCACCTCAAGGCTGAAGAGCAGGAAGGCAGGACTCGCAAAGAATGGTTGGATGATAAGTTATTGGTGCGACGGAGTCAGTCCTAAAAGAGAATAGTACGTGCAGGAGTCATGTGATATTCCCACAGCTCCCATAGGTCTTGGCATGGCTTACAGGTGTGGGAAGTGTGGGAAAAAGCCAAGAGTTGTGGGAATACACCTGGCACCCTCAACCAGAACGGTATATAGGGAGGACGTTGGACGGGCTTTCCTTTCTCTTGGTGTGGTTATCTCATGTTATGTTTCTCACATAGGAGCTTCTTCAACCTACTACAGTAACGACCTTTTACTTAGATACAATCCAGCACAAGTCATATGCATACGAAGCAAGCCCAACCCCAACCTTCATACTAACCGACAAGCATCCAGGATTGATCTGAGGATCAAATCGGTTAAACGACAATTGAATTGGGAGATACATCGGACGGCTAGGATCTAGTGAGCCTCCAAAGAACCTGAGCAAGGGAAGTACTTAAGGTAAGTACTTCCAGACTGATATTGCCCTTACCTCAAACCCGCGGACCAGAACAAGAGAACACAGGTGTCAAGAAGGTCTTAACATAATCAAGTGTGTTCAGAAACGAGTTCCTAGTAACATGTAGTAAATAATGGTATTATGTCGTAACCAGCAGGTCTTTGCAGAAGAGCGTGACAAATCCTGAACTGGAAATTGAAGATTATCCACAGAAGCTGTAATCTGTGAGATACGCGCGCGGGAGGAACTGGCACTGCTTGAGCAAAATGCGAGAGGCCCAGAAGGCACCGTTTTCGAGCAAGCTGATCTGACGTGCTGAGGCATATTGAGAAACGAGAACAGAAGAAGCCTAGCGATGCGTTATTAGTTTCTGAAAAATGCAACAAATGGGCCCCAAAAGAATGTTCCAGGAAGGGAATCCTACCGGCATAGAGAGCTGGCGTTTACGTAGAATCTTTGGTCCAGGCTTCGTCATGGCCCAAGCCGTCATAGCAACTCCAGCAACAGTTCCCGACAACGGGAGACTGATTGCTAGACTCAAGTCCTTCGACTTTTTCTTCTTCTCCTCTTTTTCTTGCTTTCTCCTTTCGTCACCAAACCGATCGGGATCGTGAGATGGAACTTCCCCGGATTCATGCTCGTAGGGATCTAGCTCAGGGCCAAGCTCTGGCCGCTCACCTTCGCCGGTTGGGAAAGCTGGTGGTATCAAGTCCATCGACGTTGAGTTCGGAGTTGTTTGAGTGGCCGTAGGTGTAACAATGACTGGTTCCACGACCTCCGAGTAAGAGGATGAAGAAAGAGTCGAAGTTGAGTTGCTTCGCACATTTTCTGCCACAGTCACTATAACTGTGGCAATTTCCTCCACGGTCACGGTGACATGCGACGTAGAGTTCGAGTAGACCAAGGCAGTCTGGTTGACAGCAACAACTGAGTTTACCATTGCGACAATCGATGCAGTCGGATAGATGGTGTATGTAGTATAGCCCGGGGCGACCACAGCAACAGATGAAGTCAAGGTGACATTAAACATGACAGATGGCCAAGTCTTAGTAACATTCGGGTAGTAGCCAAAGGCTGCGGGTAGTTTGGCCGAGACTGAACGCTCCACCAGTTTTCTATCCGGCCCGAAGCCCGGTAGTGAATGCTCGTCCTGTGCAGGTAATGCAACAAGCAGAGTATCCATCAACTTCGCATGCCTTTCATCTGTCGTTTTCACCGATATCTTTTGCTGATCTTGGTACAAAGTTGCAATGTTCTTGATGATCTCCTCACTTTCCTTTTGTTCAGTCTTAGTAAGCTTGTCTTTCGTGTAATGCTTCATTAAATAGCCCTTCCCATGCTCTTTCTCGTTTCGTCCGATGATATAAATCATTTCATCGTTCAGCAGCTCCTGAGCTTCGGGAACTTCTTCGAAGATACCTCGAATCATTGCAGCTGCGTGCTTCTGGCGTAACTGAAGACTTTCTAGCCTATTCCTCTGGGTCTCGAGTCGTTGGCCTGACTTGTAGGGAAAGGCTTGCATGCGCAGCGACTCGATACTGTCGTAGACAAGGATACCGACAGCTTTCCGTACTTCGAGTCCAACCGGCAATGTTGTTGTATGATCAATATCGTACATGGCGTGTAAAATGCTCTGCGTATCCTTGTTCAACCTCAGCAAAGTCTTCTGCTGAAGTTTACGATGCTTGAAAGCCATCTCCGCAAAGCCTGCCCAGTTGTCGACCAAGTTGTCCCATTCTTTCTGGGCTTTACCTCGAGTTTTTGCTGCGTTCCTTGCCTCCTTTTCTGTTGCTACGTCCATCGCTTCTGGTTTGCGTCCATGAACAATTTCTCGGGCGAAGTTGTCGAAGACACGCTGCTCCTGACCGAACGATTGTACCATCTCCATGAAACCTTTTTGCTGTTCCTGAGTCAGAGCTGGAGGCACTGAATCTGCCGAGTTTGGCTTTCCAGCAGCGAGATCTCTCATGATTTCCATTCCCTTGTCCTTTAATATCTGTTCATAATCCGGCGCGTTTTCCGCCGTGGCCACATAAGCAGTGATGCTCATGACACCAAAGAGAAAGGGGAACAGCTTCATGGCTGCGGATTGCTGAGTGACTTGGTACCGTGGAAATTTCGCAGGCAGAGTGATGAGAAGATGTTCCTTGGGTTTTGATGCAGGAGAGCTGAAAGTTTCTGGGCGATGGAGAAAATTGGGAAGGGTAAAGTCAAGGAAATTCTTGCGTGTCAAAGCGAGCTCTCCTTTGTTTGGGTGTCAAAGCGATGCTAAAACTCCAACTTTTTTAAGAAAGAATTACCCTCTTCTGACGAGCGGACTTTGTAAATGCTCATGTCACTCGTGGTTCTTGAAACAGTTTGTCTATCTATCGACAGGTAACTTCTATTCTCCGGCAATGTGGCCAGTCTCGAGACTATTTTCGAACGTGAGTCTTTTGGCGCACACACGAAAGGGTGAAAGACGCGATGGCAGCCATGGTTGCTGTGGAGTGGTTAACTTCGTGAGTACCAAACCAACGATCGTGGTACAAATTGGAATGTTTCCGAGTTCTCCAGCCATGAGAGAGCTTAAGGGCGCGAGACACAGCTGCGCAAGATATCTTACAAGCAATGAGATTGAAAAGTTCAGGCACCAGACGTCGGTCGTACTGGGCAATAGGGTCTTTATTCCTCTTTGGTTTTTCCACAACAAGCATTGCTTCTTGTAGTGAGGTCTCCAGATGAACATCAATATTGTGAAAAGTTTAGAAATATTGAAAACTGTAGTGCAACAGTTTTTCTCGACATCGATATTGAGTTGGGAACTCCAAGCGCTGTTACCTACTAATCCTAGGACTCGCATAAGGCTGCGACGTTGAAATTTTCGCGCTTGATCGGCACCACTCTGGTATATCGCAAAACGTTCTAACTTTAAACATTCGACCTTGAACGTGATTAAATAAAATATTCATGAGTGTGCCGCCGCTGCCGCGACTGCAAGTGACATACCAAAATCACACAAACTTTCACCGTTCATGTGTCTTACCACGCTTCCATGGATGGAGCTCACAGCGGAGGGGGACCCGAAACTTCGTTAAGCTCCCTCCCGAGTCCCGACAACAGAAACGTCAGAAAGCAAGCTTTGTTTTCACCCACGGCACTGGTAGTCGGAGAATTTTCTCAATAATAGGGCTGAGGACCGGTTACTGGCTTATGCCTAGACAGGGCCATGGCCTCGGTGATGATGAGATATATATCTAAAACACAGGCGGGCTTAGCTGCCGATCATATCTGATAAATGTCTTGGAACAAAGTGACTTCAATTGTGTGAAGGTAACACAGTAAAGAGGGTTGAGAAGCAATTCAACGACAAAGAGTAACTTGTCGTGGGTCTTGAAGATAGCAAACGACTCCATCTTATGAACGAGTTGGACTGACTAAGCCGAAAACAAGATACAGTAGTAATCATATATTCTTACCATAGATGAAAATCTCATACGGGACTTCCCATAATAAAGAAGTATCAGCTGTTGATACCGAAGTGTACCTCGTGTGCCAGATTCCGCGCCAGACCATAAATGCACTCGAAGGATTTGCAGATCTGGTCCGTGGAGACTGCTGCAGAGGGGATGCTATGCAAGCATGCCTAAGCTTCGAAATACCACGTTCCACGGTGCTGGCTTCGGATGGACAATTGAGGAAATTGATATGGCATGCATGGGTCATGCCATAATAAGCAGAGCTTGTAGGCTGATGTCAATGGCAATATATTATCGCCAGTTTCGCAACTGTAGCTTCAACATTAATGAAATCCGGGAGTTGGGAAGAATCTACTCGGTAAAGTGATTGGGCAACGTGCAGTGAAGAGAGAATCCCAGTCTTCCAGAGTAAAAGGGGCAAATATGAATACTTGCCAGTAATTGGCTATATCCACCAAGCCTTGTGACATTTGGCTGAAAGGCGGGTGCACGTGGCCATCGAAATGCCGTATCTTCATGACCCAGGTCTCCCATGGGAAGGGCGGTTAGTGCACGAGGATTCAATTTGAGCTCTGGTTAGCTCGCGTTTCCCATGCAGCATTATCGCATCGGTGATGTCGCTGGCTTGAGGATTGCGAGGCATGCGAGATGGGAAGCGACGTTGATCCATTCCCAAGAATCGTTTTGGCAACGGGCGGGAAGGTATATTGGAATGTAAATCTGTCTTGGGTCTTGGGACACGGCTGTGTTTGTGATTCCCAGCCCACCGGCACGGAAACTCAACGAGCCTTTTGAGAAATACGAGGATTGACCTTGCCAAAGAAGGGACTGGGCGGAAAATATTCTGGAAAATTCCCTGTTTACCGCGCCATGCAGTCGGTAATTGCTTTCGACATGAACAGCAAACGCAAGTTTGAGGCAGGGAGAGAGAGAGCTGCAGTGTGACTAAGTACAGATGTCGTTACATATACTATGTACAGTATATATGTACATATACTATGTACAGTATATCTGTACATATACTATGTACAGATATTGTTACATATACTATGTACATTATGTCGTACATAGTGTCTGCAGCAGTGATGAGAGATGTCGGTTGTTGGGAGAGATATCACTCCATTTACAGAAGATGGTGGCGTCATTCACATCTCATGCCCAGTGCCGAGTCAAAGTCTTCAGTCCGAGGATCATGGAGCTTAGCTGGCCCGATAGACGCTCTCAGCTTAATGAGCGGGCGAGGTGGCACAGAGGACGGCGACGGCAAACTTCAGAGCATCAAATTTTGGCGGCAGCAAGGGATGCGTGTCGGGTGGGGTAGAATAGTACTGTGTCGTAGCAGTCTTCCTGTGGCAGACCCCTCAGCGTTTGAAGCTATACAAATTGATACAAATGTGTCTGCCATGGGCCCCTGTTATGAAGGCGTCTCCACTTAAGGGCGCCCCGAAACTGACTCCTGGTAATTGTCTGAGTAGCACGGGAGCTGGGGCCATAGCGAACTCGCCTAAAGCAAGACAAATCCCAGCGGGTTGGGACGAAAGGGACCGTTAAATCGCTCGGTACTCCACTCGATCCCATCTCTCGCTGCGACAACAGCAGAGAAACTGCATAATTGCTTGAAAACAATTCTCGCAGCATATATCCTCAGCCGAGCCATTCTCTACCATCTTTGTATCCCTCCCACCGCCCGCCGAATGCGATCCATTGCGGACAACAATTATTGATCAGTTCGGCTCGAGCCGCGGGCAAGATGAGCTCCTATGTCGGGGATGGAGACAGCCAGGGACAAGAAGGTCGCGAGAGGAAGCTCAATGCCGGCAAGACATTTATAACACGCATGGCGAATCGTATACAAGGAGGAAGTGCCACTCCAGAGACGCTTGCTTCGCAGGTGTCCAGTGCATCATCATCATTGCATGATCTTGTACTGGACGCGCGAAGCAGAGGAGCAATTTCGAGCGAGCTTGAAACCATGCCGACTCCAGCCCACGATACTGAAAGGTCAGCTGTACTCGCCCCCAAAGTCAATGCTGCGTAAGGCTGATATTTCTATAGTGACGTACCCCCAGTCCCCTCACAGCCCAACCCAAACGCGAACACCATACCTGTTACCTTACCGCGAGGAGCCGACCGACACGAGCGGACACGGCGCTTACTAGCCAAGTATGGATTGAGCATCGAAGCCCAAGATTGGATGCCCGCGAATGCGAATTCCCCGACCACTGTTCTACGCGTTGAGAAACAGATTCGCATGCGAGTTAGATACACCTGCCACATGTGCGAACATCTGTTTGGAGCGGGACGGAATTGCAAGACGTGTAATCATAAGCGCTGCGGGGAATGTGCACGACACCCACCCCAGCGAAGGAAAAGGAGGGAGGAGATTGTCAAGGAAAATGTTGATACAAATACCGAAGTTGTGACTTCGAGAAAAAGAGAACACGATCAAGTGGAATGCGTTACGCGATCACGCATCGGAGGAAAGACTCAGCCCGCGACCGACGGACCCATACCAGTGATGCAATTATTGCAATATTCCTGCCACAAATGCAACATCGCTTTTGAACAGAGAGGCCGATTGTGCTCTGCTTGTGGCCACATCAGGTGTTCTCGGTGTCCAAGGAATCTAGCCGACTACAGTGGAAATGGAGAGGATCAGCTGAGGCCCGAACGCGTGCATCGACTACCACGACAAAGAATACGGTGGATATGTGACCATTGCGAACACAACTTCACAGAAGGATCAAGAGTGTGTGGTGAATGTCTGCACAAAAGGTGTCAGGCCTGTCGAAGGATTCCGTACGTCTTATTCCCTCAAGCCTCCTCGAGTTCAACCGCTGACAGCCCACAGTCCGAAAAGAGTGAAACTCGACCATGAGGAGAACAACGAAACGATACAAGACCGGGTACGAGCACCGTGCATAAGCTGAATTCTTTTCATCGGTTGCTACGTAGGAACGATATAACGACTGTTTTTGAGCGAATTTTTACTATTTGAACAACCTGTTTCATTCTTCACGCCTAAGTGTTGGACTACCAGCATATTATGTCTGGGAGTTGGGACGTCCAAAGCTGGTTATTCACAAAGGCTTGGATTTGATCCTCTCTACGCATCCAAATCGGGCCCGAGACCTCGTCTGATTAGTTTTGGATCATACGTAGTATCAACAACTACTCAGACTGCCTCAATGACGGCAAGTCTGATACCTACACGCATCCTCTGAACTTTCTGTTACTTTCTCCATTATTTTCTCCGCACAAAGACCTCCTAATCTCCCATCGCAAAGCCATCTAAGCGTAAGCAAACTCCCTTGGTGCAGCCCTGCTTCGTAACCTCGTACTTTCCCAATTTCTTTGTCCACTTGTCCTAGCTACAACAACCCAAACGTCGATTGTGACCATCGGTCCATGTCCAACCGCCATCATCATGTAACGTTGATTCAATAGATTACCATGCTACTTGGAAGTTGCAGCCGACCCTGGACGTATCACAAGCCCCACAACGTGTTACTACGATCGTCGATGTGGGCATCTACGCGGCAAACCCATGCTTGGGAATCATACGATTGGTGATGAGTGAGGAGGTTGAGAAGATATGCTTTGCGTATGACCTTTACTATGCTAATCACTGCTGTTGTGCTATCGGCGACTCTGTCTACTCATCTTTCGCTGAGTATGATGCGACAAGCACATATTGGGTTTTGGGGGAGATTTCGAGGTAATGGAATGGAAATGTGGTAGTTTGAAATGGGGAGAGTATTATCTCATTATCCGTATGTGTGATCTCTAGTATACGGTTATAGTACACCTGCCAACCCCCTCCGTCGGGGTTGGGATCGACAGATACACACACAGTAGGTGAAACAATCCTGAGGAGGGTAGTGTTGAGTGGGTATGGGGACCTGATGAATGCAGCGGTTATTTAATCCTGGTCAGTTCATGCACACCATGTCGTGCGCCATTGGAATCTTTTAAGTATTGTGGAGCCTTAGGGGGGGTTTTGTACCTTCTGGCGAATCAAGTGCGAGGTATTATCGTACCTGCGGCCTCTGGCTCCTGGGTTTGGATCCTGGGGGCTGGGTGGATGTGTGCAGGTGGAGATCCCGGGATACTGTGCAGGAATCTTTAGAGGGAGGACTGGACTGGGTTGTTCTCGTCTCGAGGCTTGAGGCTGCGTTGGGAGTTTACGTCTTGTTTTTCTTTCTTTCTTTCTTTCTTTCTTTCTTTCTTTCAGTTGTCCATCAGCTTACCAACCAATCGATACCAATCAGAAAGTGTAAACTAACCTGGGGCTCGCAAGTACAGTTCCTGAGAAGGAAATGGGAGCGATGGTACCTTTCCAAGGATTGGATAAGGGGAGTGCAGTGCGGGCCTCCATACTTACCATCCCGCCAAAAGAACAACACCCCCGGTGCGGACAGCAGTACTATCTATACTTCCGCACACTTCAAGCTCAATCACAACCCACTTCTCGGTAAGTTCCAGCCAATAGCAACGGTTTTAATAAGCTGGCGGGGGAGAGCGCGGCGCCGCGGAGTCGGACTACGGATCCTCGATTCCCCAACCCCGACGAAGAAGATGGAGGTGTACCATACTATACACCAGGACCAGGCCCAGGGATGACACGGATATCAAGATAACGCTCTCTCCAGATTCATCGAAATATATTCCCGCTAATCCCCTTGTGGAAGCGCTAGCGAGGGGGATTCGTGGTAAATTAGTCTCCTCTTCGTACCTCGTAAGGCTCGTAAATGCAGTGGTGTTCTAGAAATCCCACGATTCCCGCGATACTCCGATGGGTATATCAGCCTCGTATTGGTTCCGGGACTAGGGACACCTGGATTCTCGTCGGTATAGGTCGTGGAACTTGAGGTTCAACGTGGCTTCAAGGCAGCGTGATCGTCTCGTCGTTCCCACAATTTTTGAAGCTGTTGTAATTATCGTTGCCGTGTTCTTGCAAGGTTGATTACGCATTATAGCGGCACAGCTTCGAGTAAAAGCAATCTTCAACATGTGTACCGCTATCTCTTCGCTACTACTCCTGATTTTGAACGCAATTCGCGAATCCCGCGCTCCCGTTGTATAGCTTTATTTTATATCGCCTCCCATATGGATAGAAATCCTATACCCACGAAATAGTGAAGGAGCCGTACGGCTTAGAATGCCACAAAGCCTTGAGAAGCTGATCCACTCAATCTGGACGCGCTGTGGCTGCTGCCATACCCATTTGGAGAAAAGACGTTGCTCCTTATACAATTCGGGTCTCGACATCAAGGCGTCAAGGAGGAATACGAAGGATCTCGCATTCAGCCCATGAACAAGTTTCGAAAAGCAAGTTTTACCTCCCGCGATTCCGCGATTCTTCATGACGAACTGGCGGCTAAAGGTTTTTTTTTCATGGCGAGGAGCTACGCATGCTTCTGTATTTTACCTGTTCGCTTGTCGTCTTCTTATCAGATACTCGACTGAAAAGGCTGCGGACTACAACCATATCGAGCATCGATGTTGTTTCACGCAAGTTTCCCCACCACCGCCTTCACTCATTGCGTACAAATACAGTTACCCTCACTTAAGCTCATCACTCCCGCTGTCTCGCAGTCAGGGTATTCACAGAACTTACTATAACTACGATGCCGAAAACAGGATTTTCTTCCTCTCGGTAAGGAGAGATAAGGAATGCCGTAAAGTGGGGTGTCTGCTCTACGGCAAGTACCGTGAGATCGACGGTGATGGATCTCTTGAATTCGATGTGGTGAGCTATTTTTAGATCATAGACGTCGGAGTTCCACTTCATCATCATGATGAATTGCTTGGCGGCTGACGAGTCCTATAGTAGACCTGCTGAACTTTGAGTAGATATCTTCGTCATGTTCAAGACTTCGATCATAGGGTTCGTCTTCTGGATGTATACTCTATTCTCCACCTGATGAGATTTTCCTTTACTCTGCTCTCCGCCTATGGAAGATCGAAGCAAGACTTCAGCTACATTATTCGCATTACTCCATAGCTCTTGCGGTGGCCTAAAATTTTGAAAAGAAATATTTTTTCCAGTTCAAACAGTACGATTGTTCCAGCTCTCACTCCTGTGTAGCTTTTGCGGATTGCCGCATATAATACGCAGCTGAGCCTGGTTCGGAACGGAAACTTTGGAATAGCAGAAGGTCTTTCTCCAACAAAGAAACATTGACGGATGAGCAGAAACAGCGACCCAAAGCCTTCGGATAGAAACGAGCCAACAACTTTTGTTCGAAAACTATCCCTTTTCTGCCCGCCAGATTTCATGCACTGCGAATAAGGCCGGATCGACATTCTCAAAGCCTGTTAGAGTAAGAAAAGGTTGGGTCTGGCATTATGGGGATGCACCTTTACTATGGTATGGGTAACTGCAACACACCTCCGTAACCAACGGTGAACCATGCCGCCCCGCCACGTGGGGAAAGACCTGCGGGGAATGTTGTACCGGTATAGCGCATATATAGTCAATCGCCTCCTTGCCTGTCCCCACGGACCCTCGGAACATACAACTTATCCCTTTACCTTCGATAGCAACGATTCCAAACCCCTAAAAAGATTGCCGGACCTGACGATGAAATTCCACGCTATACTTTTCCTCTCCCTTATTGGTGTAGCTATAGCTTTAGTTCCCGATGGTACTGTATAGTAAAGTCCCCAATACCACAACATCTCAGTAACAGTGAGGGACAGACCGAACAGCGGCAGAGCCACATATTTTGTCAAAGAGAGCAGAATGCAAAGTCAAAGACAGTAAGTAGCCGTAACAAAACTATCTTTTCCTCTTTCTTCAAAAAGAACCTATACTAACGGGAGGGCGCTCCAGAATGTTGTGGGGATTACTGTAGGAAGTGGATACCATGTTGCGCAGGCTTGAAATGTCAGCAGTACATTGACCCCGGCCAGCTGCCTTATGGTGAGGCAAAGTCGAGCTATTGTGTTCCTAAATAGAGAGTGGAGTGGAGTGGAGGGAGATGGAATAATTTGGATGAGGCTCAGGGTCGAGACGAGGACGAGCTGGAAGATAGATGGGTTAGGTGGGGAGTCGGTGATGCTGAGTGATATGGCCGGCGCCGGCATAGCAAAGAATTCTTAAATAGTCCTCGTCCCCACTTTATCAACGCAGCTAATCCTTCCTCCAACAAGCCAAACTCCTCACCCTCCCATCCCAGTCTTTGCCCCACTTATCCCCCTTCAGATCATCACTCTCAAACTCCTTGACAACAATCCTATCCCCAAAACAATCATCCGAATCATACAGCCAGCAAATAGTATCGCCTCTGAAAACAATCGCGTGGACTCCGTCATCGAGTAGGGTTCCATCAAAACTACTATCAACCTCGGGATTATTGGGACGGCCTTTTCCGTAGATGTTTAGACAGGTATCGGCTTTGCGGGCGATGTCTGAGATGCAGTTTCGTCTTTGGCGGTTGGATCTTGGGTGTGTGGCGAGGTGCAGATGTCGATGATATTTCTCCAGACTCTATTCGATATGTCCAGACATGAGATCCTGTCTACTGCCCTGTGCCAAATTTAGGTCACTTTTCATCATATCTCATCGCTCTCTGTGAATGACTCTGTGCAAGAAGCGGTCCACGATCGCGATGCAGGCAGACGAAACTCGCTGTATGATAATCAACTCTGAGGTTTGGTAGCGGCGCTGCACTGTCCCTCAGTGAAAGCCCCAAGGGGCTTCGAAACTTGCGAGAAGTGAAACTTGCATATCACGTCAAGGGATCACGAGCCTCCAAAAATGGACTGTAGACCCATCTCGAGATTGGACCAGAAACTCCCATCAAGAAGCTTGGCAAATTTTGAAAAAGAGCCACGAGATCCCGCTGCAGTTGCTCCCTGATGCTGCTAGGAGGTCTCAACATACCCGATCTGTTCTCTCCACTTAGACGATTATATGGCAAGCAACCAGGAGCAGTGGTATGCGTTTGGATACTTTTGAATACAAACTCAGCATTGATTTATGAGCAGACGCGCTTGATGGTGCCATATACGGTCATGAAAGAATTGCAAGTCTCTATCTACTACGAGAAACACACGGTGGTTGAAGCTGGCACTTGAGACGGCCCAAACACAGTCTGATCAGGTCAATCGGGATACTACACTTCCCGCTTTTCTTGCCCCGTTTCCCAACATGAAAACCCTCAATTTGAAAATTACAGCTGGAATCATCTCTGCAGGGCTTTTCTCCAGGGTTATCGACAATTTCCCTATATTCTCCAATACTCAATCCCTTATGCTGAGAGCCGTTGTCCATGATTTGCGCTTGCAGAAGTCAGATTGCCAGTCACGACAACGATCCGGCCATTGTGGGCCTGGTCGCCACACGACGCCCACCCGAAAGTAAACGCGACTATCTCGACCGGATTCTCAATTAAGTGGATCTCTACTGGAGGACGACATCCACGATCGGTGACGTTGATTTTGAGAATGGTCGCACTCGAGCTGCCAGACAAGATGTTCGGCGCTAGATCCATAATCACGCAACCAACTTGTCCGTAGTAGGGCCTTGTTCGGAATGGTGTAGTTCTTCCTGTCGTCGAGAATGGACAAGTCCAAAGGTTCAAATGGATATCTTTGTGTTGTCCAGGGTGGCGTTTGCGCTCTGAATGCAGGCGTTGCCCTGGTCAAGCCCAATACTGGTAAGAAATCCGCATTCAAGAGAGCTATAGCGTCGAAGGTATTCGAAACAGTGGCATTGAAAATTGATACACGTTGTGCATCAAAGATACCTAGCGGTCTGCAATAATGCCTTCAATAGCGTCGACAATTGCACTTCAATGAAGATGCACCAAAAACTAGTAGACTACCAATACACGCAAAACTACTTCAGTCTGTCTATCAAGTACGTACTACAGCTTCGAGATACTACTCTCTTCAATCTTTTAACAGACTTCGGCTGCAGAAACGAGCTTCAAATTTGTACCGGAGATAATAGCTGGGACTCGACATTGGCAACTACTACGAGCTCGACATACTCCCATTCTATTACTATGGCCAAAGCAGATGGATCGAAGAGCTTTCCAAGTGCTGCATCAGGTACTTCTACTTAAAAGGTACTTGGTTTGAGGCTGCCAATGCTATCGAGTGTTGCATGGAGAGTCGGATTGCTACCAATATTTATCCTTGGTGTGTAGTTCCACCTTTGTGATAGTCATAACACACCAAGCCTGGTTTTTTTTTGTCATCCAAGTTCACCTAACAGCAAAACACAATGGACACCCACTTCTCTGTTCCCGTCCAGTGCAGTGTTGTGGAGCCAACACAATTCGAAGGCACATGACCTAGTTTGCAGCACACAGTAAAAGGTCGTTCTTTTGTCCTCCCAGAACCTAACATCCACGTTTCAAACGACAAGCCGAGATTGTTGAAAGTATTGGTTGAAGCTTGCTACGGAGGTGGCCGGAAGGTCCCTATATAATAAGCGCCCAGCGCTATTTCCCAAATGGAACACAAATAAACAAGGAGAATAGCCACTTCCTCCAACAGAGATTTCACATTGCCGATTCTCCATCGCCGACTCTACGATATTGCCACTCTAGCTTCCGAAACGCAACTGTGCGCCGTATGCTCCAAACCAGCACCTCTCAAATGCAGTCGCTACAAGTCGATTCATTACTGCAACACGGATTGTCAGAGGAAGGACTTCAAGCTCCACACGATCATCTGCAAGGTCCACTCCGAATTCGACATAAACGCGCGACCTCCATCTCGTCTTTGTGTTCCCTGAAGCGTCCGAGATTACTGGTACCGAAGACACCCAAACTGCCAAAGCTGAGCCAAAGCTTGTAGTGATCGAAAGCGAACATCTTGAGAAGTGCGGCCACAACATGGTAGACTATACGCAAACACAAGTCGCAAGGCGAGATGAATACATCGCTTGCCAGTATGTCGGATCCATGGACAACAAGCTCGAGCCCACTTCTCAAGACCGACACATGATGCTTTGGTGCGATAAATTTTTCGTGGTCAAACAGACACCTCGTAATCCTATCATCGACAAGATTGTTCCTGGATCCAAATGGCGTGGTCCAGTTCTCTTTCAGACTGGCTTAGGAAATGGCTGTCATAATCTAACAGAGTACTGCGATATGAGCGTCCGCGACATGAAGCGTATTCAGAAGTTCTTCAAGGGATATACGCTCAATGGGCCGGGGTTCTTGTGATGACGCTGGGGCTTGCTTTGGGCGAATAAGGATCGTACATGACAGGTGATCTCTCACGATCAGAAGTGTCTCTTCACTTTACCAGTCTGGATTCCTGTAGTGCATTCGATACTTTTGGTCTGTGCCCAAGCTTCATTCAATAGCCTACAATTTCTACTTTCCCACCAGGTAAGCAGCAAAGTGATATCGAGCAAAGTTTCTCAACTAACAGCGCAGGCACATTCAATTCATTGATTATCTCTCCACTCGAAACTTCACAACCAACACGAATTTGCGCCATCTTCACCTCTTTAGCGAAAGCTAAGTGGGTCAATGGTTAATAAGTGTCAACAACTTCACTTAGGAGCCTAGTGAAATTTGGTCAGATATTGGGGTTTTTGGCACGATTGTTATATCGAGGCCCTAGATAATAGGACAAAGCAGAAGGAATACTATCACAAGATCACTTACACATCGAGATTGCATATCTATCAGCGCGCTGCTGCAAAGAATCGTGATAGCATGATAATACCCTTTTATTGTTCCGTTTGTGCCCGTGGTGATGTTTGCCCAAAAAGTAAAGTGGACAGCTGTGTCTGGTTTTGCACTGAGCAGAGCACAGGCATCTGAGTGATTTTGGGCAGCAGTAGTTTGATCCAGCCAGGTTTGATTCGCCTATTGGAAACTGGAAGGATCGAGATGACGGGCGAGGCAATTGTCGTTGTATGTCACAGGTCGGGCCGTAGTGAAGAGTTGTGTTGGTGAAGGCTACGTAGCCATCCGTTCCAATGCCATTACCACCGAATCTACATTGTGTGTCAAGAATGGCAGGTCCAGCGAAGCCATGAAGGTGGCTCTTCTCCCAATATCGCTGGCCACCGGTGTAGTGTCATTCGTTCCTGAATATTTGGAGATCAATGTTCATATAGTAGCGATGAATGGCAGGAATCCTCCAACACCATGTATGATGTTCATCATGTCGATGTGAGCATATCACAGATCGTCCCATCTCGTTTTTGCGCCCGGGAAAGTTCGTCATCTTCAATAACAGAGACATCAAGCATTAGTCTGCGTTAAGATATTCCGGCTTAACAGTATTTGCCATACTGTTCCTGATAGAATGTCAGCATTATTTGAGAGGAAAATGTGGCTAAACTTAGCATAACTTACGCTGTTCGAAGGTGGTATAAGTGCTATTTGAAGAGGTTACGTTTGCGACCCAAAGTAAGGGTGGAAAGCAAAGTGATAAGCAAGAGGGCAGAAGAAAGCATCGCTACTGCCCTATTGGATTTCGAATGCAACCCAATAACTATTTTGGGTAGTTGTGCAATCGCCCACTTATAGCATTGGGCAGAACGCGTTATATCCGCTCGCACTTTTGCACTTTGCTTGTCGTCTCGAAAAACAAGCATTCTCTGAAACTTGCCATCGAAGCTTGTTCATTTCTCAGCCTCTGAGCTCCAAAACTTTGCGACTGGCCTCTTTTCAATGTTCCATTCAATTTTGACTTGAGGATTTATTACCAAACCACAGGCGCTTGAGAAGTGTGCTGTTTGAGGGCCGTTGTCTTTGTTTGATTAATCTGGATATGCAGCACGATGGCTCATTTTTAGATTTGATGTTCAAGGACAAGTTCGTACGCATTTCTCTCCGTAGATTGTTGCACGCGGCGAAACGGCAGCAATGGAAGATTGTAGCAATGCAGCACAGCTTGAAAATTGAAGCAGCTCGGGTTCGTGGCACGCAGCCCGGTCACTACGCGGTCTTGTGGAGTAAGGATGATCAGGCCGAGTGGAAGTGTAGACCAGATACTGGAAAGAACGCGAACACGTAGACTTGCGATAAGACTCTGATTGAAAACGGGATGCAAAAGGGAAGGGGTGAAAGACTCAATGAAAGAAGAGTCGTCGTCTGCTTAGATAGATCCGAAGAAGATCCGTGGAAGATCCGAGATTTCTTGAATTAGCCACGCTTCCAGCCTTGCTCATTCCTTCGTACGACCGCATTATTTTCAATGGCTTCCGGTCATGTGTCCTGCAGATTTGTTTGCAATATTTCTGGAAGTACCAGTTTAGCCGGTTTCGTAGGCTGTGAATAAGAGCTGAATGCTCTCTTCTATCAAGTATCTACCAAATCAACCAACCCTTTTATACAGCCAAAAATTATGATAACAGGCAAACTATATCAATGAATACCTCCTATCTACAGTCATTGCTGCATATTCTCCCACTGTTGTCGCTAATTTGCTATCATTTCCCTTATATCCTATCTCCTATAACCTAATTGCTCAAGGACAATGGTTCCGTGCTGGTCCAATCCTCTTGTTAACATGGATATCTTGAGAGACTCGGGGGAAGAACTTTTCGCTCGTTCAAAATCAACCCAAGCGAAAATAGACACCCACCTAGCAGTATTATCTTCGGTTATGAGAGACTTTGCGAGCATCGGATCGAAAGGGGCGTTCTCTTTTGCTGCTTCCTGCCATTCCAGTAAACATAATGCCGGGAATTTAGCACGCTTCGATTATCTGGGAGCATACGCGTGGTTCATCGAAGAGAAGATCACTTACTGTAGTCACGAACTCTGCGGTGCTAATTCCAATCAAGCAGGAGCCTATAGCCTCACGTGATATCAAGATGATATCTCTTTTCTATGACCCATCCTCTAATTCAGCCTTCACCTTTCCTCTGCCAATATTTTACCTATCATCTGAGGGGTAAATTACCCTCTCCTCCTCCCATCCTCGCGTAATCCTTTCCCAAACTGCGTGTTGTGTAACCTTAAAATCCAAAGTTCCTTAGCCCTGATACGAAAGTGAACCCTCTCCTCTGCGAATCCTCTACTAAATCACCCTTCACTTCTACTTTACCAACACTCCAGCTCTATCGGAGATCGATCTGTTGACTCACGCCACTCTCACTTCCAGAACCAATATTTAAAGACCTTTTCTTTCCACGCATATTCCTCTTCCTTTCATCCACAAATCCAGAGCCAACATTTGACAATCCACACTCGACCTTCTCTCATCCAAGACTCTTCGACACTTACCCAACACGACAACACTCTAACACACTTTCTTCCGTCCACGCACCACCAACTACAAACCAATGGCTCCAACAACCGGAGCAACCGAGAACGAGGCCTTCCTCGTCGCCTGCATCACCAACGTCAAGGACGGCAGCGGCATCATCAAGGTAAGCAACTCCTCCAAACCCAGCTATCTCACCCCGCACCTCAACTACATTGTCCATTTGACCCTCGCTTATTCCTCAATCATCATCTTCAAGTTCCCGCCAACGACCCCCAACCAAATCTCCAGAAAACCATCGATAACTTTCTTGGGCCAAGACGTTTCTATTCCATCCCACACTCACCACCTTTACTAACCTTTTCTCCTCACAGCCAGACTGGGACAAAATCGGCACCTTCCTGAGCATGAAACCACACACCGCCTACTGCCGCTGGAACAAAATCATGAAGACAGTCAACATCTCAAACGGTGGTTCCGCATCTGGCTCCGCAGACGCCATCAACGCCACTTTTGCTGGTAATGGTGGTGGAACCCCAAAGGGCAAAGGCATCCCCAAGGCCACACCCACTAAGAAGACTCCTGTTCGCAAGCGAAAGCAGACGTCTGAGGCCGAAGATGATACAGAAGAGGCTACAACAAAGGCGAAAAAGGGAAAGAGTGGTAAGAAGGGTGTTGTGAAGGAAGAGGAGGGAGTAGAGCAGTATGTTACTGCTGAGAGTAGTCCTAAGGAGCAGAGTGGTGAGGATCATGATGGAGTCTAAGAGGCCGGTGGTGAATTAGTGGAGGGAGCTGCTGAGGAAGCGGCCGATGGAAAGACTGGGACTGAATTGACATTGTACACTTCGAATCGATGAACGGGACTTCCTGGCGATTTCGAAATTGGAGGTTACCAGGCATTTTGCGATGGCGATCTGAATTGAAGGTCTTGTCTTTAATCGGAGGTGTCTGGAGTTGGAGTGTGTCGGCTTTGCTCTTGCCATTTGCTGGATTGTGTCGAAATTCTAGAGGACACCAAATCATTCAGCATACCATTTCCTAAAATCAACAAACTCCCAATTCATATCAAGCTAGTCTGATGGAACCGTGGTATCGATGAAGCAGCAAAGTGCGTTATTGAACCTGTCGCTCATCATGTTTTGGTGCTTCGAACTGGATTCAAAGTCAACAAGCCGAGCTTGAGCCTCCAAAGTTTCTGCCCATTTTCACATTGTACAGATCGATACTAACTCAAAGCCCTGCTACAAGCCGCGCATGTGCTTGATTTCTTTGCTCCCTTCGATTTGATAAGATTGGGCTGAGGACAACGTCAATCGATCTCTTCGTTCATGGCTCTTGCCACCTTTTCAACTTTCATCGGCGGTCTCAATATGCGCTGCGCTTGGAGTGTCTCTACCTTGCCATCAGCAGATTATGGGAACATTAATCCAGGTGTGCTCTGCTGTTCTGCGCGTCCAATGATGATGGTATGCGAATTTGGAGGCAGGCGAAACGGTCTGGTAGCCAGGATCCAAATGGAAGGCTATCTGAGTATGGTGACCTCCGCGTCGCTTGTACCCTTGGCGATTAGTGATAATCTCAAACTCTCATGTCTTGTATCTTTCAACCGGCCATTTCCACATCGTCTGCCTTCTCAACACTAGCCAATGCAGGGAACTTTCTCTTCGCAGTCTCCGTTACAGCATCGACTAGAACGCTCCGTGTAGCCAACGCAGCCTCAACAGCCTTGTCCACCAACTCTTCAGAAGATACACCTGCATCACCTTTCAACCATAGCTCAGTGATTTCGTCCCTCTCGGACAAGTACCCAACCACACAAGCAGCCACAACCTGTGCATGTTCAGCTGGACACGGATCCAGTATTGTATTTCCCTCTCCACCCTTGCCTTTGGACTCCGATGGATTTCTGATGATAGCCGCAACACCACCACTGATCATGTCGACACAATCGATGCCTGCGTCCACCAATGCAGCTGAAGAAACAGTGATGCATCCTGCTAGCACACTCATCATTCCCCATCCACCTGTTCCTCCTAGGCCTGTTGATCCTCCAGACACCTCATCACCCCACCATCTGTTCTCTTCTCCTTCCAGTATCGTGATGATGACGTCGACACCGCTTTTTGGCCATCTCTCCCCTATAATCACACCGCGAAGAGCCGTTTCCAGGTGAGCGCCTAGATCTCGTTCTGTACTGTCTCGAACATATCCTCGTCGATGGCGCGTTGCGAAAGGGGCGAATTTGATGTGAGTTGTGAGTACGAGGGAGGGATTGTACGCTGCTGATCTTGCCAAAGGACGAGGTCCATGGATCGAGCAGGAGATTTTGAGGGAGGATGTCGGCGGAAGGAAGTTGCTTGTTTGTGAGATCTTGGACTTCTTTTTTGGTGGAGGAGTTTCGAGCTCCAAGTATGCCGAACCGGAGGCTGAGGGAGTTATGCCGGTCTTGAGGACTATAGGAGAGCTTGTGTCAGTATACAGAGGTAGTGAAGGAGCGATTGGAGTAGCCTACAGATTTTACGAAGTTCATCGGGCTTCCTCGTCCGTACTGGACGCTGTGACTGAAGTGATTCTGGCGCAACAAGAGTGGAAGCAAAGACCGGAGGGGCCGTTCCTCCACCGGGCCCATTGATTCTTCTTCTATCATTCATAGACGCCATTTTGTTTGGTATTGCGAATCTCTCGAAGTTTTGAAGGTTAATACCTCAGGCTCATGCACGTGAATGCCAAGCAATTTAGGGTCCACCAAAGTTTCGCGTCTCCAAGTCTTAAAAAACCTTCAACACAACAACTCCATCCAACATCAAAGCACCAATTGACTGGTAAGTCCAACGGCCTTTCTTCCATCCACCCTTTCATGATGAGAGTATACACTATCTGTTCCGGCGATCCTTATGAGCCATGAACAAACATGCATCACCATCTGACACAAATCATCAACACTGCAATTTTCTCCATACTGCTATAGCACTGTATGCTAACTCTATCACAGGTTCTCAAGATCTCTCCGACGAGACTTATCATTTTCTTATGAAGCGCAATCATCGCGCCAGCTTCCTGCGCCCACCAAACTCTCACTGAAGCTTGGTGCTGGCCGCAGGAGCTTACTAACAGGTATGCATCCATTTCCCCTCCACTCCATACACACCTGCTTCTATGATGAGCGTATTTTATTTCAAACAGTTCTGCTTCTGAATTGCATTGATGATATTTTATACCTGCTTACCTTTGTCTGATCGAGCCACACAACCATACACTCTGTTCTCACTTCTTGACTGGACTTCAGCTAACGAGAAAGAAGATATAGCTTTCACGCTCCGACGTCCGCACTGAAGACGTATCCTTAACCACTCCCATCTGCCCTGCTTGTCATATACTTTGCTTGGATTTGGCGGCGATCGTTGTCTGGATATGGACGCTGAGCCTGGGAAAGAGGATACTGCCGAAAGTGTGGGAGAAGTGACACAAGATGATGCCGACATTTATTAGACACAACGACGTATACATTGCTAATGGTAAGTTCTATCCTACACCATCCCCTTCTTTCAAGGATGAACACAGTCTATCCATTCAACGACCTATCCTGCCAAGCCATCCTCCCTATACCATACCAGTCTCACGGCTGGGATGATTGGTTGTGGAGTTGTGGGACCCTTGTATTAGAAAGGTCTCATGTCATTGTGACTTTCGTGCTGCAGTGCGCAAATGACCGTTTTGGTCGGCTGTGTCATTGCGGCCGGTGGGGAGAACTGAGTTAAACGGCTTTCTGATCTGGAAGCAATAACTTTCTTCTGCTTTGATGGTTTTGGATGGACTTTGCTGACTTGCATCATAGAGTAGAAATCTTACAGCTCAACCTGCCGTGAGTTGTGCATGATCAAAGCCTGTTCTGACATGTTTTGATATCAATTTTACATAGACCTATTGAATCAATTATAATTTTCAAGATCTTTGACACATCCCGCGAGCTGCAGACATTCGACGCCCCATTCCAAAGGTTATGGAACTGCGACTGGTCCAACGCACAAGGTCCTTGCTTTTCTCTAGATGACCGACGATGCCCTTACACTCTTGGCCGGTTATAATCGCACCAAGATCTACGCCGACTTTGTCGAGCGACACCAGAATCTAGATATCTTATAATTCGCGCCTGGTCACAATCATAACACCCACTATCAAGGAAATAGTTGGGGGATACAAACCAGCTCATGGGCTCTCAATTGGGCTATGCAACCTAGAAAAGTATTCTTTCAGTCCTCGTCGGCGTGGAAGGATGGTGACAGCGGACGTCCCAACCCTTTCTTTTTTCAAGACCTGGTATGTGGCTCGAAGGTGCGTTGAGTTGTTGCAGTGACTACTGAAGATGTATGGCAGTCTTTACCTCCATATGTTTGGAAGCCATCGTAAAATCATAGAACTATCTCAAATATACGAATAACGTATTCCACCACCGAGCTGGCCACTTTTCCTTGGCACAGCCCTTATCCACTTCAACACGCAATGTCTCAACAACGCAACGCGATAGCCGTTCAAGAAGAAGGCAGGATTGATCTCGCTCTTCAGGCCTATACCTCTGGCCAATTTCAAAGCCTACGGCGCGCTGCTGCAGCCTTCAACATCAAACACCAAAGGCTCTCTGATCGGCTCTGCGGAATTACCTCTCGATCTCAAACTCGCCCAAACTCCCATAAGCTCACTGCAACAGAAGAGCAAACGCTTTTCCAATATATCCTCGACCTCGATTTGCGGGGATTTGCGCCCCGGCTGTGTAAGGTGGCAGATATGGCGGATAAGCTGCTGGGTGTACGCGGTGGAGAGCCAGTAGGGAAAAACTGGGCTGAGAGGTTCGTAACGCGCTCAGATGAGCTTAAGATGGCCTTCAATCGAGCCAAGGATAGGCAGAGGATACTACAGGAAGACCCAAAGATTATCGGCTCGTGGTTCAAGCTCGTTGCAGATACTAAAGCCAAGTACGGCATCCACGACAAGGATACGCACAACTTTGACGAGATTGGCTTCCAGATGGGCGTTATTGGGTTAATGAAGGTCGTCACAACTTCTGAAAGACGTACACGGCCTAATTTGATCCAGCCAGGCAATCGCGAGTGGGTTACAGTTATCTAGAGTATCTGCGCCGCTGGGTATGCGACCCCGCCCTTCATTATCTACAAAGGACGCGTTCATATCTCTGCGTGGTATGAGGAGGCAGATATACCACGGAATTGGAACCCCTCGGTCTCTGAGAACGACTGGACAAACAATGCGCTTGATCTTAAGTGGTTGAAGCACTTTGACGCGCATACAAAAGCGCGTCAAGTAGGGGGTATAGACTGCTCATCTTGGACGGCCATGAGAGCCATCTCAAGCAGGATTTCAAGGACTACTGCCTCGAACATAAAATCCTAACGCTCTGTATACCACCTCATTCATCGCATATCCTCCAGCCGCTTGATGTGGTCTGCTTCTCGCCGTTGAAGTGCAAGTACTCTCAACGAGTTCGAGACTTGGCACGCCGACGCGTCTACCATATCAACAAAGAAGGCTTCCTCCCGGCCTTCAAAGACGCGTTTTTCGACGTGTTTACAGAAGAGAACTGTCGAAAGGCTTTTGAGATGGTAGGGCTAGTCCCTATTAACGCGGAGGTGGTATTGGATCGCCTTGAAGTACGGCTACGTACCCCACCAGCACCCCAACCGCAGGAGACGCCGTGGCAGTCGAAGACTCTAAGCAATACTCAAGAATTTGGATCTCAATCAAAGCTTGTACGCGAATCCTTCACTCGGTCACCAGTTACTGCGCAGACTGGCTTCTCTCAGCTTGTCAAGGGCGCTGAATTGATGCTGCACCAGAACGCTCTACTTATTGCACGAAACCACGAGCTTGAAGAGCAATTGGCAGTAATGACGAAGCGAAAATCGCGCAAAAGGAAGTGGATCCAGCAAGGTGGTAATATAGAGTACGGGACTGCAGCAGCGCAGGTAGCTGCTGAGGCGTCTGTAGCGCCTCAGAAATCAAAGAAGGCTCGTGGTAGTGGTGATCAAGAAACAGCCCGGCCAGCTTTACGGCGCTGTGGGAACTGCGGCGCGACTGGGCGCAATGCGCGAAGGTGTAAAAAGAATATTGAGATATCTTCTGAATCAGATAGCAGCACGACAGACTTGGAATCTATTGTTGATAGCGATAAAATTGAAGAGGCGTAATATGAGTTGGTCGTGCCAAGGAAAAGTGGCCGGCTCGGTGGTGTGGCCGGCTCGGTGGTGGAATACGTTATATAATAGAAAAGCAAAGATATTGTCACGGCTAGTAGCAGCTAATGAAAGGCGTGAACAGCAATCAGGTATGGACTAAATGTGATAGTGAATTACAGGTAGCTATGTAAATGGGGGCTGGGGACAAGGCCTAATTATAGGTCTTGCTGTGGCCCGTGTACTGTGGCGCCTTTTCAGGTGCTTGGACACTGTGGTTGTTCCAGTAGCCTAGCAAGCCGTCACATGGCTCGTGTACTGTGGCGCCTTGTTAGGTTCTTGAACACTGGTTGTTCCAGTAGTCTAGCAAGCCGTCACAGATATCCCCAGGTCGAAAGGAAAGGAAAGGCTAAAGATATTGCAACGATAAAGAGATAAAGTCCAAGTTGTTATGGGCATGGCCCATGGTATTACGGGACGGTAGCTGGAAAGACGCAGCATACTCGTAGCCAAAGATTGTTTAGATTCAGTTAAAGAGTGAAGGTATCTACAAACAGAGAACCTCATTGAGGTTCTCTGTTTGTAGATACCTTCACTCCTTAACTGAATCTAAACAATCTTTGGCTACGAGTATGCTGCGTCTTTCCAGCTACCGTCCCGTAATAATTCACGACTCTTATATCTTGCAAGCTTCGCTTCACTTGTTTGATACGATATTGTCGCCCCGGACCACTTGAACCCTACCGTATGGATTAGCCAAATCCAGCTATATTACTTTGAGTCATAGCCTCTGCGTAACAATACCACTCTAGTAAATAAGGAAGAATTTATAGTAACAGGTCGTCTCACGGTTATAAACTCGACACTCCAAAAATACACTTATAGGCATAGCTACAAGCCAAATGGGGTTCAGGAATTACTAATTACCTACCTAGATAAGCCGTAAATATTATTGCTAATCCTTTATCTGGTAGGTTGTCACGGTACGACCGCGGACAAGTCCTTCCCGCCGTTGGGGTGGCCCCACGGCACGTGATCAAGGCAGAACCGGAGTTCTGCCGAGGAAAGCTTTTAAAGCCTACGTGGCTTCAACCAATTCGTATCTCTTTGAGCTACGTCCTGTCGTTAAACCTGCCTGTTGGTTTGCCTGCCAGTTCGTATATAGCCTGTTGAATGATACCTGTTCCTGCTGCTGCTCCTTCCTCCTGATACCCGAACCCGCCCCGTGACACACTTCCCATACCTTCAGATCTGATTGATTGATTGATTATTTCCTACTCGGTTGCAGCCACTTATCACGCAACTATGTCCGGTCAGGAGGACTTCACCAGACAGCCGACACGTGATAAATCATAAAATCTACCACGCCCCACTTCGCCTCGTTCACTAAAACAAGACCAGCTGTCCCTTCCGTCCTCCCTCTTTTCCCTAAACTAGTATTTCCAAGTGCCCCTGGCTCTTGTCGATACTGGTTATTCTGCTAGTATATCCGTGCTATATAGATCCCAAGAGGCAATACCTCGTGTTTCGCTAACCTTTTACCTACAGTCTCCCTCCAGTACTCAACTTCGTCTGTCTGTTTTGCCTTATCCCTCAAGGCTTGTCTGCTCCCGAAATGTGTTTCCGCTTGTGATTGTTGCCTTGCACCAGATTCCTATGCGGCAGTGTACTTGGTTGTGTGATGCTGGAGACAATAGTAACCATCGTAGTCGTGATTTCGCTGTTTGAGTGTGATACTCCGGGTATGCCCGTAGACGAGGCTATCTGGTGGCTGCCGTATTGTATGGCACCGATCGTGCTATAGACCTGCCGTCTTATAGTCGGAGCCTACCTGCTGCTAGTCGCTTTCCCTACTTGCTATATCGCGCTTCTACTCTTGCCAATGCCATAACTGGGACGCAACAGTCTGGGAAGAGGCTCAAGGCTACGTCTGCTGGCTTGTAGAGAGGGGATTTACCGCCAATAGGCTCCTTCTATGCGTCCTTACTGCTTACTGTGTCGCGCACCTACTCTTGCCAATGCCATAACTGGGAGGCAACAGTTTGGGGAGAGGCTCAAGGCTCTGGGCAACAGCTTGTAGCAGGACGGTTTGCCAAGACGTTGGGAGAGGTTGTCTAGTCGTTGCAGTGGTGTGTGGTGCCGATTGTTGCACACCGGGCGTCTGGTGTTTGAGTTGTGTTGAAGGTATTGCCGTTCTAGCGGTGACTCGTCGACTCGGGGCGTTGCAGTGTCATCTGGGGTGATGGACTAGCCGGGAGATAGTGACTAGATGGTTGCTGTTGTCTTTGGTAGACGCATCGTTCGTGTAACTTGCTCGTGTATTCGTGTGCTTGCTCTGCAGTGGCCGTGACGGCGACTCTAGAGGTGCCTCCTCGATGCTGAGGGACGCGCGATGGCCTCTAAAGGCCGGAGCGGCCACTGGCAGATGTGTTTTGATGATCTTTAGATGATACTTCTGTAAATTCCAAGAATTGAGTTCTCGCGGTGTGTGCTGTATTCCACCTTCAGATTTGTGGGCACGGCCAAGAACTGTGGGAACTGTGGGAATATCACGTGACTCCTGCACGTACTATTCTCCTTTAGGACTGACTCCGTCGCACCAATAACTTCTTATCATCCAACCATTCTTTGCGAGTCTTGCCTTCCTGCTCTTCAGCCTTGATGTGATCTATAACAATGGTAGGGAATATAAGATAGGCCGTACGAGCTAGGACTTCTATACTGGACTGTAATTATACCATAATTACTAAGACAACTAATAACTAGCGTATTTCACCACTCACTTGGCCACCCCAACCACTAAATCCCAAGTCATCGTGCGATAAACCTCCCAACAATACAGCTTTTATTAAATAATTCTAACAATACATTCTTTACGTATTTGGGCATCGATTAATCTTATGACTTTGAATACCGCAGCCACTACATGTTGGTAATGCTCGCTGTCGTACGACGACTTCCTGATCTTGAACACTATCTCTAGAGCTATTTTCGCATCCCTCGACCAAGAACTGACCCTGTTGAGCTTGTAAAACGCCTCCATATGCAATATATCGTCTACGATACTGTTGCTTCTGTTTTCGTCGTTGGTTCTCTGTACGAAGCTTCCTATTCTCTTCTGCAAGTATTACTGCTGAATTCATTGCGACTTGACATCCTTTGATGAGTTGACCAATTGCTTGACTACTTGGGCTCTGAGATTGGCAATGAAGAAGATTTCGGACGAGCTGAGCCTGCTGCTCAAGCTGAGCTATCCTACGAGGAGTTTCTGACGTCCACTGTGGCGCTACTCCATGGGGTGTACCTGGTGGTGAGGGCGTCTCTTCAACACGCTGAAACCACGCGTTGGTTGTCGCTGGATCTTCGCATTTTGCACGCTGTGAATGGAATTTACGATTCCACTTCGTACAAACCTCCGGCTGAGCGTTGATGAAGCGGGATACCCAGTTCTTCCCGACTAATGACGGTGGAGGATTCGTACCGCGTTTTTCGAGTAAAGCGTTTGCCATTCGTCGTACGTCGATAATTTGGGGCGGAAATCCTCGTCGATTAAGGTCTAGGATCCACTGAACCAGAGCCTGCTCTTCATGTATTTGTAACTTTCTCTTTTGGTGGTTAGATTCGCTTCGTGGTTTACCACCTTGAAGACGAGACTGAAGTGTAGATCGAGGAATATCGTACGACGCTGAGATTTGACGTTGACTTAAATTTGGATTCGTTTGAAAGCTCTGCTTCGCAAGAAGTAATCTAGCCTCTTTTCAAGCCGATCCGGGGGTTGGTGTTGACATTATCGCGATAATTGTACGAAGGGATTAGACTTTTTGGTTGGGTGGCCAAGTGAGTGGGGCGGCCAAGTGAATGGTGAAACACGTTACTAGATTAAACTACCTACTTATTAATTATCAATCCCAAAAAGCAGATCCCAAGACATTTTCCTCAACGCCATCATCCTCCTCCCACCGACCCAAATTTCCTTGTTCTTTCGCGTGTCGCTAATTCAAGCACCACCACCGCCCATCTCAACCTTCTTCCCCTTAACACTCTTCCACTCAAACAAAAGGCTGCTAAGGAAAGACATTCCACCAACAGCAATACTCAGCACAAAAGCCGTGGTAATAGCTTTGTTATACGCAAAAATCGCTCCCACGATTTCACTAGGGGCAACCACATTCCTGAACCCCTGCGCTCCGGCATTGACGACAGTCTGGACATCGACGCTCTTCACATACACGGGAAGCTCTTGAGCAAGGGTGTTGGAGAAGATGTTCTGCGCGACCGAAATAGCTACGGCCCCGCCAATCGTGTTGAAGAAAATTGCGATCGAGTTACCGGAGGGCATGTCTTTGGCACTGAGAACGACTTGGACGGCGATGAAGGGGAGTTGGATACAAGTTCCCGCACCGAAGCCGGCGAGAAGTTGGTAGCCGATCCATTGGGCAGGGGAGGAGGTCGGTGAGAGTGTGTAGATGAGTCCGGAGCCGACAGTAAACACTGCTGTCCCGAAATAAATGAAGGGGGTGTACCAGCCTACGATGGTTACGGTTACGCCGATGATGATGGAGGCGACTGTTTGGGAGATTAGGTAGGGGATGCAGCGGATGCCGGATTGTTCTGCTGTTACGCCTTTGACGGATTGGAAGTAGAAGGGGAGGTAATAGATCTTGGAACTTTGGTTAGTGATTTATATGCTTGATGGAGTGAAGGTACTGACGTGGGTGTACAGTCCCATGGATAAGAGACAGAGCGTCAGTGCACTAGCAAGAATTGTTCTCTGCTTCATGATGTGCAGAGGGATCGTTGCATTTTCGCCGCGATAGACTTGGATGGCCATGAAGATGAAGAGAAGGAGACCGAAGCCTAGAAGAGTGCCCCAGACTTTGGAGTCTTTCCATGCGTACGTAGATCCTATGACAGATTAGATCTGCATGATTAAAAGTGAGGATAGAATACGCACCTCCCCATTGGAGTGCAAGAAGCAGACAGATGATACTAGTAATCAGGAAGAAAGCCCCCGGCAAATCCATATTCTTGATCTTCTTGCCCAATGAGATATGACCGAACTCTCGTGCTGGTGTTTTAAAGAAGAAGATGATAATGATCAGTCCTATAGCACCGAAAGGAAGATTGATCCAAAAACACCAGCGCCACGATAAGCGGTCGGTGAAGACGCCACCGAGGATTGGCCCCACAATGGAAGCAATTCCAAACATGCTAGACATACATGCCATATAAATGCTACGTTGCCGGAGTGGAATTGCGTATGCGATCATGGTCATGCCTCCTGTGAAAGAATTAGCTACGTTAAAAATATCGGTGTATCATGGTGCAGCTACCTCCATAAAGCCCAGCTGCTCCAGTTCCAGCAATAGCTCGCCCGATGATGAACATTTTAGAATTGCTAGCAGCAGCGCATAGAATAGATCCGACTTCAAAGATGACAAGGGCGACGACGTAGGTCCATTTGACATCAAAGTAGGTATATATCTTCCCAAAGCTGGGCTGAAGCGAGGTGGTGCATAGCAAGTAAGCCGATCCATACCAGCCAACATCGTCCAGAGAGTGGAACAGAGAAGTGATCTTTGGTATGGCCGTCGCGATGATGAGCTGATCAAGACCGATCAGGAACGTCGTCACGCAGAGCCCGAAGACGAGGATGAATCGTGGGAGGCCAGCAACGTGATGGGTTGTGTCCTCGACCTCTTCCTCGTCAGCTGGCGGGATGGCCTCTTTCTCCTGGATGGTTGCTTCATGTTTCTCGGCAGCATTGTCGAGCTCGTTGGTTGTCGCCAGGTTCTCGGTTTTGGATTCGAACGAATAATGGGCCGGCGAAGGCAGTGAAGGCCTGGTGGAGGCCATTGGATTTTCAGTGATTGGATGGGAAAGGTGAAGTGTGGAGAGACAAGCTGGAACAGGGAGTAGGCCAGTGTTGATCTACGAGCAGAAGCCAGGTAGAGATGGTCAACTTCAATTTATTCGCAGTCAATACTCCTTCTTCAAGTAGTCCTGCTGGTGGCTCTGATATTCAAGAATACATGGCCGGATGGTGGAAAGAAAGACAGCCGGGAATCCCATGGTCCAATGGCATCTTGGGCGTTGCGAACTGGTCTCGGGTGTGAAGATCATGTTATATCCCGAAGCTACGGAAGCGATTTGTGGGGATTCTAGACCCGCACCAGCATCAAACCGAGCTCGTGGTCAGCCTGATGGAGCTGTCTTCTGTGGCAAGGGGTATTGGACAACGGTCATCCCTGTCCAGGGTGCGCCGAGGGCGATCTCAAAGCTTAGTTACTGGCTCGGTTTTTCTACAACATGCAGCTCTATTCTGCAGGCGCACTCATGAGATAACTCTGGTCCCCCAGGTTTCAATCACGCTGCATCATCTCGTATAGATACGAATCTCGCTGTCCTTCGACTACGAACGACTTGTGCCCGGAGCCAAGATGGACATCTGTCATGCATACACATCTGCTGTTCCCCTTCGCTCTCCAAGTTTGACTTTGTTGTATCCCTGTACATTAGCTCACGCGACGTCTGAATCATTGCGATTGGAGTGGCGGTGGAGAAATCGTGCTATAGGGGCAGATGCTAGGGACTTATGAAGCAGAGTGGGAAAACACCACAACAGCGAGAACTGAGACCTTTGAAACTGAATAATTATAACGCAAATACACATCGCCTCAAGAGGGCTCAGGTTGTTCTAGGCTCGACGCGTCGCCCAGCGCGTAGAAACGAGAGATGACAATACCGTGGCCTCAAGAGGTGGTCTGGCCGACCGGACTTCATGAGCACGCTACACAACTTACTAGGCACCTTCGAAACGCATTACTCTACCTCGAAAGCGGACAGGCTCTACCTGTGCCCCCAGACCAAGTAAAGGCAATTATCACGACGATGCTGCCCTTGATTGCAAAGGCCCAAAGGAACCCCGATATGACAACCGTCCACGATCAATTACGCATTATACACACTGGGATGACTCGAGACACAAAAGAAACGGCGAAGGAGGTAGCTGGGATGAAGGGAGAACTTAAAGCTCTGAGAACAGACACACAGAAGAACATCACTATTGGTGAAGAAGCGAAAACGGCAGCGAAAGAGGCAACAGAGGTGGGCAAGACCGTTGCAGGAATAGCGAGTGATATCAAGAACAAAGGGACAAAATTCCAAACAGGCATGCCAATGAGCTATGCTGCTGCCGCTACCCGAGGAGGGTTAGCTACAAGCACACATAGCATACAAACCCAAAGTGTCAAGACTCCCGCGACGGTCCGACGTGAGATTATCGTAAACATCAGGAACGCACAAACGATCTAGAGCCTGCGCGCAATGAATCCACGCAATTTAAAAGCCCACGTTGACCGAGCCATTTCCCAAAGTCAAAACGAACATATAGCCAATCTAAAGATCATGTCTGCTAACCAGCTCAAAAGCGGAGATCTGAGCATCAGAACGGCGACAATTAGTGAAATGCAGCTTCTCAGACAATTCACGGAGGACTGGACCCACGTATTGGGAACGGGACGTCAGTACGAAATCCAACGTATGGCGTTCTTGTACATGGCATACGTACTAGTACGATGAATACAGACAAATTCGAGGAAACTAGAGACATCATCCTGCAAGACAATAAGCCGTTTATCCCAACCGCGGACATCAAATACATTGGATGGTTGACCCGGAAGACGCCAACAAAAGCGATGTCGTCGGTCATCATCGAGTTCACCAAGCCTGAGGACGCAAACAAGATCATCGATGAAGGACTGGTGTGGCAAGGGGAGATGTGTCAAAGCGAACGATACGAGAGACAATGCCGACTGAAGCAGTGCTTTCAGTGCTACAAATACGGCCACATAGGAACTCAATGCAAAGCAGCGAAAACATGTGGCTACTGTGCGCAAGAACATAGTTCTAGGGACTGCCCTTCGAAGACTGGACAGACCACACCTAGGAAAAGCGCCAATTGCCAGGGATCCCATGAAGCATGGAGTCAACAATGCCCAACTAGGAAGGAGGAACTCACCCGGACAAAGGCAGCTTACGCGAACAGACCACGGTATCACCCTACGATGTTCACCTGTGATGAAATACCTATACAAGATTCCGCCCGAGAACCTTCTGGAAGAACGAGGTCAACTACAGACCTGACCTCACGCCAAGGGCCAAGGACCAGAGGGATGCAATTATTACCTGGAAATGGACAAAAGAGGCCTGCCCCAGGAGACAAGGAGAACGAAGGACCACACCAGAGTCAAAGGCCACAAAGAGCAACGAAGATGTCGAGGAGGGCGCTTGAGGCGCTAGAGGGCAATACCCTAACATGCAGAAACACACAATACATGGAAATCGATGAGGACTCGGATCTATGAGAGAGAAGGACCAACTTAATATACTACAGTACAACGTACGCAAATCAAGGGATACCGTTATGGCAACTCTGCTCCGTGATCCAAGAGTAGCAGAATACGATACTATTGCTATCCAAGAACCGTGGCGCAACCCCTTCATGTCGACAACACACCACCCAGCGAAGAATATATTCCACTTATGCTACCCGACAACGAACGAGGAGGATGGCTCAGCAAGGGTGTGTTTCTTTGTCAACAAAAGGCTAGACCACGGCAGCCTGCAATTCGAACAGCACACAAGAGACGTCTGCACATTGAAAATCAGTATCAGAAATGGCGATCAAACAGAAGACGGGCTGGCAATACACAACGTCTACAATACGGTCCAAAACATGCCAAACCGCATCAGCTCACTGCCGACCATAAGAGCTCGATTGGAGGAACACGCGCTGGAAGAACAGATGGTATTAGGCGACTTGCACTTACACCATAGAATGTGGGGAGGAGCGCAGGTCGTACACGAAGACCGAGAAGCGGAAGAACTTATCGAAATTATGGAGAGATTTGATATGTCAAGCATGCTACAGCCCGGAACGGTAACGTACGAAGAAGGCAGCAGCAGGAAGACGATTGATATGTGCTGGATGATATTAGGCTTGATTGACAGGACCATCAGTAGCAGAGTAGACAGAGAGCTAGACCACGACTCAGACCACCTCCCCATCAGCATCATACTGATCTCTGGACGCGCTCCACGGAAATCAGGCCAAGATGCAACTGGAAACTCCTAGACTGTAAGGAGTTCTGCGGGACGCTCAGAGACACCCTACCGGCACGAAGGAGACCAAGGACGAAAGCAGCGCTAGACATGTACACGATGGAGTTAGTCAAAGCGATCAAAGATGCAGCAGCGAAGACAATTCCCCTCACAAGACCATGCACCAAGGCGAAAGAGGGATGGGACGGAACATGCTCGAGAGCATTGGCAGATACAAAACGCCTAAGGCGCATACACGAGAGAAGACACACGGAGGAGACATGGGGAAAACTACCGCGAGGCGAGGAACCACAAGACACGGACGATCGAGAAGGCGCTCCGGCAAGCACACAGAGACCGAGTAGAAATGGCAGCAAGCTCCACTGAATCTCTCTGGAAAACAGCCAAGTGGGCGCGCAATAGAGAAAGCCAGCCCCCAAGTGTGACGCCAATTATCAATGTCAAATGAACTCATTTCATTCACCTCATTTGTACTAGCTTGAACACGAGCCTCTCAATCGTGTATATATATGGGCATGCCCACGACCATCAATTCAGACTTCAGTCTGCTTCATCTACTTTTTTGACAATCAAGTGTCCAACGACCGGCAACCAGGCTACTACACCCTCGGCAAAAACGATTCTCCTTAGGGACGCCTTCTTCCCAGCACCGCTAGAAGCAGACCTCGACGATCTACAGGATGCAAGATATGATGATTGTACACCAATGCCAAACGTTACACCAATGCCAAACGTTACTGAGAAGGAGGTACTGGACGCAATACAAGCGGCGTCACCCTTCAAGTCCCCGGGACCGGATAGTGTCCCAAACAAGGCCTTGCAGACGGCATCTTATATGTTGGTGGGACACCTGGCGACAATCATGAATCAAAGCCTACAACTGGGCCACTACCCGACACATTTCCAAAGCTCGACCGCGGTAGTGCTGCGCAAACCAGGGAAGGACGACTACTCGATTCCAAAGGCATACCGACCTATTGCGCTCCTGAATACGATTGGCAAGGCCAGAGACTTAGCTACCTGGTGGAAACACACCAAGTCATCCCAAGGATGCACATGGGAGGCAGGAAGTTAAGGTCAACGGAATACGCACTACACGCTGTAATCGAGAGAATCTACAACGCTTGGAACAACAGAAAAGGACAAGTCGCTAGCCTGCTGCTCCTTGACGTGTCGGGCGCCTTCGATAACGTATCCCACAAGAGACTCCTACACATCTTCGGAAAAGAAAAGTTGATGAGAGAACAGTACGATGGATTGCTAGCTTCCCGAGCGATAGACGCACGCGAATTGTCATCGATGGCTACGAATCTGACGAGTACACGGTCGAGACTGGGGTACCACAGGGATCGCCCCTATCCCCCATCTTATACATATTCTACAACTCTGACCTTATTGAGCAATGCGACTCAGGCGACGATACTGCAGCTACAGGCTATATCGATGACGCAGCCATACTTACATGGGGCAACACAACAGAGGAAACGTGCAAGAACCTCGAAAACGCGCTAGAAAAGGCAAACTGTTGGGCAAAGACACATGCATCAAAATTCGCCCCAGAAAAGTTCCAACTGACACACTTCACAAGAAGACGCACCCGTATAAACACATAACAGCCCGTTCAGACGGCATGGGGATGCATTGCGCCTAAGACAACGTGCAAATATCTAGGCGTGACGCTAGACAGCAAACTCTAATGGAAGGAACACATCGAAGAAATCAAGCGGAAAACTACGAAAACAGTGAACGCACTGTGCTCTCTGGGTAGCTCAACATGGGGCGTCAGTCTGCTAGATATGCGAAAAATCTACCGCGGAGTAGTAGTCCCTCAGATGATGTACGCGTGCTCAATCTGGTCGAATTCAGGAATGAGGGGAAAACCATACACGAGAAAAACGCTCGATACACTTCAGTCAATCCAAGCACGTGCAGCACGAATTATCTGTGGAGCGTTCAAAGCGACATCCAGAGTCGCCCTCGACATTGAGACCTACCTGCTCCCAGTCGAACAACAGATCTGGAAACACAACACCGAAACCCTCAGCCGTATACTCACGTGCCAAGACCTCCCTAAACTGCTAGATACTCAATTCGGAGAACCAAGGTCAAGACAACGAGCAAGCTACGATAGCCCATTACACAAAATATATCGGGATGCCGAAGAGAAAGGAGCAGCGAATCTTGACAAGCGAGAGATAATCCCGCCGTTCGTAGCAGCACCATGGTGGCAAGGCATATCGCACCAAGCGATGAAGCGGCACACTCTGAACACGACTCCGTCACTAGATTCGAGGGTAATATTTGCATCTATACAGATGGGAGTAGCATAGACGGACATACAGGCGCTGCAGCAGTCTGGCCGCTGAAAAGACAGACGAGAAGCACGTATATGGGCCCTGAGACGACCTCCACGGTGTACGCAGCTGAACTTGAAGGAATAAATCTAGCGCTGCATATGGTTCAAACAGACATCGAGGCAGGAAACGAATGGAGAGACATCAATATCTTCACCGACAACCAGGCAGCGATACGCTCGCTGACAGGCCGATCAGGAGCATACATTGTCAAGCGGATTGTACAACGGATCACACAACTTCACGAGTACGGAGCTATCGTGAACATTCGATGGATCCCTGCCCACGAGGGAATTGACGGGAACGAGGCCGCTGACCAAGCCGACAGGGAGGCCACTGGATGGAGAGAAGACAGAGAGGAAGGACCAAGAGCTGATATGCCACCGGAACTGTACCCGCTAAGAACGACACTAAAGACGTGGTGCTGGAAGGTAGTGAATAGACAACGGTTGACTAGCTAGAAATCCGAGACAAAGGGGAAAGCCACGAGGAGATACACACCTAATAAGCCTACTAAAAGGGTGCTCCAGCTCCATCAAGACCGGAGCAAACGAGAAAGTGCGATCCTCGTACAGATGAGAACTGAAAAGAAAGGGCTCAAGGCCTTCCTCTTCAGCCGACGTGTCCAAGGTATCCCAGACTCTAGGTGTGACTGCCGTGAAGGGATGCAGACCGTAGCCCATAGCCCATATCCTCCTGGAATGCCGCAAGTTCCGGGACATCCGGAGAGACGAGTTAGGCCGCTTCCCAGGACGAAACAACCTCCGGAATATCTTGACTACGCACAACTTAGCCACAATAGCTATCAGATTTATGGAACAGACGCGGGTCCTTGGGCATAGTGGGATCGAAAACGCGCAGACGACGCTGAGCATTGAGGGGAGACTGTAGGTAGACGGAAGGCGAAACATGAGGCATTGCCTCTCGGAATCTAGATAGCACAGATGTACTGGTAGAATAACCGACATTTACAAGAGCCATTGGGAATTTGGAAATAGTGGTTGAGGGAAAAGAGGGGGGATCGAGGGGATAGCTGGTCTTGTTTTGGTAAGCAGGGCGAAGTGGGACGTGGTAGATCCTATCACGTGTCGGCTGTCTGATGAAGTCCCCCTAACCGGGCATAGCTGCGCGATTAAGCGGCTGCAACCGAGTAGAATAAAATCAATCAATCAATCAATCAATGAAGCAGAGTAGGAGTAGTGAGTATACAGGATGCACTTGAAGAACGGGCCCGTGGAGCGGTATATCAGCTCGAGGATGGAATCGATGAAAGAGTGAGAGTGGGAGCAGTGGTTGTGCGATAGGTTGGAGGCGAGTGAGGCCTGCCGGTACCGGTATGTGAAACGATGTAGGAACATGGAGAGGCGAGTCATAGCAGTGCCATTACGAGGGACACTGGAAAAGCAGATGTGTGAAGCGGTGGAAGAAATCGATGATGGAGTTTATGGAAAGGAGAGTGAAAGTTAAAGAAGTGGTACTTTGGTGGCTAGGCAACCAAGCTTGCCGAATTTGAAATACAAAACAGTCTCTTCAAGTATACACTTTCTTGTAGAACCAATATCAGTTTTTAGCTACAAGTTCAAATGTTAAATCGCCTCGGTTGCAAAAAGAAGAAAAAAAGGCTCAGAGTTTCCCAAAAGTTTAAACATTATTATCTTGGCATTAAGAATACGCAGACGCTTTAGAAGGGTCCAATCCTCCAGACCCTACTAAAGTGCTCAGATGGTCTGTGGACCATAATTTTGGCTAAGGAGAGCCCTACATCGATCTATCTCCCCGACTCAAATATCACGTGCATAATAAATAAGTTTACATCGCCCGTCTACTACAACTATTTTGTGGTAAGTATTGCAGTAATCTCAAGACAGCTTCACGATGCAACCACCACGCTGAGAAATGTTCCTCTTCTCACTTCCCCCCTTCGAGATAGGCATAATGGTGCACTACATCTAGCATAGACTTCCTTCCACGCCACTTGGGAACCATTAGGTCCGCGCGGCTCACAAACCTCAACCCCGTCTCTCGTCTCCACATCCATCAACGGTCCAAACCACAAGTCAAACAACTCTTGCCGTATCTTAGACTCTTTGGTGCTCGAAAATCAGTCATACATCAATACGTCCTCCTCAAACCGAATATCAAGAAGTTGTATTTCCCCGAAAGCAGGATTAAGCACGAGCCGGAGAGATGAAGGACAAGTCAGCAACGTTGCATTCTCAGCAACCAGTTCTCTAGCTCCGAGAGAGTGGTGCAGTGCGTGGTGTGGCGCTCGTATCAAGCATGTGATTGGGCATAATCTATTCTTCAAGATGATTCTCCATCATGATCATTTCCAACGCAACCTGCGCAACACCTCCACCCATATCATCAAATTCAACAATTCAATCAAGACCTGATCAACCTTCAATACTAAAAAGAGCTTCCTTGGAGTATACAGCAACAGCTCCGCTGAGATATTCGTCCCACAGCTGACCACGTTGCCTTCGAGGCGGAGGGACCAGATCTTCGAAGAGGGAGGAGAGCGGAGAGGAAACCTTCGCGAAAGGAAAATACCATCCACCATGGATCCAAGGATACGATACTGTGACGTCAGTATGAGCATCTGAGATTTTGGCATCCAGGTTGAAAATCGCTGTGGTCGCGCTCAGATGGTCCAAGACATTTGTGTGGTCGCAAATGTTATTCCGAGGCGTTTATGACCCGAGTGAACACAGTGCGCAAGACTCTTTGCGACTTATTGGTGTTCTTCTTCCTGCTATTCAAGTGATTTGGCCGACCGCGGGGACGGATGCTACGTTTTGTACCAAAAACTAATGTCAGAAGAACAATATGATGAAAACTCGTTGTTGGTGAAGAGCATGTTGGCAGAGGTCGTAGCCTGCTCGAGACTATCTCTCCACTGTACGTGGAGTGATCCAGAGCCCGGCCTCGTGATGTTAAATCACTCATACAAATAAATAAACTGGACTTGAGATCTAGTTAGTTAAATTCGAGTTCAGATTAATATCGCTAAATGCCTAGACAAAGTCGAAAAAATTCAATGACCAGGAATTCAAATCTCCGCTCAACGCTTTTTTCAATCAGCCCAGTCGAAAGTATCAACTTTATACGACCCTTCCTCAACCCAATAATTCAACATCCAAACCAATGGCCCTCATAAAAAGGTTGACATTACTTAGTCTCACCTCTCCCATCTCCTTCGGTAGAGTCCTCGAGACACCAACAGTTTCCATCACTCTTTCCTTCACGCCCAGTACCAATCTCTGCTGTTGGTCTGGCGATGCACCAACACCCATACTGGCTAAGAACTGCCAGACATGTACATCGTCTGCGTCCACCACGGATCCAGGGAAGATGTGCGGTAACGAAGGTTCGATGAGGGAGAACAAGTCTGTATACAAGTCTGACCATGCAGTCCACTCTTCTTTTTGATTGGCCGAGGTCTCGCGAAGCACCTCAGCACGCGACATTAGTACTGTGAGAAGCAAAAGTCCGATCTTAGTCAAGGCAATCAAAGGTACAGTGGTCCTTTGAATGAGCAGACCCAACAGCCCAGTGATGATGTTTAGAGGCGCGTCTCCAATGTATGCAAAGATAGAAGGTATGACTGTCTGAGCAAAGAGTTCCACCTCTTCGCGAATAGCGAGTGACGGTGGAACAAGAGGAGCGTCGGGAGTTGCGCCAGGCGTGGGTAGTGCTCGTGATATGACATCAAGCTGGTCCAGGTGAATGGTGATGATTGTGATCATAGTCAGTCGTTGATTGTCATCGATGTGACGCATCACACGCGGTATGCATTTCTTGCCCTTTGGGTGAGAGAGAATAGCAATAAATGGATGAGTGATGGGGGAGCTAGACAGTACCATTAGTTCGGATGTGTTGATGACAAAGAAAGACTTACTTCTCCACGATTGGCTCCATGACCTTGAGATCTTCCCACAATTTCTTGTTAAGATTCTGGAGTGTCTCCCGCCATTCTATGTGCCTCTGAATGCTCCCGGCGTCGTTCTCGTTCGGTGCTGGCGGGACCCGTCTTTCGTGATCTTCCATCTGCATGAGGTCGGAGTACACGTTTTCGATGTTTCGTAAGATGGTGCGTCGATCAGCAGCGGCATCGTTTAGGTGACCTTGACCAGCTCGCCGAGCAGCGCTGTTAGCACTCAGGTCACCGTCTTTGCGCTTGAAATTGAGCAGTGGTTTTGGTGTCTTCGCGTTACTGAATGAGATTTTGCCCAAGCTACCCTCAACCACCAGCTGCTTGTTCTTCGGCTTGGCCTTTGCAGCCTCGATAGCTCTCTGGACCTGTTGTTCCATTCTCTGCATGTGATTGTCTCCATGTCGCATATTGCGACGCATGCCATAGCGTCCACCAGTCTGGAATAAGTAGGTATGTGCAAATTGACTTGCTGGCTGGTGTGGATTCTGGCGACTCGCGCCCCGAATCTGAGCGTAAACCTGGTAATAAAAGTCCTCGTCCAATGCAGCCTCTGGACTAGCAGCATCGATGTTTCCAGTCGCCGTCACCAATTGCTGCAGCTGGATGCGAGTGATGAAATTCTTGTCTTGCGGTGTCATCAAGCCATTGTCTTTTGACATCATATGGATCTTGTGGTTTCGCTTCGCACGTCTCGCCTCCTCTTGCATAAAAGCCGCCTTGTCTTCCTCGGATAGGTTCAGGATTTGGGCTGCATTGGTAATGACAGGACCGTTGTAGGAAGGGCCACGTCCATGCCCCAACATTGGAGATATGCGCTGACCCTGGTGGTGCTGATGCTGATGCATTTGCATTTGCATTTGCTGCGGAAGGTGCGCAAGTGGCTGACCGGGGCCTGACAATCTGTTTGGATTCTGCAAAATGTGGCGAGGCTGTTGACCGGGCTGAGGCGGTTGTTGGGCTTGCGCAGGCTGTTGCTGCTGACCTCGTGGAGGCTGCTGGTTTTCTTGTCTTGGTCGCTGCAGGATCTGGGGCTGCTGAGCATTTTGGGCAGGCGGATTCGTGGTAGTTTGATGCTGATGTTGCTGGCTGGGATGATGAGGACGCTGCAGGATATGAGGTGGTTGGGAGTAGTTTTGAAGCTGGCCGGACAGAATTTGCTGCTGTTGTTGGGAAGCTTGATACTGCTGAGCGGTCTGTCCTTGAGGAAACCCAAATGCAGGGAATCCTGTATTCTGCTGACCCGGCAGCTGTTCCTGCTGGCTCGGCGGCGGCTGTCCACTCATCATAGCCTCAACTTCCTCCAAGCTCATCATCTGCCTGGGCTGGCCTGACGGCCCCGGTTGGTTCTGCTGCCTCTGGTGATAAGCAGGCTCTGGAGCTCTCGCTGGCGCATTGCCCCACAAACTGGCATCAGCCTCAAGCTTCGGTATGTAGCTCTCATATCCGGTCTTCGCAGGCTTCATAGGCTTCTTTGGTGGACTGGCGGGCCTCGCAGCAGGTCTGGTGGCGGCGAAACGCATTCTCTCTTCCTCTATAGCTCTTGCGACATTGTCGGTCTGTCCAGAGAAATCAAAATCCTTTCCCACGGTCGGTCCTCCAGCTCCAAAGGTATCATCGTTGAAGGCATCTCCACTATCGTCCAGGCCGTCGAATGTCTTTTCAAAGTCGAGGCTATTCAACGTCAGCGGATAACCTTGAAGATGGCACTTCCAGCACACTTACACATCGTCATCTGGAATAGCTTGTCCTTTGAGGCCAGCGAATGGATCTTGAGCCTGACCAAAACCAGGCGCGTTAGGCCGATGGCTCTGGCTGGGATCGGGGTCGAAGCCAAAGAAGGACATTGTTGGACGAGTTTGAGTGGCGCTCGGTGCTATCCAGGTTGTTGATGAGGTGAAGCGCGGGCCAACACTTTGAGGGGCAAATAGAAGAATTAGAGAGGAATTGTTGGATGGCAAGCGAGATGCAACAATGCAGCATCTAGTGCAAGGAGAAAGATGGAAGTTGATAACAATACCATAGTGATATAGGTATTCACCTTGGAACGTAATTGAAATCTCCAAGCTTCAGATTCTTTCTCAATGCCATGTCAGTCTATTTCTGAACAGCTGCTTGCAGCCCGTAGCCAGATACATGTTATTGTTACCTGACGTAGACACTAATCACTCGAAAGGGTGCACATGAAGGTGATGATTATATACATGTATTCCTCGTCGAAATCTTTTCCCCAAGTCTACCACGAAGATGAAAGTCGAAATGCAGCGACTGGACGACGCCGAATGAATTAGTACGAAGACCACGAGAGAATACCTTGCTGGATCCTTTGAGAGAGCAGAGGGGAAAGGAGAGTATATCTAGGGTAGGGCATATACAGCTCGCAATGCAGTCGGTGCCGATGCTGAAACGAGCACTACGTACTCATGGTAATATACGGGTTTAGACGATGAGCGTCCGTCTCAGCTCAAGGGGCTGCTGAATGGCTAGATATAGATCGACTTCCCCTATCCTTTAGGCTTGGTCCCTTCTAGCAAAGTGCGCCCATCTTTTTGGCCTCCTTTTTTGTCTTTATTATAGCAATCGCCATCCCCGGATTCGACAAAGGCAATGCTCGAAGGGAATCACAACCAAATCAGCTCATAGAGGAAGCCGCGTCTCCACACCTACCGGTACAAACTAACGTCGGCCTACCCAAAGCCATTAACGTCAGCTCCGAGCAAATTACGCAAGTGTCGTCCAGACATCTTGCATCTACCACTCCACCAACAATCCACACTGCAATCTGGATTCCTTCAGACGCGAAAAAGGAGGGAGGTTCACGTCGCCAAATCGCAAAATGGCTGCATCACAGAGAGTGATCCGCTACGTCGTCTTCGCCCTCTTCGTACGTTGACTTTTGTAATATCCTAGTCCCATCAGTGGCTAATAATCAGCTCAGGCGTTGATACTTCTTTTCTTCATCACAAACTCTTCGACGGGCGGCAGCTTGACAGGCACCACGCTTGGCGCTCCCATCACTTCGAAGCCAGAAACCGGCCATCTCAAATCTCCCACTGACACCGGCACTTCTCCCAATCCTCACACCAGCCTAGCTCCTGCCGTTGTCTCCGGTCCACGCATGAACGCTACATTTGTCACACTTGCAAGAAACTCGGATGTATGGGATATTGCACGTTCCATTCGTCAGGTCGAAGATCGCTTCAACAGGAAATTCAACTACGACTGGGTCTTCCTCAACGATGCCGACTTCGACGATACGTTCAAGAAGGTCACTACTTCATTGGTCTCCGGAAAGACGAGATACGGCAAAATTCCCAAGGAACACTGGTCCTTCCCGGAATGGATCGATGTCGACAAGGCTGCAAAGGTCCGCGAGGAGATGCACGAGAAGAAGATCATCTATGGTGATTCCGTGAGCTACAGGCACATGTGTCGCTACGAGTCTGGCTTCTTTTTCCGCCACCCACTCATGATGGAGTACGAATGGTACTGGCGTGTCGAGCCAAGCATCGAGCTTTTCTGCGACATCAACTACGATACCTTCAAATTCATGGCCGACAATAAGAAAAAGTACAGTTTCGTGCTCAGCTTGTACGAATATGTCGAGACCATCCCAACTCTATGGGACAGCGTCAAGAACTTCATGAAAGAACATCCAGAACACATCGTCAAGGACAACTCAATGGCATTCCTGAGCGACGACGGCGGTGCCACATACAACCACTGCCACATGTGGTCCAATTTCGAAATTGGCAACCTGGACTGGCTCCGATCCAAGGCCTACATTGACTACTTCAACAAGCTCGACAAGGACGGCGGCTTCTTCTATGAGCGATGGGGCGATGCTCCTGTGCATTCCATCGCTGCGGCGCTGATGTTGCCCAAGGAGGAGATTCACTTCTTCAACGACATTGCCTATTACCACGTCCCCTTCACGCATTGCCCGACTGGAGAGGATTACCGCATGGAGCACAAGTGCCATTGCAACCCCAAAGACAACTTTGATTGGCAGGGATACAGTTGTGAGTGGCATCGTCCATGTGCATTCGTTTGCGATACTAACAACCTCAGGTTTGACTCGATACTTCGATCTGAATGATATGAAGAAGCCCGCAGGGTACGAAAAGGAGACGTCATAGACGGCCCAGACCCCCATCCTACACAATCCTCATGCCCTTCTACCTTGTCCTTGCACCACTTACACTTTCTGTCTCCCATGACGTAAACTGGTTCTTCCACTGCAAGATAATTATCAACATATTTTTACAAGATATTGGCGTCTGACTTTTTCTGCTACAAAAGAGCACCTTGGTCCAAAAGGGATACAAAACATTTAGTTTACCGATGCCTGGTCGGCATTGTCTTCGTGCTGGTTTTGGTCGGAGTCTGGGCTGGAAAGACGAAGAGGAATCCGTATGGGGGCGATTGAGAGATTACCTTTCGCGGACTTTGTCTGTTCTGTTTGGGTTTACTTGTTGGCATATGGTCTAGAAGTGGGGTGGGTTTTTTGTCGCGATTTCTTGTACACGATAACTTTAGGGTTTAGCATGGAGTGGGCTATTCGGGCATGTTAACGAAAAGTTTATGCATGGAGAATGATAAAATATTGTTTGAATGCCTTGTGTTTGCTTTACGGTTTAGGTTCGAGCAAACAAACAAACATGGATATTGCTACGATACAGAGTTGGCGATTATCGGCATATCAATCCCGAGCAAAGTTTGATCTGCCTTCTCTACTACAGTAATCGCCACATACGAATCGCCCTGTTGTTGTGAGAAAGATTTGCGGTGGTACGAGAACGGAGAATCAACTCTGGGACGTTACACGACAACGGCTGTTACTGCTGTTTAAACTTCGACGCATCGCCTGCGTTTCGAATTGATAAGAACGATTTTCTTTTGGTTTCTTACAAAACAAAAGATACTTACACGTAGTCCCCGGATACTCTATGATTCCGTGGGCTAATCAAGGCGTTGCCAAGAGCTTGGGCCGATTTACATCATGACGATGGATCGATGACTTTTGCGAACGCAGGACATACTACGTAGTACTGCTCCTCTCTCTCCTACTCTGAAAAATCTGTGCAATCCATCTTCGTAGTACGGAAAAAGACACACAGGCTCTTAACATTAGTTCTATACTCTCTTCTTCTTTTCGTATGCCGGCGGAGTTGAATCTCCGTCACCGCCACCTCCTCCGACCCTTGTAGCATTTACACTTCCTAACCACTACATTGATACACCCTTGTTTTTATCATCATCCTTTATCTCTATATCTCTCTTCCCAAGATCTTCAACCACCCTATACCCTTTCCTCTTCTCCAAGAATCCCCAATTCCCTATCCCTATCCCTATCTCCAATCGCCACACACAATGGCCTTCCTCCGCATCCTCCCACTCCTGCCTCTGGTGGCATGGCTCTTGTACAAGTTTCTGAAGTACTATAGAATAGAGCAGTTCAAGGCTTTACCGCAGATGAAACCGGATTTGATTTGGGGACATATGAAGGGTGTTGGAAAGTATATGAAGGAGTTGGAGAGGAGTCGAAAGGGGGCACATGAAGGTATGTTTTTGCGATTTCTGTTTTGGGTGAGGGGAAGAGCTTGGAAGCGAAGGGGTTGTTTCGGTTGTCAAATTGAGGATTATGGATTGAGATTGAGATTGGGATCTAAGACTTTTGATGTTTGCGGGTAGAAGAAGTGGTGGATTGATTTTAAGGGCCTGGTATCTCATGTTGAAAGTTTTGGACTCGCTGAAAGAAGAAAGAGCAGCTAACGCGATACTTGGCAGACTACGCATTCAAGAAGATTAGCGATGATCTAGGATCGCCTCCTCTATTCTTAATCGATATGCGTCCATTGCTCTGGCCAATGTGCATCATCAACTCGCACCAACTCATGGAGCAGGTTGCAAAACCGTCAAAGGTGTTCAAATACTCGGTCACCAAATCTCCAACCATGCAGGCTTTGGAACCGCTTATTGGGCCAACGTCCATCATTACGGCCGAAGGCGAGGATTGGAAACCAATTCGCAAAAGGTTTAACCCTGGATTTGCACCAACGCATCTTGTTACGCTTCTCCCTGCTATCCTGTCACAGACTGAGAGATTCACCAACAGACTGGATGCTTTAGCGGAATCTGGCGAAGAATTCCGGCTTGGAGAGCTTTGTACTGCTCTCGCCTTCGACATCATTGGTGCTGTGGTCATGGATGAAGACTTCAAAGCCCAAACTCCCGACCAGCACTCCATAGTCCAGGAATACCGTGCCCTGACTGCAGCTTTCGATGACTCACCAGCTTTCAGCATGCCCTTCGGCTCAACAAGAAGCAAACGACAAAGACTGGGCAAAGCAGTTGACAAATCAATCAAAAATGTCGTCACTCAAAAATTCAAAGAACAGCTTCAGGCACGAAAAGTAGGTGAAGCTTCTCACAAAGACCGTTCGGTCATCGATCTATCCCTACAAGATACCGAAGTTCTCACGCCCGAAATACTACAAGAAACAGCCGATCAGGTGAAATCATTCTTATTCGCTGGACACGACACCACAAGTATCTTGTTACAATGGGCTTTCTACACCCTCTCAACCCACCCACACATCCTCACAAAACTAACAACCGAACTCGACTCCATCTTCGGTCCATCCACCTCCCCCTCCTCCGTCTCAGCCCAACTTCTAGAAAGAGGCGAAGAATGCCTGAGAAAACTCACATACACCAGCGCCATAATAAAAGAAACACTCCGTCTCTACCCTCCCGCCTCAACAGCCCGAATGGCGCCCAAGGGATCAGGCTACACACTCACCGACCCCCAAACCGGCGACGAAATCCTCCTCGACGGCGTCATCATTTACGGAAACCACTACATCATCGGCCGCGACAAAAGCGTCTACGGCGAGAACGCAGACGAATTCGTCCCGGAGCGTTGGCTAGGCGATACAGATACATCCATGGAGTCTGACACAAACACCTCTACCGAAAAAGCCAAAGGGGGAATTGCACCCGCGGCTTGGCGTCCGTTTGAACGCGGACCGCGGAATTGTATTGGGCAGGAACTTGCTAATATTGAGGCGCGCGTTATTCTTGCTTGTTCGGTGAGGCATTATCGGTTTTCGAAACGGGGGGTTGGGGCTTTGAAGGTTGATGGGGAGGGGAGGCCGGTGTTGGGGGAGAAGGGTGTTTTGGAGACGGAGGGGACCATGTATAATCGGCGACAGGTTACTGCGAAGCCTTTTGATGACATGAGGATGACTGTTAAGGTGCGAGGGGGGTGAACGGGGACGGAGTTTGTTGCTGGACAACAGGGGAGAGAGAGTGGAGAATGGGGGCAAGTTTTTTCTTGTGTGTTTTATTTGAGTTCAAATGCTATATGTCATGATTTATCGTATTCGACGAATGGAAATTTTCTCAGATTACTATTCATTTGCGTAGCTAGAGTTGATGGTACCCTCCTTGTTATTGCGATAGTTTTGTAGGGAGAGACTTCTACTCTCCCGCCGGCGAGATAAATATGTACGAGTTTTATTATGGATATTATATGTGGGGGGGTTACTAATTCGAGGAAGACTTGAGAGAGATATTAGATAGGAAGAAGGGAGGAGGAGAGGAGGAGAGGAGGGAAGGAGGGAAGGAACGATAAGTAAGGATTCTAGATATGGAAGCGAGGAGCGAGTAGCACAAGTTAAGAGAACTAAGATTTGCCTCACTGCTGACCCTACTCTCACGGGAGGAATGAGGAATCTAAACTTAACTGATGAATAGGTAACCACCTGAATCTTGACCTTATACCTTTTACTTGCAGAATGACTGATATGGCTGGATGGGCAATCACCCGAAAAAAGATTGTGCCAATTAATGCGTGGGTAAGAGTAGCTACTGGGTTCGATTCCCTGCTTTCGGCGTTGGTACGGCACCTCTCCCTGTGTGGAATGAGGCCAATTAGCTCCTTCCTCGGATGGGTACTTTGGGGGGATTATAGGTGGTGGAGGTGATGTAACACCTATAGATGCATTGTACGGAGTTAGTTGGCCTTGGGCCCCGAAATCTGGCCTGCGGCCAAATCAATTAAACAAATTCGTGCCGAATTACTATCTTCTCTACTTTCTTCATACGAATGATTCTCCGTCCCCTAGCTGGCTACTAAGAGTATCTCTTTCAATCAAGTCTCCCTAACGAAAATCGGTATCGATAAATTCCTGGCGATTTGAAAAAATAATTTCGCGAGTTATTTATCGATACTCGTGTTAATTTGAGCATCATGTACTATTTCCCATGGCTTTGTTTTTTCGCCGCGCTTATCTTCCAAACATTTCGAAATCACTCGGCGGAAAGGAGCAAAAGGGGTAATGATCGACTATTGATTGATCCTTCCAAATACAATGAACGACTTCCGTTGGCATCCGGCCAAACGATGTGAAGGGGGGTATCTCTGCTCTCATTTGCCATTTCGCCCATTTGTATCGCCAGCTTACTCCGGAGCAGAAAACAACGTGTCCCAAACGCCATACGGCTCGATATCTGCATCTGGAGTCCTCTTCCATCCAGTGCCTATATCCCAGTCCTCGGCCCACTGTGACATGGCATCGACGGCGCCTTGAGAGACCCACTGAGCGTAAATAATCCGTCTCCGCTTTATCTGGACATTGCCGTTCCATTTAGCTTCCAAATCCCCCCTCACTTTTACTCTGATCTTTTCCCAGAGCTTCGATTCCTCCTTATCCGCTGTGGAAGATCTCTGTATTCCCAGCTCTTTCGAAACCCTGTCGATATCTTCGTCAAATTTTGGCACGGTACCCGAGGGAATCGTAAGCTTCTCCATGAGCCTGACCTCGGAGAAGACAGAAGGCTGAAACTTGATTGAGAGGGCGTCGGAGAGGAGGGAGTCGGCGTTTCCTGTGCCGCCTATGCCGTGTGGGTACATGATCTCTCCCAACTTCTCGATATCGGCGTGCGTAACGATCTTTGCTCTGTTCGCTGCCTTATCAATACGCTTGAGATCCTTGTTTTCCTTTCTCTTGAGCTTCCTGGCTGGTTCTTTGAGATATTCGACCTGTAAAGGCGGTGCGATCACGCCGCCATTTTCGACGGCGTTAGTAGCGACGCTGGATAGGTACAGATCTTTGAAATTGTGGACGAGCTCGGCGATGGCCCGATGGCGATTCTGGAGAATAGCTTTGGCATGTATGCATGCTGTACATTGATGTGCCTTTCCTGTTGTTTGTTAGTTCGTACTACCAAAAACAGTTGAACATCTTGGATCAGAAATCGACATCGAAAAATTTCCGGCAAGTCAAAATAATGAGATGGCCAGAATTTCATCGTACTACCAAACTAGTCCGGCATCTTGGATCAGAAATCGATATTGATAAATTTCTGGCAAGTCAACATGATCAAACGCCAGAAATTTATCGATATCGATCCCGACTTGAGCGACTGCTATTTTATAGCACCCATGCATCCGAAGACGACAAGGCTGGACACCCTTACCGACAAAGTGGAAAGTGAAATGATAATTTGTGCATCTCACTTCGTGTTTGCCTATGCATGTGTTGATGGCCGAAGTGTTGTTGAGAGGCTTCGAGCAAACGCCACAGTGGTGGCTCAGTGCAGCACTCTTCTCGAATTTGGGTAGGTGCATGTCGGGCATTTGTGCTCGAAAGAGGTTGTGATGGTCGCGACTTGACGAGTGGTGCGATATCGGCGGAACGTGGTGTTCAAAACAAAGAGAAATACAACTGGTTGGAGGCGCAGGTTATGTGTGACAAGAGAATATATCGGCACCGTCTGTGTTGGAGGAGACTGTGATGGTGTAAATTGGAGGTGTGGAACTGTGTCAGACACCTGGAGCCTTTGTCAAGGAACCTTTGTCAAGGAACCTTTGTCAAGGAGCCTTTGTCAATTGCGTTGCGAGTCAAAAATGCTGGTGTATTGTGACGAAGATTGAGCCAGGCTGAAGTATTCGCTGATGTGGTGAAGCAATCGGCTGATGGGTATTTCAGGCTGGTCTAACGTGAGCGACGAATAGCACAAGGCTGCCAGGTGTGGCGCGCGGGTTTGCATGACATGACCTACAATTTCAAGTTTGACGAGAAAATCAAAGTGTTTTTTTGTGGGTGTACTCAATCGTAATCTTGGTGTTTGATGAACGAGTTGAGTGAAGATGGAGAAGGAAGTGAAAATGAGAGGGTGTCCCACTCTAAATAGTCTTGAACAAGCGAGAGGTCAGATGAACCATGGTTGGAAGTCAAAATGAGTTTTGGGCGTCGTACCGACTTATACGTTCTTGGTATCAAAGCGAGAGGTGAGATGAACCAATGTTGGAAGTCAGAATGAGCTTTTTGCAACGTACCGACTTACATGTTTATGCGTCTCTCCGCCCCAGTCTTACCCACGCTTTGACTCTGGTTTGCATTGTAATTTTTTTTCCCCGACAAATTTAATAATATACTGCCAATTATCCATAATATTTAGCCATAGATTGTGACCTAACACCACGCATGCTCTTAATGGTAGGAATAGTAATAAGAGCGTCTAAACGAGGGTTTGATCTCCGCAATTCCAACGACTTAAATACAAAGAGTGGCAAGATAGAGTTGAATCCATCTCCCTCTCGTATCGATTCGGTATCAATGAGTGTCGCAAGGAATTCAAAGGCGCTCAAATGTCCCGCACAACTCGAGCCCCAGCCCAAACATATGGATAGTTGCGTTGATACCAGTTGATGCTGCGAGGAATTAGTCGGGGACTGATCAGGTATAAAAACAACATACAAGCTCTTCCGACCAGCAATCTTAGGATGAGTTGCCCAAGATCCACCAAGAACAACATTGTGTTTTCCGTCGAAGAAGTCCGCTGTTACTTTTATCAGCAGTCACTTCAAACTCAAATTGATTTCCCAAGGATCAAGCTCACCGGTATAGACAGGATAAAGCTTCATGGGCTGAAACCCTTCGTGCTTTTTCAGCACACTGCTGGTCCATTCCCAAGCACCACCAAACTCTCCCTGTCCTGCAAGTTTGTTGCCATAAGGAGTGACGGGAGTCGGATGCCAGTGCTTGAAGCCTACATTTGCTGCCTCAAGGTTGACAAAGAAGGCAGATGGAGACGGTCCAGCAGAAGTGCTGGAAAAGCCGTTGACTGAACCGCCAGATGGTGGAGTCTCTTCCACTCCATCGTTGATGAGGTGACTACAAAGTTAGTGTCATCGTGGCTTGAAACATCGGACATACTCACCCATTCACTGCAGGAATCGTAGCCCCAAGAGCCTGATCACATTCTTTCTGTTTCTGGACAGAAACGTATTCGTAAATACTCTTGACCTCCTCCAACGTGGGAATGCGACCACCCATCCATGTAGCGCAGCCGACAAGTTCATCATAAGAAGCCGTGACAGGCCAGTCCAGAGCAAACTCAAGAGGGACTTTGCCAAAAACAGTCTTCACCGATTTGTCCTGAACAAAGCTGCTGATACCTGGGCTATTCTGATCACGGTTAGGAGAAGCACTGGCCGAGCTGCTAGCGGATCCTGATCCAGAATCATCCGAGGAAATTCTTGAATGATCAAAGGTCAGACCAACGCGATCCGCGAATCCCCGGGAAGCCGTGACAGCATTTTTGGACCAGGATTCTGGCAATTTTCGTGCCCCGGTTACTTGCATATACCGAGCGTAGTCGCCATTGGTGATTGCGGTGGCCTTTGCTGAGAATGCGGGAACAGCAACGCTCCTAGGAGGAATTTCGTTGTCCCAGCCAAAGTATCGCTTGGTGGTGTTATCATCTCCGACGTCTTTGATGCCAACGGTAAACCTTTGTTCCGGAATATTGAACCACTCATTTGGAACTGCCTTGGCGTGTGCTTCCCGTGCCATGGCCTCGAAGTCTGGGACAGGGGCACTAGGCGGAGGTTGGGTCTTCTCACTCTGAACTAGCATGTAGAGCAGTGTCTCGAGATGCATGGCTTCATGCTCGAAGGCGATCCAAATGGCCTTTTGCACGGCCATCTTCCCATTGGCATCACCAGAAGCATAAACTTGTCGTAATTGAGTGCGAACTCGATCTTGGAAAGCCATGATATCTTCTTGCACAGGCCATTCGTCTGAGAATTCGCTATGATCATGACATATCTCAGGGTTATCAACATCTGGGTCAATGCCGCGTTCGAAAATTCGGCGATACTCTTCCAACCCTTGTGCCGCTTCTCCTGTAGCTTTGTGGAGATGGATGGCAAGGAAGGTTGGCATGTGTCCTAAATAAAAGATGCAAGCATTCCGCAGGTTGATTGGCTTAGAGAGCAATTCGTCCTTGGGAATCATCTGGAGGGCTATTGTGTCCCAAGCACGCCAAAGATTGTCCCATTCAGAAAGATTTGGGACTGGCTTTGCCGCATATTCCTCGGGGCGCAAGGAGAATTCGAACGAAGGTTTGTGAGCCATATAGAATCCTAGGATGCAAGTTAGAGTTGTTGATAGGTTATATAGACGTGATCATAGCTTGAGGGTCCTGGCCTGAAGCAGGAACTATTTAAGGCGAGGCATGCATCCGCCACTAGCGGGGTAGATGACGTCGAGAAGACGTCGTTGATGAAATCTAACTTCAAATGGTAATAACCCACCATAATCACCAGTCTTATTCGCCCACTTTGCGCCTTGCACGAGGCTTGCAGCCTTCCACAATCGTGAGACGTCGCGCTCCGAGAACTTGTAGCTTTCTTCGATGCGGACTATTTCATCCTTGTGGATGGCCACACCATCAACCTTGACATCTTGCGTAGGAGACACGAATGCATGGTGACGTCTGGCAGATTCATCGTATTCGCCGATAACTCGCCACTTGCTCAGGTCGAATTCCTCATGTCCAAATAGTCGATTCGCATGGTGGAGACCATTGCGGATGAAGTCGTGCGTGACGCCCTCCCTGTCGTTGTAGGCATGATACACCCGATCTTTGTCCTGGCATCCATCCATGCCGATGATCATAGTGTCGCCTGGTTTCAAAATATCAGAGAAATTTTTCAAGAACTTTCCTCCTTCAGCTCTTTTGAAGTTGCCAATGCTGGAGCCGATTGAAAGGATGTTCATCTGTCTCGTAGTTGCAGTCTCCGAAGTCTTCAACCAGTCAAGGCCATCGTCATAGGTGCCATGTAGCCCGAAACATTCAACATGCTTGAATTTCGGAACGTCTGCCAGAGTCCGTTCCAGCTCGTCCTTCGACAAATCCAAGGCATAGTACTGGATATTCTTTTCGGCTCTCTCCAAGGCCCTCAAAAGAATGATAATCTTCCTCAAAGCTCTAAGGGGCTCGTTAGCTTTTGCTTATGGGTACTCTTCCCCATATTCAAGCCTCCTCACCCGCTACCCAATTCCACAACGATGCCTCCTGGCTCGATACGTTTCGCAATCTCATCGGCGTAGTCTGTCAAGACGTCGATCTCTGCGTTGGTCAAGTAGTACTCGTCTAGATATGTAATCTTTTCGAACAGCTTGAGCCCTTTGGTGTCGTAGAGAAGCAGGGTTGGAAGCGTCTTCTCTCCGCCGTCCGCGGGACGGATACCGTCTTTGATCTGGTCCAAAAGCGATTGGTCAAACGTCTCTTTGCGAATATTGATGATCTTGTCTTTGAGCGACTCGATTGGACCTTTCTTGACAATCTCAGGCTCAGGGCCCGGGCTAGATGTGCCCTCGGAGATGGAGACTCTGGTCATGATGTAGCAGTAGCTGTCGACGACGCTGTGTGAGGGTGAAAGAGTAGTCGGGATGGCTCAAGTAATAAACGTTGCTGATGTTGTACGAAGGTTGACGTAGGATGTAATCGATAGCCGAGTCGATACAGCCGGTCAATCCTTCCTGTTCAGCTAGCAAGGTAGTTTGGGGACATGGAGTCTTTGGTAAGAAGCTCAGCAAATCAGAGACATGTATCCGGAAACATAGTCGAGCGTGATGGGCTCGAGTTGTTCCCAATTAAGAAGATGGCAACAATCCTTCCACACACTCTCGCCGTTGTCGCAGCCATGGCTAGGAATCCAGACATCATCAGCTATGCTGAGTCTAATGGACCCCTCATCTCCATGGGATGTCCCGCAGAAAGTAATACCGATGAAATTCATGACGTACAGATGGACCGACAAAGAAGATGGACAGGGCAGCTTTCTTGTCCGCTATGCATCATGAGGGCTGGTGATGCAGGAACTAAGTGCAGTCACGTATGGCGCAAGTCCAACATGTCCAGCATGAGCTTGTTATTCAAGGATACAAGGATACTTGTGTGATAGGGTGTGGCAGGCAGTAAGGCACCGAGGCTTTCCGCGGTATACGTAGACAACGCGGAGGCTTGAAGGACCGTCATTTTGCGTTTGCGGGGTCCAAGTTTCCGGATGACAGCGCATAGGACCGGTAATCGTACAAGTGCTGTGCATGAACGGGCTGACACCCCCCCCCTGTCAATCTTGTCTAAGTCATGAACCTAGCAAAATAAAGCAGACTCTACCTTTACTATCACCTCATATTCTTCATTATACAGCTTCAAATGCCTGGCAAGCATAAGAACCGTCAATCATTTCGTGATCCTGAGCGGCCGAAAGGCCAACGTCTCTCTGAGCGCGAGCGTACTCAGATCCTCACCTTATACCACCTTGCAGAATGGAACAAGACCCAAATCGCTCGAAAGCTTCGCCTTGCTCGATCTACGGTTATTCTTTGTATTCAAGAAGGCTATTATACTCCTCGTAAGCCACCTGGCAGGCCATTTATGCTTACAATCCACCGCCGCCACCGTCTAATCAACCGAGCTACCCAGGATGCTCTACACCGACGAATGCCGCTTGAGCAGATTGCCTCGATTGAGGGTATTCAAGCCTGCCGGAGAACCCTTTTTCAAGCCTTTAAATGCGAGAGATTCTTCCGCCGTACCGCCGTCGAGAAGCCTCTTCTTACGGAGGCGCACCGAGCGGCAAGACTACAATGGGCAATACGTCACGAATATTGGGACTTTGAGCAGTGGAAACGTGTCCTCTGGACAAACGAGGCATCTTTTACAACAGGAGGCTTTGGCGTCATATACGTAACAAGGAGGCCTGAGGAGAAGTATGAACCTTCTTGCTTATTACCAAAGTTTCGAGGTTATTCTTCTTGGATGGCTCATGGCTGTATTTCTGGGACAACAAAGGGACCTCTTGTAGTTTGTGAGAAGGCTTGGGGCAAGGTTACTGCTGCTATATACTCTGAGCATATTCTGCCAGGGGTATATAGTCATATTCATGAGATGAAGCATATAGGAGGCTACTTTCGAGCAATATTGATGGAAGATAACGCCTCCGTACATACGGCTAGGCTTACTCAGGCAGTACACTCTCAGTACAACCTTAATAGGATGACTTGGCCAGCTAACTCACCAGATCTCAACCCAATTGAGAATGTCTGGCGGCTGTTAAAATATAGAATTGGGAGGCGCTTTCCGTACTCGGAAGCAGATGTACGACAGTATCTTGAGGAAGAATGGGCTAAACTTGAGCTAGATGACTTTATTAAGTATATAGAAGAGATGCCTGAGCGCGTACAAGCCGTTATCGCAGCTAATGGCGGCCACACTAAGTGGTAATGTATACAAAGTCTGCTTCATTTTGCTAGCTTCATGACTGAGACAAAATTGACAGGAGGGGGGGGTGTCAGCCCGTTCATGCACAGCACTTGTAGGAAGAATGACAAACGACTAGCGTAACTCACCAAATGTTTTTGGTTTTCCCTGACGATTCTCCAGGGAAGGTCAGCGAAGCGTAGGTCCCGGCTACAGTATTCAAGATGGACTCGAGAAGATCGATGCAGGTTGGATAAGAGTGTAGATTGATGCATTGTTGAAATAAAAGAGATGATGCGCTGAATAACCCTTATTCACCAGTTTATCGGAGAGTTAACGAGAAGCATGGAACCGGGATTGATTACGTTACAAGGTCAAACATCTGCAAGCAATCGAGTCGTTGGCCTTAACTAAGAGGCATCACCATCATCAATTACCGAGAGTATGTAATTAGGTGAAGACGCAACGGTCATTGCCCCGCAAAGAGGCCTGACAATCGCGGACACGGCTTTCTGATTATATATCTTGGAAATGCATATATGCATGGAGCAAACTCATTGACCAAATTCAGTTTCTGTTCTCACGTATTACAATGTAGTGCCCAGCTATCATGGCTAAATTCTTAGGCTTGCATCGTGGCGCTCTCCAGATTTAGTTCAAAAATCAAGTCCAAATCCAACACTCAAGCTGAAGCAATCTCTGTCCCAATCCCTCATCAAATTCCAAAACCTCGGAGCCCAAAATTATGGAAAGTGTTTTCCTGTCCAGTCGATTGGAAACTCCAGTGACGTCCATTACCCATCATTGCATTGCCATTACTCGTGCCCATCACCTAATTATTCTTCTCTCTTATCGACTGACGGCAGAGCAAGCCAGCACAATAGCATAAGAACGAAGAAGCCAACGCAAATCGGATGCAGGACCCAGGTCCCTGACACTTGAGCTAGCAGTCCAGTCAACAGCGGAACAACAGCTCCACCCGAACTTCCAGCACTCGAGATGAAGCTGATCCCCGTCGTCTGTAGCCGGCGAGGAAGAAGCCGTACAAACATGACTGTCGAGCATGGAGCTACAGGTCCGAGTAGGAGTCCAACGATTCCTACAGCAACCGCGTCGCCAATGACATTGGGAACCTGCCACACCAAAATCTGGAAAGCAATGGCACCGATTCCGAGGCCATAGAGAAACCTCATTTGACCAACCCTGTGGGAGAGGTGGCTTAGGGTAAACCGACCCACGGTGATTCCTCCCCAAAAACCTGCCGTCACGTATCCGACTTGAGCTGGATCGCCGTGGCGATAGTTGATCAGGAACGATATGACCCACCCAGAGATGGAAACTTCAGCACCCTGATAAGCGAATGTCGAGAGAGCGCCCATTAAGGTGACACGGTTTCGCAGAGCTTGCGCCAATAGTTCTCGTTTTCCTGGTTCGCCTGCTTCTACAGCCGGTCGGCTTGCTGTTTGTTCCAGGGCATCAAGTAGTCGCGCTGGGGCCTCTTTCTCATGGCCCCAGAATGCCCATCCTGCGTATCCGCAACAGAATACTCGAATCCCGAGCGTGAAGAAGTAGTAACGGGACCACACGATGCCATGAGAGACCAACGCTGTGGCAAGGATAGGACCACACACTCCTCCTATACCATAAGCACCATGAGCAATCCCAAGCACCACTGCAGCATTTGCAAGAGTACTGCAAAAGACGTTGTTGAGAGCCAAATTGATTGCAGTTGCGTAACCTATGAAAGCGAAAGCAACCACAACAACAGGAAAGGGCGGAGTACAGACAATCATCACATTGCCAATGATGAGAAGAGCCTCTGCTAGCATTAAAGCCTTAGAGCGACCCAGTTTATTCAAGAGGGCATCGGTGAAAAAGGCGGCGACAATGAAGCCAACTGCTTGGGTGACGAAAATCAGCGAACTAAATTTGTTAGCTCTAGCAATCCAGATGCCATGATGGAAAACATACACAATGGCATATTTGATTTCGTAGTCCTCTTGCATATAAGGAATAAGCGCACCAGGTCCACTGTCACTCATCCCATTGCCGAAATATATCAAGCAGCAGGCAAGCACGCGCCATCTATTCTGAGGAGGATTGTTCCAGCGCTGGACGAGTCCTGCTGCTTCTTCCCGTCTCGGTGTCAGCGGTCGACTGATTGTGAATTCATTAATGGCTCGCGGAGTCTCAGGGTATGGTGATTGTGTTCCCGATTGAGTAGGAGTTGGAAGGCCGTTGTACTTTCCACCCCATGCGATCTCATCGAGCTCAAGTGGGCTAGGAGCTGGAAAGCCATCCTTGTGGTAGATGGTAGGTGGATCTCTGACGCCTGCTGACGCCGACTCAATGTCAAAGTAGGCACCGAATCTGGCGGTCATTTTTCAGAAATGATATCAGAAAATAGCTGAGACGTGGAAGGATTGATGAGGGAGGAACTGGTGATAACCAAGGAGACAGGCAGCAGTGAGTTTCCTGCACAGGAAGTGAGGTGCAGAAAGATATTTCTCACCATGTAGAAAGTGGAGAGGAACAGACCAATCCTTTGGATAGCAATACCTTCTGGATCGGCCTTATCAAAGTCTCGGTAGCAAATGCGTCGAGCTCCCATCCAATACTGAGAGCAGCTGAGATATCGTGAGCTTCAGGAACCCTTTCCACAACGAGAGGCCGATAGCAGTGCATTGTGTGGTTATGGCACCGCATTAGCGGGTGGGTCTTCCCATCGAGGTAGCCAACCGTTGAGACCATCGGGAGGGCTTCCAGAGTAGGGCATATAGCATGTGAAGCCCTTGGTGTGGTCATACGTACTTGATGCTCTGCGATAAAGGCAGTGTTGCAAGCGCAAAATGCATCCGTCCATCGGCGAAGAGTGGGGCTCCGAGCTTTGCGGCAGTTCCCGTCATGCCTTGATGCCGCATCTCGACATTCGTACTCCTGGACACATGCCTTTACACGCCTTCTAGAAATTTCCCATCATGAGTTCTAATCAAGAGAAAGAGAAGAGCAAGGGAATCTCCCTTCGTAAAAAGAGAACTGGCAAGCCCAAAATCAGTGCTCCAAAGCAGATCAGCGGTCCGCTTCCATCAGGCCTCACTGGGAACGCTCCATCGAGAGCTGGGCCTGGGGGTGGACTTCCCAATGCCCCAACACCTCGAGAACGACCTCGCGACGGCAACAAGACAGCAGACCTGGTAAAGAGGAGGTATTCCACGAGGCTGGGCACAGATTGGCAATCGGATTACAGTGCGGGAGCTCCAGCAGTACCATCATTACCTCAGATTCCAAGCCAATTTGCAGTAAAGCCCCCTTTGAGAGATACGCAGTCATCTGGAAAACGGCTGAAAGCTGACCTCAAAGCTTTGGAGGACCCCAATCTGCGGCCTGAGCAATGTATGTCATTATGCCCACTCAAAGCTAGACGGCTGCTAATCCTTAGTTCAGATGTATCCATTCTGCTCGCCGATGCCACCGAAGAGGAGATTCAAAACTTCCAAGCAGACCTACTTGGAACGAAGAACAATACCAAAGTCGACCTGCAACAAAACGTGTTCCGCAACCGTACCCAATTCATTAGGATCAGTAAAGAGGCGGAGAAACTCAAAGGCGAGATGCGTATGCTTCGTACTCTTATGTCTGAGTTGACGGGCGCAATTGGACAAGCAACGACAGCAGGAGGCTCTGGAGCAGACACGGCCAAAGCACGACGAATCGCGAATCGAAGTTCGGTCGCCAATCTGGAGGCTCTTTGGAATACACACCTGCAAACATTATGGAAGCGCGTGGAAGGATCGCAAAAGTACCTCCCAGCTATACCAGGTCGGCATATCGTCTACGAATCAAGCCGGTGGGTGGAACTCAATGCTGCAACGTGGAAACCACGACGGCGCGTGCACCTTATCATGCTGAACGACCATCTCCTTGTTGCTGCGGACAAAAAGAGGCCAGAAGGAGCAATGAATGGCAAAGATAATCGTGACAAGCTAGCGCCTCAACCACTCGTTGCCATCAGATGCTGGCCTCTTGAGGATGTAAACATGGTAGACCTCGCGCCGCGATCGCAACCAGGCAGTAGAGAGCAGGCAGCCTCGTCGAGCGCTGTCAATGTTCGTGTTGGCTCGGGCGATTCTTTCACCTTTGCCACTGGAAGCAACGAAGCCGATGTGAAAATGAACCTACTAGCCACTTACCGCCGCACTGTCGAGGATCTCCGAAAGACCAAGGAAAACGAAATCCAAGAAAGAGACAAAGGGAGAAACTCGATCGGGTATCTTGCTGGACGAGATCCTGGTGTCATGCGGAATCCGGCTTTGCTGGACGCGCTAGACGAAACAAGCATACCACGATCCGACGTTTTGATTGATGTTGACGGAAAGCCTCAAAGTATTCGATGGGTGGAAGCCCAGATCGATGATCTGGACATTGATATTGCTCTTCAGAAATTTGAAGAAGCTGTCGCACGCCTGGAGAAGCTGAGGCGAATAGCAAAAGGCATCAAAGGCAATTCTGTTGCCCAGAGCATTGTCACATTAAAGCTCAACGAAAGAGCTTCCAAGCTGGAAGTGGTGATTTCGAAATATCTCAAGGAAACACACGCGTGGATAACTTCGACGAAACGAAATATTGACTGGCTTGTCCGTCTTGGTTTTGAAGATCGAGCCCGAGAAGCTTACCTCGAAGCTAGGAGTGAAATCATCAAGAAGCGAGTCAGGTATGTGTCGATTTTCTTTGTCGCATAAGAGTTTCACGCTAACGTGATTTCAGGCAATGCATTTTCGAGGGCGATCTTCATCTCTACATCTACCAGGTGTCCTTCATCTACTTCACAATCATTAAAGACACGGCTTTGATCTACCAATCCTGCTTCCCATTGGTAATGATGTCCGCATGTGTCAAATGGGCAAAAGAGCATGTGGATGATTTCAATGGGGTGCTAGAAAGACAGCTCAGCAACCTGCCGGCAGATAGCGAGATTTTTGAGAAGTGTATGGAGCGTGCGCGCATACACGCGGAGATGTTATCGGAAGCAGGCCTGGATTTCAAGGACTTGATAGGAGCTTGATAATGCGGATGTTATCAGGAAACACATGGTTTGGGTGGTTGGCTTTTTGGATGTTGCTGAAGATTCGAAGCTGGTGAGCATTTAGCCCTCTTGTTCAAATTTGGACGATGAGTCCTGGGGACGTAGTGATTATCGTCTCCTTGGTAGCTTTTCCTTTGATTCAGATAATTCAGATACCCGAAGATAAGCTAAATGCATCTTCCAGTACTGGTGTTACGCGGCGTTGAACAAGTCCCCACGTTTGGCTACGAGCTTTCTTTACATTCGGCTGCTGAAAGAGCATCCTCTCTACCAATCAGTGATCTGCCTTTGCATGTACGACTCCGCTAGACTGATTTCTGGACACCTCAGCCGAAAACCGCTCTTTTCGGTGAAGAATTATGGTCTTGATACGAAATTAATCGCATATAACTTAAGGCCTGTCTGATCTTTCTATCGATTTCGTTTTCAAAATTTTGTCGTCGTGAGGGAGAAAGAGATGAAGAAAGAGTAGGGGAAACCGCTGGCCGGAAATCAATCTATCCGACTCGTACCGTGGATGGCCTTCAAAATATCTATAGCCGCTGTTCTATTCATGTCCGTCGACGAAATTTGCGAGGTTCGGAGAGATCATCAGTAATCACTCTTGGTAAGAGACAAGCAACGGTGAAGCTGCATCTACGGGCCGATTGGGTGAATCATCGTCAAAACAGGCTTAGCACCGTCATACGCGTAATAGTAGTATCGCACCTCAACATCCCTTATCAAGAAGGCCTCCTTCAATCAACTCATCGCTCACCTCGCAATGAAACGTTCCACCCGAAAAGCCCTCCGCCATTTCCTCCTCTTCCTCCTAGTCATCTTCCTAGTCATCTACCTCACCACACCCTCAAAAAACACCACCTCCAAAACCTTCCCCTGGACAAAAATCCGCTACCAAACCACTTCCAAATCTCTCCCGCCGGCACTAGGAAAATGTCCCGATCTCGCGTCTTCCTCGAAACCGGCTCTAGTCGTCGCATCAACCACATCCGATGACACGAATTGGGTCACGCCCCTCTCCAAAAAATACCACACATGTATCTACACAGCCGACGCGCCTCGAAATCCCAATTCAGAGTTTCTACAGACACCGGCGAATAGAGGTCATGAAGCCATGACTTACCTCACCTTCATCGTTGATAATTATTTCGACATTCCAGAGGCCGGGGTCGTGTTTATCCACGGTTCGCGGTTTGCTTGGCATAATGATCATGGGGAGTATGATAATTTTGCTCTGCTAGAGGAGTTGCGGGTTCAGAGGGCGTTGGAAGAGAGGGGGTATTACAATTTGAGGTGTGATTGGAGTCTTTCTACTTGTCCGCGTGATATGAGAGCGCAGGGGTCTGTGGAGAATCGGGTGCAGGCTGTGCTTGTACCGTATGATGATAGGTCTGTGAGTGATTCTCTTATTCCCGAGGCTTTGTATAGTATTTTTGGGGATCGAGATGTGGAGGGGGCGAGGATGGGGAGGTCGGATGTGTTGAGGAGCCAGTGCTGTGCGCAGTTTGTTGTTTCTAGAGCGGGGATTTTGCAGCATGCGAGGGAGGAGTATGTAGCTCTGAGACAGTGGTTGTTGGATACGGGGCCGGGAGCGGCGACGCGGAATGATAAATATGCTGGACGGATTCTGAGTTATGTGTGGCATATTTTGTTTATGGATCGGGAGATGGTGGGGGAGGGGGAAGGTTTGAGTTTGGAGATGTTGAATCGGGCGGCGTGTCCGAGTGCTGGTGAGTGTTATTGTCGGGTGTATGGGAGGTGTGGGTTGGAGGGGTGTAAGAAGGGGAGTTGTAAGGGGCAGTATAAGTTGCCGAAGGGTTTAACGGTTTCGCAAAATGTGTCTTGATATACTGAGACTGGTCACAAAGTTGCGTTGATTTTTTTGCCCAACATAATCTTAATCTCGGGGACTTACTCACTAGGGTACGTGCTGGGAATTCCCATTAGGCAGCAGGATTGGCCTAGGGAGTCACTCTATCCGTTCTGCTCACGTCTCTCGCCTAGAAAGCATTTGATGAAAATCTAGGGTTACTATACTGATATCGATCGGCAATCATGTCTCGAACGGAGTACCGAGATTCCCAATGTATCGCGATCGCGACGATACGAAGTGAATCAAATTGGCCAAAAGAGAAACTTGGGGAATGTACCTAGTTGAGAAGGTCTTGATTGGATTCTTGCTTCGATAGCGAGGAAAAGACCCCATGAAATTCCAACAAGCAAAGTTTTTTGCTCTCGTTTCCATCATTGTGTGATTTTGAGAGACCTTAGCATGAAAAGTGCTAAAGACGGCATACGAGAATTTTGCAAATTATAAGTGTGAGATATTTTCCAAACCGAGTCCTTGGGCAACATATCGCCAGACACAGTTTGAGAGCGAGCAAGATTGATTTTTGAAGTCGGAAGGCATCGATTGTAGAAGGCAGTCATTCCATCGGCAAGTACATTGAATCAGCCGGCTAGTTTTATGGATAAAATAAAAGCCTTGAAAATTAAGTGTTGATAGCTTTCCGTGTTGAACTCGTGGTAGGTTCGATAGATCTAGTGCTGGGCAGAGCTCGTGTGTTCCCGCATTCTCCAAATCTGTCGGACTCCCTCGCTCTTCGCTGGAAGGAAAATGACCGTGGTATCTCATGGCCGAATCGCTGCCATCGTATGCTGGACCGAGCAGGCGGCGACTGATGTGGCGGAGCAGTAAATACTGTGCATGGGAGACACTTGTGCATGACGCTCCGGATAGTTGCTTTAGTCTATAAGGATGTTTTCGATTCAATAGAAGATGTCCCTTTGATCCTTCCGCAGCTCAATGGATCGGTGACTGAGAAGGAGGAGGAGGAGGAAGTAGTCTTACGAATTAAGGCTCGAAGAGTTGATCGACTGGTCGACAGCGATGTTCCGAGACTTATGGCTGATACTAGGCAGAGCATGGAGGGGTAGAGCCTACTAGAGCCATACTTCGGGAATTCGAGGGCCTTTCTCTTGAGAGACCCGGAGAACGTAATATGTGCTGGTGTTAGTGTCTGTAGGTGTATTGTACCATGAGAGCTGTGCTGCGTGAGACGACATACACATGTCGGTCCGACTGAGGGCTTGGAAGAAACCTACCTCTGTACTCAGCTTCTCTTCCCAGACACCATCAGCGTCCATCATTCAATTCTCCTCATTCATCAGCCCTCGGTCTGCCGCTCGTTAGGTCTAGGTTATCCGGACTCAACTCGCATTCCTCTGCAGTGATTGAAGGAACTGCTTCTTTTTAAGCTTCCAATCCCGTCATGTCAGTCCTCGACCCTATTCTGAGTCATGAAGTCTTTGGCTAGGAGCGTATTTTGAGCCATTGCTAAATCTGGTAGCGTAGTCAAGCAAGTAGTACGAAGAAAGCTGTGTTGCTGCATTCCGGTAGCACGCCGGCGATCTAATCTCTCAGCCCAATCCTCCGATATCAGTACTCGTGCCTGCAGGCGGATTCGAGCTATTTAGATGCTGTGGCACGCCGAGCGTGGAAGCCTACCATCATAACAATATTATCATGGTTGATATTTTGATTACACCAACTACCGGTCCACGCGAGTCTTTGTACATCGCAAATCCGCCAATACCTTTGCTGTCAAGACGACCAGCGGATACCCACTCTTGCCTGCCTCGAGGTTTCTTGGCTATATCTTGGCTCCATTGTTGAGGGAGTACGAGGAAGGTCATCAGAAATGCTTCCTGCCCAATGAAGGCACGCTGGTCTGTTAGATCAGGGCCTACCATCTTACAATCTGATGGGCAGTGTAGCGATTTGGCATAGTATATGCCAGGAAACTCGCCGACATGGATTCTCGATCACGGAAACCCGTTTCGAGAGTAAATCTGGCACCGCTTGACACTTGCCACCATTCAGACTCCATCCACAGCCGCGATCGATCTTAGTCGTCGAATTGGTCGATGCAGCAAGCGGCGGAAATCATAAATCAGCATCCGTGCAGGTCAAAGAGTTACACTATCAATGGTGAACCGGGTATTGCTGGAATCCTTTGTCGCTTTCCTGCCGCGTGACTTGCCTGCTACCCTCACAAACCGCATATTGATCGAAAGGTTTGTCGATCGTGCATTTTATAAAGCCAATGTGTTCCTCGCAGTGAGCGCGCATTATTGCGCGTGAACAGTCCTAACTCCTCAAATATATATATCCCAATTGCACCTCTATTACTTGAATCAGTCTTCAACTAACATCTGACCTCAACCCCCCTTACAACCTCATCGACCGAAACGCCTATTGTCAGAATTCACAATCACTAACATAAGCAAGGGCTGATTCTAATTGCGAGAGCATGCCACAGTCATGAAAATTTCATGGAAGCGGCTGATAATCTCACTGGCGCCCATCATTTCCATCAGCAGCGCGGGTGAAGCAGGCTTTATAGGGTATGCCACCACCTAGATCGCATATGAGTGCCACTGAGTTCCTCTTCTAGTTATGGGATAGATCCGTCGCAGCCCCGGTGTGCATATTCTTGCCAGAATATTCTCAGCTCCGCCATTTTATCATGCACAATCCCCGGAGTGACGCCGATCACGACATCGGATTGCTACGCGTCCGATGAAGCATATCTTGGGTCTCTTGCTTGGTGCATGCACTCGCGCTGCACTGAATTGCCCATTTGGAAAGACGAGGAGTGGTGGGCCACCCTGGCGACTGGTAATTTCACCCCGCGCACTTCATGGTCCTTTGACCAAGCACTTCCCAATATCGAGCCCAATGCCACTGTAGTGCGCATGAAACCTTTGGAAGTCGTGTCCAAGGTCTCAGAACGCGATTATTGGAAGAGCTGGAACACCTACGCAGAGAGTGAACGCGTGGAGAAAGAAGGCTCTACATACACGTAAGTTGTCCCCTGAAAGAATGCTCCTTTAGGAATTAGAGCTCATCGGGGCGTCTCTCTAATTCTGGGCAGAATAATATTCGTGTGCATTGGTTTACTTGTGCCAATCGGTCTCTCTCTTTTCCGCTTCTTGCCTACACCGAAGGTGCTCACGGCCAAAGTCACATCATACTTGATCACGCCAGCCACCTGGGGTACCAAGCACCGACAGCCAATAGCGAACCTTGGAATCTGTCCTACCAGAGGACAATCCCTGTTTATCTTCCTACTTGTCGCGCTCGATCTCGTCTTTAGTTTCACCAGGTATCCGGCAGAATATGTCCCATTCGACAAACAGGGAAGATACAGAACCCGCACCTCTCAAGTCATGGTGATCATGGCCAATCGTCTAGCTGCCATGTGTGTTGCCAACCTTGCGCTTTTGATACTATATGCTGGCCGAAACAACTTCTTGTTATGGATCACAAATTGGCAACGAGAGACCTTCATCCTCTTTCATCGTTATCTGGGTTACATGGCCATTGTTGGTGGCGCAGTCCACGCAACAATGTTCTTGTGCCTGGCTGTCACGTCAGGTCGATATGCGGCTGGCGAGTACAAGGAACGTTTTTGGAAATTTGGCACAGTTGCTATTATCTCATTCGCCCTGATACTGCCACTTTCTATTTTACCAATTCGGGTTCGAGCTTATGAGATATTCATCACGGTCCATCGGGTTCTGGCTTTTATTTCTCTAGCTGCCGTGTTCATTCATATCTACTTCAAGAGCAGCCACACTGGCCTTCACAATTGGGTCTACGCCGCCCTGGCAGCACTCGCATTCGACTATCTCATGCGAACACTACGGCTGTTGCGAAATGGTATCAAGAAGGCCAAGATCACGGTGGTCGACGATGATTATTTGCGGGTCGATGTCCCTGGAGCGACAGCCGAAGGTCACGCATATATTTACTTTCCAACATTGACGTGGCGCTTTTGGGACAGCGTAAGTACTTTCTAAGCATCCTGGAAACGAACCAACATACTAAAGTCTAACAGCATCCCTTTTCTATCGCGGCGTCATTTCATGCTGCCGAGCAGACGCCTGCCAGTAGAACGGTATCGCCAATGAATGAATCGGAAAAGCCGGAAGCAGCACCCGATGGCATGGAAGGATCCACCAGCAAATCGAAGGAGACCCTTACAGGCGACCCTCTGTCCGCAACGACTTCGACGGCGTCATCTACAGTAGATATTATCTCAGATTTACCAACGGCGGGCCTGACATTCTTCATACGCCGCAGAGATGGTCTTACTGCCCTGCTCGGCTCCCGCACCAAAGTGCCGATCTTGGTGGAGTCGTCATACGGCTCTCTGCACTCGCTTCGGGCTTTCCCAAATCTCATTGCCATTGCAGGCGGTGTTGGCATCGTCACAGTCCTTCCTCTGTTGAAAGTTCACCCCGGTCGGACGAAGCTTTACTGGGGACTGAGAACTCAAGGACTTCTCGGTGCGCTGACAGACGACTTGGGAGCAGTTGACAAGGAGGTCTTCGTCAGCCAGCGCATGAACGTTCGCGCTATCTTAGAGTTAGAACTCTGTGGGGATCGTGCCAAGGGCGCAGTTGTGGTGGTCAGCGGTCCACCGGCTCTGGCGGACGATGTACGGGCTGTCGTTTCTGACCTTGGGATGAAGAAAGATGCTTGGCCGGTCAAGCTGGTGGATGAGTCGTTCGCGTGAACAACGTAGGACTTGGGCCACATGATCGAAGGTAGACAAAACTTTGGGGAGCAGATTGTTCTCGGCTAGATGATGAAGAGGGATGGACATTCCGACGCGACATTGCTTCACGGCGTTTTTTAATATCTTGAGAGCAAAACGGTCGGGCTTCAGTCTATTGTGAGATTATGTCATTTCATAGTGTATTTTTGACATTTCGATCTGTTAGCACAATCGGTACTACTTACTTAACTTCAGACTCATCAAACCGTGGGTCCGAGCGAGAAGCTCTCTGTAACGACATCCCCTCCGCACTTACGACAAGAACGAGGGCGAAAAAGCCGAAGAAAAAAAAAGGGGGGAATCGATTGGTAAAGTATCACAACTTTGTGCGAGGATCGATCTGCTAATACAAAAGCTAGAAGCCTTAAGCTTTCTCTACTCGTAGGTTCCGTACACGATGGAGACTAGAAGAAAGATCGAGCATTGTCAGGATGACGGAGCTTCACGCCAATAGCCTACTCCTCGACCTCCCTCTTGAGCTACGTCCACATATCTTGGTCGAGACCGTCGATTTTTCAGTCCCAATCCTGCTGCCGGGGCACGATGTCTTCCAAGAATTGAGGAAAACTAAACAGGAGGTGAAAATTTGGGCTACAAAGCTTCGAGAGGTCGATCCTACGATGCGGGCTGAGCTCGGTTTGGTCGAGACGCGATGGAAGCAAAAGCTGGAGATACTTTGGGAGGACATGTTGGAATCCTTGGGACTTGGATCATCCTCAGGCAGGTTCTACAATCCAGGTCAGATTTTCCAGATCCAAGAGCGGCATCGATTAACGGCGCTACAGTGTTCCCAACCTGGGAGAATCTTAAAGCCAGGGAATTTACGTGGCGCACTTTTGATTTGAACCTCGTCGACGTGAAGAAGGAACTTGCTAGGAAGATTGTGAGCCAACAACGAATGGCTCAGATTCAAGCAGATATAGTGAGGTTGGTGAAGGTGAAAGCGGCGGTCATGGTCTTGGCGTGCAGAGAGATCGAGGCGCGTTGTAACTGGGCCCTTTCCTCTGAGGATATCACTCCAGGACGACGCGCCATGGAGAAGAAGGCGCTATGCAACATACGACACTGTGTTGCGATTCTGAAACAAGTTCAGGATTCTACGGACGGATTCTTCGACGAACTGCCGTGGGTTTTGTTTGTGTTACTGCCTTGAATTTAAACCCGCTGTTCCACATTGAAAAGGCCAGAAATTCATCGATCACGACTGGGGCCAAGGGACTGACTGCAAACGCGTTGTACATTCGACTTCGAAAGAACTTGGATAAATAGATTAGAGGTTGCGCAAAGTATAAATCCCTTGTCAAAGAATAGGATTGGCCGCCATTGCTTGGGTACGAAAACCTACACTCAGCTTGGCGAATGCCGGGCAACAGGTTGAAATAGGACACAGATACAGCGAACCTCCGCTCAAAAAATATGGAATGGCTCGATTAGGCCTCGCGCCTCCTCTCGCCTTATTGAGGGACTCATGTCTCTTCCTCGAGAACTTCTGCCACTATCGTCTTGTTGGTGGTCGACTTTCGGCACCACGACAATTTCGGATGCGGGGATGGTTGTCAGTGGGTAAATGATTCGAAGCCAGCCGCTACTCTATAATTCTTACTGCACAATGTCTTCGCTTGTTGGATGTGCAACAAGCTGAAGATGTGGAATTCGTTGAAGGCTTGTGGAAGAGAACGCTCGAAGAGATGTGGAAGCAGAATATTTCTCGAGTGAGCCAGTTTACTTGGGGAGGAATTTATGCTGTTCTATCGACCTATGAGGTGAATGATGGTATGGGGTGAGCCGTTGGCAACGGCGACGACAAAGCGATTTTTTTTAGAGTAGGCTTCATCAGCCGGGTCACTTGAAAATTAGCTGCCAGAAATTTCGAAAGCAATCTCTGATTTCAACACACATCAACACACGTCAACCACATCAAAAAACATCACTCAACAACGACTACAAACGAAAGCTGGAGAGAGCAATGTAAGTCTCGCCGCCATTCTATTTGCTGTATGGGGTGCTCAGCTAACATTTACAGCACTCTCACTCACCCTGCCATGGCTCCAAAGGCCAAAATGAAAGCATCTCAACCTCCCAGCAAAGTGAAAACCTCTCGATCTTCCACAGGAAGAAGCCCTCTCGATCTCCCGACATGAAGAAGCCCTCCCAATCTTCCGACAAGAACAAAGTCTTTCGACCTTCCAACAGCTTCCGGTTCCTCGACCTCCCGCGCGAAATCCACCAAGAGATCTTCTCCTACACCTACGAATCGGACACGCACATAGATCTCCTCGAAGAGCTACGAAAGTCCCACACACCATCCTTTTGCAACATCCCATCGCTGCTCAACCCCTGGTCTTTCTGGCCCTCGGCCTTCAAGAAAATGTGGATTTGGTCTCGAACTCTCGAAGAAGTCCATCCGGTCATCACCAGCGACATGAGATTTGTATTCAAAGCTAACAAAAATGCCATGCAGCGTTCGTGGAGCAATGCCATTAACACCCTCACACTTGGAGTTCAGGAGACAGAAGGATTGTGCAGGCGCGGCACATTGGCGAATAGGCAGGGAAAAGTAAGAGGCATGGCCCTTCAGCATCGGCTTGAATCAGAGTACAGCTCCGAAGCTGTTGGTCTTGGGAAAGCCTATAGGTTGATTGCCGGTCTTCCGAGCAGATACTCGATGTCGAACAACGGACGCCTGGAATTTGAGCTCAGAGAGAGGGTCCGCGAGCTCAGTGGCCTGGAGGATATAAGCGAGAGCTTGCTAAGGCTATTGTGGAATCATGATTATTCTAGTTAGTTCAGTGCCGAGTGGTGTCATTATGGAAAGGAACGAGAATAGACGATCGTAATGGCTTTGCGAGGTACAGACATTCTTCCTTCAACCCATTGGCAATGTTCGCTTACCTGGATAATTTGAGTACGTGAATCTTGTTCACGCTATCTTACAGGGCATCGTACAACACGAACGATACAACGCAGAACACCATAACATCAATTCGCCGACCGAGTGATGAAGATACAACATTACAACCGTTTCCAAAACCGCATCTGCGCCTTCAGTACCACATGTGCCCCTGCACTATCATATTCGAAGTCAAGACTCGTCCAGGTAAATTCACATACCATCTCTCAACTGATTTCAACGGCTGACTAGTACACAACATCGCTCATCATGCCAACGTCGAACATGAAAGCCGCTCACGCGCCTAGCCGATTCCGTCTCCTCTCCTTCCCTCACGAAATTCGACAGATGATACTCCTCTACACTTTCCCTTCCGACCATGACGACCTTTCAATTTTCCTACGCCTTAGCGATTCGGCTTGCACAATCTATAACCCGTGTCTATTATGGTGGAATCATGCAGTGATGTAAATAGACTAGACAGACAAACAGACGGACAGACGGACTTGGGACAACAGGGGGGTCTAGATGGAGCAGATCTCCACCAATCAAGGTCCAGATATTGGCTTAGCATGTCTGTATAGCGCTGTTTTTGGTAGTGGGTGCGGAGGTAGTGGATTTTGGCGTGGATTTTAGCGAGGATAGTAGACATTGGCGTGGATTTAGCAAGGAATCTACGCTAATATCTTCGGCTTTGCAAGCGATTGGTTACTTTGAATATACTGAAAAATCCAGCTCAGGGGCAGCCAAAAACCTTGCCGGCGTGGACCTTAATATTATGAGTTATCGAACCCTCCAAATCGCTCAAATTTGAACATCTTTTCAATTGCGTTACAACAATGCCTGCGCCGGGAGGACGAGGGCGAGGTAGCTCTCAAGCCTCTCAATCTCAAACTCAGCGTTCTATCGCTTCTGGCCGTGCCAGTACTCAACCTTCTATATTCGATAATTCATCAACTATCCTCGGCGATGATGAGGCTATCGATTCTGGCCTAGTCACCGGTAATAAACGCAAACGGAGAGTCACAAAAACCCGGAAAGTTGGCAACCACACAGTTACCTTTACCTCAAGTGAAGGTGAGCCTTCTGCCGATAACCAGAATCCAGTATCACAACCTTTAGATAATGTCTATATGCGCAGAACCTACAAAATCGAGGGTATCAACTACCGCCGGCGGGATGACATTGTCTTGAGGCGTAAGAGGAAGAAGAAAATTACCTCTATGATCTGGCAGAAGGACAATAACGGCAAACTTCGAGGGTTTGCAATCGCGCATCCCACAGAACCAATTATCCTCTACTATTGCTGCTACTGCAATGTTGAGAACGGCGGGAAAAAAAAGTCTCCATTTACCCTCGATATTACCCACGGTCATACTCACGCCCTTACTCATTGGCGCACCAAAGAAGGCGTTATATCAATGGTAATGAGATCCCAAAATGCAACGTGTTGCAGCAATTGGCGGACCAGGCGGCCAACACCAAAGTTGTAAACGGGATGCGCAAACTTATTTGGCGCGATAATTTTGAGCTCTTCAAGTTGCTCCTCATCCGCTGGATTGTGTATTGTCATATCGCCATCTCGATGGTAGATAACCTCTAATTCTTAGCCTTTTTAAAGCATCTGAACGCGCCATATGTTGCATATTTGGCTGGGAGGTACACGGTACGGAGCTGGGTAATGGCTGAATATGCGAAGCGTAAAAAATGGCTCCAGCGAGATATGAGGAGGGCAAGGTAAGTCGATCTTCTACTCGCGATTTAGGTACTATACTAACGCTCATAGAGATCGAATATTCACTTAACCTTTGACTTATGGACCTCTCCAAACTCCTATGCAATTATTGCGGTCAACGCTCACTACATTGACCACCAAGGGCGGCGCCAGATCAAGCTTTTAGCCCTCCGTGAGCTCATTGACGAGAATTCAGGCGAGAATATGGCGACGTTGTTACTCCGGGTCATCAAGGACTACAAAATCTGGAGGAGAGTTGGCTTCTTTGTGACCGATAATGCGGCTTGAAACGATGTCTGTATCGACATTATACTGCGTAGGCTCTACCCAGAAATGACTAAGGAGCAGAGAGGACGTAGGAGACTGCGCTGTATCGGTCACATCATCAATTTATCAGCCCAAGTCCTCATATTAGGTGACGCTGCGGAGAAGGACTTACGCGATTTGGATCCCTACAACCTCAACGGCGACTTCTCTTCAATTGCAGCTGCCTGGCGCAAGAAAGGAGTGATTGGCAAGGTCCATAACATAGTGAAGCACATTCGGATGACGCCTCAAAGGCGGCAGGAGTTTGGGCGGTGTTCGAGTACTGTTGTATCCTTGGCACGACAGGGGTCGTGCAATGTATACGTCTTGAGGATACCGTTCACAGTTCACAAGACATACAACAACAATCAGAGACATCAATACAGAGACATCTTTTCATAGTTATTTCATACTTATTTTATTATCATTTCATACACGTGTACAAGCCGAACCAACACTGATCAGTGGTTGCAAGGCGACCACAGATTAGCAAGATTCTAATTCAACGTACAAAACTTCTGCAGTGCAGGAGACCATTGTACAACCCACAAAATCGTGTTGCACAAAAGCGATTCGAGATCTAGATCTTATCTAGAACGAAGTCAACGATCTGATATCCGTCCGGACCAAACAGATCAACCAATTTCCATACGATGACAACTCCAATCGACGGATACCAGGACAGAATCCCCGAGGCTGAAGTAGGACCATCAACAACTTCAAAAGGGAAGAGCAGGCAAAGACAGGATCAAGAGGAAGAAGCCGTACAAGATGGATCCAAACCACCGTCTCTTTTTGAGATTGCCAACGAGTTAGAATGCTCTATTACCGTCGTTGGCACGGATGTGGATACAAGGTACTGGTTGCAAGCGTGCGACATTCTATCATGGCCATCAAAATCCCAGATTACAACATATTTTGTGCAGAAACTGTGCGAGATTAGGAAATCGCCAGTGGTACGAAGAAGTCTTCGTGATGCATTGAGGGAGAATTTTGAGGGATGGACAGGCTTCCAGTTCGAACAGATCAACAAGACATACCTAAGGGTACTGATCCAGTTGTGCGAGGATCGAGGGATCCCCGTACGAGAACAGACAACGACAGTAGCAAAGATATCCTTTATCATTACAGATTCAATTCCTCCGACCCCAATTGTGAGTATACCGAGTGTCCTAGAGCACGGCTTAAGCCCAAGGGAGTCATACAGAGCGCCAGATGCTCCTTGGAAGGAGACTCGATCCTTCAAGATCAATCCTACCCCAGAATTCAGTACCCTCACGATTCGCCCCAAGGAGTCTCTCAATATAGACGAATTCTTTCCACAACAAGCAGAACTTAATATTCAACAGGCAAGAGAGGCAGATTCCGTACGAGAAAGATCTCAAACTGCAATCTCTCTGCAGGAACAGCAAAATCCTGAGAGAGAACATCCTCAATTAGTAACAGAACAACAGCCTCAGCAGCAACAACCTATAGTTCAGGGCTTTGTACGACCACAACAGCAGCACTTGCAACCCCAAAGGCTTGCGCAGCAACCTGGCTATCCCCCAAGAGCACCATCGCGTCCACCAGAAAGAACCGCGCAAGGATTCCCAGATGGAGGGAGAGGAGGACGTGGTATGCCCCCAAATCAAGGCGGGTTTGTACAAGGACCAGGTGACTGGCAGGGAGGAAGATATGGAGGTGAAGGCAGCGGAGAAAGGTATGGAGGTGAAGGCAGCGGAGGAGGCCTGTACGGAGGAGGCCCATACGGAGGACGACCACCAGAAGAACCACTAGGAGGACCACCCAGAGGACCACCAGGGCCACCAGGACCCCCAGGAGGAGACAACTACGACCTACCACCTAGCCAGTGGTTCTACAACAGCTTGTGCGACCCCCGGTCAATCCTAAACTTCCAGAAAGCATGGAAGAAGAATAAGAACTACACGGGGGAACCGTACGATATCTTTAAAGATAAGGTCAAGCTGTTCATCAATGCGTGCAGACGGCTCCAGATTCCTGAAGATCAATGGCATGCAGTCTTCCAAGATATCCTATCTGGCGGAGCAGAGACTGACGAGATTTCAATGCATTCAAAGAACTGCACGAGGCTTTACTTGAGAGGCGATGAAGCCACATAATATACAGAAGATTGACGCTTTAACATGACCCCTTAATCTCTCTCTCTGAAACGCCAATGTACGGCAACTGACACGGCAATCTTGTCAGAGACATACTATCTTGACAATGTCCGTACAAATATGACATGGTATGAAATTTATCGGGTCATGGATGCACGATTCAATACCAGCTAGAACCATGCCCTCTACTACCACGACTGGACAACAATCACCTTTACACAAACAAAGCCAATTCACCCCGATAAACCACTTCCTGAAGTTCTCCAGATTATGCTTGATAAGTTACAGCTTGTACAACGAGCTCTTGGCGCCAACTATCAGCACGAAAGCCATCTTACTACCGCAATCACAAACGCCTGTGAAGGTGTTAGGGAGTTGGAATCAGCATTCCTCCGTACGTCAACCTCGGTAGAAAATATGTTTGCAGATCTGAAGGCAGCGCTACATCTTTCTCTCAAAAGAAAGAATACAAGACAATTCATTGCTGATGAAGAGAACTCACGCGAAACCGATTAGATGTTTACGGACAGGACATATCGCGAAAGGGATCAGGCACGGAAATTCCCCCAGAGGTTTGGAAATTCTACATTGAGCGACGATGCCGCCGTTTGGAAGAAGACATGGCCAAGATCTGGCGATGAGGAGAAGTTGTATAGCAAACCAGGATGGCAGAGGTTCTATAAGAAGCCATTCTTCCCAAAAGGTACGCTCCTCTGGATCAAAAGGTCGCTGTACGGACTGGCGGAATCAGAATTGCATTGGTTCAAGACATATCATTCTCACCATGTCAAGAACTTGGGAATGAAGATCTCGGCCTACGATCCATGCCTCCTATTTACAACATCAGGACCAAAGGATTTTGGTGTCACAGGCCTTCAAACAGACGATACGTTCAGCTTTGTTACCGCCGCTTTCTCGCAGAGAGAGGAGGAGGAGCTAAGCAAGGCTACTTTCCGTGCAAAGGGAAAGAAAACCCTCGCACCAGATCAGCCTATTGAGTTCAATGGCGGCAGGATTTGCATGGAGGGAATGGACATCCTGTTTATACAGAAAGGCCAGTTAAACCGACTTGACATTATCGACCCTCACGCAAAGGATGCACAGCAAAGGTACGTCGAGCAACGTGCCAGAGGGGCATATATTGCATCGACATGCCAGCCTGAGGCGTTATACGATCTCTCTATTGCTGCACAGATTAAGGAGCCAACGGAGAAGGATATTGAGAAGCTCAACGTACGAATTCAATGGCAGATGGACAACAAGGAAAAAGGACTTCGTTATATCCCTCTTAACTTTACACAAATGAAGCTATTTGTCTTCACAGATGGATTTTTTGCAAATAATAAAGATCTCAGCTCCCAGCTGGGGTTTCTTATTGTCCTAGCTGAGGAAGTTCGCCGTACAAAGAGTGAATTTGAGATTCAGGGCAACATCATCCACTGGAGCTCAATCAAATGCAAGAGATTCACCCGTAGTGTGCTAGGAAGCGAGCTGTACGGGATGACAGCAGGATTTGACAGTGCAATCTATCTGAAGTGGAACAACACAAAGTATGAATTCAATGAGTGACTGCATAACCCTCGAACTGAGTGAAAATGAGGGCTATCTATACAAAGAGAGTGTACTGACGTAGGTTCTGACACCGCAGAGATACCGAGCAAATAAGAGTGAGAACAAACAGGTTTTGAAACGACTTTGAAACCGTTGGTGTTACCACCATATTGCAACACAATCGCCCTCAGTACGACCCTCCAACAAGTTACAACATACCTACAACTGCCACGGATTCCGCTTATCCTATGCTCGGACTCAAAGTCATTATACGACTGCCTTGTGAAACTGGGAACCACCGATGAGAAGCGACTTATGATTGATATCATGTCTATCACGGAGTCGTACGAGAACAGGGAGATCTCTGAAATTCGAAGAATCAGCGGAAAGGATAATCCAGGTGATGCTTTCACAAAGGAGAACCCTAATTCTGCCTTAGAAAAGCTCATTTCAACAAACAAGTTGCTTGTACAGATGAAGGCTTTTGTCGATAGATCTGGAGATCTTGGTATTAACTCTCAAAAATAATTGCCAGTGCGGATGGTTTGTACGGAGATTTTCTATTGTATTCATACGAGTATGGCAGGGTAATACTTATCAAATTCATTACTGCTGCGTTACCTTACAAGAAAAAGGATGGATTGGATTCTCATTGTACGAACGTTGGGAGGCGATGCCACACCATGATGTCGGGCATCACCACAAGAAAAGACTCCCAGTGTTGTATCCTTGGCACGACAGGGGTCGTGCAATCAATACGTCTTGAGGATACCGTTGATTAGAGTCGTTGAGCATCGCACACATGGTCAGAATTCACCTCTAGCTTCATTTGCTACCTTCCAAGACGAACCTTCTGACACTAAAGCCTCTTCTACCGGCCCACGGGTTCCTCGCACACCAAAGGAATGTCTCAGCGGAGAAGTCCACTTTTGGAGTGACTGTGACCACATTGTGGAATGTATTCGCCCTCCCAACTGGGTTGCAAATCCGGCAAAAAAAAGTAAGATTGATGGAGCCATCAAAAAGAACAAGAAGTTGGTAGGCATCATCAAGACAGTGAATGAGAAAGCAGTTAAGAGACTCAAAAACGATGCCTCATTACCATCGACTGCGGCACCAGAGCATATCATGGCAAACGCTACGTCTATCCACATCCCTCCCACTGAAGAAGTTGCTGATGTTGAGCCAGTTCATATCAATGCATACTACTCTTCAGTGGTAGAAGCCCTGGGTAACCCTATTGCCGCCGCATTCTCGTCTCAAATCACCATCCATTCCAATATCTGATATCTTGCTTCACAAACAAGCATGGAATACCCGGAATAGGAGTGAGGCCGAAAGATTCAAGAGTCTCGCTGAAGTTGCGCTGCCAAAGAAGTGGAGATTGGCGTAGTCCGTACAATGCGCGAAGGAGCAATAGGACACCATTGCCTGGGAAGCCATCAGGATATCTGACATACACAGTTTCGTTGATATAAGCGTTGATGTAGGCGTTGACAATATCGTATTGCCACATATCGAGTCCGAACGCGGCAATGAGGGCCATCATGAAGCGAAAGATTCGTGCAGCGAGGGTTGTTGCTGCAGTTTCTGCCATGGTCGTTTGAAGGTCACCTCTTACACAGAGACGTGCTTTGAATTTGGTGACATAGCCGTCAGAATCCGATTTGTACGAGAATCCCACATCATTGGCAATGGTAGGATGTCAGGATCCATGTCGGAGGCAGCCAAAGGCTTGAATTTACCTGCTTTTCGGAGGTGATTGAATTCCTTTTCTGAAGCAGCGATGAATTGTTCGGCGTAAGGACGACGAACCATTTGATGCCAGTACTTTGGAACGGGAGGCATGTCGCTAACATGAAGCCTGGTAGTGGACGTAGCAAGAGGGAGGGCAAAGTTGAAGCCTACAAGATAGCCGGACAACTCATTGACAGCAGTGATATGAGCCTGATGACGAGTCCTCTTCCCAGAAATGATGTTTCTGATGTCAGTTTCAGCACCAACTGCGGTGTATTCCTCAGAGAACTCTGCAGTATAGGAGGTTCTAGCAGTGGGAGCTGATGATAGTACTGGGGAAGGAGATTGTACTTGACTGGGTTCAGCTTCATTTTCTCCGCTTTCCTTCTCATCATCGCTATCCTCATCAGATTCTCTGTCACCGGATTGTTCTTCGTTACTTTCAGTGTCATAGGAGTCAGTGGTTGACTCTAAAGGTAGAGTGACAGATGGAGTTGGTGATGGAGATGGAAGCTGAGATTGAGGTGCAGGAGCTTTTGGCGAAGATGATTGGGCAGGAGAGAAGGGCTGAATTGGTTCAGTTACTGGAATTTCACCAAAGTTTGGTGGAGTGAACTGAAAAGTGTCAAGTAGAGACTCTTCTATTCCATCGTTGAGTGAGGGTAATGGCTGCTGGACTTCAATAGCTTCTTCAACCTCCATGATGATGCCCAACTCTACTTCGGAAGGTTTGTAGAACTTGGTGGAGTCAAAGGTGACATCTCGACTTCTGACCACTCTCTTTTGAGAAGGAACCCAGATTCTGAAGATGTTTGATGAATCGTAGCCGAAAAGGTAACCAATATGGGTGCGAGGTTCCATTTTGTCGAGTTTAGCGAGGCGATACCGTAGAGGATAGGCTCTGCAGCCAAAGATTTCAAGATGTGCAAGATTTGGTTTATGGCCAGTGATGCATTCGTAGGGCGTTTTCCATCCAAGGCGCCGAGTTGGCCAAAGATTGAACAGATATGCTGCACATTGAACGGCATCGGACCAGAGATTGTGTGGGAGTTTTGCGTGTATTATCATTGAACGAGCGATACGGCAGAGAAAATGTCCTCCTTTCTCAGCCCCTCCATTTTGGGCTTGAGTGTGTGCTGCAGAGGATTCTATTTTGATGCCGTGTTGAGCAAGGAATGAATTGAGGCGTTGAGATCTGAAATCATCAGTTTGAAGGAATCGGATCTTGTAACCCATTGACTCAATGAGCATTACAAACTCGATGATTGCGTCAACAGATTGGTGCTCTTCCCAGTGATTGGTGACTATGTGGTAGCCAAACGTATCACATACCAGATGAGTTGAGTAGCGATTGTGGCCAATAGAGATTCCATGATGGACCATATCTACTGACACCCTCTCAAATGGGAGTCCAACAGCAACATCAGTATGCCCAAAACGTCTTGAGACCTTTCTTTGACCCTTGGCTAAGGAGCAGGACTCACATTTGGCATGATGTGGCTTGTGGTTGTTGGTTGTGATGTGTACACCTGTGGTATTTGCTTGTAGTTTTGTCAACGCCGCAGGAGAAACGTGACCAAGCATCTCATGCCATTCAAGAGCTGTTGCTTTCTTTGGCGGTCGAGATTGTGTTGTTTGTGAGGCTAGGGCTGCAGCAGCAACACCTTTGAAGCCAGTAGCGAGAGCAGTTGTCTCGAAATCGGCTGGAGTGTCATTGGGATAACATGTCGGTAACGCAGTATCAGGTGATGTGATGGCGGATAGTCAGCTTGAGGATTCCCTGGCGATGACCCACATTGGGCCTTCTCTCTGAAAGATAACGAGTGGGTTGTCGTTCTTGGTGATGCGATTGAGGCGAAGATTGACATCAAAACCTTTGTCAATCAAGATAGAGAGAGAGATAAGATTTGTGCTGAAGCCTGGAGCACAGATAACCCCAGATAGCACCAGGAAGCTGGGACCATTTGGCGTAGTAACCGGCAGTTTGACAGTGCCCTTAGATACAACGTGAGAAAGACCAGTGCCGGAGGTGATAGTCGATCCTATTGGCATGGTGGATTCGGCCGTGTAATACTGGAGGCTGTTGGTAACGTGATGAGAGGAAGCTGAATCAAGATACCAGATATTGGAATGGATGGTGATTTGAGACGAGAATGCGGCGGCAATAGGGTTACCCAGGGCTTCTACCACTGAAGAGTAGTATGCATTGATATGAACTGGCTCAACATCAGCAACTTCTTCAGTGGGAGGGATGTGGATAGACGTAGCGTTTGCCATGATATGCTCTGGTGCCGCAGTCGATGGTAATGAGGCATCGTTTTTGAGTCTCTTAACTGCTTTCTCATTCACTGTCTTGATGATGCCTACCAACTTCTTGTTCTTTTTGATGGCTCCATCAATCTTACTTTTTTTTGCCGGATTTGCAACCCAGTTGGGAGGGCGAATACATTCCACAATGTGGTCACAGTCACTCCAAAAGTGGACTTCTCCGCTGAGACATTCCTTTGGTGTGCGAGGAACCCGTGGGCCGGTAGAAGAGGCTTTAGTGTCAGAAGGTTCGTCTTGGAAGGTAGCAAATGAAGCTAGAGGTGAATTTTGACCATGTGTGCGATGCTCAACGACTCTGAGACGTCGTGTATTGCGGAATCGGGCGACCACTTTGTCAATGTGAGGTAGTTCAAGGCCGTCGGAGAGGAGGTTGTTCATGATAGCCTCTTGAAGGTCTGACCATTGGCTGTCATACCTACGGACTGCTGTAATGAAGTCAAAGATAGGCTGTTCATCTTCAACCTGACCAAGATTTAGTTTGACCGCTTGACCATGGGTGAACACCCATTTGTTAATCCAAGTATCGACGTCGCTGCCTTTGGGACCAATGGAGTTAAGGTACTGATATTCGCGGCGAACCTCAATTTTGAGGGCGCGATCAGTAGGGCAAACATGCTCCTTTAAAGATGCCATGATCTCCTGAACTGTGTTGCAATCAGTAAGATGTCCTGCGTATGCAGAGGAGACGTTGGCGTAGATTTTTTTTTTCAGCTCCTTCATTTCCTTAACTTTTAAGTCGTGCTCAACTTTTTCAATCTTGAAAACACCCAATTCGTACTCAAACTCCCACCGTTTTGCCGCGTTGTCAGGAATGCCAATTGTTGCTGGCGTAAGGCCAACGTCGACGGGTAGTGGGGCCCTTCGGAGGTACAACAGAGGTTGCTCTATATAGGCTTGAGCAGGGGGAGGGTTCTGGGCTTGTTGAGATGGAGTAAGAGCAATAGGTTTGGGCTCAAAATCTGGATCAATGTATTCCCAAAGATTGTCGATAATTGCTATTTGACGAATCCAATCGCGGAAGGCGTTCCACTTTGTAGGGTCCGAAAGGAAGATCTCAAGGGAGTCTACCTTGAGCTTTGACGATGCTAATGCAGCTGACATCGTCATGGTGGTGGGTGGGGGTTGGGATCTTTTCGTATATTCCGAGAGGATGTTGGATCGATGGCAGAATCGTCGTAAACACTGAAAGATGGGCTTAATGGGACTAGCGTGTATGGGGTTTGATAGAGGAGGTTGTATCAATACACGGCGGTGAAACCAGAAAGGGTAAGGTGTGTTTACGAGGGTAGGCAAGCCGGGCTCATAACTCTTGAATGATACACAGTGAAAAGATAAAGATTTAGGATTGCATGAGGTTCAAAATGAACCGGTGATCGAGCGATAGTTATACAGATGTGATTGCTTTGAAATCAAAAGACGGGTACATGATTCCGACGGCTGTATGCCACCGATATTCACTTTGCGGCTAACTGAAATTATGGTATCATCCAACAGCGGCTGTATCATCTAACAGATACCGTTGATAGTTCACAAGACATACACAACAATCAGAGACATCAATACAGAGACATATCTTTTCATAGTTATTTCATACTTATTTTTTTATCATTTCATACACGTGTACACAGCCGAACCAACAAGTACAGTTGCGAGCGAGATCAAGTGGAATACCTACGATGTAAGTTCAGAATTCTCGCGATATTCCCACTTTTCGAGCGTTTCAGCCAATTAGAAGGCTGCGATTGCAATCTTATCAGATCTCCTCGCCGCAACCTAGAACTATTCCCTAGCTAATATATTCTTTCAGCTCATACAATCCAACGCAACACGATGGAACTCGTACTTTGAGTCTATCAATCGCTTCCTCAATTGTCGCAGCCGTATTGAGCTGTTCTGTAACACCCATATTCCTACCCAGCCTCGTTCAAAGGGCGTCAACGACGATAAACTGCTCTCTACCGATTGGAACCTCCTCGAAACACTACAATCTTGTCTTCAAGTCTTTCATGAAGCCACGTTAACCACTGAAGGCAACAGAGGGTGCCGAGTTCTTCGAAAACGGTACACTACAATGGATAAATTGAGGAGGAGGATCTCGTACTTTCAAAGCAAATTTGAGGATGCTTCTAGCAGATCTGGTCATCCCCATTACGGGATATTGGCCAAATGGTGTACGGCTTCTCACACCAAGATCTCTGAATATTGGGAAAAAAACTTCCGAATCTCCAGCTTACTTTGCTGCCATTCTGCTGGATCCTGCGCGAAAATCCCTAGGGTTTGAGCGTAATTGGCAAGATTTCAATGAGCTTTATGATATCAAGGTCAAGAAACCCGTCACCAAACTATGGGAAGAAGAATACAAAGGCCGCTATTCTACAGGCGGTGATCCCCCAATCGACTCTCTATTTGCATTACGACGAGAGCCGTACAGGCCTAGTAATGAAGATGACACTCAATGGGGTTCATTTGCGTCTTATGATAACAACTACTGGCACTCGGATGACGATTTCGAAACCTCAACGGCTCCCCGGGTTACTGATCGCTTTGAAGATTACTGTGGTTCTAATTTAACGCCTACCGACGCCCTCATTTACTGGAACAATCACTATCTTATTGAGCCAGATCTCGCGAGGTTTGCGTATGATATGTTGGCAATACCTCTGATGTCTGACGAATGTGAGCTTAAATTTTCGAGCGCCAAACACCTTATATCTGACTCTCGCAATCGGCTCAATATGGACCTCATTGAGGCCAATGAATGTCTCAAAAACTGGTTTGGAAGGCCTCATTCTATTGATGACATTACCCTCGATAAAGCTGTTGTTGAAGAAACTGTTGACCTCAGCCCTGAGGCTCAAGGTGAGCGCGATATCGATGACGAGATTCAGCGCAATGAGGCTGGTATTACATTGGTGATGCAGAATATCAAGGTACAGTTCAATGAGGATAAAGTCTCTATTCAAAACGGATGCACTGAAGAATCCAGCGGTGAAGAGGATGGTTGCGAAGGCATTACTATCGTAAATGGTGAGGTTGTTATTGAGGACGATTGGGACTTGTAATTTATTGTATACAATTCCAAAACCCCTTCTATCACCACCTTCTACAGTGACCTTGGCAGACACGACCTTGGCAGACAGATAACAGACAGATATCCTTGGACATCTGCATGTTTTAGGTAGACAGACCGGATATGGCTGTCGTATCTGTGTCTGTCTAGTCTATTTACCTCACTGGTGGAATGCCTATACGAAGACAAGGAGGTGGATCGCACAGCTGGGCCCTCTCGATGAGGCCATTGCAGACGATTTGAAGTTTGTTGAGAAGATCTGCTGCGGAGAGCTGGAGACAATCTGGCAGAAGATTACCGAGCACTTCCTGGGTGACATAGAGACGGAGCTGCATGAGCTAGTTGACACAGTGGAGGTGCGCTATCTGGGAGCCTCCTAAAGATGGATAGAATGGTTGAAGAAAACAAGCAGAAATCTAGATATGGCAGCATGGTGGATAAAACAGGTTACACAGCTTCGAATCTTCCTCGTCAATTTGCTATGTCATTCCTTCACGACTTTGGACCGCATGTTGGCCAGAGATTTGAAAAAGAGACCAAGCATGTTCATGAAGCGACAGAGGGCGTTTTACAAGCTGAGCAAGCAATTGAGATTGTAAAGGGGTCGGTCATTCAGAAACTCGAGGATCGGGAGATGGAACGAGTAATGGGAGCTAAGGTGTATATTCTCTAGTTCACCCGTAAGAAGATTCGACGAAGCGAATTTTCAAACATGTACTAGAATCGGGTATCTGCAGTGGTCAACTTGACCATTCATCTCAAGACTTTTCTTGACCTACCCTTTATCACAGATATGGTCAATCTGGTCCCGTATTTGTAAATCACAATCGGTCAATTGCTCAAAATACACATATATCTCGATATAACGTATTCCACCATCGAGCGGGTCAACCCATCGAGCGGGTCAAAAAGGCTTGGCACGACCAACTTATGTTACGACTCTTCAATTTAATCGCTATCAACAATAGATTCTAAGTCCGTCGTGCTGCTCTCTGATTCAGAAGATATCTTGATATCTTTTTTACAAGTTCGCGCATTATGCCCAGCTGCGCCGCAGTTCCTACAGCGCCGTTGAATTGGTCGGGCTGTTTCTTGACCACCACTACCACGAGCCTTCTTTGATCCCTGAGGCGCTATAGACGCCTCTGCAGCTACCTGCGCTGCTGCGGTCCCATACTCAATAGTACCACCTTGCTGGATCCACTTCCTTTTGCGCGATTTTCGGTCCGTTGTTACTGCTAATTGCTCTTCAAGCTCGCGGTTACGCGCAACAAGCAGAGCGTTTTGGTGTAGCATCAATTCAGCGCCCTTGACAAGCTGGGAAAAGCCTGCCTGCGCAGTAACTGGTGACCGAGTAAAAGACTCGCTTACGAGCTTGGATTGGGATACAAATTCATAAGTATTACTTGGAGTCTTGGACTGCCACGGCGTTTCTGGGAGATGGGTTTCTGGCGGGGTTCGTAGCCGTACTTCAAGGCGATCCAACACCACCTGCGCGTCGATAGGGACTAGCCCTACTGCCTCACAAGCCTTTTGACAGTTCTCTTTCGTTCGAAAAACGCGTCTTTGAAGGCAGGGAGAAAGCCTTCCTTGTTGATATGGTACACGCGTCGGCGTGCCAAGTCCCGGACGCGTTGGGAGTACTTGCGCTTCAACGGCGAGAAGCAGACCACGTCAAGGGGCTGGAGTATATGCGGCAAGTGCGATGGCATGCAGAGGGTTATAATCTTGTTTTCGAGGCAGTAGTCCTTGAAATCCTGGCTGAGATGGCTCTCATGGCCGTCCAAAATAAGCAGCCTGTATACCCCCACCTGCCGCGCCTTTGTATACGCGTTAAAGTGCTTCAACCACTCAAGACCAAGCGCGTTATTTGTCCAGCCGTTCTCAGAGACCGAGAGCTTCCAATTCCGTTGTATATCTGCCTCCTCATACCACGCAGAGATGTGAACGCGTCCTTTGTAGATAATGAAGGGCGGGGTCGCATACCCAGCGGCGCAGATGCTCTGGATAACTGTAACCCACTCGCGATCGCCTGGCTGGATTAAATTAGGCCGTGTACGTCTTTCAGAAGCTGTGACGACCTTCATTGACCCAATAACGCTCATCTGGAAGCCAATCTCGTCAAAGTTGTGCGTATCCTCGTCGTGGATACCGTACTTTGCCTTGGTGTCTGTAACGAGCTTGAACCACGCGCCAATAATCTCTGGATCTTCCTGTAGTATCCTCTGCCTGTCCTTAGCTCGATTGAAGGCCATCTTGAGCTCATCTGAGCGCGTTATAAACCTCTCAGCCCAGTTTTTCCCTACTGGCTCTCTACCGCGTACACCTAGTAGTTTATCCGCCATATCTGCCACCTCACACAGCCGGGGCGCGAATCCTCGCGAATCGAGGTCGAGGATGTATTGGACAATTGTCTGCTCTTCAGTCGTAGTGAGCTTGTGTTGGGCGTTGCGAGTATCTAGGCGATACGTGATTCCGTTGTATCGGCTAGTCAATGTTGAAGGAGGTATATCAAACGCCTCAGCAGCGCGCCGGAGGCTTCAGAATTGGTGGGTATTGTAGGCAGAAAAGGCAAGCTGGATTCTGCCTTCTCTGTTAGATGATTGCGCGTTTTGTTGTTGAGACATATTGTGTTGATAAGGGAGCAGCTGGTCTTGGCATAAACTGATCCGCTCGATGGGTTGACCCACTCGATGGTGGAATACGTTATTGCATTAACGTATACATAATTACAATTACATATGGTACATTTAATTGCATGTACATATAATCTTACAGGTGTAATTGCAATCACATATACAGCTTCTATCGCTTCCTATTGGGCAATTCGCGTGTGTTTCGTGTTCTAATGCCGCAATGCCGCAATGCCGCAATGCTAAAATCACGTGGAAGCCGCCAGCTTTCAGTCACCAGCTTTCAGTCACCAGCTTTCAGTCACCAGCTCAACATCTAGTATCCAATTGCGATAAGCAGAATCATGCCTTATCGCACTGCTTGTAAGAGATTGAAGCTTGTATAAGTTGGACTGAAGATAGAATGCTAGATTATCAAGATGAACAGGTAGGGAGCCGTCGGAGCTCGGATAATAATGAACTTTTTTTCTTAATCCCTACCACCATCACTTATTCTATTACTATATCAATCATTCTATCAATTGAACGCTTATAATGCCTACAGCTTCCACACGTACTCAAAGCCCTGCTCAGAGCCCTGCTCTAGAGGAGCGCGACCCCTACCTAGGCCTCAAGATTGGTATGGAATTCGAGTCACTTGCAGCTGGTGCAAGTACTATTGTAGATGCTATATTTGAGGCCCGCCAGAGCCTCAAAGTTCTTACTGGTAGTAAGCAGTACTGGCATGCAGAATGCCGTGAAAAGAAGGGCACCAGAGGCGAAAATGTGAAGTGCGCTTTCAAGGTAAGCACTTAATAACTATACTATATATTACTAACCTCTCTAGGCTCGTATTGCCTTCATCAAAGGCGCTACCTATCCAGTCCTCCGTAATCTCGTTCCTCACAACTGCCCTACCTCAGTTCACGACAATTGGAAGACTCCAGAAGGCGCCCGTTACCAGGCCCGAAAGAGCTATACCCTGGTTGCCAACGATCGCACAATCAAGCCGAAACATATCAAGACTAATGCCCGTATGGCTACCGGGACCCACATCACGTACAATACGGCCTGGAGAGTCAAGCAGGCCATTACACTCAAGCTTGATGGCGACGGCAAGGAGCAGTTTCGCTTGATTCTACCTATGGTTAGGTTCCTAAAACAACATGGGCATCTACCTACTAGCCTTATTACCGACGAGATCTTTACGCAGATTACTACGCCCGGGTCGGAATATGATGGCGCATTCACGCGTGTCAAGAAGAGCAAGGAAGGTGTGTTCCAGGCGGCTGCATTTCTTCCTTCAGTAATGGTGGTAGCCTGGCAGTTCAATAGGAAGCTACTAGTCTTTGATGGTGCTCATTGCTCCTCTGAGTATGGTGGTATTCTACTTTTTGCGATAACTCTTGATGCCAACGAGAATACACTGATTCTGGCCTGGGCAATCGTGCCAACGGAGTCATCAGAGTGGTGGAGTTGGTTCTTTCAGCTCCTACAAATCAATCTTATTGGAAGATACCTTCAGGAGCCTCGGGAAGATGACCCGGAAGAAGAAGATGATGATTTTCATCTTAGTATTATCACTGACCGCGGCAAAGGCCTTGATCCAGCCATCAAAAAGTACTTCCCTACGCCAATTGCTCATCACTACTTCTGCACACAGCATCTTGCAATGAATATACGAAAACATCACGGTCAAGACATCGAAATGATCTTCCGCCGCGCTATTCAAGCCCCTACAGTAGCTGCCCATCACGCCCTTGTTGAACAGATTCGTGAGTTGAGTCCTGCTGCAGTTATCACCATGGAGAACATTGGCAATAAGGACAGATACTGTAAAGCCTACGCGCCACTTGACTCTTACCCTCGCTATGGTCATACAACTTCCAACATTGGCGAGTCAATGAATGCACGATTTCTTGAGGAACGCAAGTTATCACCTCTATATATGCTTGAGGCTATATGGACCAAACAGATGCAGTTAGTAAATACACGCGCAATCTTCAACCACGGGGAGGAAGTCATCTATGGCCAATATCTTACAAAATACGCTACCCAGCATCAATTTGACCGCTACGAGATTGGCCGTAAGATGGTTGCGTATACCTCCTGCGCATATATAGTCTTGGTAAGATTTCACGACTCACGCGGAGCTCCTGCATGGGTTGTTCGTATGATGGATGGTCTCTGCGATTGCCTAGAATGGCAAGACCACCGTCTCCCTTGCGCTCACGCCTTTGCTGCATTTATTCACCACAAAATCCCGTTTGAAGAGATGTATAATATCTATACTACGGAAATCTAGCAACGGCTCACCTCTCGCAATGCATACAATGGTCATATGCGGCCAATTGTACTCGCAAACCTCATTCCGGATACTACATTATCGTGTGAGGCCGCCCGCAAGCCTGGGCGCCCTCGAGAAAAGCGTTTTCGCACCGACAATACCAATACACGCATTCGCAAGGATTCAAGGCGTAAGGGTGATACCGCTGCTGCAAGGTCCACTCGAGAGGTCAAAAAAGCGAAGCAAAAGGAGCTTGATGATGAGGCCGCCAGGGCCAAACGCCTTGAGAAGCGTAAGGCTGCTTTTGCAAGCAGAGATATGATGGATTCTTCATCCGAAAATGAAGAATATGTTGCAACTAAAAGGACCTACAAATCGCGCTTCAGTAAGACCCCAAAATCGACATCTTCTTCATCAACAACGGCCGCCGAGGCTGCACAGAGGCCTCGCTCAAAGTCAGTCACCATTTCGGATGATTCATCTTCCGATACGAGCGACCATTCGAGCGACCATTTGAGCGATTTTGACGAGCCTACCACCACCAAAATCACCTTTGCATCACGCGAAGAAGCCGAGGCTGCAGTTATGAGTACTAATGAGGCTATTGCAGAGGCTGCAGAGATGTACTTAGACCCTGGCGCCAACGAGGATGAAGATGACGAGGCTGAATCTCAGCCTACTGCAAAGCGCCAGCGAGGTCCCTGCCGTCATTGCAAGGCTTCTAACCACGCCTTTGCAATGTGCCCTGATCGTTGAGGCCGCCTTCTTTGTATATAGCTTTTAGTATCTAGCGTAATGCATTTGAATTCACTGACTAACTAACTGACTGACTGACTGACTGACTGACTGACTGACTGATTGACTAATTGAGGGCTAAATCGCTTAAAAACACCATAATAACTTCTGTACACTGCGGCATTGCGGCAATCCGGCGGCGGTATGATAACATATAATGATTGCATTAACATATACAGTTTCTGCATATATGACTTTTATATTCAACTGCAATTATGTATAACTTATGTTAATGCAATATATCGAGATATATGTGCATTTTGAGCAATAGACCGAAATCACAATCATACCTGACGAAGCTGAACTTCTGACCTTTAGCGCGGCTACATTCTTGACCTTGCACAGCGCTCAACGGCTCAACAGCAACAACTCTCGAACACCACTAACAGCGATCCAAAACCATCACACGGCCTCCATGGCTCGCCCCCAGTTGACAGTCGCCCAATGGAGGAAGAAGCTGCTACGAACATCGAAGAAGACGCGCCGCTCAAATCGCTTCACTCACCTCACCTTTCCTGAGATCGCCGTCTGAGGTCGCGTAATTACTCAGCACGCCAGATCAGGAAGCAGAAAGGTACGTATCGGATTATTTCTCACCCACCATGATCGGCTGACATTTCCCAGCATCCTCTCTAGAGGTCAACACGCCTAACACCGTGATCGCTACCACGTCGCCCCGTCCACCTACCACGTCACGATTCCTCTCCCTCCCGCGCGAGATCCGTCAGATGATACTCCTCTATACAGATGAGCTTCCCAAGAACAACGGAAAATACGGATGTTTTATTGACGACAGAAAACTCGGACAATCCAGATAATCCTCTTTGGATGGCTTGCTGGATTGACTTTTTCGAACGAACAACAACGAGCAGCAAAGTACATCGGACCCAAAAACTGCAGATGAGATGACGAGTCAGGATGGAGAACAAGCAAATAGACAATGCTACCGAGAGGTTTATGACGATCTCATGTTATTATCAGGAGAGATAAAAAGGCTAGAGGTCGGGAAAAATGGTAAAGTGACGAAAGAAGTCAGGGAAGAGCCTTACGAAATATTGGGCCAGGTCCAAATTTTCGAGCAGTAGTACGAAAAATTGCTGATGAAATAAGGTCCCGAGAAAGTCAGCTGGTTGAGGTTCTCACTTGACTGCAAAGAAATACACTTCCATGCCACCTCATCAGTCGATACGACGTGGCTTACATTATCATAGCGGCGATATTCGATATTGAGGTTGTATGCTGGGCGCTCGTCAAGCAAGCCGCTTGACGCATTCGGCGCTTGGCTTGCTCGATTGACCAATTATACTAAACTGACCTTAACGCACTTTGAAATATCCTTAGGTCAATTGGTGGACTAGAAGGCAGGCGGGAAATTAGAGAGGCCCGATATAAGTATCCTGATTAGGCTTAGATTGCTTCTAAACTAGATAAGATAAGATGAGATCCTCTTTAGGATCCTCCCTAGCAATTGCTAGTGTCTATCTGGTGGAGCAAGGGCCTCGTCCGACCAAGCGACAACAACAACATGGCGATCTCGCATATCGCACGACTTCTGAGCCCTCTGAGGCTCGTCTTGTATCTAGATTGTTGTTGTAGGACTCGTCCTTCATCCCGATATTCTCCTTATCGTCCTACGAGTCTTTCCCGCCGCTGCGCGCGCCGCGCTTAGCCGTTCACCGCTTCTCGACAGACTTTTCAAGTACACCGCTGGCCTCGACGACGTCTTGGGCATCGTTATATTGCACCAGCATCAGAAATCCCTTCCAAAGAGCTCCTTGGCATCTCTAGGGCTCTGTACTTATTAACAGAGCTGACCTGCTAACGATTTTAAATAGTTATACCGCTTTCTTTATGCCTCCGAAGAAGGATATCACCGCGTCGGTTCCTATCAACTTATCCCTACCACCGGGTCACTCTACTCGCTCCTCTCGTACCCGATCCCCCTCTATTGTCTTCGAGACCCAGAGGTCATCTTCACGGTCTCTTACACCCATTGGCGGCGGGATGACACCTACTCAACCTCAGCCCACGTTAGCCCCGCCACGGGCACCGCCTCTAGCTCTGACCCTCGAACAGGTCGCGATCAACAATGCCCAGGCCGCTGAGGCTCGCGCCGTAGAGGCTCACAGGCTAAGGATGGACCGCGAAAAGGAGGAGCACGACCTCCAGATGCAGGTCAAACGCGAAGAAGCGGCGGCGCGCCTTGCGAAAATTAGGGAGGGCTCTTTACTCGAACTACCGCATGGCACCAGTCGTCCGGGGGCGACTGAGCCGGATAACAGTACGGGTAAGTCCCTCGATAACCAGCTGGTTTCGACACTTCGTATGCGTTTCCCTGCCCTACCCATTCACCTTGCGGAGAGCGTGAAGAATGGCACTTTTGAGCCAATAAACCTCGTACGTTTACGCTTGACGGACCCGGTACCATCTGCATCTCCGGGAGAAGATCGTTTCCGGTTCGACGTCTCTACTGGCACGGCGAATCTCGTCAAAATCAAAGCAACAGCATCGTACGAGGACTATCCAGCACCACGCTTCTGGCTCGAGGCATTCACCTACTACGTTAGCCTCCTCTATATTCTCTTCCCTACTTTGAGCGCTGCAACGTACGAAGCCATCAATACCTTTCGCGCCAAGGTCGAGGCTTTGTGCCTACACTACGACTGGGCCTCCGTGCGCCTCTTGGTCTTCACATTCCACGCCGAAGTAATCCAGCGCGGTATTACGACGGCGAGCCACTGGAACCTCAGCTATGCCTTTCAGGATCGCTTCTGCAATCCACTTACGTCGAAGGCTCATCTCGAGGCTCAACAATTAATGGCAAAGCTTCAGTCGGCAGCTGCTCGTACAGCTTCGAAGAGCTCTGAGAAGCGAAAGCGCAGCGACTCGTCCCTCAAAAACGAGACCTGCCTTAGCTATAACAGAGGAGCATGTACATGGGGTGAGTCGTGCAAGCGCTCCCATGTCTGTACCACTTGCAAGCAAAACCACCCCGCCACCGCTTGTCCGAAGAAGGCTTCAAGGCCTAAGGCGGAGACCGACCCTCTCAAGGTCGCCAAATAGCAGCCAAAGGACGAGTTCCGGTCGAATACGGAGCCCTTGTTTGCTGTATTCCAACCCGATGGCCCGCCGCTGCCTGAGAATAGGTCGCCTTTCAAGCCTCTTGGCTGGATAAGCCTCCTCTCAGGATATCCAGAGCGCACACTGGTGACTAACCTAGTTGGTATTCTCACGTACGGCGCCTCCATCGGTATCTGCGAGCCTCATACGATTCGCGTACGCGGCTTTTCGAACAACTACTTCTCCGACGAGGCGACCGTAGCCGAAGCTACGGGCTACGTTGCGAAGGAGCTGGCCGCCGGCCGATTGGCTATCTCTACAGACCCGGGCCTGTTTATCGCTCCTCTTGGGATGGTCCCAAAACAAGACGGAACCTTACGCCGGATCCACGACCTCTCTTGGCCGCCCCAAACTTCAGTCAACGACGCCATTCCACGCGTGTTTGGCAAGCTACAGTACACCAGAGTCGACAGAATTGTTCAGCACGTCCTTCGTACAGGCCGGGGCTGTCTTCTAATGAAACGCGACATTGCGCACGCTTTTCGCAACATCCCTGTGGATCTCATTTCGTCCCGGTATCTTGGGTTTTGCCTCAACGGCGTCAATTATCAAGAACTCTGCCTCCCTTTCGGTCTCAGGACTGCGCCATTTATCTTCAATCTCTTTGCGGAAGGTCTCCATTGGGCTCTCGACGAGCAGGCCGGCACGCGCAGTATCCCTACCGCGATCGAGCACTACCTTGATGATTTTATGTTTGTGTGTACGTCTCAGGAAATTTCGGACCGCGTTTCGGAACTCTGGATCAAGACCACCGATCGACTTGGGATTCCTCGCAAGGATGCCAAAGACGTGGTCGGCACGGCCGTCGAGATATTAGGTCTTCTGGTTGATACGGTACGCTTGGAACTGCGTCTCTCCGACGAGAAGAGAGATTCTTTGATCCAGGCTATCCGTGATCACCTCTCCGAGACAAGGCCGCGGCTCCGGGATACGAAGTCCCTCGCCGGGCGGCTCAGTTGGGCCAGTGCCGTCATCCGCCTTGGCCGGGTTTACACTCGATCGATCTGGGACTACCTGAGCGGAGCATACGGAGAAGTCAATCGGCACTTTCGCCGAGCCCTGACTAGCGGTGTACGAGAGGACCTTCTCTGGTGGCTCCGTGCGCTCGAGCTAACCAACGGGGTCTACTTCTTCGATTATCGAAAGCGCCGTTGTTTCCACCTTTTCACTGATGCCTCCGGACAACAAAGCCTCGGCGGCTTCTTTTTCGAGTCCTCTGAGACCGATGTCTCTTGGGGGGATTACACCAATAGTATCGCAATCGAGCATGCTTTTATTGCTGAACCGTCCAATCGTTCGGCGTTTATCAACCCTAAGGAGATGGAGGCTGTTGCCGTCGCATTCCTCCGTTGGGGACCGTCTCTCTGGGCACATAATCGGGTCGTTATCCACTGTGACAACTCTACGGCCGTGGCCGGGTTGACGAAGGAGGCTGTTCGTGGTGAGAGCAACACCCATCTCCGCACTATTGTTACTCAGGCCGCTGCCTGCGATATTGTTATCGAAGCCCGCTGGCTTCCATCTACGGCTAACGGCCTGGCCGATGCCCTCTCTCGAGTCCAGTTTGATCGTATCGCCTGGCTCTGCCCCCAATGGGGCTCACCGCTTTCGATCTCACAGTTCCGCTGAACTATTGTTGAACCGTCCGATCGTTCGGCCTTTATTAACCCTAAAGAGATGGAGGCCGTTGCCGTTGCCGTTGCATTCCTCCGTTGGGGACCATCTCTATAGGCATATCCGGCCGACGCCCTCTCTCGAGTCTAGTTTTCGATCGTATCGTCTAGCTGCCTCCGATGGGCTCACCTTTTTCGATCTCAGTTCCGCTGAACTATTGGTGAACCGTCCGATCGTTCGGCGTTTATCAACCCTAAAGAGATGGAGGCCGTTGCCGTTGCCGTTGCATTCCTCCGTTGGGGACCATCTCTATAGGTACATCCGGCCGACGCCCTCTCTCGAGTCTAGTTTCGATCGTATCGTCTAGCTCTGCCTCCGATGAGGCTCACCGCTTTCGATCTTACAGTTCCGTTGAACTATTGGTGAATTGTCCGATCGTTCGGCGTTTATCAACCCTAAAGAGATGGAGGCCGTTGCCGTTGCCGTTGCATTCCTCCGTTGGGGACCATCTCTATAGGTACATCCGGCCGACGCCGTCTCTCGAGTCTAGTTTCGATCGTATCGTCTAGCTCTGCCTCCGATGGGGCTCACCGTTTTCGATCTCACAGTTCCGCTGAACTATTGGTGAACCGTCCGATCGTTCGGCGTTTATCAACCCTAAAGAGATGGAGGCCGTTGCCGTTGCCGTTGCATTCCTCCGTTGGGGACCATCTCTATAGGTACATCTGGCCGACGCTCTCGCGAGTCTAGTTTCGATCGTATCGTCTGGCTCTGCCTCCGATGGGGCTCACCGCTTTCGATCTTACAGTTCCGTTGAACTATTGTTGAGTCGTCCGATCGTTCGGCGTTTATCAACCCTAAGAGATGGAGGCCGTTGCCGTTGCCGTTGCATTCCTCCGTTGGGGACCATCTCTATAGGTACATCTGGCCGACGCCCTCGCGAGTCTAGTTTCGATCGTATCGTCTGGCTCTGCCTCCGATGGGGCTCTCCGCTATCGTCCTTACAGTTCCGTTGAATTCTTGCTATCCCGGGGATTGCAACTTTGGGCTTGGCGCGCTGTTCGTGGCAGCCGTTCTTTGCAGGCTCATCGGCTTAAGCGCCATGCTACTCTGCTATCGCCGACGTTCGGCAGATACCCTGGTCGGACTCCGGTACTCGTACAAAGCTTGCTAACGTGCTTCGTCCAGCACCTAGCCTCGAGTATACTTCCTACGATAGCGAGCTCCTCCCTACAGTTCATAGGTTCTTCCTCCGTACCCTTCGCGAGCGAAACCTTGGCCTCTCTGATGAGTATATTACCCTCTTATGGTACGGCTTGGTCCAGAACACGCGCAACACGTACGGCGCGGGTATCAAGAGCTGGGAGAGGTTCTGTACGCTGGAGGGCTGTGTAGACTATCCCGCAGAACCCCTCAATCTCGGCGAATGGATGGCAAGGCGTGTCATTACTGGAGGAGCGGAAGGCATCATTTCCGGCGCTACAGCGGCCAGCTACCTCTCCGCAGTACGTTCAAAGCATATCGACCTGGGATACCCTATCAGCGCGTTCGCTGATCCGATGCTCCTACGCGCAAGACAGGGGGCTCTCAACCTCAGGCCTCCGAAGCGCAAGAATAGGCTCCCTATTACTGTACGCATCCTTGAGGGACTGACGGCTGTGGAACCGACCACCGGAGCCGACCTCAATCTCGACACTCTCTTCAAGGTGGCCTATGCTGGTTTCTTCCGCCTTGGCGAGCTGGCTTACACTAGAAGAGATAGGGAGCACCCGCTGTTCTCCTATACTCACGTCTTACGGAGCGATATCGCCTTCCATCGTCATACGCCTAGCCATCAGCCTTACGGGGTCTCTATTTTCCTGAAGCGTAGCAAGACCGATTACGCTAATCAGGGCGTTCCCATCTCCATCGCCGCAACGGGAAAACCTACCTGTGCAGTAGCCGCCCTGGTAAGACTTTTCAGGCACGATCCGAAGCCGCTTTCGGCGCCTCTCTTCGACATCGGCAAAGGGCATTGTTCGGCCGCTGCTGTACACATGCAACTACACCGACGCCTCCTCGCTACTGGTATTATCTCCTCGCTGGACGACAAGTCCTACACAGGCCATTCCTTCCGCAGGGGTGCTGCTACGGACGCAGCTGCGAAGGGAGTGCCTGAGCTCGAGCTTAAGGCAGCGGGTCGATGGTCCTCCGAAGCTTTCCTCCGTTACATATCCCGTTCGTTCGAACAGCAGCTTGCAATCAGTCGCCTGTTCCTGATATAACACCGTTGTGTTCACCCGATCGCCAAAAGCTATACTCTGCTTCGCTACACCGCTGTGTTTCTCGCCTCTACCCTGGACCGAGTATGTCGTACAGACTCGCCTCCTATCCCACCTCGTTTCCTTCTTGTTTGTCTGGGCCGCAGGCGCTTCGCTTCTGGGCAGTAGGGCACCTCATTTGCCTTCAATCGAGAAGCAATTGAGCCGTGGGCATGCCATCCTGAGACCTACCCCGTGGCTGAAGCCCCGTGTGGCTGAGGAAGCCTGTATGGCTCAGGGCTCAATGGCTTGCTCGCTCACAATGAAAATTCACGTGCCCTGGCCTGCGTCCGGCCAATCAACAGATAAAACGTGCCAGATGACCGTGATCCGAAGGCGTGGCGAGATGGAGATAGATGCTAGTGTCTATCTGGTGGAGCAAGGGCCTCGTCCGACCAAGCGACAACAACAACATGGCGATCTCGCATATCGCACGACTTCTGAGCCCTCTGAGGCTCGTCTTGTATCTAGATTCCCACCCGCCTACACCCTGTAGTCAACGTCTTATACGTGCGGGCAGTAGGGCACCTCATTTGCCTTCAATCGAGAAGCAATTGAGCCGTGGGCATGCCATCCTGAGACCTACCCCGTGGCTGAAGCCCCGTGTGGCTGAGGAAGCCTGTATGGCTCAGGGCTCAATGGCTTGCTCGCTCACAATGAAAATTCACGTGCCCTGGCCTGCGTCCGGCCAATCAACAGATAAAACGTGCCAGATGACCGTGATCCGAAGGCGTGGCGAGATGGAGATAGAAGATCTTTAGAGGCCCTAGATGAGAGGATATACCCCACCAATGAAGGGACTATCCTAGGTATCTTCCTAACTAATAATCCTTGGCTTCGCTTGGCGGCGGCCGTCGGTTGGCTTGTTAGATTATCAAACGCGATGGCTGTATGAGAAATTGGACCAAGCAAGTTGGCAAGTCTGAGATGGAGTTCCGAGAGCTATTAATTAGCAATGTGTACGAGAGCAAGTAGGTGGGCACACGCCTTTGTAACTAATTGCAATAGATTTCCGCAACCAATGGGGAACCACGCCGCCCCCGCGAGGTTCGTAAAGACACGTCGGGAAGACATACTTAGTATATTTTAGATTGACTAAGAACCTTATATGGCGCACACAACCGCCTCCCTTGCCTGTTACCTCATGTGTGTTCAACCCTTCAACTATTCCTTTACTTCGAAGCAGCGACTCCAAACCTTACGAAACCCTCGAGATGAGATTTTACATCGTACTCTTGCTCATTAGCGTTGCTACAGCTTTAGTTCCTGAAGGTATAGTATAGAGCAGTACCCGTCATCATAACAACGTCTCGTTAATAGCGAGGGACAGACCGAACAGCGGCCGGGCCATCATATTTTCTCGAAAAAAGGCACGCGAAATCTTGCAAAAGCAGAGACGGTGAGTTGCTGGAAGAACTTGGAACCTTCCCTCGAGACGGATACTGACGCAGGTTGCTCCAGAGTGTTGTAGGGACAGCTGTCGCAAGCCGTCGCATTGTTGCGAAGGGTTGAGATGTCAAAAATTCACCGACTTCAGTAAGCTGCCTGCACCCCCGGAGTACAGCAAATGTATATTCGCGTAGAGATTGGAGAGAGTCGTCTATTTGGATGAGGGTGGTATACGCAGCGGTTTTACTATGGGTGCGCCAAGTAGACTCTGGAGCGGCTACATCCCTTTCGTCACTGGATGAGGCCCAAGGAAGTTTGCAAAAGCGTTGGGTGACTATCTGATGTAGTAAAAGATTAGAAAGAAGTCTGATATACCACGAAAGTTTGGAGAATTGTCGCTATACATTGAATATCGAGTTCGATCTATTCTACTCGAATTGTTGCTGCCACGACATGGGAATCGCCAACCTACGAGGCTGAGTCTGTCACAATGACAACTGACATTGGTGCGTGTTGAGTAGGGCATAATGAACATGACAAGGCTGAAGGACCAAACATACTCCGATGTTTCAGTGAAAGTCAAACACGACTTCGCTTGTTCTGCTCGTTGCGTGCAGCACGGGTTGGCCGGAATTGACGGCGCACAGACCCCTGACCTTCATCCGATCTCTAAAACAACACGTAGATTCCATATAAACCACCACATTATGGCTCCCACAACGCCGAAAAAGAAGCTACCAAAGACTGATCGTCGAGAATATGATACCGTGAAGCGAAATCGATTTTTTCAAGCCCTTGACTCCGCTAGTCCCTCCTCTAGCTTTAGATCTATTTGCCACCTTCCTGGAATCAACATCCCAACTCCCACCGGCCGTAGATGGCGGAAAAACCGAGAAGATTGGGGCAATAAAGCGCTTAGAACAACAAGAAAGAGGAGTTCTATCTTAGGAAGAAAAAGCTTGGTATCTGCCTCTGATTTAGAGAAGATAATTGACCAAGATGACCCAACACACGAGATGGGCTACCGAGATCAAGTCGAAGAACTCAAATTGGAAGCCGCACCACGAACTTTACGTTGCCACGCCAATCAGATAGGAGCCAAACGATTCAAAAAGAAGTTTCAAAAGAGAATTAGCAAAAAGAATCAAGCCCTCCGCCGTCAGTACGGCCAAGAACACCTCACCGCCACGATTTCAGGCTTTTGGTCTCGCATTTGGTTCACAGACGAGGCTCACTTCCAGTCAAAGCAGCTGATGGAAGAGCCCGAGTACGAGCTACGTAAACCCGGGCAAGAAAGGTCTATAAATGAGTCAAAGGCACAGGTTTAGACATCACAATCCACGTCGCCGGCGGAGTCAACTACAACCACAAAGGTAGCCTCATATTCTACAAAGATCCTGTTGAGCCCTCAGAGAAGCAGCGGGCTTCTACCAAGCCTAAGCAACTCAAGTACGAGCTGGATACTGCCTTTGCAGAGCGCTACAAGGTCTACGATGACTGGAAGGCAAAACAGGATGCTACACCAAAAGGAAACTGCATGTCGCATGTCTTTTACGCTGAAAAGATACTGCCACAACATATTAAGGCTATACAGGACTTGGAGGCAAAGCACAAGTGCAGATACTGGCTACAGGAGGATGGCGATCCATCGCACGGAATCAACTCACTAAACTCACCTCCAGCCCTCCTTAAACGCGAAGCAGATCTCTTATTACTCACCCACCCTCCAGAGTCACCAGATTTGAACCCTATAGAAGCTTGTTGGAACATCATGAAGGGTAGATTGGTTGGTAGAAAGTGGACAACGGTGGCCCAATTCAAGGCAGATATTCAGGCAGAATGGGACCGTATTACACTTAAACAAATTCGTGACCGCATGAGGGAGATGCCCCAGCGCTGTAGATCAATTATTGAGCAGCCTCAAGTGCGAATTCAAAGCGCTTTGTGGTGATATCTGTACATTACTCTAAAATCACATATTGAGGCGGTCTGTGCGCCGTCAATTCTGGCCAACCCGTGCAGCCTTGCGCAAATGACGTAACGTGACCCAATCAAAATGCGGCCCAAACGTCATTGGACTTATCTTATAAATCAGACCCTCTGATCGGTTTCGGACCTGATTGCCTCTCGGGGCTCGGAATGGAGTTTGACATTGTACGTCTCACTAGCCCGTCTTTTTCCGCTCATACCTGCTATTTCCATCATCATCAAATGGATCAAATATCTTATTGTTACCAGTCTCCTTCCCCTCGCGACCGAAAATGGATCACAAGATTTTGTTCGCACAGAATCTGAGAGGGTATGTTGAGTTTCAAATTGGTATATATCATCTCTATGTCAAGGTAGTGGCATAGAGGTCCTCTTTTGATTCGATGGTGAAATTCAACAATGTCCGCATTGCCCAGCAATCTACCACCAAGTACTTTTGCCTCACAACTGCCGCCTGCATCACCTGTCGTGAAGCGACATGGGGGTCTAGTTCAGCGATCTCCACTCCGCTTTCAGGAGTGAAGAGAAAAGGTCTATTTATAGACTTGAAGCGAGAACAGGCGGTTCGTAAGGGCACAACGCCAAGGAAGCTGTGGGAATCTCGTAAATTTGGGAGAGGGGAGAGGAAAAGTGATCCTTTAGGATGAGTTTGTTTGTGGGAGTCTTTATTGATTAGCCTCCTCGTGAGAAATCGATGAACAGGGAATGATCGAAGCTCTTGTATCATCCCCCTTAAATTTCAGGGTTCACGACATCTGCGTCAGGTAATTTTACTATCTTAGGCTCCATATCGGTTATCGATCTCGAATTGTAGATAGAAATACCACCTTAGCTGTACCTTGAAGGGCAACGTTTCAATGAAGCTGTTGTAGTTTAAACTCTCAATTCTAGCAGTCTAAATCGTGTCTTCGTTACTATCCGCCGCCATCTTCATTTGTGGGATATAAGGCTGTATTACGTGACACTATGCCAACTATGGAATTTCGGAGAATTACTTCCCTGGCGTGAATACATGAATGAAAACAATAGGAGCCATGCAAATACAGATTAGGGATAGCAAACAACTGCTTTGAGTTTACGAATAAATATCACACGTGTCGGGGACGCCACAACGCTAAAAAAAGCTTGTACAGAAGACGCGTTGGCGGCAACAGACCTCATTCCCAGGCGTCCCCCTGGAGCCATACTGGCCCGACGGGTGTATTGAATCCATCCATCCTCATTCGCACCCACCCCACGAACCTAACTTATTATCTATTATGCTTTCCCTATCGGACACAGAAATCGACTTGAGCCCTTCGTCCAGTTCCGATACCAAGAAGACGAAGACTCCATCATACAGTGATGAATTACACGCCTGTCTCTCCGGCAAAACTCGGCTAGTTTCGCGCGCTTCCATCACAACGTCTTCAAGCACTGTTACTATGCTGGAGAGGGAACTATACTTGTTCCAAGAGATTCGCCTATATTTTCGAGCAAAGCTATGACGCTACCCCAAATCGGAAGAGCTCAACGGCCGGGACCGCGACTTGGGCGTGTTTATACAAGATGCGTGCTCTTCGGCAGGATGCTAAATGTATTTTTCGCAGGTGGAGCATGCCGCCAATAAAACAGACAGTGGAAAGTACGCAGATGAGCCTGTTACGACTTTGGAAAACATATGCACGCCTGGCGGTGTTTGTGTTGGGGAAAATGCACCAACGACGATTTCAAATACTCGTTACCAAGTGAATCTTTGAGGTCCATTATACTTAGCCGTCCGAGACCGTCATGTCAAGCCTCAGGTCTAGGCTGATTGGTCTTTCAGACTGCGAGATATAGAGCTGTTCGACACAGCTGTTAAATACAGCACGAGCCATAGAGGCGAGCGAGGGTCTACACAATTCCTGTATGGAACGGGTTCTTGGGGATAGATTTGAGGAGCTTCTTCTCCTCCCTGCTCTTCATCAGTTAGCGGCTGAGCCTATGTATACAACAAAACTTCCTGCGCGGCCTGCTACTGAATCTGCGAAACCCACATCATCCAGCCAGCCTGCAAAATTTCTACTTCGAACTGGTCCAATCGGTCGCACGCCAGCCAGCTCTTCCAAAGAGAGCAGCATGAACCCTCCAGTAACACGATCAGCAAGAATTGGTGGAACACTGAAACGACAACCAACTCCACGTGAGCTTCTTCCTAATGGGACATGGAGGCGAGCGGATATGGTGGAAGCCTTCTCCGATTGAGTCGTTTGCGTAAAGAATTATATTTCATTCTTGACCATCGAATATTTAGACGGGAAATATCCAAGGCAGCTTGGTATGTTGCAGCGCGCGTCATTGGTATGATTTAGACTAGGCCATTTCATATAGTCAAGCTTGCCCCTCAGTCCTCAGGATTGGCTGACTGCTCCCACCAGAACCCACACTCTTTCTCCGCCCAGGTGTCTTTAACAAATTGTGCCTTGATACCTACGCTACTTCCTCCAGTCGGCTCATCATTTCCCAAACCAAATACCATCGTCCTCCCTCCCTCCGCATACGCTTTCCATTCCGGTCTGTCCGGATATCTTCCCTTAACAGCATTGGGATCCCCACTAATTATGAATGAGCTGACATAGCCATGGAACCAGCCTGCGAGATCTGCTTGCGTGGGCGAAACAGCGCGAACACCTGGATTCATCGTTTCATACCACATTTGATCTCCGTGGTTGGCGCCTGCGATTACACTTCTGTTCTGGGCCCAGTGGTAGAGGAATACGGGCGGATCAGCAGCGGACGCACTACCATAGATGGCATTTTGACGGACGGGGCAGACGTATGCGTAGTGGCTGTAAGCTGCTTCCACGCGCTTGAATTAGGAGCCTAAAGGAGCATCTCTAGTCTCTAGATAAGGCGAGCTTGGGTTTTCGGATGGATCAGGATAAAGAGTTGCAAGGGTTTGAACCTCTTGCTGTGAAAGCTGCGGTAGGAGGGTTGCAAAAAAGTCGTCGAACTCCTCTGGCTTCGACATGTTCTTTGTAACATACATCGTCCCCTCGTTGTGGTTACTTCCTGTCAAGATGGGTACCTTGTTCCAATTCCCAGATTTCCATGAGTCGAAAGGACGGCGTGAGATAATATCGTTGTCGATGACGGGTTGCCATGCCCATCTTACGGATGGGTTGTACTTGGTAAATACGGTCGCTTGTCCTTCGATGATATCGTCGAAAGAGACGGCTCTCAGACAAGCTAACAGCTCCGGGTCTGAAACATTATGGCAAGAGACTTCAGCTGAGAGTTCTCGAAATTGGGTTTCGTGGAGCGCAGAGTCGTAAGGGTGGACTGCGCGTGATGTGACCCCACCGGACTCGATTGCTACCTTGTGGAAGAGCTTTTTGCCTGAGTTGATGTTGGCTACATGGTGGCCAATCTTTGCTTGTGGTTAGCAGTGGATTGACTTGAGTATATAACAACATACTGAATGAGCTCCAGCAGATAGACCAAAGAGGGTTACATTGTTCGGATCGCCTGGCAAGAATGTGAGCTCGGTTACTAGAAAATCGTGGCAAAATTACCTCCGAATTTAGCCATATTTCCTTGGACCCATTCCATCAAGAGAATCTGGTCTTTCAGTCCCACGTTCAACAGTCCCTTCTTGTGCGTGAGAGCAGAGTTTAGGAATCCGAGAGCGCCAATACGATAATTGAAAGACACAATGATGAATGGCTCGTCAGACCAGCCAACCATCGAAGCGCTGTCATGCATCTTCGCTGTTCCACGGTTGAAAGCGCCTCCATGCATGTAAACACCAACAGGCAACTTACCTGTCTCATTGACGCCTTTTGGGCGAAATACGTTCGCCGTGAGACAATCCTCGCTCTCCTCTGCTTTTCCACCCGGTATCTTGAGCAACTGCTTCCCTGGGCAGCTAAAATGAGATCAGAACTATGGCTATGATTTGAATGAAGTAGCATGAACCTACCGTGGACCGAACGCGGTGACATGGAAAGTTTTGCTCGAGTCTCCGACAGGAACTGGATTCGCAAACCTCAGATTGCCAACGGGAGGCAGCGCGTATGGGATCCCCAGAAAAATTTCAACAGGATGCGGCCATGAACCATCGTCGATATGCTTGCCTATGAGCCTTCCCTGGTGCAGCGTTACAACAGGGCCTGCTACTGCTACACCAATCCATTGCTGTAACGATTGCTGCAGAGCTGGGTAGTTTAGCAAGGCAGCAACTAGCACGGGCAGCACGATGAGCCACGATGCATATTTGAGAGAAGATCCCATGTTGCTGGATGTCTTCAGGACAGCAGGACTCTGTAAGGGACGACTATGTACCGTGAGATATCCATGGCGGTTAGTGGTCCCGCCAGTTTCTCTGCGGGAACAATACCTAGTCTCCCATCATCTATAAACGGGAATGATAGCCTGTTGAAGCTCAAGGATAAACAAGATATCACGTTCGTTGTGGAGAGATACAGATAGAGAAGCGCGGTCCGTTCATCGGAACGGCAAGGCTGTCTGCTGTCATAATTGAATGGATTTCACTGTACATATTCACACGAGGAACGGGTGCGTGGTACGGTGAATGTGATGTGGGCAAACAACCGTTTTCTCATTAGGCAGAAAAGAAGACTTTATTGCTTTGCCGTGTCCTACGAGCGACTTCAGCGGATGAGCCCCCTTGTCGGCTTTTGAATTAGCCGGTGCTCCACCATTTTCTCGCCCGAGCTCGCCCTAGTTCTTATCAAGATAGCGACGACCTCCTTTGCCAATACATTCAGCATCAGAGGTCCTGCATGCAATGGTCCCAGGCACGACAGCTCCATGCGAGTTGTTGCCTTTATGGAGCTGCGATGGTCTGACCATTACACTCCTACCGTGGCTCAAAGTAGCGCATCGCCCAGCAGAGGGCCCGTTTAAGATATGACCAAAACCTCCATCGCTATCAGTATTCTGAGGTAGTATCGATAATCCGAGCCTCGTCCTTATCACTTCAAGTGGGTGCACTTGCTAGGATGATTCAGCGATATAAGCTTATGGAGATTTCTGTTCGTAGAGGTCTCTGATGTAGGTCTCGACATTCTCTCTCTTTGTTTTCATCATGTCTGCCAAAACCATGCCAGAGAAGGTGGGCGCTGCTATCAATGAGAAGGATACAGACCATTCTTCTGGAGAAGTTCTCGATATCAGCGGGGGCCAAGTGCACGAATTGGACGAAGCTGAGGTCTTTTTACGCGAGAACAACTTCACCCATGGATACCTACAAGAGGTCCTCCATGATGAGGCCGCCAACATAAAGCTTATACGACGCGTCGATCTCATTCTGATGCCTCTTCTCTGCGGCACCTACTTGCTCCAATACATCGACAAACAGGCTTTGAGCTATTCGGCTGTATTCGACCTCTTCACCAGTACAGGAACCACATCGGACGAGTATTCGTGGCTTGCCAGCATCTTCTACTTTGGCTATCTGGTCTCCGAATGGCCAGCAAGCTATGCTGCTCAGCACTGGCCCACTGGCACCGTCGTGAGCTGTTTCGTCATCGCTTGGGGTGCTGTTCTCATGCTCACATCGGCATCTCACAACTTTATCGGCCTTGCACTCTGCCGTTTTATTCTAGGCTGTTGCGAAGCGCTCATTACGCCTTGTTTCATGATGATAGTGGGTGCGTTGAACAAAACAATTTTGTCTGCAGTCGCGAACGGCATGAAGCTAATTTCTAATCTAGGCATGTGGTATACACGCAAAGAACAACCCTCCCGTGCTGGAATTTTCTATTGTTTTAATGGCGTCGGGAGCATGGTTGGCGGCATCCTATTCTACGCTGTTGGACAAAATAAGAGTGATTTTGCTATGTGGCGGATTGTATTCCTGCTCTGTGGTGGTGTTACCATTGTCTGGGGAATTTTGCTTCTGTTCTTCTTGCCCAATAACATCATGACGGCAAGACGGTTCACCAAGGAAGACAAGGCTCTTCTTATCGCCAGAGGTCAGACAAATGGTACAGGCGTTTACAACAAGACAATCAAATTCAACCAGGTAAAAGAAGCATTTTGCGATGCTCAGATCTGGATTTTGTTCTTCTTCGTCCTTCTCAATGAGATTTTCAGTATGTATCATCCTAGTGCTTATACTTAATCGTGCTAACAATGAATAGACGGCGGATTTGCCAACTTTGGTAAACTAATTGTCAAGAGCATTGCTGGTGGAGATTCTCTCAAGACTACTGCTTATGGGATTCCTTCTGGAGCTTTCCAGGTATTCTTTGTCTTCGGTGGACCATACTTGGCCTCGAAGTTCCAGAATATCAGGACATATGTTATGGCTCTTTACCTCTGTCCGACATTGATTGGTACATGCTTGGTCTGGCAGCTTCCTCGTTCAAACAGCAATGGACTTTTGGTGTCCTACTATATGGTAAGTAGTCGCCTGTTTCTGAAGACTAGATTACGATGGCCTTGTTCAAAGTTCGGGCTGCGCTAACAACACCCCATTAGATGGGCTCCTTCGTTGCCTCACTCGTCCTAGCACTACAGCTTCCCGCTAGCAATGTCGGAGGCTACACCAAAAGAGTTACAGCGACTGCTCTGGTGTTCCTTGCGTATTGCGTCGGAAATATCATTGGCCCACACGCTTTCCTTGACTCTGAGGCGCCCCTTTATGAGACTGGGTGTCAACTGGGAATCGCTTGCGCGGCCGTTCAAATTGTTCTTGCCTTTGCCCTAAGGCTAATGTTGATCAGACGCAACAAGAAACGAGATGCGATGGGATTGCCACCTCCTGGTCTCGATGCGGCGATGGAAGACTTGACGGACTTTGAAAATCTTGATTTTAGGTATTCTTACTGAGCACGAATATAGTACTACTGAGCAGAAATTTATCATTCTTTAGGTCATGTGCCACTATGCTGTTTATGGACGTCACGTGCAGAGTGCGATAAACTCCTAACGTAATTCACTAGCGAGCGGGCCACACCACCGAGCGGGCTACCGAATCGATCATTTCATCTTTGCAAGCCTCTACACCACCACCTCATCCACCTCATGCCTTCTAAAGCCCAGCAAGAAGGCCGATTACTTCTTGCTCTTCAAGCCTATCAAAAAGGCCAAATCACAACTATTTGCCAAGCTGCATTAGCTTATAATGTACCATACAGTACCCTCAAATATCGCCTCTCTGGACGCGTTGCACGCGTCGAAACGCGCGCAAACAGCCACAAACTTACTCCCACAGAGGAAGAAGTCTTAACTCAATGGAGTATCTCAATGGATAATCGAGGCTATCCTGCTCGAGTCTGTGCAGTACAGAATGCGGCGAAATTACTGCTTCAACAACGCGTCGGTCCCTCAGCCTCAATCGGTATCAACTGGTCTGCCAGGTTCATCAAGCGACAGCCTACCCTGCAATCGAGATTCAATCGCAAGTACGATTATCAGCGTGCTCAATGCGAAGATCCAGAGCTTATCGGAGCCTGGTTTCGGCTTGTGAGTAATACAATTCAGAAATACGGCATTCAAGAGGAGGATATCTATAACTTCGATGAGACTGGCTTTGCAATGGGTATTGCAAGCACATCACGCGTCCTTACTACCTCAGATCGACGGGGCAAGCCACCTCAATTACAGCCAGGCGATCGGGAGTGGGTTACAGCAATTGAAGCGACTGTTGGCAGATGAGAATGAGAAATTGAGAGCAGCGAATGAGAGGCAAAAGAGGAAGAGAGCAGTCAAAAAAAAGCAGATCTTAAAGAAAACATTACTTACAGTTGCAGAGGCACAAGGCCTGATGGAGAATACTGTACAGCAGCCTATACAGGCAAGTGTTGCTCCTATACAGCAAACAGTTGTTGCAACAGCCTCGTCATCAAGTAGTGCAAGTCAAGGGAATTGCTTTGGTTTACCTAGTTGTTTTGTATGTAAGGGCTTTGACCATGCTGCGAGCGATTGCCCTAAATATCCATAATCTTCTGTATAATAGATAGTCTTGATTAATAAAGGCGTTGTGGTGGTGTAAGCTTGCAAAGATGAGATGATCGATTCGGTGGCCCGCTCGGTGGTGTGGCCCGCTCGCTAGTGAATTACGTTATTGCAAAGCCAGTTTCGTCGAAGTTATAGATGTCCTCATCTGCGATGCCGTATTTCTGAATTGTATTGCATACGAGTCGAAACCAGTTTTGAACAACGTCCTGATCTTCGCATTGAGCTCTTTGGTAGTCGTATTTACGTGTATACTTGGCTTGTAAGGTCGGTTGACGCTTGACAAAGTTGCGAGGCCAGTTGACACCGATTGAGCCTTCAGAACCGACGCGTTGCTGAAGCAATAATCTAGCTGCATCACGTAATGCAGAGATTGTAGGAGGATAACCACGTTCGTCCATTGAAATAATCCACTGTAGAAGGGCTTCTTCTTCTGTGGGAGTAAGCTTATGATTATTTGCACGCGAATCTACGCGTGCAACGCGTCCCTTGAGGCGGTGTTCGAGATTGCTTGTAGGTACATTATATGATAATGTAGCTTGACGAATGCTTGAAAATTGACCTTTCCGGTAGGCTTGAAGAGCGAGAAGTAATCGCCCTTCTTGTTGGGCTTTAGAAGTCATGATGTTGTAGTGTAGAGCCTTGGAAAGATGACATGTAAGATTCTATGCGTCACTGGCTTGTATGCGTCACTCGCTTGTGAGTTAACGTTAACGTAATCCACCATCGAGCGGTACACACCACCGAGCGGTACACATTTTCGTATCCTCATCGATTAACCCACAATGTCACCACAACTAGTCAATACAAAGGCCCAGAAAAAGGGCTAACTACTCCTTGCTCATGACGCTTATTTGAAAGGCCATTTTCCAAGTATTCGAAAGGCCGCTGATGCCTATTCTGTCCCATTTACTTCCCTTGCCTCCCGCCTTCGCGGACGCGCTTCACGCGTCGATTCGCGCCCAAATTGCCAAAAGCTTACGGATACGGGAGAGGAGATCGTTGAGCATTGGATACTATCTATGGATGAAAGAGGTTATCCATTGACCGTTACTGGGGTACGCGATGCGGCAAAAATCGTACTCGAGCAGCGTGTAGGCTCAGATTGCAAAATCGGTGTCAATTGGCCTCAGCGATACATCAACCGCCGCCCTAGCCTCAAATCGCCATATTCACGCAGCTACGATAATCAAAGGGCAAGATGCGAAGATCCAGCCCTTATTGGGGCCTGGTTTCGGCTTGTACAAAACACAATCGCTAAATACGGCATCCTCAATAACGATATCTACAACTTCGACGAAACTGGCTTTGCAATGGGCCTTGCAAGTACCTCACGCGTAGTTACTGCCTCAGATAGGCGTGGCAGACCCCCTCAATTACAGCCTGGCGATCGCGAATGGGTTACGGCAATCGAATCGATCAATGCGCTGGGTTGGAGTCTCCCGCCGATGGTGATCTTCAAAGGCAAGGTACATATATCATCTTGGTACGAAAACAACAATCTACCGCCTGATTGGACAATCGCTTTGAGTACAAATGGATGGACTAATGACAAGCTTGGATTACATTGGTTAAAAGAGGTTTTCGAGCCAAATACAGCTGCAAGAAAGGTTGGTAGTTATCGACTACTAATTCTGGATGGCCACGGCAGCCACACAACGCCAGAATTTGATCAATTTTTTGCAGACCGGATGATTATTACTCTTTGTATGCCACCGCATTTATCACATTTTCTTCAACCTCTCGATATTGGTTGTTTTTCGGTCCTCAAGCGTACCTACGGCCACCAAGTCTCGGAATATATGAGGCTTGGCATAAATCATATCGACAAAATTGAGTTCCTTCACGCCTTTAAAATTGCTCGAATTAGTGCCCTCACACTAAGCAATATTCAACGCAGCTTCACTGCTGCCGGTCTCGTACCTTTTGATCCAGATCAGGTACTTTCAACCATCCAGATTAGGCCATCTACCCCTACAGCGCCCTTGGCCGCAAACCAAGAGCAATGGCAACCAGAAACACCTCAGAATCTAACCCAGTCAGAGCTGCAGGTAGCTACAATCAAAGGCTATCTTAAGAGACGTTCAAAAAGTCCACCAATACCAACAGATCAGGCCCTTAATCAGCTTGTCAAGGGCTGCCAGATTGCGATGCAAGGCGCCGCTTTACTAGCTGCGGAAAATGAGAAATTAAGGGCTGCAAATGAGAGGCAGAAGCGAAAGAGGCAACTAAAAAGGAGATATATTAGTCAATCAAGCGCTTTAACTGTTGCAGAGGGCTCAAGCTTACTTCAACTTTCTAAAGAAGCTTCGGTTATCAGCAGTAACCAGGTTGATCAAGAGCCTTATATTGAGGAAGAACCACCAAGTGAAGAGGAGAACATTGTAATTACTTGTTTTATTTGTCGCAGTGGTGACCATTTTGCAATCAACTGTCAGAAATATAGATAGGAATGTTTAAAAATGAGAGATTTATTGGTGCATAATAGAGTAATTGATGAGAATACGAAAATGCGTACCGCTCGGTGGTGTGTACCGCTCGATGGTGGATTACGTTACGCATTCAGGGGTTAGGGCACGTGGGGTATTTGCGTACACCTTTCTCCCCTCTGTTCCGGTCTCTTTCAGGCCCTACATTCTACGCTCTTTTTCCTCTTCCACTGCGTGCGTCTCACCTCTTCGTCCTTGTATGACAGCGTCGCAGTGTTGCATGTGCAGACTGTGTAGAGCTAAATCGCTTTCTTGTCAACCCAAATGAACAGGCCGAAAAATACACTTAGATTGGCACAAGGCGAGACCACAGATCAAAAGACCTTGAATCACGACATTACGACTTGTAAACGTACAAAGGACGCCAGCCTTTCACCCCGGTTGTCACAAAGATTAAGATGCAGTACGAAGACCGACTCTCTCTCTGGAAGGGTGACCTCACCAAGCGATACAACCAACGTGCGCCCTCTTAGAATCCGTGGGGTTGCGAGATTCTTGGTGAGAAGTATGTGGAGCTCATGTTGATAAGGGATATCTTGCTAGCGGACAAGACTACCTAATCAGCAACGAAAAAATCTAGTCAGGCTCCTCATCCTGTTACTACTTTGACTCATCGAGTGCTTTCATCGGCTACGTCACTCGCTCAGGCTTCTCGGCCTGCTAGTTTCGACCCCGAGTGTACGAGTGCCTTCTTTGGCTACGACGGCGCTGCATTCGAGGACACCACAAAGTTTGAAATTAACAGCGCCTACTCCTATCGCAGGAGCACAAAGACCAGCAGGAACCCAGCTTCCTGCGTCTACAGCAGTCAAGAGAAAGGTCAAGGTTATTGAAAAAAAAGTCTCAGTTAAAAAACGGTCTATTGAGATATTGCACTGAACTGTAGGAGACGAATGTGAACAAAAGGTCGTCTCAATCGCGAATATCCAAGTTCGACCGAAGAAGTCAACCAACTCCACCTGACAACTCTCCATAGGTTATAAAGAACCACCACCACACTCTCCGTTCTACTACAATGTTGCACGTTCACACCACTCATTAACAATTGGGCTTGCATGGCTCCTTGGAACAACAGAACCATCTAGCAATGAAGTCCTTCAAAACGCAATGAAATTAGTCAGATATTTGCGCCTCAAACATTCACTCCGTAAGATGGCGTAAAGAGGAGGTAACTAGGGCAGAGAAGAAAGACAAACTTACCCCACTGCTGTGAAAACGAAAGATATGGGAATATTTCCTCCCTTTCTTGCGACACTGTGCATCCTGCTCCGCCTTTGTAACGACCTTGCAGTCTTGGAATATAGTGCAGGTTTTAGCAAAAATAACAAGTTCGTCATCAGGACAGTCTCCTGGATTGAGATCAGCCAAGGCTGGGAGGATGAAAGCGAACAAGACAAGGTTAAGACGCATATTGGTAACGTGCGATAGAGTGTTGTTGTGAGTATTGTTGGAATGATTGTTGGAGAAAAGGAATGGGGTGTAAGCTGAATGTTTGAGAACGTAGACTTGAACCAAGGTTTAATCGTAGCGATCCTTTATCTGGTCCCAGCTTTTTTCAATGGTTTCGTGGCGTGGATGATTCTTGCATTCTAACCACCAGCCACAAACAGCGTTTGTGCCAGTCAAAATAGCCTGAACGAGTCTCCGAGCCACTCCGGACAGCCGAAAACCAGATAAGGGATAAGGATTAACGGAAATTCAAATGCCCGAGCAGGACAAAGGGACATCCCCTGAGAAGGTAGTTTCGATCCGCGGAAAAATGTTGACGGTCTCACTTTTTCGTCCACAGTTTCCAAAGATCGAATGCGGCGAACGCGAGATTCTGTGCGGAATGAATCTCTTATCTCTTTGGGGACATGTGAAACTGGCGCAAATCCAGCGGAGATGGGGGATCGTTATCTAGGATCGAGCAGATTCACCGCGCAAGCAATTGCATAGTGCTGGAATTATATGAAGTTCACTCGGGACAATGTTTGAAATTGCGCTCTGCTATTTTTGCGCGTTGTGAGATTCGACAGGGAAAACTCTTATGGTAGTATAGTATGATGCCGAGTTAATGTCAGGGGAGCCCCCCTGCTCCATCCATGCTCCATCCATGCTCTATAGCAACAACATCCTTCCGAGAGATTAGTAGCTAGAGGCAGATTTGGCAGCAGACCACCGAAGAGAATCCGTGGCGAGGTATGTGCATGTCTACTTAATCTTTATAGTATTATGTTTTCTAATTAATTGAGGAAAATTCTTGTAGAATCCAGGTGAAAGGCCGATCAGATGATCAAATATGACGGTGGTTGCACTCGAATTATGGTGGTCTGTGCATCGATGTGGAAATTCTTAAGCGATTGACTGGCTAAGTGAGTTATTCTGATAGCTCTACCCTACAGTAGAACCTAGCCAAAACGCATAGATCAGTTAATTCTTTCCCCTGCAGTAAAAAGGTCTCGTTTAAAAATAGGTCATAAAAGCCTCTATTAGCGGTCCGATACTAGCCCTTAGCCGTCAATGCATCGTAACCTTGGCGTAGATCAGAATTACGGGCGTCATTATCAGTCAGTCAGTCAGAATCTAGGGAATGTCCACGTTGATGCATAAACCACAACAATTAGTTAATGTTACGGATACTGTCACGTGGACATGTATTCAATGGTATTCGGTTGTATCTGACTGCATTCATATGCATTCAAATACGCTGTTACGGGGAACTCGTTTCTCAACACAGTTGATTATGTCAAGACCTTCTTGACACCTGTGTTCTCTTGTTCTGGTCCGCGGGTTTGGGGTAAGGGCAATATCAGTCTGGAAGAACTTACCTTAAGTACCTTCCCTTGCTCAGGTTCTTTGGAGGCCCACTAGATCCTAGCCGTCTGATGTATCTCCCAATTCAATTGTCGTCTAACCGATTTGATCCTCAGATCAATTTTGAACGCTTGTCGGTTAGCATGAAGGTTGGGGGTGGGCTTGCTTCGTGTGCATATGACTTGTGCTTGATTGTATCTAGGTAAAAGGTCGTTACTGTAGTAGGTTGAAGAAGCTCCTATGTGAGAAACATAACATGAGATAACCACGAAGAGAGAAAGGAAAGTCCGTTCAACGTCCTCCCTATATACCCTTCTGGTTCTGGGTGCCAAGGTGTATTCCCACACCTCTTGGCTCTTCCCACACTTCCCACACTGTGGGCAATGCCAAGTGCTGTGGGAACTGTGGGAATATCACGTGACTCCTGCACGTACTATTCTCTCTTAGGACTGACCTGGTTGCACCAGTCCCCTCTTGTGCGCCCAACGGATTCCACTCCACATCAGTCCTAACAACAACTTCTTGTTATCCAACCATCCTCTGCAAGTCCCGCTGTCCCTGCTCTTCGGTCTTGAGGTGATCTGTAACATACGGACCAGTCTGTTTCTTTATGATTGGTTGAATGTCACACAGGATCCTAGGGAACACGTGCTGGCGCAATGCTCAGGTCATGAGCCATGAGCGATCCATAGGGATCACGTGTTGGCGCAATGCTCAGGTCATGAGCCATGAGCGACCCTAAGGATCACGTGTTGGCTCATGCATTAGGCTTCGAGCCTTATGGGAGGATTTCCTATATAATGGACGAGACTCTGCTCCCTCAGTGTCTCGTATCTTCACTCTCTCGTTACTTCGCTATTGCTTTTAGTTACTTGGCACAATTCACGACTCTTATATCTTGCAAGCTTCGCTTCACTTGTTTGATACGATATTGTCGCTCCGGACCACTTGAACTCTACTGTACGGATTAGCCAAATCCAGCTAGATTACTTTGAGTCATAGCCTCTGCGTAACAAAGGCTATTTGGAACGCCCACTCCGGTCCTTAGCCGTCAATATATCACCCTGGCTGTCAGGTTCTTTTAGAAAAGCTAACCGAAATAAACCGAGGTTTACCCGGATCCTTTTACAAGTCATAATACTATGGTATCCGGGTTATCAAACGTTATTACAGCATAGATAGTAGAATCCTTGTGCCTATTGTACTTAGATCTGCTTCTGTAAGTATCAGTACTCCACAGGAGAGTAGTTCGCAAGCAGACTCAAGGGTCATCTACCAGAAGATTCGACAACAAGGATGCCAATTGACGTTTAATAACCCGGGAACCATAGTTTATGAAAAGGTAAGCTCCGAATGTGTTGCTCTAGACCGTACTAATTTATTCGGCTAAAATTAGAGTAATAACTCGTATCATATAGTTCTGTGCTGTCCCTATAAAACACAAGTCTTGCACCTCCGCAAGACAGAAAGCGTCGAAACTACAATACTACGTATGTACGAAACTTCCTCTCTTCACATTTGACATTTCCTGAGTAAATAACTAACAACTCAGCTTTTCAGCCTTCTCGCAATCGTTTACCCTACTTCACAAACCTCCATCATGCAACTTACCATCCCCATCCTCGTTACAATAACGAGTTGGCTCTTCGCGAACCCCACCGTAGCCAGAGGTGCCATTTTATGTAAGGATGCTCCGGCAGACTGTGCTTTTGGTAAGTACTTGTGGAGAAGAGTAAGTAGCACATCTTCCCACATACAGAAGGTACACACTGCTAAGAAACCTATCTGTAGTGCGTTGGCGATTGGTGCGACGGGGGTGGAAAGTGTCCCTACACCGGGAGGTCGCTAAACCATTGCTGCTACAACAAGGACATCAAAGATAACGACATTTATTGTGTGAAACCTTGAGGATGAGGAAGACGGTCGTTTCTGCGAGTGTGTGCTTGAAGGGGATGTATGGATGTCCGATGTGTCGTGGCCGAAGTACGTGGATCAATCAATTCCGAGCCTATGTTGTGCTTCCGGAAAAGATGTGGATACTCGGTGGAGAGTTTTCAAATCTTTTCAATTATAGGGTTAAGACTGACTACGGATTGCGTGTCTCCTCGCTCAAACAAGACTTTATTTTGATATTCCTCGCTTTGCACGGATAGATGCAGGCCCTCCAATTGTCGAAACATCCGATACCTAGCGGTGCGACGACTTGATGAAACTCTATTGCTTAGGGATAACATCGAGGTCAGAATGCAATCGTAGGGTAAAAGTATGTCCGATGATATAATTAGTCATTCATCCAATGTCATTGTCGGGTTTAATTAGCGATGACTGGAGGCCTTGCATCATATAAACGACCGGTTTTGGGAACTCGTATGTATAGATTAATTCCACGTCGAAGAGAAAGTCGGAAGGACCTCGCGAATTTCTGCTAGAAGACAGGTGTCCGCGTCTTTTTGGGTGGGGCAGCAAGTCAGTAATTAGACCTCCTCTAAAAATAGCCTCGGTATATCCAAAGACCCCCCGGAACGGTGCCATCACAGTTCTTAGCTATTAATACATCACCTTGGCGTAGATCAAGATTGCGGACTGCACTTGGTCAATTCAATCAGAAAACTTGCACAATCTAGGATACGCCTCCACCGGTTTTTGTCCTCGTCACATGCGCTAAGAGAACACGAGTGATATATAATATGTTGGTATCCACTTCAGGGATAAATGTTGACTCCCCAGCCTCTCATCTACCTCTATCTACCTCCAGCCACTTCCATTCATCATACATCAGAGGCTCCAGCAACCGGAGCGAGTCTCAGCCATGAAGATCACATTCACCCTCCTTCTCACCTCCAGCATCGTCTCCGGCGTCTCAGCAGCAGTAAAACCAGCCAAATTCCTCGGATGCAATTACTCCCGAAACGTTATGTTCAACGACTGCACTCCGTTTTACGGTGGTAAAAGCCCGTGCCTTACGGACCAACAATGCTTTACTGCTTGTGCCCGTGCAAGTTCCAAGGATAAGCCGGGAGATTTTAGGGCGACAGGAGCATATAATTTCAATGACGAACAATGCAAATGCATGTGCTTCTTAAAAGCTTAAATTATTGGCGGACATGACAATGGTTTGTCGATCATGGGATTCATGTCAAAAGTTCTGCGCTAACCGGGCATCTAGACTATCGTGTTGAGTCAAAGTTTCCATGGTTCGATAGCTTTTCGCTTCGACTCCTATCTGACATTACGATGAAAATGGGGAATGGCTGCGATAGACTTCATGGGATAAATCCCTGGTAGAACTCTGACTAGGATATCGGGCACGGGTAAATTGACATTCATTTGGTCTGGCTTTCGGGCCGATAGGTGTGGTTTGCTTGTTAGCTTCGCGACAACAACTTTCATGCATCTTCCTAATTAATGCCCGAGCTTACATGAAGGGCTGTAGTTCTGAGTGACAGCATCTCAACTCTTTCTTCGCCCTTTTCGGCTCGCTCATAATTCTCCTTTTCCTGCGATGCCCACCACAGATGCCTTTCAGCTTCCAACTACTTTTCTTTAGGTATCTATTTATCTATTCTTTGATAAGATAGAGTTTCGATTTTCCTTGGAAGACGCGAACACGTGTAACTACCCTCCCGCTATAAAATACTCGCCTCCAAAATCCCTACAGCGTTTGCTCCTAGAAAATACTTGAGAGGAAAAGTTCGCCTCCCGAAGTTCTCCTCCCGAAGTTCTCCTACCTAGTCAGTCTCAAGACAACGAGCAGAGAATGCCGATGCGGTCAAGGATGAGGACTAGGATGATGTGGAACATTCGGGCTTGGTATATCTAATTAAAAATCCTCCGGAACGGTACTGCTGGGGTCCTCGGCTATCAATAACACCGTATGCTTATGTTCAGATATTCCGGCCAAAGTCGGACAGTGCCCTGTCCTTATAATGTTCCTTGCATCTTTTAAAGAAGTAACGGCTAAACTTTACATGACCCTGGCGTGCTGGTAATCAAGCTTTTGAAAATGTGCCACAGACAATGCCAAGTTGGCGCTTATGATAATTCCCAAAGGTTGTTTAATCTTCCAAGTTACTAATCATCCAAACAGCCCGCAAGATTTTCAGCAATACCAAGCCTGTTAACAACCCCCCGCCATAGCTTGAGAAATCAAACACAGCCCGATAGGTGCTCACGGTAAGCTGGAATTTGAAGCCTGGCGCACAGCAGTGGTCAATGAATGTATGGGCCCCACCGGGAAACTCGAAAGCGGACATTGCTCTTATGTTATCTGTATCATAAAAACCATGGCCATTGAGTGGACACAGGAACGGTGAGAGCCATCATGCCTGTTATCATCCATATTCCAACCTGGCTTATCATGAGCAGACCTCTTCCGTTTCTATCTTTCTCTCTATCTGACAACTGTCTCAAAATAGTGCTGAATATCTTGTTCTCAGAGCGCCATACGCCCCTCGTGGGCCTTTTCATCCGGGCGGTCCCATATTCAACGAGCATCTCGACAAATTCTTTACTAGAATGGAAAATGTTATGGAGAACTTGAAAACGTCAAAGATGACGATGTTGTTGGGCATCAATGAACGGGATATCTGTCACGTTGGGGCTCTGGATGCCTGAACTTGCAGTATTTTTTCGAAGTCGACTTCTTGATGCCCGTTGGGTATGTCAAATTCAATATGCAGGTGTCCTTGAGGAGCGCACACCCCAGATCTTTACACAATAAGGCTTATAAATTCGTGCGGATTGTCAAGCAGCGGTTTTCCTGACTAGAGAACTATTCCGAGATGTAGAATTCCAGCATGTGTCTCGAAAATGACGAAGCGAGTGCGACATCAGGGGAGTATATGTGTTGACTTTGTACTCGCCTCTTGAGTCATCTCAACATGATTTAAACTCACGAAACTTCTCATACAATCCATCAATCCTTTACACAGAATGCTGGAGCTGATCCATTTCTAAACATCTAAAGTTCCTTCATACTTGTCTCAAATTCCACCATACCACGCTTCTTCGTCTCTGATTGGTCGAACTCACCTCAGCCTTGCGTCTGGAATGCGAATTACTTCTTTGCCACATTCCCGACCTATACAATCATCAGAGAGGGTTTCTCACATTCCAGCATAAGATGATTTCTAATCGCCGTATGAGAAGCATCATCAATCGTCAAACTCAGCCTTTCATTGTCAGCACCACTTCTGAACACTACTATCCAGTACAAATAGAAATACAGCAAGAAGTTCACTTTTTTCCAACGAACCCAACACCCTTTACAATAATGAAGCTCTCTTCCACTATCATCCTTGTGCCCCTCACTGCATAAGTATCCTCTGGCATCGAAGATTCGTCCCACTAATGGTGTCAGCGCTCTCCCAGTAATCCCTTCCGCGATCTACACGAACGAACAGCTTAATGCCATCACCTTCCACCCCAATGCCGGAGATTTATTCGCAGCAGAGACCGGCACTATGCCTCAGTCCGATACCTACAAGCGCAACGAAACACCAGCTGCAAGCGTGACCAGAGACATTCCTAGCCACGCCGCCATCATTGCGGAAGTCCTGAGTGCGTCACAAGCGGATCATGTGGTACCGTGGGATGTCGCAGCTACTGCCAATCAGGAAGGTACTGCTAGCACTACTGATGAAGATGGTGTCACCGCCGTTGATGGTAATACTCTCGACACCCGATATCCTGGTGCTGCTGAGCTTGAGGCGAGAGAGGATGAGACGGCTAAGAATTTGAATACAAATGGGAAGTTATTTATGAGGAAGAGGTTGATTCGGTTTATGAAGAGGGCGGAGACTAATAGATTTTGTCCAAGGCTACTTGTAGCCTGCTGGGGTTAGATCGATATCGGTGTGGGCACTTTTTCAGACTGGAATGGAATATTCTGGCGTTAGGTTGGTTTTATTTCAGAATGCTGGGACGTATACTGCTTGAGATTTTGTAGGTAGCGTGGTGCTGAAGAATTGATAATGATAATGCCATTGAGTACTGTCTACCTTCTTTTGTGACAGGCCCAAGCGTTTGATCTCTGGCCAACAAACCAGAAAGATAGACTGCTGCGTCTGCCTTTCTTACAAGTGTTTTTGCGATCGAATCCTTATCTCACATACACCCCAGAGGCTATCAACTTTGCAAAGTGAGCGGCCTTCTCCTCCGCTGATTCAGGAACCATGAAGTTTCCACATGCAACACAATGTAGGTTGTAAGAATCCACAAGATCGTCGAATTCTCCAAGCAAATAATAAGGATGGTTGCAACTGGTGCACTTTGCGAGTGAAAAGTTCTTGGGGTCCACCTCTTCAATGTGACTAGCCAGTACCACGTTGTCGCCAATGTGTGGATCGACTCTAGGACGGACCTGTGCTGGGATTCAGCATTGCTTATATGATGTCTTTGACGAACTCGGCCTTATTATCTAGCAGAGCTGTGAATGCATCGTCAGTTTCGGCTGTGCGACGGTAATCGAAGGGGTGTGCATGCGGGACGAGACTCTGCAGGTGATTCAAGACAACTGCCAGAACGGTTTCTCTCAACCTGTAGTTCACTGCCGCTGGAACTTTGTATATCATCTCGATGGCTTCTATGAATTCGGGGCTTTTCCAGTGACGATACGCGGCCGCGGAAAACTTTTCGACGGCAAGATGGCGGAGACCGAGACATTGGTACTTGTCTACGACGAACCATATCGCCGCTTATGGCTGATGAAGTCTGGTGGTTCATTCTCAAGCTTTCTTCTGTTCGTCGCGTTAGCTCCTGGTAACCTAATCTGATCAGCGTTCTATTGCCTCTGCGAGAAAGACTTGGACACTTGGCAGAAATTCTCAAAGCCTCCACGTCAGGTTGGTAGGCGTAGATTTGATCTATACACGCACGTTTTAAAGAAGGATCGTGCTTAGGCGAGGAACATTAAAATTAAGAACTATTGTAGGTAAGGGCACTTGAAATCCGCAGCCAGTCTACAGTCTACAGGGGAAAAGGCTCTTCGTTTCGATCTATCAGCAGAGTCTCCGTTCCAGGCGTTGTCGAGTCCCAAGCTCTAAGCCGTAGACCACGTTGGATCGCCAGCTTCTCATAGGCAATCAGAGAGCTACACGCTCCACACTCAGATTCCTTATCTTTGCCATGCCGGCACCAGATCCTGTGATGAAACAAGATTTCGATCCGTAAATCAGGATTCGCTTGTAAGGCAGTTAAGGCACCGGGCGATAGATAGCTGGGTGTACTGATGACGAGTTTTTGAATTTTCTGGAAATCTGGCTTGGAAGATATCGCATCCACGATATCATGCCCAGTGTGGGCAGCAATCAGAAAGACGTTTTCCTTCGAGTAGAGTCTTAGAGCTTCCGTTCGAAGTTCCTTGGATGCCAGGAAAATGCCATCCGACAGGAAGACGCAGCGGCAAGTAGTGGAGTATGATTCGTTATTGATACATCGACAGTCTAAGTCGGTGAGGACCGTCTCCCTGCGACAGTAACCATAGCAGCACGCAGCAAATAGCGGGCCTTGAGTGACGCCATATAAGTTCCTGTAGTGGATTGGTATTTTGCCTTCATCAGTGACCGCAGAGGCAAGAACTATAGACCGAAGCTCTGGTGGCACTTTCATGAATGGAAAACTTGCCGGCTCAATCGGGGGCGACTTGACGAGGTCCCGGGCTGTTTGCCGAATCGTCTCTTTCACTTCTTGTTGTCCTTTAGTGGAGGTAGCAATAATCTCAACATGTTGCAATAATCCAGCCAAAGGTTGCGTAGCATCGAATAATCGTCGTGCGTCTTCTGGGCCATAGACAAGGACGTCCAGAGTTAAATTCTCGGTGAGCTTCTGTTTCTGGAGGTTGGTTGATAGGTGGGAGCAAAGTATTCTAAAGCACTTCAGAGCATCCTCGAGTTCGAGGCCCTTCATGGGTTGCAATTCTTGTAAATTCGGACCGAGTAGGAGAGACCTAACCGGAATATACTCATGATGCGTGCCCGTATGAAAGAACGCGCGTTCTAATAAACCAAAAGGCGATAAATGATATGTGCGATGAGGAGATAGTACTATTTGAAGCTGAGTGGACGCGGCTGGTGTCTCGAATATCGGTGTCGCTAGTAGCTTGCTTTCAACAGTGGCGGGAGCCCGTGCATCACATGCAAAGGTTTCGCCCGGTGTAGCTTGTACGTGTAAGAATGGATGCCTCATCATTGTGAATATGTTAGGCGCTGGAGTATTGGAACGCGGAGAAAGGTTTCGTCTGATCAGGTGTTTGACCTTTGGGCAAATGGTCGGTAGCTTTTGTCGTTGGTCGACGAATGTCCTGACGTCGAAATCGTCTTCAGTTGGAGTCTCTTCTGATTGAATCCGGCGTATCTAAGGTGATCTGATTTTCGAGAGAAGGGCAAAATTTTCTCGGGGAGCGGTGCTTATTTTGTAAGATACATGCTCGCTTTGACATCATGTGACGACAAAATTCCTTTAAAGAATTCCTAGTATGGAGCCGGTTTCCAAGGTTGAGACAGGGTAAGCTTACCAAATTCTCAGTAAATTGTTTTGGCAATCGAGTCCTTTTTAAATGTCGTGAGGGAGACCGAAGAGGTTCGGAATAAGAGAATGGTGTCATCTCCAAGTTGATTCTTGATTCGGGTTCAACGAAGCCTGGTAATGGTTGAAACCAGCATCCCATATTTATAAAGCGCTACGAGCAGTCTTGTTGCTATGCCAAAACCCCACGCCATCCCATCCCATCTCATCATAAGCCAATCAACCGAACGCCAGGGTATTCCACTTCACACTATTTCTGCACCTCAGAGTCGGCAAACCTTGAAGTCATGAGCTCGTCAATGTGCGCCCGTTGTGCTTTGACGTTGATTTCCTCTTGCTCCTTGAGCAGTACCGCCAGGACCTCGATCGGCGGGTTCAGCTTCAGCATCTGTGCGCGCTTCCATCTTCGTATGCGTGCGATCCCGATACATGGCTATTCACGTCATTTAGTAAGGTGAAGATGATCTGCGTAGCAAGAGAGAAAGAGTTTGCGTACTCCGAATCGTCCATCCGTGTCAAACTCCCTGCAAACCTTCTCATGCAGCGACAAATCCTCCTGATGTACCCTCTTAAACTTCCTCGACAGCTCTTTCTCCCTCCAGTACTTCTCAATCTGTGCCTCGCCCACTCTCTCGGCCTGTTGCTCTTCCTTCGTCAGGGGTGCCTTTGCTTCCGAAACTGCCTGCTCGATGACGGCAATCTCTGACGTCGTCGGCGTATCGATGGATTCGGCATCGCTTAGAACTGAGAGTTTCGTGATATCGAGTTCTTTCTTTGGTTTGCCGGGGGCTGTGATGGAGGGTTTGGTGACTTTGTTTGTTGAGCCGTGGAAGGCGAGGGTGGCTTGTTTTGTGGTCGATTTTTTGGTAGCAGGGCCAGAGGAGGTCCGGCGGGTTGATTTGGGTGCCATTGTAACTGTATGGACGTATAGGTATGTTGGGGGTTTGATTTGAATTGGAGTTGAGATGGGTGAAATGAGAAAGCGATGATGTCGCTTCCGACGCTATCTAGTGTTGCCCCGGTGAAACGCGAGATGAATCGCGGCACCTAATCATGTGAGATCGCGACTTGATATAAGTTAACTTATAACGTAATTCACTAGCGAGCGGGCCACACCACCGAGCGGGCCACCGAATCGATCATCTCATCTTTGCAAGCTTACACCACCACAACGCCTTTATTAATCAAGACTATCTATTATACAGAAGATTATGGATATTTAGGGCAATCGCTCGCAGCATGGTCAAAGCCCTTACATACAAAACAACTAGGTAAACCAAAGCAATTCCCTTGACTTGCACTACTTGATGACGAGGCTGTTGCAACAACTGTTTGCTGTATAGGAGCAACACTTGCCTGTATAGGCTGCTGTACAGTATTCTCCATCAGGCCTTGTGCCTCTGCAACTGTAAGTAATGTTTTCTTTGAGATCTGCTTTTTTTTGACTGCTCTCTTCCTCTTTTGCCTCTCATTCGCTGCTCTCAATTTCTCATTCTCATCTGCCAACAGTCGCTTCAATTGCTGTAACCCACTCCCGATCGCCTGGCTGTAATTGAGGTGGCTTGCCCCGTCGATCTGAGGTAGTAAGGACGCGTGATGTGCTTGCAATACCCATTGCAAAGCCAGTCTCATCGAAGTTATAGATATCCTCCTCTTGAATGCCGTATTTCTGAATTGTATTACTCACAAGCCGAAACCAGGCTCCGATAAGCTCTGGATCTTCGCATTGAGCACGCTGATAATCGTACTTGCGATTGAATCTCGATTGCAGGGTAGGCTGTCGCTTGATGAACCTGGCAGACCAGTTGATACCGATTGAGGCTGAGGGACCGACGCGTTGTTGAAGCAGTAATTTCGCCGCATTCTGTACTGCACAGACTCGAGCAGGATAGCCTCGATTATCCATTGAGATAATCCATTGAGTTAAGACTTCTTCCTCTGTGGGAGTAAGTTTGTGGCTGTTTGCGCGCGTTTCGACGCGTGCAACGCGTCCAGAGAGGCGATATTTGAGGGTACTGTATGGTACATTATAAGCTAATGCAGCTTGGCAAATAGTTGTGATTTGGCCTTTTTGATAGGCTTGAAGAGCAAGAAGTAATCGGCCTTCTTGCTGGGCTTTAGAAGGCATGAGGTGGATGAGGTGGTGGTGTAGAGGCTTGCAAAGATGAAATGATCGATTCGGTAGCCCGCTCGGTGGTGTGGCCCGCTCGCTAGTGAATTACGTTAACGTATTCGATCACCCAACCCGTCAGATCACCCAACCTGTCAAAATTTCTTGGCATGACCATCTTATATTACGGCTCTTCAATTTCATCGCTATTAACAATAGATTCTGAGTCCGTCGTGCTGCTATCTGATTCAAATGATATCTCGATATCTTTTTTACAAGTTCGCGCATTATGCCCAGTTGCGCCGCAGTTCCCACAGCGCCGTTGAGTTGGTCGGGCTGTTTTCGATCCCTGAGGCGCTACAGACGCCTCTGCAGTTACCTGCGCTGCTGCAGTCCCATACTCTATAGTACCACCTTGCTGGATCCACTTCCTTTTGCGCCATTTTCGCTTTGTCATTACTGCCAATTGCTCTTCAAGCTCGCGGTTGCGCGCAACAAGTAGAGCGTTTTGATGCAGCATCAATTCAGCGCCCTTGACAAGCTGGGAAAAGCCTGCCTGGGCAGTAACTGGTGACCGAGTAAAAGACTCGCTTACGAGCTTGGATTGAGATCCAAATTCATGAGTATTGCTTGGAGTCTTTGACTGCCACGGCGTTTCTGGGAGACGGGGTTCTGGCGGGCCTCCTCATACCACGTAGAGATGTGAACTCGTCCTTTGTAGATAATGAATGGCGGGGTCGCATACCCAGCTGCGCAAATGCTCTGAATAACAGTAACCCATTCGCGATCGCCCGGCTGAATGAATTCAGGCCTTGTACGTCTCTCAGAGGCTGTAACGACCTTCATTGACCCAATAACACCCATCTGTAAGCCAATCTCGTCAAAGTTGTGCGTATCCTCGTCGTGGATGCCGTACTTTGCCTTGGTGTCTGCAACGAGCTTGAACCACGTGCCAATAATCTCTGGATCTTCCTGTAGTATCCTCTGCCTATCCTTGGCTCGATTGAAGGCTGTCTTGAGCTCATCTGAGCGCTTTACGAACCTCTCAGCCCACTTTTTGCCTACTAGCTCTCCACCGCGTATACCCAACAGTTTATCCGCCATATCTGCCACCTCACACAGCCGGGGCGCAAATCCTCGCGAATCGAGGTCGAGGATATATCGGACAAGCGTTTGCTCTTCGGTAAGGGTAAGTTTTCGACCGTTTGGTGGTCTTTGGAGGATAAATGGGACTCCTCTGACGCGATCGGAGAGGGTTTGTTGTTTAACGTCGAAGGCGCTCGCAGCAGCCCGTTGGCTTCGGAGTTGGCCGGTATTCAAAGCTTGGATTGCAAGCTGAATTCTCCCTTCGTGTTGGAGTAGTAACTCATCACGTTGCTGAGACATAGTAGAATAAGAAGAGTAGTTGGGGTCTTGGCAAATTTTGACTGGTTGGGTGATCTGACGGGTTGGGTGATCGGATACGTTATAGAAAGATTACGCGACTTGATTACCCTCGTCTCCAGATAGGCCCGGAAAGTTGTTGACTCGGCAAATATGAGAGCTGGCGAAGGGAGTCTTCCAGCTGGAGAGGCAGAGGCTTTGATCCAGCAATTCAACTTCGAAACACTGCTGAACCAAGGTTATATATCTCCGTTCTCCTCCATCTACCCATGATGCTGATTCTGCCACAGACCAGGGCGGCCGTCGCATAGTCCTCCTCGGAAACATATCATCTAAGCCAGCTCTCCTTCTTGTCGAACGAGCTCCCTTCTCCTCCGATATTCCACATCTATCCTCATTAGCCACCTCGCTTTCAAGCCTCACGAACCTCAGCAACAATGACATCTACTTCTGGTACATGGCTTCGACAAAGTCTCAAGCCGAAGACAAGTCACAGCCCAACAACCTCAAGATCAACTTGATCTTCCCATGCACCGAGAAGCATATCAAGAAGTACTCCCAGCAAGGTTTACGATGGGTGACTGAGACACCCCGAATATACAAAGATCATGTGCGTCCATACATGCAGAAACAGAGGGATGCTGGCAGGCTAGACTGGATCTTCAACATCATCGAAGGACGAGCCGAACAAGAAGACATATTGTATCGCGAACATGGCGAGGAGGGCTTTCTCGTCTCTCCAGATCTCAATTGGGATCGAAAGACGATGACCAGCCTGCACTTGCTTGCATTGGTGGAACGACGTGATGTCTGGTCGCTCAGAGATTTGGCGCCCAGCCATGTGGTCTGGCTAAAAGACATGAAGCAAAAGATACTAAACGCTGCGACAAAGGTGTATCCTGAGCTTGACCAGGACCAGCTGAAACTCTATGTTCACTGTAGGTTGCTTCATGGTGGTATAGAGCTTCTGACTGATTCTTGTAGATCAACCAACTTACTATCATTTCCACATTCATATCGTACATGTCATGCTTGAAGCAGGCCGAACACAAGCAGTTGGTAAGGCATTCGGACTTGAAAACATTATTGGCCAGCTGGAAACTATGGCAGAGGGTAAGAGTATGGCAGATGTGTCCATTTCGTACGACATTGGGGAAGCCAGTGAGATGTGGACCGAAATATACCAGCCTCTCAAAGAAGCCAAATGATGCCAGCATCAAGCTGGTAGACCAAAGGATCGGCGCCAAATACACTTCCCGAAGACGACCAAATTTACCATTAGCGATGAGTTCTGGAAATTTCAAAATCAAGATGCTGGGAATACATCAATATCGATATGGTTTACGAAACGTCGCTCCTAATACACCACCTCGAGGACAATATATACAAATCGACATCACCTTTGACCGCTATGTCTCCGCAATCTGTTGATTAACCCTGCAACGACATTGCGACTTCGGCCGTCTAGACTCCACCCGATGTGTTGGAAAATAATTCTCCAGAAGAGGCAGGCGACAAAAACTCCTCGGCATCAGATTGCGACAAACCTCTCGCAGGAGCTCGCGTTATCGACAATCGCAGCCTCCAGGGCAATGCTCGCTGTCGGCGATTTACTCGCCATCTTGCGCACACTGTATTTAGACCACTCTCCGTTTCCTCCTTTACAGCTTCTACATCATCTCACAACCTTATAATCCCCTTCCCTAAATTTCCATATATCATAAACAGGCTGTATCGTCTAGTGATCAGGACGGTGGGTTTTGAATTCCTACATAATCACGAAGCTTCCGCAAACCTTGGGTCGATCCGGAGTATGACCTTGAAAATTCTCTTTCTTATTGACGAATCTTTTTTGTGACTTGATTGAAGGGTATCTTCCAAGAAAGGAAATTGTTTTACGCTTTTTTCGTCATAGGAAGCTGAGGTTTTGTTTTTCGTGGATTGGAGGTTGGGGCTTAGCCGGTATTAGAGGAGGATTTGGCGCACGGATTTAGAATGTACGTGGTTGGAACAATGAAGTGGCCTTGTATATTTGGTTTACTTACATCTATTGGAGTCGAAACAGTGAGGATCGCTCGGGGAAATTGAGTTTAGAGAACTTTTTGGCAAATCGAAGAATAGGAAGAATTGTCAGTAATCTCTCGATATCTGTGTTCACTTCAGCGTCGTGGACCGACTCGAATTCGTTCTCGGCGGCACTAAATCGACGAAATGATGTGCTTGACTGGTGACGAACTTCCTGTAAATTAGGTTTCATAGATCCAATTTTCTCGGAGGAAGAAAACTACCCGACTAGATCATAGAGTGGACTGATGTGAGCTCCAATCAAAGGATTGGGGACAAATCTATTGACGGGTTTCAACATTCTATTCTATATTAGATAGATATGAAAGTTCTGTAGCATCACTCTCCCGTCTTTCCCCATTCTTCGCATTTTTCTGCGAGCTCCCATAGCGCTCGTACTCAACCCATGCAATCAGCACTCCTGTAATCGATAGCCCTATCAACGGAATGAACACCCAAAGTTCAACCACTCCCCATTCAAAGTTCGGGAACTATCAGCCGAACAACAAGGAAAAATTGGTTGCGACACCAGCATGAATCATGCATTCCAATTTGAACCATGGTGACAGCAAGAACTGTGGCACGTCTGACAATGAAGTCTTTGACGCATGATTTGTCTGGAGAATTCGATGCTGGCCCATTTCTTGTCGCGCGGGGTTTTACGACGCCGTAGAGTGTTTAGAGGGTAGGAAATCATCCAGAGGATGATGATCCTGGTCTTGGACAGAGCGCGGCAACATATAGGGCACCTCTGCCCCAAAGTTGCATGTACCTTTACCAAGTTTAACCACGCTTTCTTGAGAGGGCTTTGTGCGACATGGCCAGGCACGGCGTAGAGTTAGACTGCATTGTATCAGAGAAACGATCCGCGTTGCAATATTCAAATGAGCACACCTCGAAACGAGAATGGTTTGCGTGTGCGAAGTGTTGGGTTTTCTTCGTTCGTGCGGCTTCTGAATTTCTCATTTACCAGGGTAATCTTTAGCAGCTCAAAGACGAGTACTTGTTGGCTTAATTTGAAGGTGCCTGGGGGTATCAGCAACGTAATTGATCAGAAATTTAAGGATAACGACCTACTTTGACCGTTCGTTTAGAGTACTTGACGGAGCCAGCAGCACACATGCTCAAACCTTCTCACAATCAGGACGAGTTTCCGTAGTAGAAACCTTTTCATAATCATGTTGAGTTTGCGCGGTACACCGGTCGAAAATAGCTGCGCCGACGGACATGGCCAAAAGTGCGGCCGCGATGACATAACAGATCAAGCCAAAGAGAACCAAAGCAGTGATGGCAACCAGATTGTGACTACCGTCCTGGGACATATGCTGGCCAACTCTGACGGAAATGAATAGAAAGGTCCCTAGTAAAGCAGCAACGAGAATACACCCTATCGTGGTGGAAGGCGTGCCATTGCTGTTGAACATGATGATAGTGGTGAGAAGAAAGCGAAGGATACAATGGTGAATGATTGGTAGAGTTGCGGAATGGGAAAGAACGGGTTTTAAAGATAATGAAAGGTAATATTGATCAGTACTGGGGTCCGTGGGATGGTCGGCTCATGAGTTCCTTGGGACGGTCGGCACAAGACTTTAAATAGGTCGGGTGCTGGGATTAGCTATGGAGCTTGTCCAGATGTGAAGGATCGTGTTGCAGGATTGCAAAACTTTCAGACATACATAGTATAGTTTTGAAGTGATACGAGAGTCTTGGTAGCTCCTGATATAGCGTACAACTGATATGATTCCTGAGCAGCCAGCTTGATGTCCTTACACCAGCTTCAGACGTGCAAAGTCGGCGATATTCTACATTGGATGTGGAGACGTTTCTGGCAATTTTTATTCCGAACATGGTCTGATTAAATGGCCATGTCGACTTTGATTTGGGGCGATCTCCTTGTTCGTCGCCTGGCTGGGGCGTCTGAGTGTAGAGTGTTTGCGAAGGAGTCAGACGGACCGAGATGGTCCACTGCGATGTATCGTCCCGACTCTCGACGTCGTCTGGAAAGATGGGATGGTGGTTTGATGATGTTGATGGGAGTGTTGAAGGCAGGATGGATGTTTTTCATTAACCTCGCCTCTAGTTCTATTCTATCCCACCTTACCCAAAATCCACTTTTAACGCGACGACAAACTTCAAACGTTCCCATACAAAATGCCCTCTTCAGATGTAGACGATAAGCGCAAGGCTGCCCGTGAGGTTATTGACATCCTCCATGAAATTGCGACCCTACTGGTAAGCAATGAGACTCAAAGTCGCGTAGGGGCACCTACTAAATATGCCCAGAACACTCACCTGAACCGCCAACAACTTTCCTACTGCGTCTCTCTCATTGAGAATGGCGTCAACCCCGAGGCTCTGGCTGTACGTTCAACTATCTGTTTGGAGCTGGCACCAACTGACGCGTGGTGGAGAATGTCATCAAGGAGATCCGCACTCAATACCCAGAACCGCCCGCAAGCGATGTCGATGAGAAGGCTTGAATACATCTATTCGATGAGGACATCGACCCGAAGTTGACCGTCATACAATACAGGTCCGCGAAATCCTCGAGTCACCAACAGAACCACCACTCTCCCACGAGAAGGCTCAGCCTTCACCCTCTGAAACGTATCGGGAACATATCGTGAACACGAAATGATGGGCCGGATGCGGAACGAGTGAGCATATGAGGCGAAGAGTTCCTCGAGTTAAAAGCGCGAACACCTCTAGGCAGTAGTAAAATACAGTGAGCTCCCGAGGCAGCTGCGTATGGTATGTGTAGAATTCCACCGCGGATCCGTACAAGTCCCTCGAACTGTGGTGCCTGCTGCTACTGCGTGATTGACTGCATTCGCATCCGTTACAACACAAAGTTTGTTCAAGAAGCAGACCCATCCTGCTGGACAACAAAGACTAGTGACCGCATATTCATCGCATGGCCGATGGCCAAAGGCTTGAGCATTTGCTCCAGGGTAGTAGCAGAATTAGCTGTGAACGAACTGTGAAGATAATACTGAGATGAAAGGTGCTACGTGGTAACACTTCATGTTGACGAGAGTGGAGAGGAGAGGAAGAGGGATACTCGACATCTGGGCCAGACTTGAGATCACGATATGCACGGTATGAGGCTGAAAGCGCCCTGCTTGGTAAGCCGTATTCTTCGATGAATCGTTTGCTTCTTCCTGCAGTTTAATTTTCCTCCGCCACCTCCCCGATAACTATTTGTACTGCGGAACTTTGGGATGCAGCCAACGAGGCTGGCATATGCGTTTCGGTCCAATCACTGCACAAAGTAAGCGATCCGCAGATATCCGGCTCAGTTCGCTGAGCCGCTAAATGGTGCGAACCTCGATGCCTTGTTTTCCTGTCCACATCACGATCCTGGCAAGGCGTACTTTGCAGTGACCTTGTGACGGCTGAGGAGACATCCAAAGCCTCTTGCTCCCTTTTTTTCCCCTTTGACTAAATTTGATAGTGTCCGTCCGCTGTATTTGAGACGGATAGCTGTTGCATTCCAACACTACCTAGTCATTTTGACCGGCTCGTAGCCTCTTTATACTCGACAAATTCTGCTCAGCCTGATCAAGTCTCATGAGCGTCATGCACTCCCCTCTTTGTCCAGCTAAACTGCACGAAGGCGTGGCAGTCATCTAGGGGTGCTCGAAGTACGTTAATCTGATTTTAGGATATTTATATTTCCCGTCAAATCTGATTTTAGTTCTTGTCATGGGACAATACGCCAGCTTATTGTCCGTATCTCCCGCCACGAGCGGCTGGCGAGAGGCTGAGCATTTCGATATCGGTTAAGAACGCCTTTCGAATTTCTTTACCCTCGCTTTACCTCCAGGGTTCTCCAAATCACCGACCGTCCTGGAAGAATTAACACTCCGCTTTCATACAGCTGAGAGACGAAACGGCATACGGTGCAACCACGACCATGAACAGAATGGCAGGTACCTCTAACAACTGTCTAAAATGTCTATACTAACAGAACCAGATGTCAGGCGGTTGGAGCGACAGGCCGCCAGTACCCAAAAGGCTTCAAAAACAATCGAACTTATCGGGTTTTGACAGCTATGGCAGCCATGATCGACATGATCGCGGCAATGAAAGTACATTCGAAACACACCGTAGCTCAACCGTACCACTCTCCATCAACGGCCTAGAGTCTGTCGACAATTTCCCAGTCGTCCCCGAAAACGATATCTCAGCCCTCGCCATGTCGTCCTTGAGGCTGCAAGCCTCTCATACTTTCAGAGATGACAATCTTGACAAGGCAGTTGAGAAAGTCGGGATGACAGGGCAACAAGTGAGATATTTGCGTTCTAACGTGGAGCGAGCATGTACTAACTCGCCTAGGGCGATCACACTGCACGAATCGGGAATGATGCCCCGCCAGTTTGAAAAGAGTCGCGATGCTCGCATTCGTTATACGTACATAGATGGCCAGCTCTGCAACGATGACTTCCTCGAAAGTGCTGCAGTCATCAAGGTGGGTATGGCATTTTTGCCTGGTGTAGACAAGCCTGCTGTCAATCGCCTTGAGCAATTCGACATGACTGGCAAGGAACTGGATCAGCTGGATGCTTTGTGGCGTGTCCAGACAGCTGCGACCCTTTTATCTGTTTTTGACGCAGACAAAAATCTTAGCGTCGTCCAAACAGATCAAACAGATCAAACAGCGGAAATCGCCGAAAGGGCTCGTCAACGACGATCGGCATCCAGACAAGACTCGTTCATTTCGAGGGACAATTCCTTGACTAGAGACCGGGAGTATCGCTTCAAAAGCCACCCTGACGCCGTCACAATCAACACCAAGGAAGTGAAAATCACCAATGATCTTCGAAACGAGGATTGAGGTGTGCCAAGCACTTTGATCGAGGTGGACGGAAACTCTTTTGGTAAGCTTACTTGTACATTATCGAGAGCTGGTCCTTAAGGCTGGCCCAGACCCGCCCTTCGAGGTGACTCGTGACCTGCTAGAAGCTATGATCGAAGATGCCAGACGTCTTTGTGTGCGTAGCCCTATCTTATTTAGGATGACTACTCGGTATGTTTGTAGGACCTTTGAAAAGATACAGTCGCTAATCTTTCGCAGCTCCAAGATCATCTATTCGAAGAATATTCGATACGGCGTCAATACTGCCGAGGGTTTCAAAACTATCACTACCAGCAAAGGTATCCGGGAGACCATCTCGCAGAGCGCCCCATATTTCAACTCTCTCGATCCAGCATCTTCCAGTGACAGAACCCAGGCTTTCATTCGGCCACGATTTCTTCAGATGGTCGTACTTCTTTTGTATCTCTTGAACGAGGAGGACTTGAGAGAAATAGCCGAGTTTCTTGAGACGACTTACAAGCTGCGGGCCGAAAGACAACACGTTGAACTCTTGTTCCTCAAAGTTATACCTTTGACGTCGATAAATCCCAAGGGATTCCTCACCGCCATGGTTCCTGCCGTCGAAGGATTTGGAGTGAATGAACCCATTACTGAGGAGAGCTATCCCCGGATCTGGCAAGTGTTTATTCAACGCATCTTATTGCAAGGTTATGTTCTGCCAGGCAATGTCGATGAGCTTGGTAGTGTTCTAAACTCCTGGATCTCAAAGTGGCCACGCGATGGCATTAAAACAACCACAGTATTCGATAATCTTCAGTACCAAGGCATTGGAAACGGTCACACCAAAACAATCAATTATATTCCTCATATAGAACTCCGTCCCGAGTTTAGCTCCACAGAACAAAACATCAGGTTCATCCTCACCGACTTGCAAGAATACACCGTTGACCCTAACGATCTCGAACAAATCACCTGCATGATTAAAGGTGCTTACTCGATCGCAGAAGTCAGAGATCATGGCCGCCGTCACGATTTAGTTATCCAAGAAAACCTCCTCAACGAGCCTATCATTCAGGCTACCAATATGATCAACGTAGTCATCCGAAAAGCGAATAGATGGATGACAGGTCAAAAGAAAGCAGCCGCCATCGTGGGGAGGAAAATCCGCCATCTGGATTTTAGAAGATTAGACGCAAGCCAACTTGGAGCAGTTCCGGAAAGAAAAATGGTGCCCAGACTAACGCAACGTCGCCACTCTCCATCAAAGCACTTTGGCGATCACCTTAAAGACCGATGGGCGACGTATCACGAAACAGGCCGCCGCACGCGAGCTGGAAATTCACAGCAAACAAATCGCCAGTATAGTCCAGTATTAAATGTCCGGTCACTACACGCTGCAATTCCACGGTGGCAATGAGGAAGCGCGGCTCATCAAGGATGAATTGGACAAGGTTGTTCTGGCTTTGAATGCTTTGAATCAGACCGGCCGTGTCCGCGCTAGTATCAATCAAAACCGAAAAACTGAGCGATGTACTGATTACCAAAGTTGATTTCCCGGGTGGTCATGGATCAACTGATGGTAGCACCTGGAGTGGCTATAAAGCTCATTTACACCAAGGTCAACTCCACATTGAAGCCAAACATGCCATTGTCCGCACCCTTGTTGGGAGGACAATGGAACTGGCGGATGTGACGCTGGATAGGAGTCCGCTCAAGTATACTGTCAGTCCTTTGAAACCTGTCAACGAGGTTGGGAGGGATGATGAGATTCAAGTTGGTGATAAAGTTCTGTTGGCGGGACACTATGTTGTTGTTGCTGTTAATGAAGGGGGCGCGTATAACGGGGAGGGATGGAGTATGACGAAGGAGATGAGGATTGTGGGTGTTGAAGAGGGCTTAACTAGGCGAAGAGGAAGAAATAGACAGCAGCATTTGGAGACGGTTGAGACGACGGTTTTTGTGTGAGAGATTGGTGAAGTAACTTGGCTGACTTGCCGCAGGACTTTTTAAGTTTTCCTTAACCCTTGCTCGTTTTATGGATAATATGATGCTGAGAATTGTGTACCGAGGGGGGTAGGTAAGTAATACATGCCGGACTGAAGTTCGATAGCGTTTATTTCCTGGAGGTATTAAAATTGGATGTTGCCAGGAGTTTTGCTACTAAATGGAATCGAAGGCCTTCTTCTCTATGAGAAGTTTATTAGTCCTGCGTCTTTATCAGGATTTCGTCTTGCAGATATGGTTCGGACATGAAGAACTTAATGAGCCTCTCTAGATAGTGCTTTGCCGAGTTCTGGCGGAACACAACTACTGTCTTCGACTTCTTCAAATCGCAACACACGTACACTCTCACGAATGAAAACACAATAATTGCAAGACTTACACTCGATAAGGACAGATGCATCCAAAGCAACAAAAACGTCGACTACACACATCATTACCACCAGAAAAGCAAGAAGTAAAACAAATCCGAGCGAACTCAAGCCAAAAGAATATCCCCAACATCGCTCCCCACACTTCCCACTCCGCCCCTTCTCCACGCCACCCCCTAACAAAACGCCAACCGCCCAACAACAGTATACTCCCCATCCAACTGAAAATAAAACCTCTGAAACCCCGCCTCCCTCAACGCCCTCGCATTCTCCATCGCCAACGCAAACGCCTCCTTGTACCCCTCCCGATCTGGAATCGCACTAGTGAACTTCTCGAAATTGGCCACCCAGCAGCCCACCTGCGACGTTTTCCACAACCCGTCTTTGGTAACCTGTTGGGCCATGGCGGAGATGATGTTTGTGTATTCGGTTGGGGACCAGGGGGTAGGTGATTCGTTTATGGTGTCTATTCCTATGCAGGCGTTGCGGGTGTGGTAGGTGAAGGGGAGGTAGTAGAATTCGTTTGCGGGGAAGGAGCAGTAGGAGGGGGTTTTTGGGGTGGTGGTTGTGTGGAGGAGGAGGGATGATTTGGTGGTGAGTGAGGTTGTGGAGAGGTTTGTTGATTCTTCTGTTATGGGAGCGGTTTTGGCGAGGTTGGATAGGAGGGTGAGAGTAAGGTAGGTTGAGAAGTGCATGGTGCAGTTGATGTTGGACTTGGACTTGTTGGAGTGAGTTTCTTGTGTTGGTTGTTGGAGTTCTTCGATAGGATTTGGAGCTGTTGGTCTAGAATGGTGATGCAGATTTGGTTGATCTCTTATACTTGTCGTTCTATCGTACATTGGAGGGAACTGGGATATCGCCGAATTCAACTCTTCATCTTAAAAGCATGAGGTCGTCCTCAACCAGAAGGTGTCTTCAGGAGCAGTATACGATAGGGAGGTATGTGTATACTCCATTGGTTCGGGTGGATTTTTTCCAGGGCGGGACGAGCCCTGCCAGCAGTATTGCTCGAGTTCTATGAAGCTATGAAAGTACGGTCAGAGAAATTAGGCAGTTGAAGCAGCCTTGGCCTCAGCAAGGCATGATACCTCACATTGTAACTCTCGCCAGCTGAAAGACATTCCCGGTGGTGAGTCCTATTAAGGACTGGCGTCTGAAAAAACCTTTGATGTCTCTTTGAAATCAAAGAGATGAGGCCTCGTGATCGAATGAATAAGGGTAAGCAATTATGTGCTGCTGACAAGCTCCGCTTGTTATCATTTGCAACCTCAGCCTGCTGACTCCTAGAGTATGAAAGTGAGAGTAATGCTTCAGTTCAATTCGAAAGAAGTCACTGGCCAAGTCCCTTTTCGAGGGCGCGTCAAAGTTAAAGGCCATACTAAGTCGTTCCCGCCATTCTTTGGAAACAACGGGATAAATGTTCACCGACCAGGGTCAAGGACTCCAAATCTCATCTGGAAAAATGAGGTCAGCATCCGTCCAATGTTCGCGTAACCTCGAATTTCGCTAAAATGTGGTCGCACGAGAAAGTTAATGTCGTACTCACATTCTCTAAAATAGGAAAGTCCACATTTCAGGAGGCTGGCCGATCTGAAGAGACCATCATTCACTAATTCTTGTTAGCAGTTCGTTTAATTCGCTCGTTGATCTGAACGATAAGAAATCATAGAGAAGTAGTACAAAGTCCAAAGGGAGTTCTCTGCTTTCTTGGTGGAAGCGAAAGCAATGTTTGTGCAACATCAATGCCACTATTTACCATTAGGTTACAACAGTCTTTGAGACATAGTCGAGGGATGCCTGGATGACTGGGGCTGAACTCGAAGTACCATGACCAGAGGGCGGTTAGTACCGGTGTCAAAGCCACCATTCTCAGAAGGTGGTTAGAATTGTTAGCCCCGAGGGAAGGAGTCTACCCGAGACTGTTACGACAACAGAAGCTAGACTGAGGATACTTGGTTGATCCGATGTCATATCTGACAATGTTGGCCACTTTAGAATTTTGCTTGTGGGCAATTATGCCTCACATATGCACCAGGTGTCATACATCGCATATATAGCGCGATAGGGATTCGAGGAATATTTTCATCCACCGTCTTTCTTTTTTAATCTGACTACTACCATACAACATCGTACATCACGGAAGGCTCGAGGACAGGATGAATTATTGTTGGAGCTGGAGGCAAACGGGACGACAAGGTCTAAGTGATATCGAGACCACAATAATTTGCGGGCATAGATGACAATTAGGAGTGGGAGTAGGACCTGCTTTCCGGGTCGTTAGAATTTTGGACAACGACAGATAGGGCGGGAAAACTTACAGAAAGGTCGAATCTGGGCCGGCCATTATAGGTGAAGGTACCGAACCTAGGTGCTGCGATGCTTCAATGCCATTATGCTCCGAAAAATCATATGCTCCGCTCACAGAAAGATTCGTCCCTCCCACGGCGGTGAAAGAAGGATTCAACACAGACATAACGTTCCATGAATGATCAAAGGTTGACCACCGACCTGTGGCACAACTGAATGCTTCTGCAACCAATGTATTCGGGTCATAAACGGGACCCTTTTGGAGCTTTCTTAAAATTTAGGACGGCTGCAATCGAGCCTTGCCAGATGGGTGGGGAGGAATCCCCGAGCCGCGATATGGTTGAGCAGATCGTCTCGTTGCGAATAAAATATACTGTGACGTAGGAGAGATTGACCAGGGAGGAGAACTTGGGTAGGCGACTACCTACCTCTAGAATAGAAAGCTCGCCTCCGACTTTTTTACGGTATTGATTTTCTATACTATTACTTATACCATCCCTTGTGTATTGTTAGCTTTGTACGCCGTTATTATGCCTTTACTACGTTGTTCAAGGAAAAGTTTTGCAGACTTGGTGTTAGGGAATAACTTGTTTTGGATACACTCATTTAATACTATCCAATCAGCTTGCATTTGAAAACATCAAGTCCCAGCCATGTCTTCAGTTTCTAACCAACCGTATGAGTAATCTGTAAACCCGAGAGTCCCAAACGCCGCCCAAACCGTATCTCTCCACAAAGTTCTATCCTTCGAATCTTCCGCCCCAGGAATATCTAGACCTACTGCTGATTCGGAACTTGGTCCTTACCCAGCCACGTGGAAGGTAACCGGCAACTCGTAATCAATGATACCGATCTGTCGAATTATTATTGGTTCATCCTCCACAATTATGTTACCGGGTCCAGGGTCAGCGTGATAGAGGTAAAAGTTCGAGTAGTCTATGCCTATCGCTTCACATCTCGGCTGGAGTTGGGCGGAATCGAAGTCGGAGCTCTCATTCCAGCAGAGATAGTATTCCGCTATGTTTTGGGAGTCTACACCGCCTAGTCGCGGGGATGTCCATTGTGCCATTTCAAGACACGCGGATACGATAGTGTCGACGCAGTGTTGCTGCCAAAATTCGCTTAGGGTTGGCCAGGCAGTAGTGAGTGTCCGACCTGGTAGTCTTTGGAGGAATAGATATGATCGATCATCTTGGAAGCTGTGGTTAAATACTTTAGGTGTCTCAAAGCTTGAGGCTGCTTGTCTCGAACAAAGTTCAAAGTGACCGATTCTGGAGTAACTCCCGCTGTATTAAGCTTGACTTTGCAGAAGACATTACTCCCAACAGAACAGACAGCAGAAGTACCACCGCATTCGTGGGCCAGCGTAATATATGGGATTTCCACTGGGGAGGCGGATGGAGGCGAGGGGATTGCTGCCTCAAGTGTAGAGCTTGAGTTTTCGTTCTCATCAACCCAGGTGGCTGCTTGGGTCGATTTGTTTGACAGAGTTGAGGATATGGTTCTGGCCAAATGTGCGCACATCGACGACCATCTCATTTGCAACTGGCATATACATGAGTTGTTTCAAGCCATCGTCGTGTATTACTATAGACAATGTATTTTCGCATTGATCATCAATCGTTATGCCGAGGACGTACTTCGCGTGTTTTCAATTTGTCTTTTGTGTTTGGAATGGACAGGAACAATATATAAAGTCAAACTACACAGCAATCGAGCGTAGAGGGTGATGTTGTATAGTTATAACAGGATGGACTTCGAAGTTCTCGCGGCGCGGCCGCAAGGCGTCTGAAAGAATACATATCCGAGTATATGCAAGAGCAAGGCGTGGACGAGTCAAGTCAATGCATGGCGCAGTACATTCTGGCAACGCATGTGCAGCTGGAGACTTAGCCGGTTGGGAAATGTTGTAGCGGGAGAATCTGTTTCACATGCGGAAGTGTTTCGCATTTTGCTTACTAGCCTCTCTCGGGCCGAATACGGGAACCAAGTCGATCAAAAGACGCGTAAACAAAGCACAAATCTTACATCAAATAGAACCTTCATTCATTGAATTATGCACAGTGAAGTTGTCCATTATAATACAGCATAATTCATACCCCGTTCCGATAGAATATCATGTATTAGTCTACTTGGAGGTATCGACAACATAACGACCAGCAATAGCACCCTTGTGCATCAAGTCGTACACCATTTGCAACTCTGAAAGCCCGACAACTTTGAATGGCGACTTGATGAGTCCACGACGGTAGAATTCCAATGCCTCAGCGGTATCGCGCCTGTTTCCGACGTACGAACCCTTAATGGTCACCATTTTGATGACGGACTCGAAGACGGGTGCGCGGAGGTAGGCACCAGCTGGCAGACCGATGCAGATGACTGTTCCACGTGGTCGGACGTACTATTATCAAAGTCAGTATTGCGTTGTGCGTGAGAGTGGGGTGATAGAAAACATACCTCAGCAGCCTGTTGGAATGGCTTCTCGTTAACAGCAACAAGAATGACAGCATGTGGACCAAGACCGTCTTCAGTTGCGGCCTGCACATCCTTGACCACGTTCTTGCTCGACATGAAATCGACGAATGACTCGGCGCCTAATTGCTCCAAGCACATCTTCTTCTTGTCGTCACCGGTATCAACAGCTATTACTCGCAGACCCATGGCTTTGGCATACTGCTGAGCGAGAGATCCGAGTCCACCACCAGCACCGACAATAGCCACAGTCTGACCGGGTCGGGCACCTGACTCTTTTAAGCCTTTGTAGACGGTGATACCAGCACAGAGAATTGGAGAGACAGCATCGAGTGGGATGTCCTTTGGAATGCGAGCAACGTGTGCTGCCTTCGCAATAGCGTATTGCTGGAATGACCCGTCGACTGTGTATCCGGAAAGAAGGGCTTTGGCGCAAAGCTGACCTAGCTATCAGTACTGTTCTCTGCAATAATCAAAACTTCAACTTACAGGCTCATCAGATTGTTGGCAGAAATCGCAGGCCAAACAGGAGCCGTTGATCCATTTAATTCCTGCGTGATCTCCAATCTGGATATCCTCGACCAATTCTCCTCGTGCAACGACGACACCGGCACCTTCATGACCACCAACAAGAGGTAATTTGGTTGCCAATGGCCAGTCACCGTTCACGGCGTGAAGATCTGTGTGACATACACCGGAGAACTTGACGTTGATAAGAACCTCATCTGGACCTGGCTTTTGAACTGGAATCTTCTTGTAAACGACTGGCTGGCCTGTCTTCTCAATGACCTGGGCCCACTGCTCGATTGGGATTTGTGATGAAGACATAATTTTGTAAGTATGTAGAATTGATGATAGTTGTAGGTAGAATTGAGGAGTTTATTGTCTGAACTGAATGTGGAATGGATTGTGAGAATGGGCAGTGGATGTCTATTTAAGCAACATCAGCAAACCCCAGACCCTAGCGATACCTGTAGTAAGACCCCTCAACCCGGACTCGAAGGCTTCCCGTGAGAAGCTATGGAGAGCAGGGAAGTAGAGGTGAAAGTCAGGTAATTGATTCAACTAGTTCCACGCGTGAAATGATTGGTCAATAGCGAACGGAGGCGCCGGTCTTGCGTAAAGATTCCAGATAGACAAGGTCTTCGACATCCAAAGAACGCTTTGAGGAGAGTTGGCAGGCTGTGAAGGTGCATAATGCCAGGTTGGAGCTGTGTTTTGATCATGACGACCGTCGCATCACATCACGCCACTGGGAAGGCGACCAAGTCTGACCTGATATCTCGTGCCACCGATAAGGCTCAAGTGGAGAGACAGGAAATCTAAGAATGCCAGAGCAATTACCAGGCAAGCTTTGCAAGAGATTATCTCGCTCTTTAATCACATCACTGATGGCCACCACAGTCTTCCCATTCCATTCTCAACTCAACTCTGTACATCAATGGCCATACTCGGCTCTTTCTTTCCTTTCCGGTCGAGCGCTCTCCATCTCTCATCCGGTCGAGCGCCCCCATCCCTCATCCGCTCCCTTAGCCAGCTTCCCCATATCAAGCTAATGCAGGGTCAATTTTGATTCGTCCACGAGGTTCATAGTTCGGCCCTGATGAGAACAAAGTCTGTGCCACGGCCCAAAGGAGACCCAGAACATCGGGCACGGCTAGGAACGAGCTCAGAGTCTACGGCCAAGAGGTCAGGCATCAGTATCGCAGGGAATGAGGGGTCAAGTCAGCGTTGGAGAGGGAGTGAGGAACGAGGCACGAAGTCACATTGTTGTGCGGATGCGGGGTAGTTCAAAGGCTATTTTGTAAGCGTCCGTGGTTGGCACAGACGCCAGGGTCCATCTGGAAATCGACCTCTCGTATTCAATCAAAATCTACGTCTCCATCTTGTGAGATCCTCTGAAGCTTCTGCACTGGGTAGATTGGACCATCTTCCAGCCTTGACTACGAACGCCTTCTCCAAATCAACAATCGAGCAGGTTTACTGATTTTACCTCGTTCTCATCCATCTTCGAACGGAAGACTAGAAAAGGCTACAGTTGAGAAGAAGCGAAGATTTACCAGTCTCTTTCCTCTCGGAGTTATCTCCACGAGCTGACAACTGACAATCAAAGACAGGAGCGGACTAGGAGTATAGACCACCAAAGGTAAATCTTTTCGTTCGGCCCACCTACCAATCCTTGCAATACACAATCTCCAAACACCAGAGGTTTACCGATCGAATTCCCGGGTATTGAAAATACCAAAAGAAGAATAAGGACCCGGAACTCGCGCTACCGATCTCAAAGGCTCAAGACACGATACTATGATTTGGTGGAGAACATTCTCGATTATAATTACCACTACCCAACAAGGGACCTGATGGTATCTCAAATGTGCTAAACTACGAGAGAATTAATGAAATCGACTACCAGCCCGCTAGACTCCAAAATTGGTTTCGTCAACAAAGTACAAATAGGGTATCCATTTCTTACCAATCTCACACGCATTTCAGCGTTCCCACCATCCCACCGTCCCAGCCTCCCGGTCCACCCCGTCCCACCAATCTCTTTCCATTCTAGAAAAGACCATCTAATGCTTCTCCTTCATTCTCAACGCCTTATCCTCGAAGTACACAGCACTCATAAACTCGTCATCCACAATAATCTTGTTCTTCTCGTTCAAGTAAGCGCCCTGGTCGCTAATTGGAATGACCTTGCTTGACTCCCGGACTTCCTGTGCAGAAACACCTGCATCATCTCTAGGAATGATGAGTTGAGGGATGTCTGCCCAGACGGAGGGAGGCAAGTATGCATCGCGATCCATGGCGATTTCGTCTTCGTCAGCGACGCCGTCATGTTCTTCGGTGACGAAATTGGGAATGAGACGGCGCATAGTTTTGTAATCATTGTAGACGCCTGGGTGAAGGAATTTGGTGATCATGTTTGGCTTCTTGTGTAGTGGAGCGTCCTCGGAGACGTGTGCGGGCTGGTCAAGCTTGTCGTCGCCTTTCTCGTGTGGTAGAGATGGATCTCTAGCGTTCTTGAGGTCTTCGCGCTCAGCCTCGTGGTCAAGGAGTGAGCGACGTTCTTCCGCCTCGAGAGTCTTGGGAAGGTATTTGATGAGAGGGCTGAGAGCGGAGTTGAGGGCGATGTGATATAGTGCAGTGAACACGATGAGCATGATCAACATGATGAAAGGTCCTATGGCGCCGACCTGACTGAGCCTTGTACCAACGAGACCAATCAAGCAGATCTGCCCGATGTACATGCCAATGAAGAGGTGCTGCAAGGCACGTGCATACACAGCTCCACGAGTGTCGACAGTGGTGTTGTAGACATAGAGGAAATTGTACCGATAGGCAAAGTAGAAGAAGAACAATCCGATACCAGCAAAGAGGAGAACCAAAGGTGCAATGCAGGCGTAGCAGATGGCTGTGAAGGAAGTCAGTGACAGGCTTTTTGGGGGAATTCGGGATTGGTGACATCGTCTTCAGTTCTACATGTTGACAAGTTTCTGACAAATTGTTTTTCAACGTTGCCAGAAAATTATCGATATCGATCCAGGGTTGAAATATTACTAAGGTAATGGAACTTACCAATGACAAACAAATTAGTATAGATCGGGTAGACAACGCCCCAACCAACGCTTGACATTGCATTCCACTTGAGAAAGATCTTTCTTGGGGTTGATCCGAGAATCATCACCAACAGTGGAGTGATGAAAAGCCCAGCAATACCAACAAGAACACCAGATACGACACCCAGACCCTGCAAGATGAAGTAACTGAGATATAGGTTGGAGGCTGTTGGGATAGCCTGTGTAAGCATGTTGACAATGCTTCCAGGGTTGTCTATGACTGCTTGCGCGATCGTGGGAGCTGCCGAACCAAGTGTAGCAACTAAGAAGACTTGGAGGACCTGGAAGCCAAAATAGTAGTTTTGGCAAGTGTATTCTGCGTCGGAATAGGTTGGAGCGCCACCAAGCCTAGCCATCCATCGAAGGTAAGGCGGCAACAGCGACATGAGCAGCGCAAGCAGGACCACTGGAAGTAGGCCGGTAACAAGTCCAATCAGTTGGCTGGGTAGATTGTTGAGGAAGGACAACCATGTTAGTCCGGGAATTTCAATCAACTTGTTGATGTTCGAGAAAGAAGCCACCACTGCAACCGGGATAGACCAGAAGAGAATGGTAGCACTGACAATGCCAATGGTGACGGCAGTCCTGACCATTCGCTCCCAGCCCTTAATCCTCAGGTTTTTCCAAATGACGTCCGACGGAATCATGCCTGTGTATCGAGGAGCCATGGTAATAACTTCGTGATGTGTGAGACTCTGATAGGCGGCTTGAGCTTCACGAAGGTTCTCGAATTCGACGAACACTGCCCTGATCTTGAGGGCGTCGCCAGAGCGATGTTTTTCCTGCTCCTCCTCGATCAGGGGTTGAAGTCGCTCCAATTCTTCACGGGACCAGCTGATTGTGTCCACCTTTTTACCAACAAGAAGCTTTAGTCTGTGGGTCGGACGATCTTTCGCTGTAAGCCATCGCGCAGCAACAGATCCGTTCGTCTCAGTCCCGTTCTCGAGTCCAACGTTACCCTCTTCATGACTATCGGCGCCTTTTTTGAGTGACTTGAGTCGAGCCTTATTTGCCAGTTTGACAAGCTTTGTTTCCGCACCTTCGAGCTTCATGGCCACTTTCTGGCGCTCGTCCACAAGATCGTCCAGATCCTTGGTGTCTGTCGGTAACCAAACGCGGCGGACACCAGGACCGAGCATTTCACGCATCTTCTCCTCGTTCAAGTATTCATTGGGGACGGAGGTGAAGAGAACGGTTCGAGAGGACAATTTGTTGGCGTAAAGCGGAGACATGAGGTAGGCCTGGCGAAGGTTGATGTAGAATATGCTCTCACGAGTGATCATGATCAAGAGATAGCCTGATGGATAAGTCAGCTTCACAGGATTCTCATCTGACGCAGCTCTCCCTTTTACTAGAAGGCTCCTGGAATTGGGTACTCAGGAGTTGCTAGGAACTGTTCTACTGCTTCATGGGTGATTAACATACCGAAGAAGAGCCAGGCACAGCCGGCGTGTGCAAAGAATCTCCAAGCGCCAATTGGTCGGTCATTCACATTGGACATGGTGATGATATCAAGCTGTTTCTGTCCTCCACCACCCGTAGCGTTGACCGGAAACAGGACGGGCATACAAATTATGCATCCCACAAAGCAGGATATGACGGCCATTTTGAGGAAGCGCAGGAAGAGATAAGCATCGAGGCCCTGGTGAGACAAGACATAGGAGTCGGGAATGGACCATAGCTTGGGGAGCCAGCCAAAAAGGGTATTTGGCAGTGGGGGAGAGTAATTATCCTTGCGCAGTGTCTTGGATTGGGTTCGTGGAGCGTACTTCCACGCCGCCTTGCTTCGAACTATGACGAAGACGATGAACCACACGATGGCAACGACGAGGACAGGAACAACGGTCGTAATCAGAGACGATGCCGAGGGGGATGTATCTTGTCCAGATTTGGAACCGACATTGGGGTCATTGCTCGCTTCCTACATGGATGTGAGTATTGTGTACAGGCTGCAGGTTTCCCACTCATCGATACTGGTAGAACATCAACCCATCCACGCCTGAAGACATTCCCAGCAGTATTGCCAGGAGTTGATCGCAGGAAGGAGGAATTGGTGTTATGACCCGGCGCTGTTGTTATCATGGAGCTACGTACTGATGACATGTCGCTTCCTACTACCGTTAGCAATTGGAGGTGAGAAGGACGTAGCCAGATGGATAAGACTCTGGCAATTGAATTTCGGGAATCGCTAGGAACTTATCGATATCCTAGGAGAAAAATAGGGAGGCTCAATTGAGCAGTGGGCAACTCACTCTGACGCGGCGGTCAAGCGCCGACGACGGATAGACGTGTAAAGTGGATTGGACGGGCTCCAGGCAGCGCAGAATGGCAGCTCAGAAGAATTGGAGGTAACGCGCACAGTATGGGTAGCGTAATGGTATCGAAAAATGGCAGTGAGGGAGTAAAAGGATCGTGTGTTTATGGGGGGGAAGCAAGGCCTGGGCACGATCAAATGAGCTCCTGCAGGAAAAGACAAGACCCCGGTCTATTGGCGCTTGATGGAGCGCTGGTTCTCAAGATGGACGCCGCGCTAAGGATCGGTGACGCGTTGAGAATAGCTGGAGTCCTGGACAATTGACGTACACAGTGCAAACACAATATGGGAATCTGTCTCTTTATGTTTCTCTGGCTCGAGTAACAGCTACACCATGCACCAGCCACCAGCCACCAGCCACCAGCCACTTTCTGCATCGATCGACCAGCTGAGAGCAACGTAACGGCCATCCCTGTGATCAATCTGGCCAGTCCTCATGCGCCACAAACACTTTTCTCTCCTTGCCGGGCACAATCAGCGGTCCCTGGTCCATCACGTCGCCCAATGCTCCCGGCGGCCCGTCTTCCTCGGCACTCACAACTCTTGTCGTCTGAAAACAGGATTTCCTGCACGACCCTGTGCGCCGTTAACTCAAGACCACCACTTCTTAGCCTCATATGTCATTTCATGCACCTAGCCACAGTCCACCCTTGACCGTTGTGATGTTGGCGCCAATGCGGTCAAAATTGTCACGTCAAAGGGTCTCGATCACGCGAAAGCTTGTACTGTACTATGTAGTATCATCGGCGACGCGCCTTGTAGCCGTGCCCATCCCGAATCAGTGGATCGTCGCAATTTCGTGCACGTTTCGACTATCCCTGGGTTAGTAGACATGACAGGTGCGCTAGGCGCCACAGCGAGGCGGTGCACAAATCGTCAGGTCGAGATGGCTTGAAACTTTATCCGGCCGTGCCAGCTTCATTTGGTCCAGTCATTTCGACAGACAACTATTTGTGTCTCTAGCGCTCAAAATTAATGCCTGCCCAGCTGAGGTTTCGCTTCCTCGACACTGCACTTTCTTCTCCTGCGTTCAATCGTTGTTGGCCTGTTCGCGGAGAGGTTGAAGGACGACTGGGGGGATTGGAATTGGGAGGGGTTGGTTTCGAGTACTCACACAGTCATTCTTGCCTGACAGTGCGAGGTTATCAACATGGCTGCATGAACAACTTCCACTGATTTCAGCACTCGAGCGCCGTCATCGGAAATATGTCACTGTAATGAAATCAAAGGTCGTTATCGGAACGAGACGTCGAGACGCCTCATCGCTCACAATCAAAGCTCAGACAGCCCTGCACCGCTCGTACGACGAGTGCTTTAAACTAGAAGTCCTTCTCTTAGCAAATCTGCCCACCTGTAAAATTAGTGAGTGGGCTCGTCGATCGACCAATTCCACCTCCACCCAAGTCAATCACATGAACGCGGGGCAAGGCAAGGTGAGAACAAGGAATGATTTGTGGTGAGATGGAGCCCCAGGCAGACCGTATCAGTTATCGGACAGTATCGCGCCGTCCATATGATTGTTCCAACCTCACTTCCAAGGCCACAACCTCTCGCTTTCAGGCTACAAAGAAACAGGCGCAGAGGACCACGAAAACATCCAGCCTAGAGCTGAATGCGCCAGTGAGCATCCGGCCACAATGCAGTACCATTGTGGTCTCGATGCCTGGTAATCTTACAATCCCGCTTCCACATCACGGATACTACACTTTCGGTTTTACTGATCGTTGCAACTCCAAATTGGCTGTGACTACAGGCCAAAAGACGCTTGGGATATGCACTCAAAATACCTCGCCAATAGTGGTGACTGAGATGGGCAATTTCGGTTGAACAGAGACTTTCACGAGTTCATAGAAATATTTTTTCCCATCGCACTGGCAACGTAGGTTCATTCTTTCACGAAATCACGAATTACTACAAACGCAGAAAAGAAGTCGAATAGCGCATAGCCAGCGCTGGGCGAGGAGGCCATGCGGAAATTTGGTAAGAGTAAGCGAGCTGCTGCAGTCTCGAATGCAAAGCATTGCTGCGTCTTCTGAACGCTGCATTCCCGATCCATCACCGTGGAAATATCACAAATTTCCAATTCCACAAGACTGATCGGTATACAATCGGCTTGGTCGTCAACGTGGAAAGTCCAAACACTTCAGTCCAGACTTTTTTACCACGTTGGACATGGTTACTAGTACCATTTGCACTCCTCGTTCTGAACATCGAGTTTATTCTTTCGGTACAGTTGCAGCGCTATCGCTCAAAAATTTCAGATGGCGAAACAGCGCGTGCGGTTATGTTGGGAGATGAATCATGTGTTCACATGGAGATACAGGAAACTTCAATATGGGGGGTGTCAGTGATAATCAACAGGTGAGAGATGGGAGAGAAGGAGCAGATACTAATCTTATACTTATCGGCCCACCTGTCTGCTCCAATGTATCAATTACTTGGACAGAGTGGTAGAGAAGAGGCATGCGAGACTAAGAAGTGGTATCGATTTGCGGAGATACCTGGGTTAGGGTCGAGAATGATGTGGAACTTTAATGGCGGGCGGAATCTCGAGTAGTCTTGATTCTGTAGCCGTACGTGGCAGAATGGGTATAGATTCACGGCGTCATGGCGAGAATGTATGTAGATAAACCAACCGTGGTGAGGAAGTATGACGTTCCTGATTCACTCTTCTTGCCTTTGTCTGACGTTGAAAATGCTACTTATGTTGGATTGACGAAACTGAGATGAGATTAAAGAAAGATTTGAACGCCGAAAATCGGCTTACGACCCTCAACACCAAATCCGCGCCACCATCTAATCTAATCTACACAATTTTTCATCGAAAATCTACCCCACGATCCACCACCCCCAATCCACCAAACAACCACAACCACCCACCACCAAAATGACACCCTCCGCCATCTCCCCACCATCCTCCCCACCCGAAGACCAAACTCTCAAAACCCTCCAATCCACCCTCCTCTCCGAAACCAACCCCCTAGCAACCCGCTTCCGCGCCCTCTTCAGCCTAAAACACCTCGCCTCAACAACCCTCACGCCCCCCTCCCAATCCCAATCCCCCGCCCTACACGCCATAACAAAATGCCTCACAACCTCCTCCTCGGCACTGCTAAAACACGAGGTCGCGTACTGTCTCGGACAGACGAGGAATTTGGCCGCGGTACCGACGTTACAGGCTGTTTTGCGGGATTTGGGGGAGGATGCGATGGTGAGGCATGAGGCTGCTGAGGCTTTGGGGGCGTTGGGGGATAAGGGGAGTCTTGGGGTTTTGGGGGAGTTTCGGGATCGGGGTGGGGAGGAGGGGGTTGTTAGGGAGACTTGTGAGATTGCTGTTGAGAGGATTTGGTGGGAGTTGGAGAAGAGGGGGGTGGAGGTTAATGTTCGGAAGAGGTATGTTTATTTTTATTTTTTGGGGGATGCGGTACTGTGGATTTCGGGAAGGAGTGAGAGTTGCTAATATTGGTGTTTTCTATCTAGTGATTTTGCTTCCATTGATCCCGCACCACCGTTACCACAGGATAATACGACTACACCCACGATACCGGAATTGGAGGCAGTACTATTAGACACAGAGCTCCCCCTCTTCCACCGTTACAGATCCATGTTCGCCCTTCGCGATCTAGCCTCACCACCCTCCCTCCCAACAGCAACGCCCGCCGTCTTAAGTCTCGCAAAAGGCTTCGCAGACCCTTCTCCTCTCTTCCGTCACGAAATCGCGTTTGTTTTCGGTCAACTGAGTCATCCGGCTTCAATACCATCTCTTACAGCCGCATTGGGCAATCAAAATGAGATGGCAATGGTGAGACATGAGGCAGCGGAGGCGTTGGGCAGTCTTGGAGAGGAAGAAGGTGTTCAAGATGTGCTCAAAGGCTTTTTGGAGGACCCGGTCGAGGTTGTTAGGGAGAGTGTTGTGGTTGCGCTTGATATGGCTGAGTATGAGAGGAGTGGGGAGGTGGAGTATGCGCTTGTTCCTGAGGGGGTTGCTGTTTGATTTTGAGGGATCTAAGGGGTTGCTTATAGGATACCAAAATGGCGTGTAGACATGAAGGCCGGCACGATTGAATGACTGATGGACCTTTTGATGGGTTCGCTAGATGGAAAATTGAATTCATTGGCGTCTGTGGATATCCACCGAAATGAGCATCCGGTTCATCCCCGGACAGTAACTGCATGAACGCTGGAATTTTGGCAGAGTTGCATATGGGAATCCAAAACCAGGGAAACGGAGACGGAGAACCTGAAAATGGAGATAGAGAGCGGAACTCTAGTTATTTGTATTCCACCTGTAACAAAATCAGCATCCATTAAATCAACAACCCAAACCTCCCTCCTAAGGAAGGCGATAGAACTCACTTAAACCCACACCCAACACAGGTGTAAAAAATCGTACTTCCTTCATCGGCACCTCTCGTCTGTTTCTCGTGATATCGTGCTTTCTCGGCACCGCAGGCGTTGGGACAGGTGATTTCGTACTCGCGTTCGGTGCTGTAGTCTTCTACGTTTATCTGCTGGACGTCGCCCGAGAGTTTGTCGCGCAGTTTGGAGGGGAAGGAGGAGGGTTTTGAGGTTGTTGTTATGAGGGTGCTGGAGGTGTCTGCGAGGGGAGGTTAGTTAGGGTGTGGTGTGATTGATGATTGATAAATGGATGATGGATGGTCTGCCGCCTTTTCGAAAGGAGAGTTTCTTTGCCAGATGAAGTCTCATAATCTCAAAAGTGTTCCTCGTACAGAATTGCGTCTTCAGGGCGTGCTCAGTCCACGTCCGTCCTAATCACAAACGAAATGAATTTGATACTTTATAACTCATGATGGATATCTATAAATTTCTGCCAATCATTCTGATTCATTTTGCCAGAAGTTTATCGATATCGATCATGGATTAAGAGACCTCAATTTACAACTTGGATTCGACTGTCGGCATGAAGATTGTGAGACACTCAAGTGTGACCTGATCTCTATGGTGACAGCATCTCAGGTGACCCATCTCCAAAGTGACCCGGTCGCTGGTCGCACAAGATCTCGGAAGTGAGACAGCATGTGAAGGTCGTTCTGGGGAGAGTCGGTTGAGCGTGGAGACAGTCTCGGAGATGATGGACGCTCACTGTCGGCATGACATTTCCACTCGTTTGATCTCCAATTAACATTCCATAATCAATCCCTATGCCGTCTTTTTCCATAGTCTCCAAGCTCTTGTATATATGGATAGAGAATGTAGCAGATTTTTTGAGCATACCTTTGCACTTTGCGCCGCAGACATCACAGGTCAGGACAACACTGTCATCACCATTTGCACTGTCCAGTAAATTTCCGCAGCTCTCGCAGAAGATGAGAGACCCGATTGCAGCCATATTGGAGGTCACAGTGGGATGTTGTTCTTCGTGTAAATCTCGCGTCGAACATTTTTTCCGATACTCCAAAGTACGCGATCCGAGCTCAGACCACTTCCTCAAACATTGCGGAATGGATTGCGGTTCAACTTCGCGATAGCGAACAGCGAGACTACCACCAATTGCCGCTCCTTCACGATCCTCGTCCTTCTATGGGAGGCCGCCTCTTTCATCTTCTGCTACCACTCATTCGAAATCCAGATGTAGAGGATCCTGATCATGTCGAACTATCCTGATGTATACGTCCCAAATACCGCCCCAAATGGACCGCACTCTCTGACGAGTCCATACCAGACGAGGACCTACCGCGCACCCACTGTAGACGAGGCCCTGAGATACACGCCTTTGACATCCATCGTCCCGTTCTCCCCAGGTACGCTCCAGCACTCCCCAGCGAACCGTCTAGCTCCCCATTCACTTTCACTGAGCAGAACACGGCGAATATCAAATCTAGGCTCTACTGTGGTAGTTACCAGATCTCAGATCAATCTCTCTCACTTTCATATCGTTTGCTCTGTGACTTCATTGGCATCCAATCTTAAACATATCTTCATCTAACATATCCCATTCAGATATCTTGACCTATCCTTCTACCGCTTCACCTCAACGTCCCGACTTGCTCGCAAACACCAAGGACCACGATCTTCGCCGGCGAACAAGAGCATTCCAACAAGTCCTTGATGCAGCTGCGGATAACTCACAACATCGTTCCAATGTTCTGGACACAACTCTACTGAAGCTTTCAAAGTTGTTACAACCAGAGAAGTTGACTGAGTAGTAATGATATTACAATCATCTCATTTAATCTGAGCTAACTCGGGCAACAGCAAATTCGCAAGGCCTCCTTCTGCCCCCGCGACACCACAAACCAGGCAGCCGCAGCAACGTAACGCTCACTTCCCTCAGCATTCGCCCTCTTACAAGTTGAAATCGTTTTCAAAGATGGCCCTCGACCGATCAGATATCGCCTTTCGGTACCCTACACCCAACGAATCACCTCTCCGAAGGTCGCACATCAAACGTTGGCTCCCGCGCCTGTATCCAAGCCTAAAACTCCGCAGCCTGTTGTTAGTCACACAAATGGAGCCTCTTCGACGCCTACGCCCGTCTCGATATTCAAGCCCTTGGTGATGATTCGGGTGCCACCATCAGAACCGCAGAAGCAGACGCCGGTGACCGCAAGTAATGGCATTCCAGTGCAGAATCAGGCGGCACTCCAGCAGAACGGGCATGCGGTTGTCCAGAACGGTCCCACCATATTGATCCGCGCCAGTCAGATATCCTCACATCGATCCGAACGGCAGGAATTTCCAGACATGGATCGACACATCGCTGCTGGAGTGAGGAAACCGAAGCGGAAACGCGATGCTGAGGATGACGGAAGAATCGATTTGCCGGTAGATCGCCAGAGAAAGGCAGATGTCGCTTTACAGGCTCTCGAAAGCACTCTGGATGACATATTTGAGGCGGAGGAGCAGCAGGGCTCAGCAAGCCACACTGTCTACTTTGTACAGAGTGCATACAACCAAGCTGATACACCCGTTCTTACCAAGCATGCCCAGGAGAAAATGGAATCTGCGATCAAGAAAGCTGTCGACTCGAAACGCTTTGAAGAGATGGACATGGACCAGCTTGTTCGTGCCGAGAGGCTTCTCGGCAGCACTGCCAGCTGCGTTGAGGCGCTAGACCTCTCGATCACAGGAGACGCTGAACCTGACGTGGTTCAAGAATGGGTTGAGCGGATGGGTCTGGCCGAAAATGGTCTTCGTGGTGGCAGGGTTCTGCTTCGAATCATGACCGCTGGACGAGAAGAGACACAGCTCTATTCAGAGGACATCTTAACCACTCTTTTAAGGTCGGTGGAACAAGTCATTGAGACCGTCATAATTCCCGTTACAGTGTCCAGGAGCAAGGACTCCTCTGCAATATTCAAAAAGTACACGACAAATCGTAAAGTCCTTGACCCTGTCGTCATCATTTGTGGCAGAGTCCTGCGCCTTCTAGGAGATCTCATTTCCAAAGTTGACATTGCAGACATGGTTGTCCACAAGGTGGAATCTCTGGTGTCTACGCTTATCTTTGTTGACAATGCCCATGTCGAGAAGGACTCGGCTTTGGGAACACAGCGTTTCGAGGCATTCCGCCGCACTGCGATGGACTGCCTTGCTAAGATCTATGCACGCCACTCTTCTCATAGGGCTGACATCATCAACAAGATTCTTTCATCTTTGGGAGATCTCGGTGCAAATCGTCACGGCGCACGTCAATACAAGCTGGCAGAGGGAAAGCCCATTCACCTTGTTTCTGCGTTGCTGATGAGACTTGTACAATCAAGCGGTGCACGGTCAAGCAAGAATTCGATGAAGAGCAAGTTGAAGGAGGCTTTTGTGAATAATGACTCAGACGCAGATGCGGACATGGAGGACGACGATAGCTCCTCTGACACCCCGCAGCCCAAAAAGCAGCCAATCTCAAGCGATTTCGAGGTTGAAGAAACCATGACCGATGAAGATGCTGCGAGGGACTTGCGAGCTCTCGCGAATCCACTCCAGCAAAGCGCAGATAGCGACGCCAGCTACATCATCAACTGGATAGTCAACCAAGCTTTGACATCCACGAAAACAGGCGAATCTCCATACCGAAACCTCATTGAGATCTTCACGTCGGATTTCTTGGCCGTGCTTGGACTTCCCGACTGGCCTGCTGCTGAGACACTTCTGACTAGATTACTCTTCCGTTTGGTCCAAATCATCAAGGACGAGAAACAGCTCGTCAACGCGAAGTCGATGAGTCTGGAACTGATGGGCTTGATGGGTGCTGGCATCACAGATCTTAACAGCTATATTCGTAAAGCTTGTGAGGCAGGACATGCGGGCCAACCACATTTGACTTCTGAGCTGATCGAGGTCGCTAACATGCTAATCAATGTCAATAAGAACCCGGACCAAGAGCCTGCGCAGGAGCTGATCAGTTTCCGTGGTCCCTACCGAGTAGTCATCGAATATCTACTGTTCCAGGGTCTTCATAATCTCCAGACTCAGAGTGCTCATGGCTATATTTTGACACGATGGACGGAGGATGTTCTGAAGCATCTCAAAAACAGTGAGAGCGGATTGGAGGTAGAGTTATGTCTCCGACTGCGCAACATGACGATCGATCCCAGTTGGCTCCGGAAAGAATTGTAAGTTAAAACATACTTGCCGTTGATTTTGGAGCTGCTCTTTCTAACTAATACTTTCCAGCGATGCAATTGATACTTCAATTTCATCACAACAGGCCCGACTTGCTTCCTCAATCGTTGTGCACTTCTGTCAATACCTGCCTACAATCATGAACGGTCTATTTTCCTCCATGATCAATCCGCAGTCGACGCTTCAAAGCAAGAGCATGAAAAGCTTCTCCAGTCTGTTAGCTAAAGACCCGGCGATTCTCGACAGGTCTCCAGCTATCCTTCAGAACATTATCTCCTGTACTCAGAACAAGGGTCCAGGAGTGCGAAAAGATGCGCTCGGACTGCTGGCAGAGTGCCTCCTACTCAAGCCGTCCCTTGAGAAACAAGCTTATGTTCGAATAATTGAGATGACCTCGGACAAAGACTCTACGCAGGTGCGAAAGAACTCGATGAAGATACTCAGGGAAATTTATCTCCGCAACACAGATGACCAAGCCATGCAGTCAGCAATTGCGGCCGCTTTGATGACCAGAGTCAAGGACGAGGACGACAACGTGGCAGATCTAGCCAGGCAGGGCTTTGAAGATCTTTGGATTACACCCTTCCATGCCTCCTCCATGGATAAAGTCCGGAGGGAAATTGCTTTGAAGAAACAAGTCGCTCTAATCGCAAGGACGATACGATACGGCGAGACCGCCATCTCCGTGCTCGGAATTGTTTTGCGAAAGGTTCTTGCGCCAGACTCCAAGTCTCGTGCTGCCGATGCTGAAGTTTGCAAAGACATGGTTGGCTACATGTTTGACGAAATCATCGATGACGACCAGGACCCAAAGCGCCCTCCGCAGAGTCATATCGCTGAGGCCCTGGCTGTCTTTGCGCAGTCTGAACCCAATCTCTTTACCGTACAGCAGCTTGAGCTCCTGGTTCCATACCTTCAAAACCTGACGACGGCCAATCTGCCCTTGTTCCGATCTGCCATTTCGATATTATGCCACGTCATACCGTCTCTCCCATCGGTGGAAGAGAAGCTGCTCTTGGAAGTACAGGGACGCATTCTGGCTGTCCTCACAGTTCTACCATCTGCCGCGGAGATTAGTGGCTGTGCCTCTTGTTTGAAGATTCTCCATACCAGGCTTGCGGGAAACCAGAAACTCATCAAGATTTTCATCTCAGTTCTTAACAACCTCAATGGGAAAAAGAACACCAATTTGGTAGATCCTCCCCCTCAGGATAAGGAACTGAACCAAATTACAAAATTGCTCATCATTGCTGGACAATTCGGCAAGCTTTGCGACGTAGAAGATCAAGCAGAGGAATTTCGAGCAAAGTTCACCTGGTGGACAGGCAAACTTGTTTCGTCATTGATCCTTGACATCATCTGCCAGTTCACAAATGTGAAGACGTGTCCGCTAACCATTCGAGAGACGGCACTTGAGAGTGTTGCGGCAATCTGTCAAGGATGGCCACAACACTACCTTCGAAATGACGTTGGTAAGCTTTTCGAACTCGTTTTCATCAACGAAGATTTGCGTCTGAAACGAATTGTTCTTGAGGGGTTCCTCCTCTTCTTTAAGCAGGAGGAGAAGAGATCTGAGACTGGTGCGGAAGTCAAAGTTGGAGCGGGCGCAGAGAAGGGTCAAGAACGGCTTCAAACCTCGTTCATTGGAAGCAGCAATGATGCTGGCGCCACGACTATCAAGCAGAAATTTTTGCCCCAGATCACTCGCCTCGCTTTCAATTTTACTGACGATATTGCCGTTACTGCGACGAAGATCATCGTGAGCATCAGCTCTCAAGGCCTGGCACACCCCAAAGAATACGGCGCCACGCTCATCGCTTTGGAGACCTCCAATAACGCAGAAATTGCCAGGGTCGCCTTCGAAGCGCATTCAGCTCTCATGTCTCAGCGCGGCAGTGGCCTGGACAAGGAGAACATTCAAGGTGTTCAAAAGGCTTTCGAGTACCAGAAGGACATTGTGCATGATATTCGTGGCGTGACGATTGGACCTACTCCTGGTAATTCTGCTGGTACAAAGGTCACTCCCAAGCTAGGACCACTGTTTGCTGCCTTGTACATGCCAACAAACAGTCAGGCCCAAAGGAAGCTTCTGACTCGTCTCAGTGCTCGCATTGATTTCGAGCTTAACTCCTTGGATGTGGCTGGTGATGATCCCTATGCCGTCGTTTTCGCCCGTTTCGTTCTGGAGAACGTGGCTTTTGTCGACTACACCCAGATGGATGCTTTGATGCATGCTATTTCGCTATTTGAAAAGCTTGTCATCCAGACTACCGGAACTGTCGTTGCTCATGCGATCGAGAAAGAGATCCTCAAGATCGGTATCGAAGAGAGCAGTCAGCAAGCACCAGTTGTCCCCTCTTCGCAGTCATTCATGCCAACGCAGCAGTCTATTCAAGAACCACAGCTGCCTCAGGAGTCTGAGCTCACCATTGAGCCCCCTCGTCTTCGGAAATTGGCTGCAGCTTCCGTGATCCTCTTCATGGCCTGGGAGACGCGCACGCATCTCCGTCAAGCTTATAATTTGCACAAAACGAAGAAAGAAAACAAAGCACCGGAGAAGGGTAACAAGGCTCCTGTGAAGAACAATCTAATCACTGGAGAGAAGTTTCTTGATAAGATCAACGTAATCATGGGCTCGCTCCAGGACCAGGAGTCTCAGCTTACAATGTGCAAGAACTTTGCAGAGTTGCTGTCAGTGGATCATGAGGTGAAGATTGCGGATGAAGATGATATTGAGGGTGGAGGCGATGGGTATGAGACGCCCAACGAAGAGCAGGAGACAGCCAGCAATCCGAGCTCGACCGGAAAGGGTAGGAAGCGGAGGGTATCTGTCAGTGCTGGTACCCCATCTGCGAAGCGTAAACGCAATTCTATGGCTGGCAACACGCCGAAGAATGCGAGAGGTCGCCTTGCGCTGAACGGGAAGAAGAAGGCCAGTTCGGCGAGCCTTGATGAGGAGCCATGGAATTGAAAGACTTTGATGATGGATTTTTGTTCAGTTCTAGTACGGTTGTTATAGCGCTTTGGGAGGATACGGAGTTCGGTACGGGCGTTGCATCTATACCCATATGGCTCGGATTACTGGCTTAGACGCAGGACGATCAGGTGTCCTAATGAGCGTTGTCATGCCGCTTACTTAATTATTAGGAGGGCATGAGTGGGCATTTGCTTTGGTCCATCATATGGATGGCGGAAAAGTAAGATTATGAGGAAGGGTACTGAGTATACCACTAGATGAGATTTCAATGGACATTTACACACAATCTCTGTTGCCTTACGAGTCTTTTGGGGTACTTTCGTTTACCCGACAACAAATCAAGTAACGAATCATGCGTGGCATCTTCGCCATGTATGATACATGATTGACTTTGAGCGGTTTTTGATGGGACTGGGAACGTGGCGCGCTGTTTGCCGTTTTCTAGACTCGACTTCTTTTCGACTGGTGGAAATTGACAATGTTGAACATGATTTCTTGTTGAAAGTAGGGGCGTTTGTGACGGGACGGTGGATATTGTTGTAGGAACGATGGGAGGGATTTTCGCGCTTTTCAAGAAGTAAAGGTTAGAATCATGATATTTTGGCATTTGATTAGGTTGATCTATAAAAAAAAGTTGCAGTTGAGTACGACCCCGCAAGCTTCATAATTCTCGTGCTTAGAATAATTTGCTCGGATGGTTCGATTCTATTCTTCTTTTTTTGGGGGGGAGGGAGAGAGAATGACGTCCACGAGTCAGATTTCTGAAATCTAGACTGGTAAGATATGTTAATTTGGGCTGGGCTCTAAGCTGGCGCGCTCGGAGTTGTAGTGTACATAGCCTTCGAGAATTGCGTGATTTTGATGCCACACTCCTAATTTCAGATCGTTGGATCTAGAGAAATAAACTGATGGTTTTTATGTTGCTGGTAAGATACTCTTGGTGCTTTTTCGACTGTAGGAATATGCGTACAGTAGGAGCCAAATATCTCTTCAACGCGAGTACATTTACTCGAAATGCCCAATACCAACATTCTAAATCTTTCTAGATTTTAGAAAATTGCGGCAATGAGGAAGAAGAGAGCAGGGAAGAAGGGTAAGGGCTACTTGGGAATAGCCTGGCCCTGTAGAGGGTCAGACGATACTAAAATTGATGTCCTTCATCTTTTCCAAAGCCGCTATCATCTGCATGTCATTTTCTCCATCCTGCTCGACTCGCATCGTCAGTATCCTCTTCCCTTCCAACTGAGAAAAAAAGGTAAGGTTATGGTAGTTGTCTTTCCGTGCCCGATCGAGCGCCGCTCGGAATTTGGGGAGGAGATTGGTATTGTAGTCTTTGTTTAGAAGCCTGGAATCGTTATGTTCCTAGCGTTTGGCTAGAGCCTTCTGTTGGGATGGGGAGTTTTACCCTACAACTATGGACTCATGCTGCGAGAGGCGTAGATGTTACCTCCCTTATTCCGAATGGCGCGGTAACAGATGTTGTGTGACTTTCCTCGACCTGGAGATCAATATTAAAAAAATTCTGGAAATCTGAGAGTTAGAATTGCCGGTAATTTATCGATATCGATACGAGTTTAGACACACAAATGAGTAACATGTTCGTGAAACAGTGAATTCGAGGCCTTACTAATGCGGGATCCTCTGACTGGTGTCGTTGGATGTAACGGCTGGCGGGTTGGAGCGAGCGCAGATTGAAGCCCTCTGGATTGTCCCAAGGACCACGCTTGGCTCCAAAGAATTGGGGGCACTTTGGATCATTGGGATGATAAACATAAATCCACACGAGTGAAGGTCATTGATAAGGATACCGCTGATTCGATTGACTGTTTAACTAGAGTAGCTACACAACGACGGAGTTCTTGATCAACAGGTCAGCGAGCGTAGCTGCCCTACAGACAACTTCTCAACTTCCCAGCATGTTTTAGCAACTTAGTCTGAATAACCGTCAGCCCAGCGTGTTAACTGTGGATCGGATTAAGAGATGCTTACTGAAGAAAAATTGTCCGTTGTTGTTTCCAATTCTTTCGGACAAGTTGACATCGCGTGCCTGCCAGTTACCATCCTGGTCCCTAAGCTCAGCGCGGAGGACGGGGACGGCATCGCCACCTTCGACGGAGAATGAGCAGTTTTGGCAGCTACCAGAAAAGCCTTGAGTATGTTAGTGGTGCATTGGACGTGTGTATGCACGATGGAGTGTACCTTGGCCGCCCCAGGAGAAGTTGCCTAGGAGATTGTTAGCTTTTGCAATCATTGAGATATTCCACTCCACAAACCGTTGTCGTTTCCAATAAACTGGTCGAGATCAATTTCGGCGTCGACATTGTCACCGTTTCCGTTACGGAGAGTGGCACGGAGGATGTGACCGTCGTCGACGCGGACGTTGTCGGCTGATAGGGCGAAAGACATTTTGATGGTTGGTGCTTGCGAGTTTGAAGGATGAGGCTTTTGATCAGTTGGTGGAATTTGGTTGCAGAGAGGATTTGCTTTAGGGAAAAGTGATTTAGGGGTGAAGAGGTTCTTGCTAGTGTCTTTATAGAGCGACCTGCAGATGATATCACTAGGCTGTGCTCGAAGGAGATCACAGGGGTCGGCCTGGCAAGGGGAGGATGAGGAGGAAGGCACGACCACCCTGTGGCTTCGCAAGTGGATGCCATTGGCCAAGGGTTAAGGAGAAGCTTTCATGCAGGAACCAGGATTCGCTTCCGTCTTGGCCCTGGGAACTTCCGATGAAGTCTGGACTTTGAAGAGAAGGGCTGGTAGAAGCTGAAGAGACATGAATGCAGTCGGTTTGGAATATGCAGCCTCTACGTCTGCACCTCTGCATAGAGCTGAACGAGCTATTTCTTCTCCAGGTCAAGGCGAGCTAGCTTTCGTCGTCCAGGGTGCTGCTTGGTCTGCCATATTTAGTGTGGCTACAACTGGATGCGGGCGTGACAGCGAAGTCAAAAATGATAAAACCAGAAACACATACGTCAACAGCATCCATAAGGCGGGGCAGTAAGACTATCCCTCAGCCAATACAGAGCCTCAAGCTATATGCCCCTCCATGGCGAGCAGTGTGTCCAATTTCAAGCCGTCTGCTCTGTTGCAAATGCAGGGCAGAAATGTCACAATATGACCAGTGCTCAGACCGGGATTGTCATTGAGACATTGTTCAAAACAAGGCACAGCGGCTAACACAGTAATATATTCGAGTGGCTAGCCAGTACATGTCCAGCAACCATTTTCCAGGGTTGAACTAGTGGGGGTGGCATATCGCCAAGCATAGACGTGGCAGTGCTTCAGCTTGGAGGGGTAATATGAGGTGCTCGAGCACAGAGTCGATATCGGGGGGGCTGGGGCTGAAGACCAGGTCCGTGTTGGTATTTTGACCATGGCAAATGATCGAAAGACGAGAGTCACGAGACGAGAGTAGACAAAATCTGTCACGAATGGGTAAGGTTGTAGATTCAAGACAGTTAAGACTAGAAAACGCTATTGTATTGATAAGATAATCGCTAAGGATTCTCAGCATCTTAGCGAGTACCATGTTTATTATAATATGCTGATCATGTAATATCACATGATAAAATCCCTGACAAAAAGCCGAGAACTTACATCACGTGCTCGGTTCGGATGATGACATTACCTCAGCGAGCTTTCAAATCTTGCTTCGCCATAAGCGTTGGGAGAATTCTTAACTTCAATTATGGGCTGAAAGATCTCCTTAATGTTTGATGGCTTGTGCCATGTTCATCGGAACCATCACAAGAGCCTCGAGACAGCCCCTGATCTCTTCTAGCCTACGACTTTCCACTACCATACGTAGTGCCCGAGGAAATTCTTATGTTGTTCGCCTTCGAGGTGTTTCCCAGAGCAACAACCATTTCCCCACCATGGCCGAGACAGTTCCTGCAAGCGCAGATGTGCCAACGAAGGAGCCTTTGCCCAAGTTGAGCACGTCGGAGTTTAGAGCATACAATAGCATGGCTGAGCATATGGAGTATTTTGTCAGTCCGCACGCCCAAGTTCTCGCCACATACATACACGTACTAACACACCTTTAGCATGATCGCTTTCGAGCATCTTGGAATCTGCTGTACGGTGCCTGCGAATCGGGAAAACGTCCCTCCAATATATCCATGCGCCAGTTCCTCTCCACCGGACTCGATTTTTGCTCGCATCTAGAATTGCATCACAATATTGAGGAACAGCACATCTTCCCAGTACTGGCTAAGAAGATGCCAGCCTTCCGGCATAACTTGCAGATGAGGTCTCAACACAAGGAAATACACGCTGGGTTGGTGAAATTGCAGAAATATCTGGACGAGGTCAGGAGTGGTGAACAGGAATTGGATCTGAAGGAATTGAAAGCGGTTATGGATGGCTTCGGAAAGGTGCTGTGGGAGCATCTGAATGATGAGGTAGAACAATTGGGGGCTGAGAATATGAGGACGTTTTGGAGCGTAGACGAGATGAGGAGGATGCCTATGTGATGATATCCATGAGATATGAATGGAGATTCTGTCTAGTCACATCTTACTCCTTTCTAACCTTTCTTTGGGGAGTATATATATCTATACCCCAACATCGATCTTGACTGAATACTGTCATCGATGTGTGCTTGTTTGTTCTACATTGCCTCTATGTTGGTGAATTGTTGGTGATGCTGATACACTACAGTCACACAGACCCGTAGATTACAGGGGTTTGAGGTGTAATATACAGCCACACACCCGTGAGCCCAAATCAGATGTAGGACTGTAACTTATGGTTTTTAACCTACAGTACCAGGTCTATATCCTTTCTATTTAGTGGTTTCTAGTTTATACCACTTTAAGAGGCCTTAGCCTCTTAAAATAGTACCTAGATTATTAGTATTCGGTTACTCTTTACGATTATAGTTATAGTTACAGTCACAGTTACAATTACAATTATAAGTCACAGTCACGGGAAGGAAGTTGAAGGTAAGGAGATAAAGGAAGAGAGAGGGTAGGAGTCGTCTAAGTAAGAAACTAATTAGACCTTCTCTTAACTGCGAAACTACCCTAAAACATCCCGAAACCCCCGCGAATTCGTAGGAATCAAGTCTCTTTCTAAAATCGAATCTAGTTATGGATCTTTTTCAAATGTACTGGAAAATCCTGAGCCAAATCCTGTAGAAAACGGATACGTGGCTGTATTTTACAGTGAATTTGGCGTTTACGGGTTGGTTGTGACTGTAGTGATATTGCCCGATTCGGCACACCTCCGTTTTCGCCGCATCTCAGGAACTTTTTGCGAACGCGAACACTTGAATACGGCACCCATCACACCCATCGTTCACCAGCAGCTGGCATGTCGCTATCGAGTTCGAGGTCGAGACAATACATTTTCTGCCGATTCAGAACCGAAATTCGCCGTTCTCGTCTCATTGCTTCCTCCCAAAGACCTACATCCTTTTCAACATGTAGTCCACTCGCTCGTGTTATTTCACGGCGGTCCGGAAGCAACAAACGCAATGAAACGCCTTTTGATGCCTCATCAAGTCGTAGTAAATCAAAGGGTTGGACAAGCGCAGCTTCAAAGTACAATCAGAGCGAAGCCGGTCGCGAGAGCGTAAGTTCAGACTCTCTTTCCATACATGTCCGACATAAGCTTATGGTTCTTCTAAGTCCGTGTCTCCCACGAAATTTCCGAAGCTACTCCTCAATCATCTAGACACGAAGATACCAGACCTCAGGAATTCTCCAGTCATGTCTGGCTTGCCAGAAGAAGACATTGATGTCGCCATATCCAAATTTCGCGATTACATTTCGGGAATAGCAAAAGATAGGACGTCTCATATCTCGAAGGCATTAAGGCAGTCGTTTTTGGATCGTGGATCAATAGGCCTTCTTTCTCGGCTGCAATATGTTTTTTACAGCCATGTACTTGGAAGCAACTTCACGAGGACGGATATCGACAACCAGAAGGCTTTGGCAGACCTTCGCTATCCTCTCGAATGGCATCCCCAGACGCGCGCGAAACAAAGAACCATACACGTACACATAGGTCCCACGAATTCGGGAAAGACATATCATGCGCTTAAGAGGCTTGAACAAGTACAAAGGGGTGTGTATGCGGGTCCGCTGCGCCTGCTCGCTCATGAAGTCTACACACGCATGAACGCTGCGGGTAAAGCCTGCGCATTAGTGACTGGCGAAGAGATCAGGTTGCCAGACGGGTGGAATGACGCGACTAGCGATGCCACCAAGATGATAAGCTGCACAGTCGAAATGATACCACTCGAGAGCGAACTCGAAGTTGCCGTCATCGACGAGATACAGATGTTGGGAAACGATGACAGAGGATGGGCGTGGACTACGGCTTTTCTTGGTGTTCGTGCTGCTGAGGTGCACCTTTGCGGCGAGGAACGGGCTTTGCCATTGATCCAAAGACTCTCAGCCAGCGCGGGTGACAAGGTCGTCGTACACCGCTACGAACGCTTAACGAAGCTCAAGCCCGAACCAATGAGTTTGATGGGTAAATTGTCCAAGATGAGGAAAGGTGATTGTCTGGTCACATTCTCAGTGATGGGTATCCATGCCTTGCGCGCCCAGATTGAGAAGTTGACTAGGCGACGGGTCGCAATCATATACGGTAGTCTGCCTCCTGAGACTCGAGCGGCTCAGGCACGACTGTTCAACGACCCTGACAATGATTACGACTTCCTCGTAGCTAGCGATGCCATAGGCATGGGCCTCAATCTGTGAGTATAGTGTCTACTTGCGCATAAATGTCACTAACAGCGAACAGGAACATCAAGCGTGTCATTTTCGAAACCGTCCAGAAGAATAATGGCGTTAAGATCATCACACTGTCCAATCCTGAAATTCGTCAGATTGCAGGGCGCGCAGGTAGATACAAAGTCGCTCCGCAAACCTCAGGATCGACCTCCAGTTCGATCAAGGAAATGAGCAAAGATGAAGCGAAGTCTGCCTCCAAGGACGAGGAACAATCAGATGCCATATATCCCGCGCCACCACATTCCCTTGACTCACGCCCGCCATTCGACGAACACACAGTCGGCCTCGTGACCACTCTCGAACAAGAAGATTACGATACCGTTGTCAGAGCTTTAGGAACCCCTGCCGAGCCACTCCCATCAGCCGGCATTCTCCCTCCAGATGATGTCATCTACCGATTTTGCAATTATTTCCCACCTGGAACACCATTCAGCTACATGCTTATGCGACTTCACGAGATTTGCCAATCATCCAAAGGATTCCACCTCTGCAGATTGAAGGACCAAACAGCGATTGCCGATGCCATACACGACATTCCGAACCTCGATATCCAAGACCGACTTATACTGGTCTCTGCTCCCGTTTCTGTAAGAGTTCAAACTCAAGCCAAACTAATCAAAACTCTGGCCAGCTGCATTGCAGAACAAAGCAGCGGTGCTCTGCTTGAGCTTCCCGACCTTAATCTCGAAGTTCTAGATCGCGAAGTCAGGGGGACCAGACCAGAATTGAACGACCTGGAAAATTTGCACAAGGGGCTGATTCTGTACATGTGGCTCTCTTTCCGCTTCCCAGGTGTTTTCACAACGAGACCACTGGCCAAACACGTAAAAGAATTGGTGGAGATCGCGATCGAGAAGTGTCTTACCTTGATGAATTACCAGGATCGATCTAAGGCTAGGAAGGAGATGAGAAAGCGAGCAGTGTTGACGGAAGTCGAGGAAGATTTGTTGAAGAAGGAATGGCTTGAGAAAGAGGAAGGACAAGGTGGGGTTATCAAAGATGAGAGTTTGGAAGGAGAGTTGAATGATGTTACCGATGAACTTGGGCATAAAGAAGATGGAATTTTGGATGATGGAGATGTCCGGGAGACTTCAAGTATTGAGGACGTCACAGTGACGAGTGATGTAGGAATTGATGATGAGGGAAAATACCCGGAGGAACTCGATGGAGAGGAGGGGGATGAAGAGAAGCTAGATCAAATCATTTCGGACGATTCACTGGTATCTGAGGAGAAGGGCGGAGAACAGCCTTCTGTCGTCTTGCCAGTGGAGTCTGAGAAGCCTGCACGAGAAGACGCAAGGCCTTGAGTACCGCATCTTGTACTTTATCATAGTAGACTCGGACGAATCCAGGCTTTATAATATCAAATCTTCTCTCGACTCGAATCCAAGGCCTCTACCATTCTTGGGTGATTGATTAGATGGCTGGTGACCTTGTAAACTGTGCCTTTTGTCTCATGCAAGGTATCGCGATTTCTTGGTCTCTATGTCTCCATGCATGGCAGGATAGATCATATATAATTCCCATCCTCTTACTCACTCTAGATTTTCCATGCGCCTGTTGAAAACGTACCAACCTCATTGATTAGATTTTCCCTCATCTTCCTCACATCACTACAGCGACGGCACGATCCGATTGTCATTTTTCGTGCGGAGATGATGTGTAGTCTCGCTTGCAGGGTTGAAGAATGTAATATCAATGAGAATGGATAGTGTTGCTAGCTTAGATCGCAACAAGTGCGGATTCTAGACTTTTGAAGCGGAGAGATGTGGGTAGGTGTGCTGAGAGATTGAGTGAGAGCAATGGAGGAGGGTAGATTGATTTTGCGAGAGGAGGTCGAGTTGGTGCGTGAGATGAGGTGATGGGTATGAATGAAAGTAGTAGCGTTAATCTTATGTACTACCGTGAGACCAATTTGAATTCCGATGATTAGCGATACCTTGGCAACAAGCCACCATGGTTGAAGTTGCTGTAAACACTGTCATTTTGCAGCAAGTGAACAGACTAACCGAGTGCCAGCGCTTGGTCACCATTACAGAAGATGGAAGAAGATTAGAGTTATCATGTAATATTGTGCGAACTGAATCTATGTACAGCTCAATCAGGCTTGCTAGCCAAATGTGAAATCATATGTGCCAAACAGGCAGGGGAATAGCGCAAGTAACACCACCCACCAGAGAGTTCGTCATGCAAAACAAAACACCAGAAAATTGCGCAAAGGACGCCACCAGGACGCCGCGCAAAATTTAACCATCAAAGAACCGCACAATACAATTAAGCACCAGAACCGCTGTTCAACTTGCGCTTCAGCTCACCATGCATCTGCACGCGGTACAGACAGGTGTGATCGCTGCCCCAATTGTCCATGACGCGGAAAGCAAAGTGGTTGGTGAAGATATGCTCGTTTCTGAACTCGATGTGCTGAGATTTTTCCTCGCCATCAAAACGACTGAACTCCATCTTCGCAACACAGAACCAAAACTCACCCATGCCTTCTGGCCTGGATCCACAGTCGTTGTTGGCATTGGAGCCGGTGGAGTCCTCGTGCGAGTCAACCCAGAGCTCAACATGGCGAGCAGAGTTCAGAGGATCAAAAGAAAGGTGCTCGAGTTGGTGCTCGAGAGTGACAGCGAGAGGGCGAACAGTGAAGGAAAGAGAGATACCGAGTTGGAGCTGACCTTGACCGAGGTCGGAACTGGCAGCACACCAGCTCTGACCAGTCTCGGTCCATGGTTTGAGGGCAGTGTCTGCTTGGTTGACAGGGGGACCAGGAAACCATTTGCCGGAGAGTGGAGCAAGAACCGAATAGAGCAGATTCATGGGAGCACGGGTGATCGATGTGAGCTTGGGATCAATTGTGGCACCAACCTCCATGTTGAAGAAGTTGCGTCGCTCTTGGATGGATGGGCGTGCAGCAATGACCGAAGTCTCTCTGATGACTTCTGTGACAGTGGTGGTCTTGTGGTCGTGAACATGGGAAGTGACAGTGACAGCAGGTGGCATGGCGCCATCTGGAAGGGTTGTTGGTGATGTGAGGTTGCGCTTTGCAGTCTCCCAAAGAGCTTGGCCATAAAAGCTGGCGAAGACAAGGAGGGCAAGGAGGGCAAGGATGGATTGGATGGTGTGCTGGTGCCCGTTGTACCAGATGCGTGCACGATCACGTCGCGAGAGCCAGTTCTCGGGCGTATCGATCCTTGGCGCTGGTGAAGCGGCGCGAGAAGAAGGTGAATCGCGGACATGGTCTGGTGTGAGTTCGCGTGGCTCGACGGTAGGCTCGCCAACGAATCGGCGCTGGAAGAGATTGGCGATTCCTTCCTCGTGATGGACAGAGAAACTCTTCTTGCGACTGTTGGTGTTTCCCATGCCATGCTCGTGGTTTTGGCCGAACGAGTTGATTAGGTCTTCGGACTCCTCGCGGACTGCTGGAAGGTGGCGGCCAGGAAAGTCTGAATCGATTTCGTCTGAATCGTCGTGGTTGCGCCAGGCGTTGACTCGCTCTTGGCTCTCCTGTTGCATCTGTGTGGCCATGGCGCCACTGAGACCGGTCTTTGGGTTTCCGGAGGCCATCTGTGAGGACTGGGCTTCGATAGATGCTCCATAACTGTTGCCGGTGGTACCTGCATGGGCAATGCGAGATATTTTGCCTGCATTGATGCGAGTGCTAGTGGTGGAAACGTTTGAGCCAATGTCGGAGCCAGCGACAGAGGCCGATGAAAGCAGGCGTGATGATCTAGACACTCGAGCGGCGGCGGTTCTGGTGACTTTGGTGGGAGAAAGAGCTGGAGCCTCGATAGATGGTTGGCGAGGTCGTAGTCGCCTGGCGTTCCAGTCTTCGCCGACATCAGATGGGGTGGATGCTCGCGAGATGGAGACGGCACGGGGGACGTTACGACGAGAAGTCATAATTGAGATGGTATTGAAGAATGGCGATAAAGCGTATGTGCGGTGTATCGAGATAGAAAGGGTGAAGTGCAGAGTAGACCGGCTACTGTTTGTGTGTGTTAACAATGTGCTGAAGAAGCAAAAGTATGTATGTGGAAGGAAATGTGAATGAGATTGGAGAGAAGATGCCAAACTGTGAAAGGGATTAAGGCTTTTATGTTGGTCATGGGCGACAGTAGCAGCATTGGGAAATAGAAGAAAAATCTGCTTTCTATTGCGGCTGGTTGTGATGGTATGAGGCTAGCGTGGTGTTCGTTGAAAGTGACCCGGACGACGAAGTGAAAGTTTTTCTTACAGGATGTATCCAATTACTGAATTGCGATATAAAACAAGAGATTCGAATGTCACCGAGTCCGACAAGACGATCCGAAGCTCTCTGAAGGGAACAATGCGTTCCTTGTGGTGTTGAAGGGCGTTGAAGGGCGTTGAAGAAAGGTACGACGGTTCAGATGCGAGTGAGTTTCTGCTTTCACCAGCATTCCAGCCGTCCGTCTTCGGTTATGGCTATGACGCGCAAGAGTCATGGTATTGTCGTCGAGTGATATGGATGTCGATGATGGCAGCTCATTCCGTGAATCTTTGTGATGACAATCGTTGCTGCTCCAACTTCAGGAACGCGAAACGCCGTTGCAGTGAGCGCCATACGCGCCACACTCAAGCGCTCTAGTTCTATCCCAGTTGTGGCGTTTCCTTGGCTGAGCCTCGACAATTTTCGATCCCATGTTGAAGATACAAAGAATTTCCCCCAAACACAAATTCTACGAGATCAGCCTTGCACTGAGAATCGCATTGCTCTTTGTGCCCTCTTCTTCCAACCCGTACAACCAAATAACCCATTGACCATCCTTCACCATGGCTGTCGGATCTGTCCTCGTCACTGGGTAGGTGCACGCCTCCAGATCTCCCACCAAGACTATGCATATCCGAGATCCATCATCTAGTTTACCATGGAACTTCCCCTTGTCACATTCCCTTATAGCCTTGCAGCTGAAGCCACATTCGCTCATTCCCTCAGCCTCAACATTTTCTGACTCGACAACAGTGGAACCGGCTATATTGGCTCTTTCACCACCGTCGCCCTCATCGAGGCCGGTTATAAGGTTGTCATTGTTGACAACCAGTACAACTCTTCGGAAGAGGTCATAAACCGTATTGAATTGTTGACCGGCACTCGTCCTGCCTATTACAATGTCGACATCACCGATGAGGTTGCCCTCGACAAAGTCTTCGCTGCGAACCCCGATGTTGACAGTGTTATTCATTTCGCTGCCTTGAAGGTGAGTTTTGCTGTCCTCTCAGCGTATGAATTTTTCAATGGTCAACTTTGCCAGATTTTGCCAGAAAACGACATTGCCATGAAGTTTATTGCAGAAATATCAACACTAACAAGACCAAATAGGCAGTGGGAGAATCAAGCGAAGTGCCTCTAGACTACTACCGCGTCAATGTCAACGGCAGCTTGTGCCTCCTCCGCTCAATGGAAAAGCATAATGTAACAAACATTGTCTTCTCCTCTTCAGCAACAGTCTACGGCGATGCAACCCGTTTCCCAGACATGATCCCAATCCCCGAAAGCTGCCCTCTTGGCCCAACAAACCCATACGGGCACACCAAGGTCTCCGTCGAATGGATGATCACAGCCTGGATCAATGCCCAACGCAAGAAAGCTACAAAGGCCGGAGAATCAGGTGACAAGTACAATGGTGCTCTATTGCGATACTTTAACCCAGCTGGTTCTCATCCGAGCGGTATTATGGGTGAAGATCCACAGGGCGTTCCTTACAATTTGCTCCCTCTGCTCGCTCAGGTTGCCACTGGCAAGCGAGAGAAATTGTTGGTGTTTGGTGATGGTGAGTCCGAACCTCCACATTCAGGAAACGAGATACTGATATACAAAGACTACGACTCCAAGGATGGAACCGCAATCCGTGATTACATTCACATTCTCGATCTCTCTAATGGCCATCTAACAGCGCTCAACTACCTCCGCGAGAAGAACCCAGGTGTCAAGGCCTGGAACTTGGGAACTGGTCGTGGATCCACCGTTTTCGACATGATCAAGTCTTTCAACAAAGCCTGTGGCAAAGATCTCAAGTACGAGATTGTCGGACGCAGAGACGGAGATGTCTTGAACTTGACCGCTAATGCTACGTTGGCGAACAAGGAGCTTGGCTGGTCAACGAAGTATACACTTGAAGATGCTTGCGAGGATTTGTGGCGCTGGACTGAGAATAACCCAGAGGGTTACCGTCAACAGCCACCACAGAAGTTTTTGGATGCTTTGAAGAAATAGGTTTGATCACGTTTATTCTGGTCAGCTGAAGATTTGATGGTGATCTGGAATCACGATGGTATGATGATTGGTAGACTGGCAGGTTGCAACGACGATGAAACTGGTGGGCTAGAAAAAGCGGAATAATAACAATATCCATCCAAGCATTATAGAAATACATACCAACAATCACAATGAATGATTCAACATGTCCGTCGAATCTGGCTCTCCCGTGTCTCAACATAGACAGGCAACGCAAATTTCTTTCAAGTCGAACACATTCCAGACCCTCTAGCAATTATTCGACCATTTCTCACAATCTTGTCATACATTCCCGCCCGCCTCAATCAAAACACCCCGTCATAAAAGCCACAAACATACCCCCTCAAAAACAAAATTCACAATTTTACCTCTTGAACTTAGAAATAAACGATAGCAAGCTCAAATATCTCGACGACACGAGCAAAAGGATCATCACCATCGCCCACCCATTCACTACCCACCTCAACGCCTTCCTCACCTAGTTATTCTCATCGCTCGCAAAATGGAGCTTGAATTCCATGTGTATATATTACCTTGTATGCAACCTAGCGATCAACGAGCGTGTGAAGGATATGGTCTTGACCTGGATGGATGGACGGACGGTATGAGATAATTACTACTCGTTAAACCATGTATATACATACTTCCCGCTAGCCATTCTGTTCGTATAAGGAGATTCGATTCCCTTTTGTGTGAGTATCCATACATAAAGAAAGGTTATTAAACATTCACCAGGAACAATCGTACTACAAGCGTAACACAAGCTCATATCTTGATACATTCAAGCTTTCATTATACTCGCATCTAAAAAACCTGCTCATGCGCTGCTCGTGCCCATATCAAAAATGCTGCCCATGATTCCAACACAAGGGTATCCCCATCCCATTTTTGCCCAAAACACCGCCAGTCGACCAAGAAACCAGCAATATGCAAAATGCAATATATACACTTTCGCCAACTTTCAGCGGAACCCCATCTATGATTTATCCTTCTTGCTGCCGAAAAAATGATGCTTCTTCTTCTCCTTGTGCTTCTTCTCTTCCTTCCCTCCCCCGTCAAGCTTGATACTCCCCATCTGCTTCGTCGGAACTTGCGGTCCAGTGGCCTGTGGAACAATGGCCTGTGGCGGCGGCGGCGGCGGCGGCATCAAATTCTGTGCCGGGATAGACATGGGATTCTTCGGAAGCGGTTTCGGTTTCTCCTCTTCGAAAAGGAACGCCGGTGCTTTCCTCGGTGCCCGATCAGCAGGAAGATGTAAACTCCTCCTATCCGCACTCAAATCCTTTACTTGTCTTATGAATAAGTTGGGCGTGAGCATGTGGCTTGTGACCAAGATGACATCTCTCGATGTCTTTTTCGAGGCTTCGTAGCAAGCTCTTGATTCAGAGAACATTGCGCCGCCAGCCATGAAGACAATGACTCTCTGCCTGGGTTCGATGGCCGAGAGTTTCGCCTTCGCCCATGTCGGCTTTGCGCTTCGGAGGGAAGCAGACGAAATATTCGCATTCGGATCCACCGGCTGTGCACTCAATTCTGGCCTAACAAAAGGGAAGGTGATTGGGTCCAGAGTACCAGCAACATGATGATCAAGCAACTGCTTGAGATTGGTATCAAATCGACTGAGTGCATATTCTTCCTCATTAGTGGAGGCCGGCGGAGGTTTTGGTGGGAACATTGGAGGAGAGGGTGGCTTAGCGTCTTTGAGTTGTTTGAAGACGCGAGCACCTAGAAGTTCAAGGTTGTAAAACATTTCTTGGTCTTGGGGTTGCAGTCGGGCATGAAGAGAGAGAAGGTTGATGTCGGAGCGCAAAAGGCCTTCTTTGTGGAGAATATAGAGGGCTATCAGTCGTAATCGGTCGTCTGGTACGATTGCGGCTTCGTCCAACATACGCACGACTTGATCTCCAAGATTCTTAGGTTTTTTGTAGTCCTCGTCGAGACCAGTTGCTAGAGATTGCTCGAGAGAGGCGATGTCTGGGAGCTTGTGTGTTTGGAAAACAGCCATACTGTCACTTGCCATGGCTAGATGTAACGAGTACGCGTCCTTCATTTGTTGAAATTGTGGCAGGCCAGCAATCATGTCCTTGATCACATTCAAGTTTGCTGAATCGCTGTCCGCGTTCGCAAAATGGGGATTTGCCGCAATGAATCGCGCGAAGTCGCCCGAGAGTTGGTCAAGCGTGTCCTTCATATGCCGATGTCTATTCTCAACCCATAGCTTGTCTTTCTCGCTGATCTCCATATCTTTAATCTCCTCGTTTGGCTTTCCTTCGTTGATTGTCATGGTGTAGGTGATCTTGTCGCCTTCGTTTATGGGAAGCAGATCGTGCGCCATAGCTTGGTAGGTAAATTCGTGAAGGAGAGGTGCAAACAAGTCCATTGAACGATCCAAAATGTACAATATGCCTCGAGGTCGATTGGTCTGCGGAGGGAATCCCTCGTTCCACCGGGCAAAATTGTCGATCTCGTCCTGCACAGCGCGAGCAATTATGCCGCTCAGAATGTGGGCTTCGTGGGTAGGTTGAGGATTTCGAGGTTGGTAGAATCTGATGATGGGGTATTCGCCCAGAGTAACACATACTGCAACAATCTATCATGCGTGAGTACTGCGCTTCGTGTACGGAACTAAGGAGTCATCACCTTTTGTGCCAGATCTGCAATATGCTGCCGTACCAAAGAAGAACACGCCGGGTGATACAGTATCGGAAAGCTGTACGGATCTCTAAAGGTAATAAGCTGTGCTTCTCGTGGAAAAAAATCCAAGTTCAAGACGCGGAACTGTAAGATTTGTTCCCTGGCCATGTTCGACTTGTCTATTCGCTGTCGCAGAGACGGCGGTAGTATCGAGGTCCACAGAAGATGTGCGTGATTGTAGCGCCGGCGTTCGAAGTCGGCCATGAGGCAATCGACAATGTAAGGCAGTGGTGAGAGGATGTATACGGCGTCCATGTCTGGGTTCATGGGTCGTTTCACGTCGATTTGCTCGATGTTGGTGATGTTCTCGTTGAGGATGTCATCTTCTTTGACCACATTGTCCAGCACTCTGCGGCTGTCCTTGTCTACCACCAGGACTTTCCATTCGCCCTTCGCGACGTTCCGTATGGTTTGGAGGATTTCTAGGCGTGTTGTCAGTGCTCGGACTGGAGCAGAGGGACTTGGTTGGGAGAAGGTGTGTAGAGGAACTGCAAATGAGAGGGTAGAGGGGTAATTGAGCCTTTACTCACCATCCCGCTGGATCTGCAGCATAGAAAGCGCCATTTTGTTGTTGCTATTTAGTGTTTACTGTTCAGTTTCGATGTCATTGTTCGCGTGGTTCTGGAGGGGAAGCGTGCTACATCAAACGCCCGAGCCCAGGTCCCGGAAAGCCACTGGAACCAATGTTTCCCACAACAGACTGCACAGCTCGGCGAGAAATCCAAATCCAAATTTTAGTTTAGTATACTCGACCACGTATCGCCCTCGATAAAATCTTCACTAAGCATACCGTATATTCTGCTCTATCCTTGCTTCCCGCGAGAGGGAGTCCCGGAGTAGTAGTAGCTAAACTTTCTACAGTTTAGCCGTTAGTTCTTCGAGCAATGCATTGAGCATCTCCAAGGATAGCCACTGTTCATCTTCAACCGGAATATACGGTATCCCATGAGTTAGATATCCTTTGTTACAGTGTATAGCGGTAGCTCGGCTGCGTGCGGCTACATTTCCCCCACGGCAGAGTATCTAAATATAGACTATAACGTACTTCACAAGCGAGTGGGCCACCTCACAAACGTAATCCGGCTTCGTAAAAATACTACGCAACCCTACAACAATTTATAGTATTAAATAGAATAGAATAATATTATTTAGAAGCTTCGCTATCATCTGTATTCTCTATTTCTACCTCACAAGTGCGGGAGTTATGCCCAGTCTCGCCGCAACGGCCGCAGTGCCTCGCTCCACGTACCCTCTTCGCAGGCTTCTCACCATCGTTACGATTACCACCCTCCCTTATAGTAACTAAGTCAGTTACTTCACCAGCCGTCAAGGTCTGCTCAGTCCGTAAATATCTCCTTTTGCGACTCTTACGCTTTGTAACTGCCTCAATTGCGTCTCGAAGGCGCGCTGTTTCTTCGCGCATCAACACCATTTCATGTGCTATCTGCTGCGCGCCTTTACTCAACTGCCTGACCTGCTCATCAATAGAACCTGCAGAGGATCCTGGGCCTGTAACGACTAGCTGAGACGATATCTTGCCTATTGTTACGCAGAGGCTATGGCTCAAGTAATATAGCTGGAATTGGCTATTCCGTACAGTGAGGTTCAAGTAATCCTGGGCGACAATATCGTATCAAACAAGTGTAGCGAAGTTTGTGAGATATAAGAGTCGTGAATTGTGCTAAGTAACTAAAGCAATAGCGAAGTAACTATGAGAGTGAAGATACGAGATACTGAGGGAGCAGTGTCTCGTCCTTTATATAGAGATCCCATCTCTATGAAAATCCTCCGTTCATTATGATCATCCCGATCATGATGAACAGCCTGAGCGGAATGAACACAAACGTTCATTCTGCTTACCTTGCCAAGAATGATCAACCACGTGATCCTTCAACCCCGTGTAACAATCATCCAATCATAAGAAGACATGATGGTATGCACTTAGGAATCCAAATGCATACGAATGCATCAAATATAATCCTGTACACGCTCACGTGACAGTATCCGTAACACCTATTAAGAAGCCAGATTCATCAAAATTGTAGGTATCCTCGTCTATGATACCGTACTCTGCCTTTATCCTCTGAACAAGTGTGAACCAGGGTATAATAACCGCCGGGTCTTCGCAGGCAGCTCGCTGGCGATCGTATGGACGGCTCCATCGGGTGGTAAGCTCTGGCGTACGCTTTACCAAGTTGTTAACCCAGTTCTTGCCAACAGGCTTCCCACCCCGCTCTCTTAGTAGTTTATTAGCCATATCTTGTACGTAGGCCTTCGACGGCGGTAGGCCGCGTAAGCTTTCGTTAATAATACGCTTTATAACCACCTCCTCTTCTAGCTTTGTCAATCGCTTCGAGTTCGGCTCGCATTCGCGTCGAGGGCGCTGTCCGGCGCGTCGGCGTTGTACTGTTGTGTTCGAGTTACGCTATATATTACTGCAGCGCGTCTTTCGCTTTGGATTTGCTTTGAGTTGATATCTGAGATAGCAAGGAATATATCTCCTTCTTTATAGATCTTCTGCTTTTCGTGTTGTTGAGGCATTACGCGACGTTGTTACGAAGGCGGTTTACGTTTGTGAGGTGGCCCACTTGCTTGGGTGGCCCACTCGCTTGTGAAGTACGTTAATAGTTCTTAATAACTTTAAAATTGAAACTTTGTTGAACAGTGGCATGCCAGTCCTTGATACCTCAGGCACAGTACACGTGATAGATGCCAAGGAATGCATTGACATGCATATATATGCATGCAGATGCCACGAAAAAACAGCACACACAGCGAGAACTCAATTTTTGGAATTTACAGAAGTATCATCTAAGGATCATCAAAACACCTCTGCCAGTGGCCGCTCCGGCCTCTAGAGGCCATCGCGCGTCCCTCAGCGTCGATGAGATATCTCTAGAGTCGCCGTCGCGGCCACGGCAGAGCAAGCAGACGAATACATGAGCAAGCTACACGAACGATGCGTCCACCAAAGACAACAGCAACCATCTAGTCACTATCTCCCGGCTAGTCCATCACCCCAGATGACACTGCAACGCTCCGAGTCGACGAGTCACCTGCTAGAACGGCAATACCTTCAACACAACTCAAACACCAGACGCCCGGTGCGCAACAATCGGCACCACACACCACTGCAACGACTAGACAACCTCTCCCAACGTCTTGGCAAACCGTCCTGCTACAAGCTGTTGCCCAGAGCCTTGAGCCTCTCCCCAAACTGTTGCCTCCCAGTTATGGCATTGGCAAGAGTAGGTGCGCGACACAGTAAGTAGTAAGGACGCATAGAAGGAGCCTATTGGCGGCAAATCCCCTCCCTACAAGCCAGCAGACGTAGCCTTGAGCCTCTCCCCAGACTGTTGCGTCCCTGTTATGGCATTAGCAAGAGTAGGAGCGCGATTTAGCAAGCAGGGAGAGCGACGCGACTAGCAGCAGGTAGGCTCCGACTATAAGACGGCAGGTCTATAGCACGATCGGCGCCATACAATACGGCAGCTACCACACAGCCTCGTCCACGGGCATACCCGGAGTATCACACCCAAGCAGCGAAATCACGACTACGATGGTTACTATTGTCTCCAGCATCACACAACCAAATACACTGCCGCATAGGAATCTGGTGCAAGGCAACTTTCACAAGCAGAAACATACTTAGGGAACCCATTGGCCTTGAGGGATAAGGCGAACCAGATAGACAAAGCTGAGCATAAGAGGGAGACTGTAGGTAGAAGGATAGCGAAACACGAGGCATTGCCTCTTGAGTCTACATAGCACAGATATACTAGCAGAGTAACCAGTATCTACAAGAGCCAGCGGGCATTTGGAGATACTGGTTAAGGGAAAAGAGGGAGGACCGAGGGACAGCTGGTCTTGTTTCAGTGAACGGGGCGAAGTGGGGCGCGGTGGATTATATAATCTATCACGTGTCGGCTGTCTGATGAAGTCCTCCTAACCGGACATAGCTGCGTGATTAAGCGGCTGCAACCGAGTAGGATAAAATCAATCAATCAATCAATGCAGATGCCACGGTGTACTTAACCTCCTTAGTCAATACAGTCAAGTCACAGGGTGACACTCGTTCTGTTCATCGGCTCCTATCGTTAAGTTCGTGTTGTATCTACTTCCGAATAACTCTGTTTTGCTCGTTCAGCGTAACAAACTTGAGATTTTATCTCCTTTTCTTAATAATGTGGACTACCTTACGTTGGACAGACTTAGCTTGTTAATATTTTAAAAAATAGCTATAACGTATTCCACCACCGAGCCGGCCACTTTTCCTTGGCACAGCCCTTATCCTGTTTAACACGTAATGTCTCAACAACGCAACGCGATAGCCGTTCAAGAAGAAGGTAGAATTGATCTTGCTCTTCAGGCTTGTACCTCTGGCCAATTTCAAAGTCTACGGCGCGCTGCTACAGCCTTTAACGTTCAACACCAAAGGCTCTCTGATCGGCTCCGCGGAATCACCTCTTCATCTCAAACTCGCCCAAACTCTCATAAGCTCACTACGATAGAAGAGCAAACGGTTATTCGATATATCCTCGATCTCGATTCGCGAGGATTCGCACCCCGGCTGTGTGAGGTGGCAGGTATGGCGGATAAACTACTGAGTATATGCGGTGGAGAGCCAGTAGGCAAAAACTGGGCTGAGAGATTCGTAACGCGCTCAGATGAGCTCAAAATAGCCTTCAATCGAGCAAAGGATAGGCAGAGGATACTACAGGAGGATCCAGGAGTAATTGGCGCGTGGTTCAAGCTAGTTGCAGATACTAAAGCCAAGTACGGCGTCCACGACGAGGATACGCACAACTTTGACGAGATTGGCTTCCAGATGGGCGTTATTGTTGGGTCAATGAAGGTCGTTACAGCCTCTGAAAGACGTACAAGGCCTGAACTCATCCAGCCGGGCAATCGCGAATGGGTTACGGTTATTCAGAGCATCTGCGCAGCTGGGTATGCGACCCCGCCATTTATTATCTATAAAGGACGCGTTCACATCTCTGCGTGGTAGGAGGAGGCAGGTATACCACGGAATTGGAAGCTCTCAGTCTCTGAGAACGGCTGGACAAACAACGCGCTTGGTCTTAAGTGGTTGAAGCATTTTGACGCGTATACAAAGGCGTGGCAGGTAGGGGGTAATAGGCTACTCCGTTTGGACGGCCATGAGAGCCATCTCAACCAGGATTTCAAGGACTACTGCCTCGAAAATAAGATCCTAACCCTCTGTATGCCACCGCACTCGTCGCATATACTCCAGCCTCTTGCCGTGGTCTGCTTCTCGCCATTGAAGCGCAAGTACTCCCACCGCGTCCGGGACTTGGCACGCCGACGCACAGGATGAGACTGGTGCGACGGGGTTAGTCCTAAAGAAGGATAGTATGTGCAGGAGCCACGTGATATTCCCACAGTTCCCACAGCACTTGGCAGTGCCCACAGTGTGGGAAGTGTGGGAAGAGCCAAGAGGTGTGGGAATACACCTTGGCACCCAGAACCAGAAGGGTATGTAGGGAGGGCGTTGGAGGGACTTTCCTTTCTCTCTTCGTGGTTATCTCATGTTATGTTTCTCACATAGGAGCTTGTTCAACCTACTACAGTAACGATCTTTTACTTAGACACAATCAAGCACAAGTCATATGCACACGAAGCAAGCCCACCCCCAACCTTCATGCTAACCGACAAGCGTTCAGGATTGATCTGAGGATCAAATCGGTTAGACGACAATTGAATTGGGAGATACATCAGACGGCTAGGATCTAGTGGGCCTCCAAAGAACCTGAGCAAGGGAAGGTACTTAAGGTAAGTCCTTCCAGACTGATATTGCCCTTGCCCCAAACCCGCGGACCAGAACAAGAGAACACAGGTGTCAAGAAGGTCTTGACATAATCAACTGTGTTGAGAAACGAGTTCCCCGTAACAGATAGATTATATCTAGAGACGGGTTAGGTATGTACTTAAAAATTATCAAATCCTTATAAACTAACTCTGACTAGTTGAATCCCAATCACGAATTCACAGAAACTCGTTGATATCGACATCGATCTAGAGCTCAAAAGATAGAATGGGAAAAATGAATTACGGGTTTATTGGAAAGCTAGTATTTAGGCAGTAGACTAGAATAGTCAATTTCTTTTCTATTTGCCTAGACATCTTGACCGGTAATATTTACCATAAGAATTTTGTATCTGCCATGTTACTAGAGTCACTAACAACTCACGAGTCATGGTCGACAAGTGCTTTTGTTACAGTATACGGTGAGTGAATACAAATTACCATTTCGATACATAAAATTACTACATATTACTGATGGGATATCTTCCGCTCCTCTCGCCTTGACGCCAAGCTAACACAATATACAAACCGTTGCGCCGATGAAGCCTAGCCTATCCCCGCTCACATGAACACGGGCGGTGCCGTATCGGCATTCAGGGCACTGGTTGGACGTGAATTCGCGCCCGCCCTCTCCACGGGGCGTGCCACCAATGGAGAAGGAAAGAAGTCGGATTCCTCTCCCTCGATGGCGGCGGAGAGAGGCACAGTGTGTCGATTGAATAATGTTGCTGATGAAGTGGCTGGAGTATAACCATGGTCCCCGAAAGACTCCCCCGCCGAATGAAGTCGTGGTGTACTCAATTTCCTCTCCGAACCAGCCTTTGTCTCGTCTTCGCCTTGAAGAGTCATGTCGTCCGATGCTGCGAACTCCTCCGCTTTCTCTTCGTCGGTAGCTGGTAGAACGTAGCTCTTTCTCTTGCTGGCGCCATTCGGAATATAGAACCTCTTATCTACACGGACGAGCGCGTAGAGATAGACCATGAGAACTTCAACACCGAAATTGGCTATGTAGAAAGCTGCTTTGTGGAAATAATTGGGCATGGGTTGCATCATTGGAACAGGCGTGCGCCATATCGTGCCGCAACGGTATGACGCTCCGAAACAGATGACAGTCGCTCCAGCCAGAAGAATGAAAATCTTGGTTCTCCATCGGCCGCCTCCAAACTTGTCGAGGGGAGAAGAGCGAGGTATGACTAGCAAGACGAAGACCAAAGGAATTGGCAGGAAGGACAGGATGGCGAAACATGTGTTGCCGTACAGTTGGATGTCGCGGTCAATGCGGTGTGTGTATGTGGAGAGTGAGAAGAAGGATTGAATCGTGACTGTGATGAGCATGATGATGGTGATGGGGACAATCGCATAGAGTGCCTTGAAGAGAACGCCGAAGATTGGATTCCAGCCTATCCGTGGGTGAGCGGCTCGGATCAAACGCTGGACGAAGATAAGGTTGACCACGTAGAGGATGATGACTCCGACGGCGACGAATATTTGAGCAGCGAGGCCCAGTGAGATGTTGGAGCGGTGAGTTGTCCAAGCTATTCGCATAATGCAAGTCACAATTCTTGCCATGCAGAAACCTGGCTCAGGTCAGCCTGATGTTTGCGGGAAGACAGCGAAGAACATACCGAATAGCACAGCAGAGATCAAGAACTTGTGGCCTTTCTTCCTGTTCAGTTGGAATATTGCCATATGTGTAATGGCCCCAATAACGAAGAGGGCAAGGAAGACGGCTGTGATGGGCACATCGACGCCGATCTCAGGTGTTCCTCCAAGCTGCCATATTTGAGGCTCGTACGGGCCGTCGTTGTTTTGCTGTTGTTGCTGAACTTGCGACATGTTAGTCGATGTCGATGAAGCCTGGAAGACATTGTCAGAGACACCGATGTGCTGGAATGGGATGGTAGGCATGTTGCTGGCGAGGACTCGAGCAAGTCGTTGAACAACGACGTGTGGAGTCGAGGCAACAAGTACCTAATGGAGAAGGAAGACAACTTACCTGCTAGGTGGTGATCAATGATCAATTCGTGTCAGACGCTGTCTCGCAATTACGTGTGCAAACAAAGAAGTAGAAAGGCGTGTTTGGTTTCTGGAAACAACACGAGGGTTGGACTCCGAGGGATGATACTGGGGGGTCTTTAAGCAGCAAGAGTGACTGGTTCCTCACCATTACCACTGTATTCTAGCAATCGAGGCTGCTCGCTCTTCGGCCTCCAGCTTCCAGTAGCATCGGTCTGGTGACGGATTCGGCGTCAGTGTCTAGCGAATCCCAATGAAGGATCGTGAATCGATCCAAAAGCAATTCTCGAGATGCAGATCGGGGCAGTGGTCTCACGCCCGGCACCATTGCTCTTTGCATCTCCATAGTTCATACGCTCGAAAGGAAGCCCAAAGACGCGGCGACTGGCCTCTGTTGCAGCACTTGGGCGACGCAGAGAGATTGGCGTTGGCACAATCCCGCGCAGATCTGTCCGTGTACCTTACAGATTCCAACGGCATCTGGGAGGTTCCCTGTCGAACAGCTGAAGATGGGCAGGAGGGATGGAGTCGTTCGTTGTCCATGTCGACCAATTGGTCCATTTCGGAGCTCCTCGAGCGCGAAACGCCGACAATTTCTCGGTCATACAAATCAGGCGAGTCAACGAGATCGCATATGGCAGGAAACCGCAACTACAGTACTAGTCAAGTACCTAGGTGGTGATCAAGGCCCGAGGGGCTTTCACGAGTACAATGTGCCCGAACGGTTGGCCCATCTGCTTTCCTTTGCATTGCTGCTTGGAGAACACAAATTGCTTGCTCGTATCCAAATACAAACCCGTAACAGATCTAATGGATGATTTGGAATCCATGGATGGGCATCATGCGGCTGGGTATAGCGAAAGTGGTTATTATGGACTCCCGTATTGCATGGCAGACTGCAGCATCTATCCTGCCCATCTTTCAAGACGTCGGTAGACTGTTTGAATCAACGCATTCTTCGACAAGATCAACTGCTGTGACGAAATATCTTTAGTCTAGTGGCTGCATCAGATGCCCGTCAAGATTGAATAGTGAAGAAGATCGCCGTTCAATGTCTACTGTGGTCTGTTGGATAATCAACATCTAGCGGCTAGATCTTCGTAAGCATCATGCATGTCCACTGACGTTCATTGTCTAACAGACCACGGTAGCGGGTCGCGCCGGTGTGGTTAGAAAAACTACTTTCGTTCGGTCTCGAAAGCTCTCCGCCCCTGATCCAAACATCAACTCCTCGTACCTCCGTACTTTCACCATTAACACGATTAAGGTCCAACTCTGCTGTGAGATTCACGACCACATTCAAAGTTGACAAGACGAGGTCCGGTGTTTTTCAAGCCGAGACAATGCCCGGTCTTTTCCAAGCCGAGACAATGCCCGGTCTTTTCCAAGCCGAGACAATGCCGACATTTCGCAACCCTTAACGTCTAGCTTTCTTCGATTTGGACACCAGCGACCTCTAAGACACAGAGATCAAGACCCATGCATGCCTCAAATATGAGGCAACATCTTCTCAGGCAGAAAGCTAGTATCTTCAATTGCGACCGTGGAGCAATCTCGAAAATCGAGTTCATGGAGGTGAGTAGGAAGAGATTGCTCACAATGTTGTTCATTTCACTCACACAAGTTCAGGAATCTAATGAGAGCCACTCAAGTGTAGTTAAGGAAGAACAAGAACAAGACCGAGCGATCATCGCAAGCCTTACCCACACCCAAGAAGCATCATATCTGGAACCCGCGGTTTAGAAGAGCAGATTGCAGTGGATGAGAGTCTAGGCACACCCCATGTCGTCCCTGGAAATCTTGGTTCGGGAAACGTTGCCCTTCATCCTGTTAGAAGTCAATCTTCCATCGCATTGTTCGGACAAACTGGTTTGGAGCTGTAGGCTCCAAAGTCCAGGCGGCATAATTCTTTGGTCAACAAAGGCGGCCATGACGGAAGACGAATATCTAGCCTGATTGCCGACCTGAGCGTCAGAATTTCTGCTCTACGAATGACTTTGAAGGCAAGCCCGCGCAATCTGATGGGTTTCACACGTACCCCGGGCAGTGATTCTTAACGCTCTACTTTGCCGGAAGAGACTCATTCAGAGTCGATGATAACTGTGGAATCCCTTGCGCTTGATGGAATATCTGAGAATTGAGTAGATTTGTAAACCGATGCCGGAGAGACAGATGCGAACATCGTACTTTTACCTCTTGCTGAGAAGCGTGACCCTGGATATCTCGTGCTCCCTCGCGTCTTCGGACACCCAATCTGATCGAGAGGTCGAATGTCAGACAGGTCTAATTACGCTTGAACAAGACCAACACAAGCTTGAACGATTGCAACAATGGTCAAAGACAAGACGAGTATCATCCAGGAAGCTCTCCAAGCAGCGCGAGTGGCAGTATGTCTAGACTCCGCTGGAGATTTTATGAATGCCATGAGAAAGTATAAGGAAAGCTCTCTCCTGCTCGAAGAGGTCGAGGATCTATCCGAAGACACAGAAAATGGAAGAAAGCTTCATGCTATTCTGAGAAGTCCCTGCTTTCAGGCGACAGCCCTGTCTAACTGTCAGCAGCTCTTGAACTACACGAACCGTATCCAAGAGCTGCGCATGATGTTGGCCGGCGCGATCATGATTGGCAAAGGATATTGAAAAAGAAATTGGCCACGACTACTTCCATTATAGTTTTCATATCGGACATGATAAACAATTTCAAACTCGAGATGGCAGGCGCCGAGAGTGTGGAGCTGAGGTGAAATGAACGATCTTTTCTTTGCTTCTTTTCTTCGTTACATCCTCTTCGTTACATCCTCTTCGTTTTGGTTTGCTCGTCCTCAGCTCGCTTTCTGCACATCTTCTCTTAATTTTCCTTTTTGTTTGCTACGTGGTCTGTGTCGATTCCGACGGTCGTTGTTGCTTGACAGTTCTTATCGGCAATATTTAGTTGGGATGAAACCAAGCTTATAGTATTAGAAATAATTCAATTAAGCCTGCGGATCTTACACCGTAAGAGATGGAAGTCAGGTCTAAATAGAAATGTCTTTCTTTTCCTTCTTTGAGACATTATATTCGGTCACAGCACGGATCCGATCCAATCGACCAAACCACCCAAACCTACTCCTTTCTCTTTCCTCCCTTGAGACATTCTATCTCGAAATCTCCTAGAATGATTTAGACTGGCTAAATCACTACCGATTCAGAAAAGCTCCGGGTCAGAAATTACATATCGCTGTTACAAGATAGAGATTGCACTTGACACCACAGAATCGACAACAAAATAGTAGAGAATAGAGGATGCAAGCTTCCCACAGAAATTTCTCGTTTGATTCTTGTGGGTTGAGGAATCGATGGGATGGGTTTCTTTATTGATAATCGGGAGGATATTTATGATCTGGTAGTATTTAGTGGATAGTGTTTCCTATATATAGTGTCATTTTATTCCCGCCTTGGTCGCTCTATCTTTGTGCTTGTGGTGAGGCGTGGATGAATTTAGGATCCGTGATTTCAGGTTTCGAGGGATATTTGATGGGCTTATTGGTACCTTCAGACTCAATCCGAGGAGCGAACTTGTGATGGAGAAAAGCCGCAGAAAGGATTTTTTCATTTTTTGGACTTTGTTTTTTGGAGTGAACTGGATTGGTTTCGATGTTGGATTGTGTTGATTTAGTCTGGCTTGGAGTGGGGATACATTGCGTTTTTCCCAAGCAATTTTTCGAATGCGAAGAAATATCTACCAGGTCTTTTGTGTTTGGTTGAGGAATTCTCCGGACCAAGATTGGCTTAGCTATTTTGAAGGTGTCTGTTGATGACAGCTACTAGCATTCGCTCTTTCTCTAAGACCCTTTTTTTGTTAGAATTTATATCTTCGAAAATTTCAGAGTTTATATCGTTTAACTATCTTCATCGTCCACCTCAAAGTTCCTTTTCTGTGTTTGTCAGGCATATGTATTTAATACCGCAAGCATACGAACAGTCGCTCGTATTGCAGTCTTTTTGGCTTAGTTGGCACGGTTTTCTCAACAAGTCATGATAGTGTTCAGCAGGCTGAGTCACGTGTGGGACCCTTTTGAGACTAGCGCTGATTTCTCTAATCCGCCAAAATTGAGTATGTCGAAGGGGTCATAAACATTAATGTACCGAAGACAATTTTCGACACTGCTGAGAAGAATGGCGAACACTTTCAAAGAAATCACGTACTCCCCAGCTGAGAAGGCCGAGATCGAGCAATGGACCACCACTTCCTCGCACATCGCATCGCCAACTGAAGACCAAGCAAAGACGGCCGAGCGACTGTCAACACTGAACCGTCACCTGTCTACTCGCACCACAATCCTCGGAAGCAAACCCTCCACCGCAGACACCGCTCTGTATGAACGCCTAGCACCTACCGTATCAAAATGGAGCTCTGAGGAGAGGACGGGCGAGCATGGCTACCACCACATTGTTCGTCACCTCGACTTTGTCCAGAACTCGTCACTGTTCGGTCTCAAACTCGATGAGAAGGTCGCGATTGATCCTACAGACGTCAAGTTCGCAATCAAGCCCATAGATCCAAAGGCCGAGAAGGAACGAAAGAAGAAGGAGAAGGAATTAGCGGCAGCAGCTACATCTGGAAAGACACCAGCAGAGACACCAGTCGCCGCAGAATCAGCTGCAGTTTCAGGGCCCCCAGCAGGCAAAGAGGGCGGTAGACAGAAGAAGGAAAAGAAAGAGAAGGCTCCCAAGGCAGCAAAGCCAGCACCAGTCGAGAAGCCCCTCTCACCATCCCTCATCGATCTTCGCGTAGGCCATATCCTGAAGGCAGTCCAACATCCAGACGCCGAAAAATTGTTCGTTAGTACAATTGCTGTTGGAGACGCACCAGGCACAGAAAACACAACCGAATATGAAGGCAAGGTCGTTCGCACAGTCTGCTCAGGTCTGAATGGTCTCATTCCCCTCGAGGAGATGCAGGGCCGCAAGATTGTTGCCGTCTGCAATCTTAAGCCAGTCACAATGCGCGGAGTCAAGTCATCAGCCATGGTTCTAGCAGCATCACCACGAGACGAGGAAGGTCATGGTGGTCCAGTTGAGTTGGTGAACCCACCAGAAGGTGCCGAAGCAGGAGAGCGTGTATACTTTGAAGGATGGGAGGGCGAGCCGGAAGGTGTTCTCAACCCCAAAAAGAAGATCTGGGAGACTATCCAGCCAGGTTTCACAACTACTGATGATCTGGAGGTTGGGTTCGAAGTTGCAGCGGTGCCACTGTTGGCGGAGAAGAGCTCCTCAGCAGCTGCTTTGGGCAAGTTGAAGACTAAGCAGGGCATTTGCATAGTCAAGTCGTTGAAGGGGGCCACCGTGCGATAAAGCTTGACTGAGTCACATCATGAGCAATGCATTCACGAAAATATGAGAAAATGAGGTAAAGGGCGTCGTTCAGATCGTCTTATCCGTGGTCGATAGAGAATAGATACCCGCTTGCAACATGTCTTTTCCTTGAGACCATCTTCAACACACCATGCGTCGAAGGCTCCATTATACCTTGCGGTATCCCACAGAGCTCAGCCAAGACGAAGCAGTTCTTCACTCCACCCTTCACATCCATGCTTCAGCACAAAGGTCCCTCAACTCGAGACCATTATTTATAAATTTTGGAAACCTTCGCTTTCAGATCGCGGGAACATTATCCACATCGATCTCAACTTGCGCCTGAGGAACCAAAAACCAAGATCATCATGCTCGGAGATATAACACGCTAACCATGCAGCAAAACCATTCATGATGTCAATAGCCCATAGCAAACGTTCTTCTTAATCTCCCGCCAGTGCCGGCCAGGTAGGAAGGGATGAGAGAGAGAACTTCTTGCCGTCCCTATCGATCAGATGTCCCTTCCTTTTTGGAGTCTCTCAATTCGTGATCGATATTGATAAAGCTCCGGCAATTGTAGTTCGGGATGGTGCCAGAAATTTATCGATATCGATCTCATTTGCGAGCGCTTTATGCGAAAACTACCTTTTAGGATCGCTAATGAATTCCGCTTGAGAAAGTAGGTCATCCGAATGTGTTGGCCATGAGATGTGTTGATTGAACCTACCTTTCACCATAAAAAGCTTGGACGATTTCTCTTTGAAGAGCATGGGACATAAAGAAGCTGCTACTTCAAGCCCCTTTTCGACTATTTACCCCAAGACACTCCATTTTCTTGTCGTTAAGGCATATATTGTTCGCGCTGCTGGAACTGCCGCTAAGGCAGACGGTCTCTTTGCTACACGAAACATCAAAACAGGCGAGGCCATCATTGAGGAGGATGGCCTTCTTTCGCTGCGAATAAAGGACCCATCCGGCTTTTTCTCACGCGAACACCATGGCGACACGAATATGGTTCAATCCGCGATTGATGGATTGAATACTCTACAACAAGAGGATTTCCAGGCTCTCTACTACCACCAGACTCGCGTTGCTGAAACAGATGGGTGGACTGGAAATCTTGATCGTGTTATCACCAACAGGTTCGAACAGGGTTTCCTCATGGCTTCAAAAACTGACACTATGATAGGTTTGAAATCCATGATGACGATGGGGCTGCCCACATGGCTGTCTTCAAATACTGCTCTCGCGCCAACAATGCCTGTATCCCTAACGCTTACTTCTATTTCGGCGATGGCAAGAGGGGGGTGCTACGTGCTGTGAAGAACATTCCGTCGGACGAAGAGATCACAATCGATTACTTGAGTAACTGGATGACTCGAAGCGAGAGGACCAAAGCCAACGATTGGACACGCTCTGGAGCCGCTGTATGCGATTGCAAGGCCTGCACCGATTACCTCGATGATCCGGCCAAACACGCCTTCTTCGAGGGCTCTGATGCTCGCAGAAAGGACCTGAAGAACCTACATACCCTGTTGCAACAATACCACCCTTCAGAAAGGGGGACGAGGGGATGGAAGTTTCGGGATTTCTGTGATGCTATTGAGGAGAGAGGTGGAACGCTGTTAGGAGGGACTTCACAACCGCAGTCACTGCTTTTCGATGCAGCAGAGCGATATGTCAAGCAAATGGAGCAGGAGGACATTTCTGACGAGCGATACCTGCAAGGGTAAGTCTTCTTCTTCGTCCTTGATCACGGCTCTTGAGGGAGGGTATACCAATGATTCTGTAGGCTGTTCATGATGGTTTATTTCGATGATGCATTGCGTGGGAGGTCTGGATGCACGCCATTGAGAGACCGGGCTTCATCGTATGCTCGGCTCATTTATGGCGAGGAATGGCGACGGTTTATTAATGTGTATACTCCGTATTGGGCGGTATCATAGGTGGGAAAGGTTCTGATGATGATGCGGTATGTGGATATTGGCATTCTTTTTGGTAGCGCTTATACCCAGATCGATATCGATAATTTTTTGACGATTTCAGTGCGGGGTGTCGCCGGAGATTTATCAATATTGATCGCGAGTTGAGGTATTCATATTGAAGAGCGTGTATTTTTGGGTAGGTGACTTTTGGATTTCTACCAAGGCGGTGTCTTTCTGTTTGAAGTGCATGCTTCGGTATGATCCTGCAGAGGTAAGGAGAAGTTGATAAAGAGCAGGCTGTAAACTATTAATGTTGCGAAGAATAATGAGACAACGTGGAATGCACAAGATACCTCCCAGTAAATTTGACTCCATCGCAGGACAATCGTACGCACATCTGGGATGAGCAGGTCATCAAGTGCATTCCATCACAGCCCTTTCTTACCCATCTTGGAAAAGATTCCTCGCGATGGATCAGTTATCATTTCTCGTCTGAATTGCGACCGTCAGCTCGCCACATGAGCCATGGAACGAATGGTCGACGAAGGAGGGATAGAAGTTGCGCAGAGTGGAATAGAAGTCATAGAACCCATCTGGACACACTCACCAACGAGTGAACCATACGACAACAAAGAAGGACACACGATGCGCAGGGTATGTGGATTATTGCCTGGGCCGTTTTTTCTGTCACTCGCGCTGTTCATTGTCAGCATCCTGGTTGGGGTTGGAGGAGGGGTCGGAATCATGTTTGGGGTTAGTAATGCAAGGAAGTGAGTCAGAGCTATCTGTTACTTAAGAAGCTTTGGGTATGGTACTAACGATAGATAGGGCCACATGGGCCACCAGCAACTCAGCCGCTTCACAGACCATAATGATGTTTACCTCATTATCCGTCTATGCGACGTTAACCGCATGGAGCTCTGCACCGAGTGGCAAACCAACCATCGCGATCCCTTCAGCAAACATTTCAGACAGTCACGACGACCATATTTACCTCTGTGACGAGCTCGAACCCGACTGACATCGCAATCCCAGCGCCAAGAGCAGGCAAACTTCCCCTAGATTGCCCTACCATCACAAACACAAAGCAAATCATCGCCCTCAAAACGAGAACTTGGATTGATTTCGCTGCCACGGCCCGGTCGAGTTTCGAGACGTGTTTTTGGAAGGATTGGATGAATGGGACGAAGGAATATCCTGGGAATAATGCTCTGGTGGTGGCGACGTTGTTCTAGACGTTTGAGAACAGTTGTGGTATATATAGATAGGTTCTTGAGTGAGTATAAGTGACGCCAACTTCTTTTCTAATGATTCATGGTCTGTGGGTTCGTCGTATCATCAGAATTGGGGGATTCCCAACGCTAGGTTGAGGGTATTCTACAAAGCTACCGCAGGACAAGGAGGATTGTAATGGATTGTATTATCCAACTTTGCACGTATTGAAAATCTAGACTTTTGCTTTGTCCAGATCATTAACAATGTACAACGAGCCTTTTCGATGGCTATATCAGTATCGAGCCCATCATCGCGCGAAGTATTTCGAACGGTTTGAAGGAAGGTTCTTAAGCTTTTACTTCTTTACGTCATGGCTAACGCAGCGAAAGCACCATCAACACGCAAACGAAAGTGGACTGCAGTAGCTGCTCCGATTGTAGGCCTAATATCAGCAGCTGGTTCAGCATCTATTCCAGCACCTAGGAATCAAGAGCCTAGATACGGCCTTCGGAAACGAGCCAAACTCGATAATGGAAGCAACGGCGATAGTAGCAGTCTTCAACCAGTCCACCCTGTCTCTGCGAGGCAGAAGATTACCACAGTATACGAGATTGAAACGGAAACAGGAAAAAGAACTTTCATCAGAGCACGTCGACGGCGAGGTCATCCTAACCGAACCACAACTATTAAAAACCCGAATCCTACCAACAGTCTGGGAAGCCCAAAAATTCTACGCCAAAGAATCAATCAAAAGAACGAATCGCATCAAAAATGCTATCAAGAAATTCCCCCTGGCCAAAAAGCGCGCCTTCAAAGCCCTAATAGATCACAACGAGGGCGACATCGGAATACAACAGCTTCAACGGCGCCGATTGCGATTTTCGAATCTTCACTGATATTTCACGAGGAAACCTTTCTTGCACCCCTAAAGCGTGGGTTAATATGTGTTGGTCTGCCACGCACCTTCATACGGAAGTAAGAGCTGTTAGAGGTATCGAGAGGGGGGAGGAGATAAAGATTTGGTATCCTGGTGAATCGAAGATGGGGGAGATGGCGTCGTGGACGAAACAGCGAGTTTGGTTGCGAGAGAATTACCGGTATAGTTGTTTCTGTGCTGCTTGTGGTGATCCTGAGGGGGAGGAGGGGGGTGCGAGGAGGAGGAGGAGGAAAGAGGGTGATAGGCTTTACAAAGCTTTGTTCTTGTGTGATTCTTGTTTGGTCAAGATGTTGAGAGAAGAGAGGGGCCGTATTCCTTTTGCTGATTGTTCGAAACGAGTGGATTTGGAAGTGGAGGATTGGGATGAGCTGTCTTGTACTGTGATAAGGAAGATGACACGTAAGGCGACTCTTTATGTCAAGTTCATAAAGGACAAAGGGATTTGTGATGAGGAGTATGTTGAAGCGTAAGTCCTTACCCTACCCTCCCTGTGCTGTTTGTAACCTCGACACTAATTTGAGATGGCCAGGCTATATTCGGAAGCCTGTTATCACACCCTGGCTGGAAAATAAGAAAGCCAGACCCTGAAGAGGAGCGCGATGAGGCAGGAGGAGATTGTTTATGGCGGACTTTCGGAGCTGTATGTGGTGTATCGTAATATCTTGAATGATGTTGCTCTCATATAGCAATCGATAAGTGTCACATCAGCTGCAGTTCGTCCGCTCCCTTGTACCGTCTATTCAATTTATACCGTCTTTGACATTTGCGGCCTTTCAGACGAAGCTGAAAAGTTCTATCAACCTGTTCAATTTGTACGAAGATACCGAACCTCGCGAAATAGGGCTCTGGATATTCTATCTCATAGTACCGCGATCTGGACTTTGTTTTGACGCGTTGAGATATTTCAACCTAACGCGTCGCCTCCATATCTCACCAAACGCGATATATTAAAAATGTCAACAACGCGCTCCTCGCAACAGAACTTATCTCTCTTCATCGTATGACTGGTGAAGTACCCATAATAAGAATTTTTTCAGTTGGTCTCATGACTCGACTTCTGAGGTTTTCTACTTTTCTCCCACACAGGCTCTTCAAATTCCCTCCTCCTTCACAACACTCAGTACCATCTACCACCATAACCCCTTTCTCTCTTCTATGCTTCAGCCGCTTTGCTAGGATGGTTGCATCTTTACCCTTCATACCAATACAGTGTGTCAGTTAGCGCGCCGCCGCTGCCGCGATGACTTGTTGAAAGCCTTTGATGGTGAGTTTTCCAGTCGATGAGGTTTTTAACTTCCAGCTCACGCCTGCAGCAGTGGAAATTCTTAAGAGCAGACTTTGGATTCTATACAGGCTTGCATGCAAGTTTGAGTGTCAGCGCCGTCACCGTCGCCATATTTTCGTCAGACACTGGAGGTTAGTCTTTCAGCTTGATCAAATTTGAAACTTCTGCTCACTCCACCAACCGCTCTCCTCTCTTGAGAACAATCTCGAGAGCAGCAAAAGGGTGGCGCGCATCTGGTGGTGCGAGTGGCCACGCTCTGGCTGTCCGTCTCGTTCTGCGTCTTCGAGGTTGGTTCTTCAGTTCTCCCAGATTCTACACAAGCTAATCCCAGTAAGGTACCGACTGCTTCTCTTCTTGTCAAGATGAGTCTCTGCCTTTGTACTGTGAGATAAGTTCGCTGATCAGCTCAACAGAGAACCACGGCAAGGAGGTGTCTTTGCGCTGTACTCACTCATCTCTTTCTTCTTCTTTTCGCCTCTTATCTTTCTTTTCCTCCATTCCACTCATCTCATCATCATAGGTCAACTCGTTCTTTTTTCTACTCTACTTGGCCTCGGTCCTAACATCCATCATCAGCCCTCTACCTTCCACCCACCTATCTATACACATAACAACACACATTAGCGATATGTTGAACAAAACTGGAAGACACCGCAAGACCTGGCGGTTGTCATGCGCACATGATGGTGTCTTCCAGATGGCGACAGGAATCATCCCACCTGTCATAAGACCGTCGTCCTTCCCATGGCTCTAGCAAAACATATGAAGGACAAGTAGAGGTCCAGATGGTAGAAGAAGTCTCAGCCCAGACACTGGCGAGTGCTGGTCACGACAACTGAGAAGACCTACATCATACAGCGTGACTATTGGCCCGACCCCATTTGACCTTTCCGACTCTGATCGTCCTGATCGATTGCGCTACGCCTGAAGTGTTGCTGATGGTAGCAATCGTTCCGCCACTTTGCTGGTATTCGATAGCATAGACCTTTTGCTGATCTGACGGTAGCATTCGTCATGGCATTAAAGGTTTAATGCGATTGTGATGCGTGGGATAAGTCTCGGCACTTGAAGTGCAAGGCTCCAACACGTGGGGAACACCGCCCCAGTATGATGTGAAAGAGGTGGATCAGCAACCCGGTGCCTCGAATATCGACCGACCGACCGAAATTGCCGTCTCTGACACGACAGCAGCAACGTACCGACGAGTGAGTGAGCTTTTCCCTATTTTGTCGTCTTTGGCCTCTGATGATCACGATCTTTCCAAGCTCTTTTTTTATTTCACTCTTTATTTCCTTGCCTTTTTGGCCAGCGTCCACGACACTGGCTTGATGGCTGAGTGGTGGGCGAAGGACGTAGTTGATGGTTAGACCTTATTGAAAATTGGATGGTTAGGTAATTTATTTGGTGTTTGATGTCCAGATCTGAGATCTGAGGGTCGGGTGACGCACAAGGAGACGTCAGGGACGAAATGGATAATGCTGGTGTTCCAGGTGGAAAGTGAGGATCATGGTCTCTGTTTGCATAGAAATCGCACTTCAGGTCAAAGTAACGAAGCTGTAGGATTATCACTCACCTTGTTCCTCTCTCATCCTCACTTAATCGCCACATTGTGTGATTCCATTTAATGATTCGTGTGACGATATTTTCATTTAGTATCACCCAACATTGATGATACAAACTCTCCGTCGAGGTGAGTGTCATTCCTTCCATTGCTATGAACAGACTCGCGATCGAATGGGTAACAGATTAACTCAAATCTAATTCCCTCGAAAGAAGATTTGCCTTGGGTTTGGACAGTGTCGTGACAAAGTGCACGGAATTCGCCTCGCTGTCGGTCAGTCAGATTTATAACAGCATCTCAAAGCCGACGAGTTCTGCAGCTCACTTCGTTCCCCCAGAACGTCTCAATCAAGTCTGTTGGGACATCGACTGAGAAAAGAAGAGCTTCCGTGATGATATCCTCGCCCGGATTGATTTTTCGTGTTGCAAACAGGCCTTTAACCTTGGCAGTATTTCCAGGTACATCTCTGATAGCAAACATGTTTGTAAGTGGTGTTGTCAATACGAAGACCATGGTCTCGTGAGTAATTACATTCGAGCCTATGACCGCTAGACAGAACTTTATACATCAATCTTTACCATATCATAAGCCCTTTTTGACCGCAATCGCGTAAGCTTGATGGTGCCACACATACTGGTGACAAAGCTTGTGGAAAGCAATTGAGATTGCTGAGTTGTAATGGCAAGGACAGACTTCAATGCCATTTTTCTGCAAATCAACTCCATCACTCGACTTTGTAGACGATTACGCCACAGTGGCTCCACCCAATCATTGCCCCCCTTACCCCTTGAGATACAGCTAAACTGGAATTATCATTTGCAACTTGGAAGCGATGTCGATAAACTTCTGGCATAATCACTCTCGAAGGTTGCTAGAAATTTATCACCATCTATCTCAAATTGAAAGAATTTTAAGCTACCGGTATCTCTGCATTCTGCTTACTGTATAGCTCGAGGGGCACTGATTGAAGTCGTGACGTGACGCATCCCCTGGTCCAAGTACAGAGCGATGGAGGGTATTGGAGGCGGCGGGTTTGGCCCTGAGAAGCTGAGTGTGATGCTTGTTTACTTTGGAGCAGATGGGGTCAACAGGTACTAAAGAGAAGATGTTGCCAGCGTGTCCGGACACCTCCCTGTCGTTGGACGCTGTTTGGGGCGTTTCCGCTCCAACGAATCGAAGGCGTAGGGGGCGTTCTTCATTCTGCTGAGCTTCGAACTCTCTCAGCACGAACTTATAGATGAGAAATGCGTCAGTTAGCTGATGAGGTGTTGAGTATTGGACTTTGGGTTGATGGAGGGACATCGGGATCGGGGGAGGACGTGTCTATCCAGGCCTTGGTAGGGGCACTGTTATTTTCGGCTCTGTGGCGTTTTGCAGGAGCCATGTTCTAGGCTCTAGAGCGTCTAGTTCGTCTCGCAAGCGAATGCCACGTCGACCTCGGCAAACAACTTTCTTCCGACGAACCTCTCCCCATCACTAGAACGTATTCATCGCCCAGGAGCTGAATATGCGATATTCCAGAAATGGCAATCTCCCGAGTTTTCATCACTCACTTACTCTTCAATCATCGCTGTGGTCTTCCATCTCTCCACTCTTTTCTGATCAGACAGATATCCTATTCAAAGGACCAGGCGATGGCCGGAATATCGCTTGGAGATAACTGCCCCTAACTACTACGTATCCAGGAGAAGCAGCCTGAACCAATGCACTTTCCTCTTAGCCCGTGATCCGCCCATGCCTTGCACGCCTCTACTAACAGGAGTTAGGGTGGTTGCGTCCCTTTTCGATGTCAAGGAGCCTTCTCAGCCCTGTCCGTATCTAGTCATGATGAGGAGGAATCTGGATGTTTGTACTGGTACTTTATTCTGCACTCCGGCCAGAGTGGCTTTCACGCAATTGAATTGGGAAACCCCTCAAATAGCGATGATAGTCGAGAACTCGAGATGGATGACAGCGTCTAGATCCCGCGCTCGGTCCCGCTCCCGCGGCAAGCTCTTTGGTTTATCTAGGCTTGGAATGTTGTCCTGCCAGCTTTCCGGTCTGTAGCTTCCCCACGAATCACGTTTTTGTCTCAGGGACGGTCTCCCTGAGTGACCCCGTTAGCCTGAACATTAAAAACTACAGTCGTTCAAAGGGATGAGCCAACATGGGAGCTTTATATACAACATGGGCAGCCTCGAAGAACTCTCTCCCCAAGGGTCCTGCAACCTCCGACAACTCTGCTCAATATCTATAGCGTACTATTGTTAATTCGTGCAATTGCGCGTATTATCGTAAATTGGTCCTACTGCAGTCATTTGATCAAAATGCATTCTACTCGATCTCTTCTATTGGCCTTGAGCCCTCTACTATCACCTGTTTCTGCTGCTACTTTCTACGCGCAGAAGGACATCTACCAAGGCGACACGTTCTTCGATAGGTTCGACTTCTTCACAGACGTTGATCCTACTGGAGGTTATGTCGAGTGAGTAGCCTGGATTCAGACCATGATCTTTCTCTAACTCCTATCTAGCTATAAGTCTCGTGTCGACGCCCAGTCGTTGGGTCTGATCTCAAGTACTGGCACAACTGCCAAATGGGGTGTAGGAGGAGGTGTCTTAGATCCCGACGACAACAATATTCGTGGACGTGCCTCGGTACGGTTGGAGGGAAAGACATCCTACACCAAAGGTCTCTTCGTTGCAGATATTGCTCACATGCCTGGAAACGCATGTGGTATTTGGCCTGCGTTCTGGACTTTGGGATCCGGAACTTGGCCTTTGAAGTTAGTCTTGAGTCAATCTATTGTAAGGATTCCCAACTAATTAAGCAAAGCGGTGAAATCGACATTATCGAAGGTGTCAACCAAATCACAAGAAACAAAGCTTCCCTTCACAGTGGTAACACAGCTTGTGCGATCGATAATGTCTCCATGCAAGGAACCATCGCATCAAGCGACTGCCAGACCACGCACAATGGTGTCATGGACAACTTTGTTGGCTGTGGTATTGACTCTGGATCCAACGCCGGTTTTGGTGATCCATTCAACGCCGGCAATGGAGGAACTTATGCGATGCAGTGGACCGATACGTTCATCAAGACCTGGTTCTTCCCGCGTGGTTCCGAGCCTAAGAGCTTGTCCTGCAGCGCACCAGATGTGACGGAGTTTGGCACACCCGACTCATTCTTCTCGGGATGTGACATCGCCAGCAACTTCAAGGAGAATAGGCTTGTTTTCGACACAACTTTCTGTGGCTCTTGGGCTGGTGCTGATGGCGTTTACAACACCGCAGGCTGCCCTTTGACATTCCCAAGCACCGAGCCCCAATGGAAGTCTTGCAAGGCTCAGGTCGCTCTTCACCCAGAGACCTTCGATGATGGGTAGGTCATTTCATAGCAAGTCCTATCGAACATGCTGACCATTGTAGATTCTGGGAGATCAATTCCATCAAGGTCTTCGAAGAGACTACGGCACCACCTTCCTGTGCTTCTTCCAGCTCTTCCTCGTCGGCGTCGAGCTCCAGTCTTTCCTTGTCGGCCTCAAAGTCCAGCTCGTCCTTATCATCGAGCTCGGCCTCTTCCTCGAGAGTTTCATTGTCTGCATCCTCTAGCCACAGCTCCTCGTCGAGCGCTATACCGGCCTCGAGTTCTCCAAGTGGTTCATCGTCTGCCATGAGCAGCCAAAGTAGTCACTATTCAAGCACCGATTCTTCAAGCGCGTTAAGCACCCACACAAGTTCTAATCCGACCTCCAGCGTCTACTCGAGCACCCAATCGTTCTCCTCATACTCAAGTAGACGCTATACAAACTCCTCAAGCACTGTAGTCTCAACAAGCTCGTACGCTTCCGATCATCACCCATCATCAGCCACTGCATCCACGACATCAAGTGTGCATTACTTGGACTCGAGCACCACCTCAAGCGCCAAGTACACAAGCAATACCAGCAAGCCATACTATCCACCAATCACAAGCTGCACATACCCTGCAGGCTTCCGACCCATCAAGGCTGTGATTAAGTCTGTCGTTGTCACCGATTATGTTTACGGGTTCATGACCAGCAAGATCACCCGGACCGGAACGTACTGCGCCATGTGCCATTACACCGAGACTGGTGAATCCGTCATCAAGGTTGCCACATCCAGCGAATCTGTAAGAGTTCAACCCTCAAAGGTGTTTCGCAAGTGAGGGAAGACAGCTTTTATTTCAAGTATCTAAGTACAGAGAAGAAAGTGTAAGTACAGGAAGGATAGCTAGTATATATAATCCTCCTCTTACAATAGATCCTTCTAGAAAGTATCTTTAAATGGAAACGTGACAGCTTGCAAAATAGAACATGGCAGCTTGCGAAATAGAACATGACAGCTTGCAAAATAGAACATGACAGCTTGCAAAATAGAACATGACAGCTTGCAGAATAACAAGAGAACAATTGGAAATCCAGTCATGGATAAGCTAGAGAGAAGGATTCCATCCCTTAACAGAATCCAGCTTGTACTTGTCTTCATCCACGCGCGAGTACGATAACAAGGTCGACACTGTCACAGTCCAGAAGTCGTCTAACATGTCAACACCTGTTGCGCCAGCCAAGCTAAACACGAGCTCATCTGACGGTAGTATCGCTGTCACTTCTATCATCACGACCAAGGGAGCCAAATCTTCCGCTGTTGCATCTCAAGTCTACTCAGCCCAGATTTCCTCCTCCATCGCATCTCAACCCTACTTGGCCAATTCTTCCTCCGTCGCATCTCAATCCTACTTAGCCCAGGTTTCCTCCTCCGTCGCAGTTCTACCCTACTTAGACAAGATTTCCTCCTCCGCCGTATCTCAATCCTACCCAGCCCAGGATTCCCCCTCCGTCGCAGCTCAATCCTACTCAACCCAGGTTTCCTCCGTCGCAGCTCAATCCTACTCAACCCAGGTTTCCTCCTCCGTCGCAGCTCGATCCTACTCAACCGAGGTTTCCTCCGTCGCAGCTCAATCCTACTCAACCCAGGTTTCCTCCCCCGTCGCATCTCCATCATACTCAGCTAAGATGAACGGCACATCTCCACATACTGTCAGGGCCGTCGTTGTCAGCATCTCATCCCATGCCGCCAAGGCTCTTGTGACACCAGCAGCTTTGTACAGCAACGCGAACGGAACAACACCATACGAGAAGGCCGATAACTCGGCCTCTTACTCCCCTCTTCAGGTCACCAAGAACGCGGCTGCAAAGAATATCGCGGGTGGATTGGCATTGATTTGTGCGGGAAATATTGCGATAATGATGTTGTAATGATCTGGATGAAGTATGGTTGTTGTAAAGTAAGGATACTTGCTCGTTTGTATATACCCTTGTGGGCGTTCGGATCACTTTCCTGAATATATGTAATAATTTCTAGTGTTAAAAAGTTGTTTTGATTCAGTTGTGGTGTGATCAATCCGTTGGTCCAATGGACTGTGGGTATATTTGAGATCAGCAGCAGTGATTTATGTGAATATTCAGAATAGCTTCCAGCCTGCTGATTACATTTTGCGGGTCCGCAAAGTTTATACTGTATTCCTGTATTACTATTGGAAAATATGTACCTAAATTTGAGAACCAACAGGCCATGGTTGCCCTGCTGGCGCAATGGTAGCGCGCGAGACTTCTAATCTCGAGGCTGCGGGGTATGTAGTGTCTAGATATCGGATGTATCCCTCAACTGACATACGGCATAGTTCGAGTCCCGCGTAGGGTTTTACTCCTAGACAACGACTCCTAGACAACGTGTACACTATTGCTCTGCCTTTGGGTAGAACGCAGCAGAGAAACTTTACTTTTTGGTGTTGTATAGGTCGATTTTTGAGCATGGTCATTCCAAGCAGCGTGACGATCGAATTTATTTCTGAAAACTTCTTTCTAAAAGTTTCACAATTGTTGATGACCTTTTAGGAGGCCACATCCTTGAATCTTTGCGGGGTGGGTTGATTTTTGAGGTTGCCATTTTTGGTAACGTGGGGATCGTGGTGAACATGTTTTGCTATGATTTGGCTTATCGCACCTCTGATCATTGAGGTGCATATATCTTGGGTTCAGACTGATGATAATTTGCTTGTAAGAAGTAGGTTTGATCGACCGATAGGTCATTCTACGATAGAATTTATCTTTAGCCCAGTTTCTGTCTATTGTAAAACTGTAAATGTAGTTTTCGCCTTGTCACTTTTAAATAAAATTGAACGGTGAAATCCTGTTGAAGATATCCTTAGGACTGAACAGAATGTTTACGCTGTTGACGTCTATCAGGAAATGAGTACCAAATCAACGGATCTGTACTGTCTTTTTATATAGGTGACTGTCGATTAAGAAGTATTGAAGTACCACAAGTCCGCTGTAATCAAGACGATTCTGCTAAACAATCCCTGCTTTTATGTAGTACGATAATCATCTGTGTAAAAAGTTGGTTCGCAATGGAGAGGGCAGAGCCCAGCTATTCTATCAGTCCTCAGAGACCTCGTTAACCTAGTGCCATCAAAAGCGAACTCAAATCGAGAGAGGAGGCTGAAACTAATATCGACCATGGTAAATGCCTGAAATTTCGAGGAGGAAAAGGTGACTGGAATTTATCGAGTTGCTCCTTCCTTTCGTAGAATACACGCCAAGACAGCTCGTGCTAGCTTCAGTCGCGGAGCGTCCACCTTCGAAGCTCACCAACTTTTTGAACAACCACACCACAGCCATGGACTACAATTTACTAGCCGCTTGTACGCTGTACATCAAGCGCGTAGACCCGGAACGCCTCAACTCAGATGCCCAAGTCCAAGCCCTGCGCGAACGTCTCTCTCTGATCGCCGAACAGTTGGAGACACACCCTGTCGACATAATCGTGAAGCGCAGCTTGAAACGCAAGGGACAAGCATTCATTGTCTATGCCGATCCTGCCGAAGCTGCGACTGCAAAAGAATTGCTCGATGGGTTCGAATTCACACCTGGCGGACGGACACTCGTTTGCGAACTGGCCAGAACGCCCTCAGATGCTGTCGTGAAGCGATTCTGCTCTGAGGAACAATACAACGAGCACTTAAAGAAGCGAAAATACGAGAAGGGTACGCTCTATCAGCTTCTAGCAAGCAGGCAATACTAAACAATATCTGAAATGCTGACCCATCAACAAAGAACGCAGACAGGCCGCCGAAGACGCAGAACATCAAGCCCAAAAGCGCGCCGCTCCCGAAGACGCGACCTCTGGCCAACCACTCAAAGCCCACAAACCTGCCGTCAAACAAGCAGTCGTTCCCGACGAATACCTCCCTCCAAACAATGTCCTCTTCGTGCGCGAGATTCCGGACGAGTACGACGAGGATGCGCTGGGGGCTATGTTCAGTCGCTATGCTGGCTTCAAAGAAGTTCGTATGATCAACGCTGGAAGATTCGCTGGTAACGCTTTCGTGGAGTACGATGGAAATGACGGTGCCATTTCGGCACGAGAGGCATTGAACGGACGAACAGTTGGCGCAAAAACGATGAAAGTCACGTACCAAAAAGCTGGATGAGGAGACACACGGTATCGTTCAGAATCGAAAAGACGTGGGTAGTACCGGGCACAATGCGGACATGGAGTATGTGGATAGATGAGCAGATTGGATTTCATGTAAGCACTTGCAGCTTTGATAGAAGATCCAACTGCTCACCACCATGCAGGAAGTTAGCGTCTCAGCATCGGAAAAAGAATTCGGCACACTGGACATTTCGCGCTCAGGATTTATGTAAAGTATGATACCCTTCCATCTGGTGGCCCGTGGCCTTTCCAACAGTGCCAACAGCGGGATTGACCATTTTGACACCATCTTGCGTTGAAAGATAGACCAGTAGAATCTCTATGACATATTGCTACGATCGACAAGAAGAGCGATGCACCTAGAGGATACTTTTGAACATTCTGATCACTAACATTAATTTGCTCCTCATTGTACCTCCCACGGAAACACGATTGGTGACCTCTTCTAGTCACTTGCTTGAGAATTTTTCGAAAAAAGGCTATCGAGATCGAAGCACGCTTCATCGATCACCTTTTGTATGCGCGGTTGCACCTTGGACCGAACGTTGCAATCTGCATGCGGATCTGTTCCTGAGGCGAGGCCAACCGCGCTTTGAGGCAATGTACTAATGTAAGCAGCCTCAAGCGCGTATGTCAACACGCGCATCGATTGGTGAGTAATCGAGGGGTATGATTGCGTATAGTGGCAGTTCGTTTCGGAACATGCCTTCTTAAGGTTGGATTGGGAAAATGCCTGCCTAAGAGAAGACGTTAGATAGTCACGGCAAGCCTCCTCTGGCGTGTAGCGCCAGCCTGCGTTCTCGTTCCCCCTGACCATGACCACGGTTTCGTCGTGGATTTTGAGTAGTTGTTCCACAACATTCTTGCGGCTTAGGAGCAGATGTTCTATAGGGTTAGTCTCCTTCCAAAAATGCCAGTTTTACTGATCGGTGAGTTAACCTCCGAGGGTGGGAGAACATACCGATAAAATCTTCCGGCATGATTTCTTCTTGCAAGTCGTTGCCAGTTTGCTGGAAACACCCGCCCTCCTTGTCCGTGTCTATCTGCTCCAGTATGTCTTGTGCAATTATCTTGTACTCGGCTGACAGTCCGTACTTCTGACATACCCAGATAAGAACTTCGCCGCCGCGCTTCATATAGCTTTTCGTTTTCACGAAGGCTCACACGTATGCTGTGATGTACTTTAGAGTGAGATCAAACACGTCGAGATAGTCGCATAGGATGACGAGAGGATGAATCTCATCGACCTCCAAGTTCTACGCTACCTTCTCAAATCGATTTTTGTGAGCCAGAGCTAAGATTAGATGAAGAGCATTTGGAACACAAGGCTCGATTTGAACCTTGTTTTGCGTGTTCTCGACTCAAGTTGCGCCCTCTCTGACCTCGGCTGCCCATCTTCGGCTCGAGCTACGCAACGAGTGTTTGGAGGCGAAGCGGTATTTTTCACAATCGGCTTCGCCCTTCGCCCTCGGGATTTCAAGACCTCGTCTCTTCGAGGAGGAAATCCGGTTAGAAAGGGGACCGAAATCGTTCTGGTGAAGAAGTAGGTGGTAGTCCACATTTTTGCTACTCCAAGGTGACGGTCATGAAGCTGATTTTATTAGCTCTATTTGAGGGCAGACTGGCGTCACGTTAGCTTTCCGTTCCATCTTGAATCATTTCAGCAGAGTCAAGATAGCAAACAACCCCCAACGCGATCTCTTTCACCTGCTATATGATGTGAGTTTGGTCACAGCTGGTACATCATCGCAATCTTTTAGTAAGGGCAGCTGGGGAAATTCGAGTTCTGTGCGCGCGCTTGATTCCGATTACACAAACGAATTGTTACAGCCGAGTCACTCTGTCAACCAACGACCTGAAAAACACATCGATCTCATCCACAACCATCGCTTTGCCAGCCAAATGACTACCTACGATCGATAATCCCTCAATAGTTTATCTTGGTATCGGCACTCTTACCAGGTTAGAAATTCCTCAGTTTGAACTGCTGTGACAGATGATAACTATGTTCACTGTCCACTGGTGACGCCAAGCGCCCAATCGCCTCCTCGATCATCTTCCGGAACTTATACCCATGGCCGCATTGGTTGTGTGCAGGCTGCACCTCATTGCCCTCTCCAGCATTTAGCTCAGACAGGCAAGGCATCTTGATCGCTCTCAGAGCGTCGAAGAACTCTTGCAATGAGCAGTCGATATCATCGGCATGCATCTTTTTACGTTGGTACAGATCGATAGGTGCTGTTGAGAAAGCAGCTTCCACCCCGGCCATCTGATGCAGACAACATTCTTTCTTTCGGTTGCTATCTCCTGGTTGTAAACATTTGCGGTGGAGCTGAAGGTCCGCGATCTTTGCGTGGGCGTGATCTAGGATATCTCGGAGACAGTCATTGCCGGTTTGGACGATGTTATCTGCATTAAGGTTAGTGTATGACAAAGTTGGTAGCATACATCTGACTAACCGAGAAGGCGATACGGCATCCAATCGAAGTCTTGCGACAGTTTATGACCATTCGGCAAGACACACTCTCCATCCTCATTCACCGAGACGTTCAACTGCCAATGTTTCGCCAACGCGTGGAACTCGCAATGATAACCCAATTTGCAGGCTACCCAGATGAACTTCTCGTTACCGGGTTGGAGAAAGCTGTCGTCCTCGACGAACTTTTGGGCGTAGGCATCGAGATATTTGCGTATCGCCGTCGTTGTCTTGCATTTATTAGACATGTTGACGAGTTCGATGAGTTGATCGAGGCAAACGGTGGCTGGCATTGGGACTCTATAATCCATCGGGACCTCATTGTCTCCACGGTGTAGGAGTGCAAAGATGATACGGAGAGACTCTGGATCAACACTCTCCAGGAACATGGGTCCCGTAGCTGGGTTCGTGGATCCGGCTCGTCGTTTTATTTTCTGCGACAGTAAGCTGGCCAAGGGAATGACATTCTTGTCAACGATGTATCGGTGCTCAAGCTCAATCTGAGGAGCTTGCAATTCAGCTGTAGGGTCGCGGATATCGAAGGCAGTTACTTCAGCGACTTGCTTAGCTGAGAACTCTACGAGAGTGTCGTTGGGTGGATCCTGCGCATTCAGTTGGCTTTGTGTGGGGATTTCTGTGAAGTTGTGAACACAGAGGGTATAGTTTTCCATGGAAGCCATGATTGAGAGTAAGTCGGGATTTTTTCACATTTGATCCTTGAGTTACTCTTATTTGAATGGAGAAATTTGCTGATATTTTCTATCTGATATAGCAAGTGGTTATGTTGAAGCAGTTTGCTTTGCACCCGCAAATTGTCCCCTCCAGGCCTGTCCTGTTGCCATCGTTCACCATCCTCTTTCTTTCAACGTAGCGTAAACACAATCCTTTCAGAAAAGCCGTTCGGTGGATGCGTTGAACACGTCCATGAGATTGTTATTCTTCGGCTCAAATACTATCAAATGCGACCAGTGGTGGAAGCAGATGAGTCCCAACTGCGGCATTTGGCTGAATAGGCCGTTAGCATTGCCCAATCACTCCTAAGCTGCGGATTCCCTTTCTTCCAGTGCTCATCCAGTCGCTCAAATGGTACTCCTCCAATACGTCCGTCATTTTGGAGACGGCCAACCTCAACATGCTTTTCAGCTGAGAGAGAGGATTGCATTGGAAGTGACGATTGGTGGTCTCGGATGATATGCAATGGGATTCTATCGCACTCAACTTTGCATAGAAGGATTCCACGCTCTCTTGGCTATCCGAAGATGTCTTTTCTGCCTTACCCAATCCAACGGAGGCAAATCCCCACACAACCGACCCGTAACTCATTATGAAACAGTCTTTCTGTTTCTTTAAGTCTGGGGCCATACAGGTCATCTTTCCATCCAATGCCTGATCTAGGAGAGTGTAGGAGATTTCCAACAGCTCTTTAATGCAGTTTTCGCGAGCCTCGATGAGCTTGTCTATCTTGAGTATCAGCGCTACCCTAAGTCTTCAACTTACCGACAGTCCCTGGAGGCATTGGAAAATCGTTCAGTGCTACTCCATCTTTGGTGACACACTGGCCTTCGGCATTCTTCGACACGGTTTTTGGGAGGAACTGCAAAAAATTGGAGAACTCATCCTTATACCCGAACACCCATGTGATCCAGATTAGCAGTTCAGGTGGTCCATTGATATCATGTATGTAGTCCTAGACCCAACCTCCCAGCCAAAGCCGCACTAGCGCAGTTGTATCGTACTTGTCGCAGAACGCGGCTAGGCCGTGCAACTCTTGTAGGGTGAGGGAGAGGGGTAGGTCTTCGAAGCGTAGATGGGCGATGGTACAGATAATGGTCACTGCAGTCGGGTCATCGCCTGGGAGTTCGACTTCGGCTTGGGATGCTTCGATAAACCGGGTGAACATTGCTTCCCACGGTTTGCAGATGCCTATGACCACGTCATGCGACACCAAAATCCGCTGCTTTTGTTCGCCAACGATGAGGGTGAGGTTGCCGTTTGCGCGCAGGATTTTCGTTGCTTGCTCTGAAGCCATCTGAGAATAGTGTCAGAGATCGCAACAAGAAGCAGCCGGCGCGGGTGAGCTTACGGTGGAAGAAGCGAAAGCTCGAGATGATGTGTTCTTCAGGTGATGGAAAGTGAAAGAAAGTGTCGCGAGACTCATAAAGAGGATTTACGCGTCACTTGCTTATTTGCCAACATACTCGCTGATGAATTTCACAGAAAAATCACGATGTGAATTTAATCGATGCCGTCCCCAAGAACTTCCCCTCACCGAGAGCTCAAATGTTTTGATTAAGGGGAGAGATTTGCTGATTCTTTCTATCTTATATTTCTACCCGCCCGTTCGAGCTTATTTTGCCAAGTTCCCTCCATCCATACTATGATAGCATGCTCTCAAGGTCCGACTTCAAGATGAGGCGGTGTCTTCAAAGAGCCTGGACGGAGTTGCGAGTGCTCTGCAGCGGGTGTTAGTCTTACCTGATCCTAATGCCAAAGAAAATACTTGAAGCAAGGCTGACTCACAAATGTTTGTTCACTTTCCTGAATATCTGCCGTCTTCAACGCTACGGCCGCCTTGATCAATGCTCCTGAGCGGGCAATGGCATCCCTTTCTTAGCTTGTCGTTCGATGCGGTCACTATGGGAGTCCTGCACAGGTGTTGGGACGGCCTCATAAACCTTCTCGAGGCCTACAACCAACTTCGATGTAAGGTTACATACTCCGTGATCAACTGCGGTCATCTCCACTCGCGGCGCGCAGTAAACTTCATGCACAACCTTACCCGCGATATTCTCCCGCTAAGTAGAGGTCTTCATCTATTTGACTGTGTTATAGAAACTATCGATGCTTTGATGGATGTCCGAGCCTGTTCGGCGGGGCTTCCAGATGTCGAAGGCGCGAAATCCAGGGACCTGAGATCCAAGAGTAAGCATATGGCACTATTCTTTCATCTTTGATCCTGGAGCTTTGCACGTCTCTTCCTGCTCCACTTGATCAATGTACGTGTAACAAACAGCAAGCATGTCATTGATAGCTTGTGCGCGCATCTCCAGCAATTTCTCTGTGCTAAGTTTCAGCCTCGATCCTCAGCTCTATGCACCGAAAGAGATTCCAATACGGCGTTACTCACCCACAAAATACGGAGGCATTTACTCATCATTGAGCGCTGTTCCTGCGGACGAGAGACAATTTCCATCCTCTTGCAAATAAACTCCGGATCGAAGCTCAGCGGCAAGTCTCTAGAACATGTCCTTGATCCCAAACACCCAGCATACCCACAAATACCTCTCGTCTCCTGCATCAGAGCAGTGCCACCAACTCGGCTCATCGACGCCTACCCAAGCCTTGACGAATGGCCGGATGACTCCTACAGTGTCGTATTTGTCACACACAGTTGCGAGATTATTAAGTTCGGCCAGAACCATCATGCCACTAGGGAGTTGATTGAATCTAAGATGCGCAAACTGGAGTAGGATAAAGATGGCTTGAGGATCATCGTCGGGCAACTCGACTTCAGCCGCGAAGGCTTCGGAAATTTTGGTGAACATCGTGTTCCATGCTTTGCAAATCTCAAAGACGGCGCCGCAGGAGACCACATATCGTTGTTTCTTTTCGCCGACGATGAGAGTGAGGTCGCCGTCATCTCGTAGATAGATGGTAGCCATTCTTGAGTTGGGCTTCGGGAAGGGTTAGCTGGGTAAGGAATCAGTAAGGCGTTGACGAGCCCTACTTCTTTGGTGAAACACAATACCGAAATGTGTTTGTGTGGAAACGGAAAGAAAGGTCAAAGGATGTTCGGAGTAAGCCAGCAAGTGTTGATAGTCGCCATCACGTGTTCATGTCAGGTTGCTTGATTCCTCCGTAGTTGTGAGCTTCCGAAATTTCTATCGATCTCGAGTTGAGAATGACAACTTCATTCTGGTTGAATGATAGATGAACACAGATTGAAGACATGCATGTACCCATATGAAAGAAATACAACATCTCCAAGCTTTCCACTTTACTCCTAGCAGGCCATGATCAAAGAAGCATGTCGTTATCTTCAACCCATCCAAGTTCCCAGCGGAATATAACAAACACGCAGTACTAATCCATCACTCCTTATGTATCCCAAACCAGCTTGTTCCATAACCTGTGTCATTTATGTCCCCGGTGAACAGGAAGAAAAATATCGCAATCACTACAACAGATTAAACGGGAAATTTTGGAGATTCCACCCGGCGGCAGTGATATTCAGCTCCACAGAGACTGACATATTTGAACATCGGATTTGGCAATAGTTTGCGGAGTTGACTTCTGGTTCCCCTTCGCTAAGTTTCTAGGACCGCCTCGTTCTGTCTTGATCTGAGCAAATGATGGCTTCTTATTGTTTTAAACCATGTTTGATTGTCCGAAATTATCTCAACGTCAATGCGCATTGTGGATGATGATCAAAACTTGAATTTGTGCTGTAAGATAGGACTGATTTGACTGAAATGAATTCCGAAAGGGGGTTCGTCGCATCTCAAAATAGTGAGGCTAGCATCCTTGTTTTTCTCAGCCTCGCCACTACCTTCACACATCACTTCAAACCTGCATATATCCACCAAAACCAAACCATCGGAACGAGGCAAAGAGTATTGGATCAAGAAAGAGATGGATTTGGCCTGAAGACTCGGAGAAAGAATTCAGATTGAATATTGGGCGGAGTGGTTATCGCACAGCGTGGCTGCCTCTCGCCCTCTATATTCCACTCTTTTACATTCAGATCACCACAGCAGTTCCCGGCCATGACTCAAATGCTTTTTGGACTTGAAAACTTCTTCCAGAGGATAAATTGATGAGCCAAGTGTAGAAACCTTCAAGATGAAATTGTAAGCGCCGATTTCTCTTATCGTTAAAACCGAGGTTATCTCCTATCTGCTCGGACCAAGATCTCATTCTATGAAAGAAGCAAAACGATGATTCTTTCCTAATCCAAATCAAGAAAAACGCAGCCAAAACACTGCACCAATCTTCCCAATCCATTCCATCAACACCAACATTCCCTATAATCAGGTCCCATCATCACCAAACATGCCATTCAAAATTCCATAGTAGATACAACAAGTCATATTCCCCTTGCACAAGCGTTGAGATTTAGTCTTACATTGACTTCAGGTCTTCGCGACCTCTTAGGGAGTCCGCTCAAAACACCAACTCGAGCAGGGATATGTCTATCTTGAAGCATGTTATAGATATAGTAATAGCTATCTGGATCGGAGCGCATGGTTTCTTCGAGCTCGATGTAGCACATTTGGAGGAAGTGAGATTGTTTGGTTAAGAGTGGGCTGAGGACTGGGTTGAAATTGGGAGGAATGAGGATGGTTTGAAAGATTATAATTGACAGAGAAAGGCAAATCGTATAATTGTAGTTCAATCCAACTCATGGCTCTTCTCGATGGGTTATTTGTATTGTTAAACTTGGACGAGCTCACATGCTAAGAACTGCATTAATGCCCGGGGCGAGAGTTCGTAGAAGGGCGCTATAGGCGACGAGAAAAGCAGGCAGTAAGGCAGGGGGAGGGGGGAATAACATGTTTCTTGCCTTGTGACCCACACGGAGAATAGAGAAAAATGTTATATGGAGTGTTGACGCTTCGCGCCGAGTAAATGGTCCTGTTCCCCAGCTTAAGGTGCATAACGGTGTTGCGACAGTTGGAAATAAGGCAATTGTAGATGGCGCGAGACGCACGAAAATCTCGAAGCGGGATGAGAATTGGTCTGAAGGCATAATTCTATGTTGAGCATGTGGCATTGCGGGTAGTCCTGCGCAGATGGGGTGGCTCGACAATGAGGCGGATTGAGATTTGCAATATGTTGTGTCAGTCCGACTAGTATATGGTAGAATGGAGGAATACGTTGGCATCTACAGTTTGAGTAATTCAGCATGCACGCGCACTTCCATCCCTACCTTACGCTTGCTGAGAATAATTGATTGATTGATTGTTTCCTACTCGGTTGCAGCCGCTTAATCACGCAGCTATGTCCGGTCAGGAGGACTTCACCAGACAGCCGACACGTGATAAATGGCACCGATCGTGCTATAGACCTGCCGTCTTATAGTCGGAGCCTACCTGCTGCTAGTCGCTCTCCCTAATTGCTATATCGCGCTCCTACTCTTGCCAATGCCATAACAGGGACGCAACAGTCTGGGGAGAGGTTCAAGGCTACGTCTGCTGGCTTATAGGGAGGGGATTTGCCGCCAACAAGCTCCTTCTATGCGTCCTTACTGCTTACTGTGTTGCGCACCTACTCTTGCCAATGCCATAACTGGGACGCAACAGTTTGGGGAGAGGCTCAAGGCTCTGGACATCAGCTTGCAGCAGGACGGTTTGCGGAGACGATAGTAGATGAGGTTCTCTAGCAGCTGCCGTATCGTGTCGCAGCGATTGTGTTGTAGACCTGCCGTCTTATAGTCGGAGCCTACCTGCTGCTAGTCGCTCTCCCTGCTTGCTATATCGCGCTCTTACTCTTGCCACTGCCATAACTGGGACGCAACAGTCTGGGGAGAGGCTCAAGGCTACGTCTGCTAGCTTACAGGGAGGGTATCTGCCTCCAATAGGCTCATTCTATGCGTCCTTACTACTTACTATGTCGCGCACCTACTCTTGCCAATGCCATAACTGGGAGGCAACAGTTTGGGGAGAGGCTCAAGGCTCTGGGCAACAGCTTGTAGCAGGACGGTTTGCCAAGACTTTGGGAGAGGTTGTCTAGTCGTTGCAGTGGTGTGTGGTGCCGATTGTTGCACACCGGGCTTCTGGTGTTTGAGTTGTGTTGAAGGTATTGCCGTTCTGGCGGTGACTCGTCGACTCGGGGCGTTGCAGTGTCATCTGGGGTGATGGACTAGCCAGGAGATAGTGACTAGTTGGTTGCTGTTGTCTTTGGTGGACGCATCGTTCGTGTAGCTTGCTCGTGTATTCGCGTGCTTGCTCTGCAGTGGCCGCGACGGCGACTCTAGAGGTACCTCCTCGATGCTGAGGGACGCGCGATGGCCTCTAGAGGCCGGAGCGGCCACTGGCAGATATGTTTTGATGATCTTTAGATGATACTTCTGTAAGTTCCAAGAATTGAGTTCTCGCTGTCTGTGCTGTTGTTTTTTGCTTGCTGAGAATACTCAATGTGATAATCCACGAGCGACGTCTGCTCTCATCCACGTGATTCCCCCACCTCGGACTGTTAGTGATCCCGCGCTCTTTAATCGAAAGCTTGTCATCCTACAGGTCTGTACCTTATGCCCTGACGCTTGGCGGCGTTCAAACAAACTTTCCCTTTTTGGCTTGCTCTTCGACGTGGCGAAGATGAGACTCCTGGACGGGTGACCTAATAGTCGAGATGATCCAATCGATTTTCCTTAAATTATCAAGGACTGCATCTTCGCAAACGGTGTGATCGAATCGTATGGGACCACCGTCATAAATGCGCTTTCTGGCTCTTCCTTTAGGTTCTTCATATGCATTCCAAGGTGGTGTGACAATCTGTAAGCTGGCACGCAGGCTGCCAATACTCTGGCGTATGTCTGCGGCTTGTAGCTTGCTCTTGTAAAGGCCCAGTGGCGACCAAGCACGAATGAGGGAGTCAGCAGAAAGTTGCTCCACCGTTGACGTCTTCCCGAATCTTTATAGCGGCATGCGTTGACCTTCTCCACGCTTTCGATGATTTTGTAGCACATTACCAGAATACGTGCAATGTTGGCCTGGCGTACTCTGAGCAAGCTTTCTATACGAAGCCCGTTAGAACAATCTGTACAATACTGGTGTTGGGGCACTCACCACTCAGTCCTGGGGGCAATAGATCATCCAACGCTCTGCGCTCAGGCTGCCTAGGGAAGGGAAGAATCAATCTGCCCTCTTCGTCTATAGCGACTTCCTCGGCTAGCTTCTTTGCACGGATGCAGAACTCGTCTTTGTATCCGAAGACGTAGGAGATCCACACCCATTCCTCATTACCACGATCACAATAGGAGCCGTTCTTCAACCAGGGCTTAGTCGAAATGGGCAAGAAAGGCCTGAAGAACGCTACAGTATCGTACTTGTCGCATACGAAGGCAAGTGTCGTGAGCTCTTCCAAGGTCAGCTTCGGCGGCAATTTGTGGAACGTGAGTTGAGCGATCAGAAGAAGCATATGGAGTGCCTGAGGATCGTCATCCGGGAGCGCGATTTCCGATTTCGTGGCTTCGGCGTAAGGTCCATTGAGCATTCGTTCCCAGGCTGGACATGCGCCGCACACCATGTCTCGAGACACTACAAATCGTTCTTAATGTTTCCCGACGAGTAGGGTTAGGTCGCCATTGGGACGGAGGTGATGAGTGACAGGCGATTCGGTAATAGTTGAGGACCTGCAGACCGGCGCCGTACTCACGAGGATTTAATGAAGTTTGCTCACTTAAGACATGTTCGGGTGTTTCATGAACTCATGAATAGGTAGGTGTTTGATTGATCTTGCTGTTGTTGTTGGTGCGCAACAGAATCGGTTTTGCTCACAGGTCTTTTCACGAGCGACCACACTACATAAACAATAACCATCACAACACTCACCAAACCCAGCAAGCGATTCTCCGTTCACCCAATAGGTAGAGCGCTCGCAGAAGAGATACTTGGGTGTGCAAGAAGCCGAAAGATCTTTCAAATGGTAGGGGCAGTCAATAGAATTGCCAAAACACTCGAATGAGTTGTGCCAAACCTCGACTTGGTGGGAATTGGTATTTGTGCTATTGTGGTTGGGTTTTTGAATCCCAGCGCGCGGTCATCGGTGCATTGTGGTTTTTTTACTTTTGAGTTTGGGTACGTAATTCACCAACATTTGCATGGTGACAGGATATACAGTCATAGTTTAGGACCTTTGGGGAAAGGAGACTGTCAGTATGCTCAGAGGTTCCATGGCGTCTCGAACATGCTTGAATGGAGAGAGCATCGGCCATTTCCTTCTCCTCATGATAATAACGTGGAGACTAATGTTAAGCGGGAAACCTCTGCATGGGTCTTCAATGTCATCTCTAGTCAAATATGTAGCTCGCAGTCTATATTGATGTCCCGGAAGCAATGCCATCAAAAGAGGAACTTGAAAGACCTGCCGGGGACGTTCTGCACTATTTCTAAAGATTATAAGCTGAGTTAGTCAAGCCAGGTAAAACCTATGCAGCAAGCTTTTTCATTTCCTTCATAGCCGTGCGAGCGACGCTGCCGGTGTATTTAAGATGAGCTGCAGTAATGACAAAGTTTCTTGTACTGTCCGACTCTCCGTAGTTACAGTCTGTATGAACACCAGTATAATTCATATAAGCAAGTGGAACCAAAAGTTTACGCGACAGAATTGGTCTATATTGGCCCTTGATTTTGGCATCATGGAATGGATCTCCAAAGGCAGCAAAAGCCTGTCAACTCGATTAGCATTGGACTTGATGGCCGGGCATCAGCTTCAGAGAAACTTACCGCAACATGCTTGCTGGCTTCCTCATTGGCGTTCTGTGCCACCATGCCACCCTCTGAATGACATCCAACGAAGATCCTCGTATCTGGACATTTCGTCACAGATTGGTTGATCATTTCGTCTATCACCATGCCTCCTAGAAAAGCAAAGCAAAACAAACAACGCCAGCCAACTCAGCATCATTCAAAATTCGAATCACATTTCATGCTCTTCCCGTCAAACCAAGGCTGGGCCCTGGTCCAACTGTAATACCAAGCTGGCCGGTCTCTGTCGTGCCTCGCGCAAAGCGTAAGATGTTCTTAGCACACCGAATATTAAGTTGCTAGTATTGGTGACTTTGCCTTGGAAGAGTAGAACTGAAAGAGCTGGCAAGTAGTAGAGGCTGGCGAAGGCGATAGTGGCAGAAGTACTAAGGACTTTTTGTGAAAAATCATAATGTTTAAGAAACCTCGTATTTTTGGGCTGCCTGGGCTACGCATTAACTAGGATAGCACCTATAAAACCCCATATTAACTGAAGCGTGTATTCCGCTAATTCCAACCCATATGCAGATGTCACCATGTCCTGAGTGGTCGATGAAGTAGGTCGGGAAATCCATAGTTGATGTATCAACTGGCATTGAACAACGCGAGGACTGCCAATATGTTGCTCTTACTACGTGTGTTGCTGTAGCTCAAAACTGGGCCAGTATCAGATGTGCGGGCCCCTTCTTGAGCGGCGTGCTGCTCAGAAGATCCAAGATGACCTAGTTCTCAAACTTCCATTACTATCTGCTCGATACGCATGTCGCAGGCCGATGTCAATCTTTCCCAGTGCATGGAAGGAGTCATCGAGCAGTATCGCGCTCCTACACGCTGTTTGGTCGCGCGGGCTATGGCAAGAATCGAATCGCTGCCGTTCTCCTGAAAGAAGCAAAAAACGGCCCGGTGTCTGACAGAAAGCATTTGCTTGCTGGGAAGAAGATAGGAAGTTTCCGCATCTGCAGAACCCCACGAGGGATCACAAACCTGGAGTCTCTGGACTCCGTGTGGAGTGAATTGAAGAAGATGAGGGAGTCTGGAAGAGTTTCGGCATTCGGATGCAATACAATATGCACGGAGATTGCACTTCTACATTGGGACTAGTATCAAAGCAAAATCTCAACAGCGTACGTAGTGAACTCTATTATCAACATCAATACAAAGACTGCTCCTTCGCGCCCCTCCATCCTCATAAATATCCATATCGCCATCAGCTGACGACCATGTCACCTTACTTTCTCACACAAAGGCCTGACCAGACCATAGAACGATGTCAGAAGACAAGTCTTCAGGATCAGGATCGGATCCACGACGAGCATTCCCTTGTTCACTTGAACCTCAACGACAGCGACATGATGGATCGGTATAAACTCCACTGTTAGCGCAGGAACGATCGATGTTAAGTCTGGCGTATGTTTCAGATGGTTGAAATCATGCCATGGGGTTTGTTTTACTACCGAACCGTCTGGTCACACTTCTGCTAGTTTGGTGCCGAATTCTGTGACGAAATGATAGGCGACGAAGACGGGTGCTCCGTTTGTTACGTCTTGTACTAGCTCTAATTATTTGGGTTTTTGTTACTCCCACCCAACAACAATTGCGAGGAATTGTATTTGTAAGGAGTGCGAACGCGGTGAGAGATGTCTTCGGAAGCCTGGAGCAAGTTGTGAGTTACCCAGTTGATCTTGCCCTGGTATTTGTGAAAAGGAGTGGGAGTATGAAGAGGAGGGGAAATTATGAGATTTGAAATAGACGTTACAAATCTCTGCAGAGATAGTCATGGTGAATATGGTGGATGATGCTTTCCCGTGGATGATGCTTTCCCATCTGAAAGACTGCTAGAAACGATTGTATTGAGTTTTCGACGGCGAAGACATGTCCTTTGATCATGAAGTGGTTAAATCTAGCAGTGAAAGTAAGATCGTGTCTGCAGTATAGAGATGGTAATGGAAGGAATTGTAATCTTCAGAAAAATCATGCAGTTCTTTTCAATCATCAGTACATTGACTATTTCATACAATAGTAGGTATCGTCCATAAAATCCCGCAATCATTTCCATCGTGCATTCCTACCGTCCTAGAATATGATGAAGATGTGCCCCTCGGCCTCCTGCAAATCCCCCGCGTAGAACTCTCTCTTCAATCAATCGGTGTCCTTGTGCGAAGAAAAAGAAATCAAAATCAATCCTTTTTCTTGGTGATATTCCAACCCTGCGAGATAAATGACGTCAGCAAAGTCCGCGATTCATTGGTAGCGAGAAGCGACAGCAGATTACCTCCTTTCTTCTTTTTTCAGGAGATCATCGACCGTACTCCTACCACCTATTCCATCAATCCGGTGTCGAAATCGAACTCACCTTTTCCTTGAGCTTCTCAAAGTAAGCCTTGTCGCGGTCTCCGCCTCCGTGATGTGAATCGCGAGAACTGGGGGTGGCGTAGATACTTCCCTTGCGTTTTTGGAATTGAGAGGGTGGGACTTTTGACGCGTCTAGAGAGCAGGTAGATGGTCAGCTGGTGTTCTAACTGCTCATAGGGGAATTGAAAAGATTTGCGTACCCCATTCTCTGCTCATCCGGCGTTCTTGACCTGGTGGAGAGTTTGGTGGTGAGAGTGAGCCGTCTTTGATGGCATTGGTCTCAAGTGGCTCTCCGACTCCTTTGGAGAAGGGGTCGTCTTCCTCACGCTGGGCTGCGAAAGGATCCTCTGTGGATGGATTGGTGGTAGGATTGTCGTTAGCTGCGCAAATGTTAGTACGTTCAAGTTCTGTCGCTGAGTACTCGGCACAATCGAGTCTTTGCAACGTCGTATCCATCTTAAGACGAGCAAGACTCGATCTGATGCAATTAGAACTGACTTACAGGAAACCTGGGTCGATTCAACAGCGGCCATGCTTGTGATTGCTGAGTGGTATGTCTCTTGTGATCGTTCTGTGGTTAGTTTGGTGTGTGAATGTGAGAGTAGTTGGGAAGCCGGTAGTGTATATCTCTTTTGCTCTATTATAAATGAAGCCAGTCGACGTCACGTTCCATTTTGTGGAGGGGGAGAGGACCTCCTATCGTTGCACATGGAGCATCTGACGGTCCCGATCAGATACGTACACATTCATCTTCAGCCTGTTCCTGGGATGTTCGTGGTAAGCACAACTTCAATTGGTCTGATCCCGGTACGTGTAGCTATGATATTGAGCTTCGCATTATAGGTTCCGTCAATAGCTACCCATGTTGTCTTTGAGATTGGTGCGATGATCGCTATGGAGGTGGTGTAATGTCTCTCTTTGGCTGCTGCCTCGAACGCGCCAATGCGATCCGCTGTGTGCCAATTGTTCCACAGTCTTGGAGTCTTGAAATATGCGAGCTGGGAGCTTATCGAACTCAGCTTACCCCGCGCGAGGGGCATTTTGCCCAGATGCTACTCCACAGTTACCCTTTACAAGCCAGGCTTACCATCATTAAGCAAACGCTATACAGGTGTTTGGCTCCGGGGATGATTGTGCACCAATTAATACAGATTGTAGGGCTATCAGCAGATGGCGATCGTCGTTTGAGCAGACCGAATTTCTTGGGACGAACGCCTCTACGGCCAACATTCCTTCACAACATCTGCTTGCCTCACCCATCTTGGCAATCTGCATTAGCATCAGGGCATGACGAATAATACTGTCCAGTGGTATGGCAACGTGGGCTGACAAGGTAGTCTTCGTCTAGTACTATTGGTCTCATCATGTGAGCATTGAGGAGGCTGTGTAAGATGTTACCAACGGCTTTCAAGATCCCAGCTGCTGATATACCTTGAATACTCAAGAAAGCTGCCTTTTAACTCGACCGCGAAAACCTCGCCCTTGTTGCGTGGTTTTTGCGAGAATGTGAGATCGACTAAGTGCACATCGTGTTTGCGCTCTAAAGCGAGATACAAAGCTGAGGAGCAGTTGTGAAGACGCAGGGTTTGTTTTCAACTCCATTAAGGCATTCACATTTGTCTAGCTGAGTTTTGCCCTGCAGAATTTATCTTGGTAGGCCTATAAAGCTGTCGCTTTTTTCTGTCTCAAGTGCCGAACGTTTGAACCCGCAGGACACAGCCTCCTTTGTGTGTATATCACGAGTCTGTGATGGAGGCTTGCATGGAGAAGTCTGAGGTAATTTCAGGCTCGGGCGAGGATTCCGAATGCTCTGATGATGCTGACCACGTCTTTGGCTGTCGAGTGGTCTGTGGATCCAAAGTTATGAGAGCATTACGACCTAGGTAACTTCAGTTTACCCTCGAAGTCTGCTTGAGTCAGAGATATCTGGATTTCATTGTCTGAAAGAGCTTTGGTGTTTGCTGCGCTCTGGGATGATATGGTAGAAATGGAGTGACGGTTCTAAATGACGCGAGACTGGAGAGGTTCCTGTACTGGCCCGGATGGACGTTTCTGAGATAGTCAGCACCATTCAGTGAGTGAAAAGGCTCAATGGAGGTTGTCGCTTCTTCGTTTGTATGTTATGTGACAGCGCGTTGACTGCACTTTCCGTCTTGTGAATCATCCTTTCTCCCGGCCTCAATCATCCTCTCTCGCAGTCTCAATCATCCTCTCTTGCAGCCTTAGTCAATTCACAACATTCACCTTCTGCTGTATCATTAAGTTATCGAACTATGGACCAGATAACATCGTTCCAGAATGGACTGTCCAAGTAAACTCCAAGAGCTCCTGGTTTTTTTAACAAGACTAACCGTATCATGCAGGCACCTAAGTCCTGGCGAATTCAGCGATCTGAAGATTACATGCGAGAATCAAGTTTTTGACGTCCATAAAATCATTGTCTCAGCGCACTCGCTGGTCCTTTACAATGCATGCAAAAAGGGCACATTCAAGGTGGGTACCTCTAACCACCACTCCTGAACGGATCATGTTGCTAATACACTCTCCTCAGGAGTCAGAAACCGGAGTGATCGACCTCCCTGACGATGATGCACGTCTTGTCCAAGGACTAGTGAAATTCTTTTACGAGTTCACATATCACAACTTCGACGATTCTTCCTCCGAAGATCTCGAAGACCTTGACGCTGAATATGAGTTTCACGTTGGTATGGTCAGTATTGCAGACAAGTACGATATCAAATCTCTCCAGAACCAAGCAACAGATTACATCATCAACTCCATCAGAGGCGGCAATGACAAGAAGATACTGGCAGCTGTTCGAGCTGCATACAGCTTTTCGGGCGTAGACGAGCTACGCGCAAAGGTGGTCGAACAAATTTGGCTCCAGCTTCAACATCTGCTTACTATCAAAGCCTTCGAGGAGTACTTGGACAAGAATGGAGAACTGGGTAAGGATCTAACAAAGCGCTACCTGGCTGAAGATTTGCGCCGTGCAAACAAGGACAAAGGCATAGTCATGTTTTATTGCACTCCGGAATTGAAGGGGTGCGGCCTAGAATTTATGATTGACCTTTACGACGTTGACAAAGAGGACGGCTTCATATATATGGAGTATTGCATGTCACGACTTCGATGCTGGTGCCCACGACCAGGTTGCTTCGCCCAAACGCCTGCGGAGTATGATCCCAAGAAGGGAAATTCGCCCTTCAACATTTTCGGCTGGTTCAAGTACAAATGTCGCTCAGGGATTTGTAATAAGGAGGTGTACTTTAGCCATTTGAAGGAAGTCGCAATGAGGGAAAAGGATGGTGACTGCCTCGACGTCAATTGTCCTGTATGTGACACTCAGATGAAAATGGTTGGACCGGCATGAAGGATCGCAAGATGTGTGAAGGGTATTTTTGGATGGCGAAAAGTAGGCAAATGGGCAACTATGTCTACATCTGTTATCAGTAGTGTGGGCATAGAAACATGTTAATGATTCTGGGCAGTGTTGAAGAATTTCCGCTTACGCAATCACATGGTTGGTGCTGAGGTTTTGTTATTGCCCTCCACCCAGCTTCACTTCCTCACAGCCCCCATCGAAAAGACGATGGGCATCGGTATCCAAGGCTGGATACTGATGGGACGAAGGATTCACATCTTCTCGCGATGTTACCGGCGTCAGTAGCACCTCCCTGCACCTCGCTGTCGCCGCGAGTGCGTTCCGGAGGTGTGAAGCAACGATGAATCCACCGACGAACGACGCGACGACACAACACCACCACGCCCTAGGTCATCGAATACGCGCCAATACCAGCTTGAATGGACTGTAGGGTTACATAGGCATGGCAATACGCGCTGGCAAGAGGCAATGGCAACGTGGACACGGTGGGATTCGTTACCTGGCCGCAAACCAGATGCTCGCTCAGTCATAACAAGCAGAAACAAGAAATCAAGGGATATCAGGATACGAAAACCATCCGACTCTCTCCTACCTAGCTAGTAACTAGGCCAGGCTGCGAAAGCGGCTGTGGTACTCCTAGGAGAGAGACAGGACACTCTGAGCCCGCCTGCACTCTGAGATCAGTCGAACCGTAGAGGGGACTGACGAGGGAAAGCAGATCTGCTGTACTACAGACTTATGGCCTAAGAATACAACTAATAGTGGTAGACCTCGTTAATACCTCCGCCTAACCTCTTCGTTAATACCGAACACAAGTCTACTTCGTTAATATCTCACCCGATCTACTTCGTTAATACCGAACGCTCTACACTTCGTTAAATCCCAGACACGGAGCATTGGAATGGCGAGAGACACGGAGCATTAGAAAAGTAGAGATAAGGAGCATTAGATGAGTGGAAGATACGGAGCATTAGATGAGTGGAAGATACGGAGCATAGGGACAGCGGGAGACACGGACTCTATAACCGTAAGTAGTATTCCGTTTGTTAAGGTACTAGGGAAACAGGCTTGATTAGTACGGGACCACCGGACCTCTCTCGCTGGTTACGGAAATTGGCATACGGAACCCGTGCAAGACATGGTCGGCCTATTCGGAGGAGACTCCTTTAGCGAAACGGGCGTCAAAAACCCGCGGGGTGTGGTATACAATGGCAGCCACTGCTGGTCCCTAAGACCTCATCCCTTTGATGGGCTCTGACCTTAGGATAGCCTCGTGGGAGGTAGGATCAAGTTCTAATCAGAGAGAGTGTATGTAAAGCCCGAGAGGACGGATGCGCATGTCGGTGTACTAAGAGTAGAGAAGCCGGAACGAGGTGCAAACTCGGAAAGGCGTGCCCTTGAAGTATGCTTAAGGAGCAAACTAGGTGTTAACTGGGCAGGAACGGCTTTGCCCACCCTGAATGCTAATCCGGCTTGAAGGCCAGGCTAAACAGGGTAAAGACTCGCTACCTTTTCGGCTTTATCTACAAGGATAGAGGCTAACGTCTGGCGCAAAAGCCCAGAGGACTCCCGATATGACAACTGTCCATGACCAACTGCGCATTATGCACACTGAGATGACTGAGGACACAAAAGGAGCGGCGAAAGAGATAGCAGAGATAAAGGGGGGTTTTAAGGCTCTAGGAACAGACACATAGAAGAGCATCACGGTTGGCGAAGAAGCAAAAGCGGCAGCAAAAGAGGCAACGGAGGTGGGCAGGATCGTCACAGGAATAACGAGAGACATCAAGAATAAAGGACCACAACACCAAACAGGCATGCCGATGAGCTATGCTGCCGCTGCTGCCCGAGGAGGGCTAGCTGCGAGTACATATAGCACACAAATCGAAAGTGCCAAGAATCCTGCGATAGTCCAACGTGAGATTATCGTGAACATCAGAAACGCACGAACGATTCAGAGTCTTCGCGCAATGAACCCAACGTACGGCGTCCTGGTACATGGCATACGTACCAGCACGATGGACACAAACAAATTTGAGGAAACCAGAGACGCTATTCTGCAAGATAACAAGCCGTTCATTCCGACCGCAGACATTAAATATAAAGGATGGCTGATCCGGAAGGCGCCAGCCAAAGCGATGTCGTCGGTCATCATCGAGTTTACTAAATCTGAAGACGCAAACAAGATCATCGATGAAGGTCTGGTGTGGCAAGGGGAGATGTGTCAAAGCGAACGATACGAGAGGCAATGCCGACTGAAGCAGTGCTTTCAGTGCTACAAATACGGCCACATAGGAACTCAATGCAAGGCAGCAAAAACATGTGGCTACTGGGCGCAAGAACATATTTCTAGGGACTGCCCTTCGAAGACTGGACAAACCACATCTAGGAAATGCGCCAATTGCCAGGAAGCCCATGAGGCATGGAGTCAACAATGCCTGACCAGGAAGGAGGAACTCGACCGGACAAAGGTAGCATACGCTGATAGGGTACGATATCATCCCACAATAGACACTCGCAATGAAGCACCTACAAACGATTCTGCCCGAAAACCCCTTAGGAGAACAAGGTTAGCTAGAGACTTGACCTGACGCTCAGGGTCAGGGATGATCAGGATGCAATCACCACGTGGAAAAGGACAAGAGGCCTGCCCCAGAAGACAAGGAGAACGAAGGACCGCGCCAGAGTTAAAGGCCGCATAGAGCAATAAAGATGTCCAGGAGGGCGCTTGAGGCGCTAGAGGGTAATACTGTACCACGCAGAAATACACAATATATGGAAATCGATGAGGACTCGGACCTATGAAAGAGAAGGACCAACTCAGTATACTACAGTACAACGTGCGTAAATCAAGAGACACGGTTATGGCCACTCTGCTCCGTGATCCAAGAGTATCAGAGTACGACATCATTGCCATTCAAGAACCGTGGCGCAACCCCTTCATGTCGACAACGCACCACCCAGCAAAGACCGTGTTGCATTTATGCTATCCAACAATGAACGAGGAGGACGGCCCAGCAAGGGTATGTTTCTTTGTCAACAAAAGGCTAGAACACGGCGGTTGGCAATTCGAGCAGTACACAAGAGACGTCTGCTCGTTGAGAATCAATATCAGCAATAGCGGCCAAACGGAAGACGGGCTGGTGATACACAACATCTACAACGCAGTCCAAAACACGCCAAACCGCATGAGCTCCCTGCCAACCCTGAGAGCTCAATTGGAGTAACATGCGCCAAAAGAACAGATCGCATTAGGTGACTTTCACTTGCATCACAGAATGTGGGGTGGAACAGGAGTCATACATGAAGATCGAGAAGCTGAAGACCTCATTGAAACTATGGAAAGATTTGATATGTCTAGTATGCTATAGCCCGGCGTGCTAATATACGAGGAAGGCAGCAGCAGAACAACGATTGACATGTGCTGGATGACACTAGACTTGGTCGATAGGATTATCAGTTGCAGAACAGATAGAGAGCTAGATCATGATTCAGACCACCTCCCTATCAGTACCATACTGGATATCCGGATGCGCTCCACGAAAATCGAGCCAAGATGCAACTGGAAATACCTAGACAGCGATAAGTTCTGCCAGGCACTAAAAAACATCCTACCGGCACGAAGAAGACCAAGGACAAAAACAGCGCTGGACACATATACGATGGATTTAGCCAAAGCAATCAGCGAGGCAGCAGCAAGGGTGTTTCCTCTTGCAAGACCATGCGCCAAGGCAAAAGAGGGATAGGACGAAACATGTACAAAAGCGTTGGCAGAGACAAAGCGCCTGAGGCGCATACACGGGAGAAGGCACACCGAAGAAGCTTGGGAAGCCTACCGCAAGGCAAGGAACCATAAGACACCGATTATCAAGAAATCGCTCCGGCAAGCACATAGAGACCGCGTAGAAATGGCAGCAGGCTCGGCTGAGTCTCTCTGGAAAATACGTAAATGGGCGTGCAATAGAGAAAGCCAGCCTCCAAGCGTAACGCCAACCATAAAGTGTCCGGTAACCGGCAATCAAGCCATCACACCCACAGCAAAATGGAGTCTCTTCCGGGACGCCTTCTTCCCAGCACCTCCGGAAGCAGACCTCATTGACCTACAGAACGCCAGATACGATGGTCAAATATAAATGCCAGACATTACTGAGAAGGAGGTGTTGGATGCAATACAAGCAGCATCACCCTCGAAGGCCGCAGGACCGGATGGTATCCCAAACTGAGCCCTGCAGGTAGCATCTCACATGTTGGTAGGGCACCTAACGACAATTATGAACCAGAGCCTACAACTAGGCTACTGCCCGACTCATTTCCGAAGCTCAACCACGGTGGTGTTACGCAAACCAGGGAAAGAAGACTACTCGATTCCAAAGGCATACCGACCAATTGCGCTTCTGAACGCCATTGGCAAGGCTATGGATGCAGTTATAGCCAGAAGACTTAGCTACCTGGTAGAAACACACCAAGTCATCCCACAGATGCACATAGGAGGCAGAAAATTGAGATCAACGGAACACGCATTACATGCGGTAATCGAGAGAATTTACAACGTGTGGAACAACGGAAAAGGACAAGTAGCCAGCCTGCTGCTCCTTGAAGTCTCCGGCGCCTTTGACAACGTGTCCCACAAGAGACTCCTGCACAATCTACGGAAGAGGAAAGTTGATAAAAAGATGGTACGGTGGATCGCTAGCTTCCTAAGCGATAGATACACACTAATCGTAATTGATGGCTTTAAATCTGACGAGTATGCGGAGAAGACTGGGGTACCACAGAGATCGCCCCTATCCCCTATCTTATACATATTCTATGACTCCGACCTTATCGAACAATGCGACTCAGGTGATAAAACGGCAGCTATAGGCTACATCGACGACGCAGCCATACTTGCATGGGGGAACACAACAGAGGAAACGGGTAAGAAACTCGAAAATGCGCTAGAAAAGGCAGACTGTTGGGCAAAGACACATGCATCGAAATTCGCCCCGGAGAGTTCCAATTGACACACTTTACAAGAACACGCACACGCATGAACACAAAACAACCCATTCAGACGGCCTGGGGCAGCAGTAAGCCTAGGACAACATGCAAATATCTAGGCGTGACGCTAGACAGCAAGTTCCAGTGGAAGGAATATATCGAAGAGATCAAGCGGAAAACCACGAAAACAGTGAACGCACTGTGCTATCTAGGCAGCTCAACATGGGGCGTCAGTCTGCTAGATATGCGAAAAATCTACCGCGCAGTAGTGGTCCCTCAGATGATGTACGCGTGCTCAATATGGTCGAATTCAGGGGCAAGAGGAAAGCCATACACGAGCAAAACGCTCGATACACTTCGGTCAATTCAAGCAGGCGCAGCACGAACTATCTGCGGAGCATTCAGAGCAACCTCCAGGGTTGCCCTCGATATCGAGACCTACCTGCTCCCAGTCGAGCAACAGATATGGAAACACAATACCGAAACCCTCAGCCGTATACTCTCATACCAAGATCTCCCCAAAATGTTAGACACTCAGCTCGGAGAACCAAGGTCAAGGCAACGAACAAGCTACAATAGCCCATTATACAATATATACCGAGATACCAAGGAGAAGGGAGCAGTAAATCTCGACAGGCGAGAGTTAATCCCACCGTTCGTAGCAGCACCATGGTGGCAAGGCCCAAAGATAAACATCGCACCAAGTGATGACGCAGGATGCTCTGAACACGATTCAGTCGCCAGGATCGAGAGCAATACCTGTATATACACAGACGGGAGCAGTATAGGTGGCCATACCGGTGCTGCAGTAGTCTGGCCGTTAAAACGACAGAAAAGAAGCACGTACATGGGCCCTGGAACGACCTCTACGGTATACGTAGCAGAACTGCAAGGAATAAATCTAGCGCTGGATATGGTCCAAGCAGACATCGGGGCGGGAAACATCAACATCTTCACTGACAACCAGGCAGCGATATGCTCGCTGACCAGGCCAGAGGGTCGATCAGGGGCATACATAGTCAAGCAAATTGTTGAACGCATCACACAGATCCACGACTACGGAACAATCGTGAATGTACCATGGATCCCCGCCCATGAGGGGATTGACGGGAACGAGGCCGCCGACAAAGCCGCGAAGGAGACTACCGGATGGAGAGAAGAGGGAGAGGGAGGACCGAGAGCTGACAGACCATTCGAGCTGTACCCACTAAGAACGACACTTAAGACATGGTGCTGGAAGATGGCAAACAGACTATGGCTGACCAGTTGGAGGGCCGAGACAAAGGGAAAAGCCACGAGGAGATATACACCCAAGCCTACTAAGAGGGTGCTCCAGCTCCATCAAGACCGGAGCAAGCGAGAAAGTGCGATCCTCGTACAGATGAGAACTGAAAAGATTGGGCTCAAGGCTTTTCTCTTCAGCCGACGTGTCCCAGGTATCTTAGATTCCAAGTGTGACTGCCGTGAGGGGACGCAGACCGTGGCCCACATCCTTTTGGAATGCCGCAAGCTCCGGGACATCCGAAGAGAGGAACTGGGCTGCTTTTCAGGACGAAACAACCTCAGGACTATCCTGACTGCGCAAAAGTTAGCCACTAAAGCCATCAGATCTATGGAACGTACGCGGATCCTTGGGCATGGTGGGATCGAGAACGCGTAGACGACGTCGTGCATTGGGTGGAGACTGTAGGTAGGCGGACAGCGAAATACGAGGCATTGCCTCTCGGAGCCTAGACAATGCAGATTCGCTAGCTAGACAATCAGTATCTACAAAAGGAGGCAAGACATTTGGAGATAGTGGTAGAGGGAAAGAAGGGAGGATGGAGGGGACAGCTGGTCTTGTTTACATTGAGCAAGGCGAAGTGGGACGCGATGGATTTGTAATTTATCACGTGTCGGCTGTCTGGTGAAGTCCACCTGACCGGGCATAGCTGCTGATTAAGAGCGGCCAAAACCGAGTAGGATAAAATCAATCAATCAATCAATCAATCATCCACAACAGCACAAACTCTAGGGCAATGTCAGACGCCATGGACACCGATCCGCCGTCGATTGGCATTCACGCTAGTCTCTCGAAGCTTTTGGCCTTTGGACAATTCGCGGATAAGGTCATTACTTGTCAAGGCAGAGAGTTCAAAGTTCACAAAGCGATAGTGTGCTCTCAGTCTGCGGTCCTACTCAACGCCTTCAAACCTGGAGGGTTCCAGGTGAGTCACTCTTATCGCCCTTCACCTGCATTCCCTGCTGACTTGCGTTTAGGAATCAACAACTGGCACTATCGACCTTTACGACGACGATCCTCTCCTCGTTGAAGCAATGATCAACCTCTTCTACAAGTTTGACATAATTAATCCTGCTGATAGTTCCGAAGCCATATCATTCCAGGCACATCTCTTTGCTGTTGCCAATAAATACAACGTCGTCCCTCTCATGCACTTCACCCGCCAAAAGTTTGAGCAATTGCCCAAAGCGAAAGAACCGACTGAGATTATATCTGCTATTAAAGCAGGTCTTGAAAGTCATCTACTCTATCCCCGGCGGTAAGGAGATCAAGTCCGTCCTCGTAGGCATTGTGCTGAGACACTTCGATACTCTTTTGGAATTACAGAGACCTCCCGAGGCAGAAGAATTGAAGCCAAGTGCCTTCAAGGACTTCATGGAAAATTGTGGCGCTTTGACAGACATCTGGCCAAGAACATGAGGGTAGTGTTACTAATTGGGGTCGAGCCATGCAGGGATACTCTCGTTTCGTGTGTACATGCGGACTAGACTTTATGATCGATATCGGCTATGCACACAAATTTTTGCGACGAGTCGGACCAAAAAGCAATGATGGCGTGTGGTGCCTCTACCCTTGATGTGAAAAGCTAGATGCCAATGTGCAAAGCCGTTGGCATATGAATAACCGAGATCTTCGGACACAGAGTGCCCAAGAAGAAGGCTGGTGTGAGTACGAATGTGAGAAATTTTATCGCTGCGGGGTATGGTCTTTCTTAGCCGTAAACTTTTAAGACTTTAGCCGAAACAGTAGATTAACAGTAAACTTACGGTTGTATTTTTTTGCATTCAGGCGAAAAATTGATAATATGAACTACTACGACTTCCTCACAATGTCCACCTCAGACTTCTCTGTCGCTGGTTTCCGCAAATATCACCTCAAGCAAAAAGCGATAGAAGAGAAGAAAGATCAATCGGAAATATATGTCGTCGAATCTAGAATGAGAAAGCTAGCCACCCATCTCAAAAAGCACATGGACATTCTCGTTGGTCAACAAAAGAAGAAGGGCATCGATTTGAGAAAAGTACGGCAAGAAGTAGACTCTGCAAACGGCAAAATGTAGACGTCGAAGGAAGCGGAAGAGAGCCTCAAATACTACCGCATCAGACGAGAGGAGTTCCGAGATTCCAGGTGGACGCTTGAGAATTGGAATGGATCGATCCGGCCAACCGCAACACAATCGATTTAGACCATAAAACAACGGTAGCAACTTTACGTGGCGCCAAAGACTTCTTGGATGGTCTGGTCAAACGCAAGAGCTCTTCTGAAGCAGCCCAAGCTCTCCTTGAGCATGAGGGCCCTTTCTATACGATCAATGGCCGGCCAAAAGTCCACGTTCTACTCCGCTCTTTGATTGAAAGTGCCTGGACTACAACTCTCAAGATGAAGAAAGCCATGAGTCCGGGAACGTGCAAGGTATTTTACTTAAACCCCGACCCAAATTCTCCAGTTGTCGAGTTTGAGAAACTAATTTTGGTGAAGAATCCTGCTTCTCGAGTGGCAAGTGATATTGAGCAAGCCACGAAAGACGCTCGTTACGCTTTGATGTATCTGCAGATATTCTGTCACGCCTTTCGAAATTTCCTCGTCTGACACTTCAGTTGGATTCAGAGTGTCTTCTTTGTGACGCGTGGCACAGTCAATCGAAAGTTGGAGAAGACAAGGACGGCCAGGGATACCATAGGCAATGTTACCTTTGAGGCAGAATTCAAAATGCCTTCAAGCAACGATACACAGAGTTCGTCTGTCCTCGATCCGGATTTTCGGCAGGAGAACGACACAGAAATGGTGGAACTGCTGAGGATATCGTCGAGCATGGTTGGCGCATTTGACGATGACAAACACTCGAAGACCCTGTATATCGACGAAGCCCCCACTCAATCAGACGAAGCACACGAGCTTCTTCTCAAAGAAAATTCAAGTGGTTGGGCTGCATCTGCGAACAACTGGATCCATCTCCTAAATCTGCATGTCACTGCATGGGCAGCGCTGACCATTGCGCGGGAGGCCGGAGCACTACAATATCTTGAGAAACTTTCCATCAAAAGCATTGAGCTCGAGTCAATTACGCGGGACCACCGAATGACTTCTGCAGACACACTTCTCCCGAGAGTCATCAAGGACATGGGATTCAGCCAGGAGAATCAGGACGAGCTAATCACTCATGTTCGCGAAGAGGTCTTGAAGGGCGGATCGACATTGGGTGATTTCAATGGCAGCTATCACTGTGAAGCCCTCTTAATAACTATAGCCCTTCTCCATCAAAATTTCCTGGCCACGAAAATCCAGACACGCGTTATTTGGACATTCTCCCAACAGGCTTCTCAATCGACAAAGATGTGCAAGATGCACTCGAGAATCCCAGGACAACCTTGGCAGTCACGAACAAATGCTGCCCCGCCTGCAAAAAGTTGGCGGACATGTACGGCGAGCTCAAGCCAGGTTTCCTATACCCTGGCTACCATGTTACCTGGTCCCCTGTCGCACTTCCTCTGATCCTTCCGACCATCTTCTGTGATGGAATTTGCGAGGCTGAATTGAAGGAGTTGAAAGAGCATCTAACAGTATTATTGGAGTTGATCAACGACAACGAGTACAGCAGAGCTAAGACTCAATCTCAAGGGTCTCAAGAGACGGAAAATGTTGCAATCAGTTCCGACGTTATTCAGATGATGGAAGATGAGGACGAGGAGCGTTCAGCCAAGCGGCTCAAGACAGGCGTGGCTAGGACATGTATGATGGTGTGATGGGGTTGGGGAGACAGACAGTTTCTGCCCATCAAGCAACAATTAGCACAATTTCCTGCTTGACGATTGTGTTTAACTTACTACTTGCCCAAATCAACCATCCTGGACTACGAGAGTGTCAATCCAGCAGTTACCCCCAGCAATTCAGGTCTAACAGAACGCCCCGCCAGAAAATCGTCGTGACAAATCCCTCAAAACTCTTAGCACACTCTCTCCTTTCACATCCCCACGAAGAAAACATCAGAAAAATTGAGGTTGTTCCTTATTGAGAATATGCCTACCATTCCCACCTATCCATCCATGTACTCATCCCAAACCCGAAACTCGCATCACCGGTCGATCCTATCACAGCCTACAATCTCTCCGCCCAGACCCTAAAGCCATCACAAGCCAAACCCACACAGCCAAGCCATCCATTGGCAAACACCACGCATGCAAGACAAAAGAAACAAATCTCGTTGTTATTGAGAGCAAAGGAAAAAGAAAGGACTTCTCGCACCTTTTCACTCTCTCCTGCTTTTTCATCACACCTTTGGTTTCATGAGGCTATTATTTTCTTCCCTCTTATTCGCCCCTGTTCTTCGTCCCTCTGCTTTTCTGTCCTGCTCGTTGTCACTCGCCGCACTATAAATCCTCATCATCCAAGTCAATCTCTTCCTCATTCTTTCGCACCTCTTGCACAGCTCCGCCGTGTTTCGGCTTGATGTTTCCACCTTCGGGACCAGTCGAGGCGGCCACGAAGCCCATGGGCGCCCTAGCTTGACGTTCGAGTGCAGCCATAGCGTCCCCGTTACCATTGCTTTCGGCCTCGTCACCGTTGGGAATGGCGGAGCCGTTGGCTTCTGCGTTGCGGAGTTCTTGAGCGCGAGCAACGGCTGAAGTGGCGATGAAATTGACGTCGGTGCTGGAAAAATGTTAGCATTCTTAATCTTCCAAAACAGAATGTGACGAGGGAAGGGCGAAACATACTTGTACTGCGCAACGACCCCCCTCTTAATCCTAAGCATTTCCTTGTACGTATCTTCATTTCCATGCTGCACCTCAAAAGCATCCCATTTAGTCCAGTATCCAGGATCTCGTCTGGGGTCACAAAATTGACTTCCATGAGAATAGATCGCCCTCGCACGATCAATTTCGCCAAGTCGCGTTTCCATGTTCGCAAACCGCAGACACATTTCTTTGGCATCTGTATCTGGTAATGCCGCAATGGCGCGTTCGTATATGGAGCGAGTGGATGTGAGACCAAAGTTTGATGCCGATTTAGTGATGTAGTAGTTGAACATTTCAACCTTGTCTTCGTCGCTGACGGCGCGTGTGGAGCGTTCGTAGATGCGCATGGCGTGGCGGGCGAGTCCTCTTTCTTCTTCGAGAGCGCCATACATGAGATAGATCACCTTTGCGAATTTGGGTGGACATCCATCTACAGCTTGTTCAAAAAGATCGCGCAGCCGCTCCATGCCAATCTTGCGATCGACGGCTTTTTGGAGGTACAAATTCCAGAGTTCAAAGGCAACAGGGTAGGAGAAAAGATCAAGACCACGCTCGTAGATTTTGAATGAATCCTCGAAGTATTGGTGTTCCTCGAGGAGATTGGCGTAGTTGACGACGGTTTGAGGCGTGGCGATTCGGAGTTCGAAGATGCGTTCGTAGACTTTCTTAGTATCCTCAAGGGATCCCACGCTCTCGACGAGATCGACGTAGAAGGACCATAATTTCCACGACTTGTGCACCCTCTGTTGAGGGGTTAGCGTCTCGTCGAAGTAGTCCACGGTCGATCGTTTTGGTGCCTGAGTTGCTTTGGCCATGATATCCACGGCTTTATCGAAGTTGTCGTTGCGGAGCTCCATCTCTGCCCAAGCCACCCACATGTCTGCCAATTCGGCGACAGACTTGTATGGCACCTTGACTGCCTTTTCCATGATGACTCGGGCGTTGCGAATATCGCCAGCTGCCTCGTACAATTTGGCGTAATTGGTCCAAAGCTCATGAAATTGGCCAACTGCTTTCTTTGGATTGACAGCAGCAATGGCGTCGGTATATGCTTGAACAGCCTCCCTTTTATTGTCTCCCCACAAAGCGACACGTTTTTCCCACTCAGCAACGTTATTTGGATTCTGCCGTAACAGGACGTCATTCACGAGGAACGGCCGGCGGTCCATCAGCTGTTCGAATCGCATCATGCGGATGTCCAAATCGAGATCAGCGTCCTCATCAAGTTTGTCCTTTGCCGACCTCGCAGCTGCTTGATCCATTTTAATGCCAATGAGAGCTTCTTCCGCTTCCGCATATGCATCGAAGACAACAGAAAAGTCGCGGATTGTCATGACCGTGGTGATACCCTCCTCAAAGACATCTCGAGCTTTTTCCCAGTCTCCTTTGTTGATCCAGTATCGTGCTAAGCCGACCCAGAGAATGCCTCTTTGATCCGGGAATCGAACAATGCCACTCCTTATAATCTTGTCCACATCAATGCCAGCATCTGCGCCCGTGTCGATAACTTTTGCGTAATCAATCAAAAGCTCCAGCATTTCTGTCCAGAATTGGAAAGGTCCCTTGGCTTCCGTGCTAGAAAATCGAGGGTTGTTAAGGATATCCATGTAGCGCTTCACAGCTTGGCCATACTGTTTCTGCGTGACCAACAAATCGATAAATTCCTCGACCCTTTCTGGTTTGATCTGCATGTAGCGCGTCCATATCTTGATGCATGTGTCTCCGCCAGCGGAATTTGCGAAAGGTCGGTACAGGGCCCATATGCGCATGTGCTGCGTGATGGGTAACGCTCGCAGAGCTCGATCAAACGTCCGCCGCGTGACAGTAACAAGTGGCTGTTGCATGAGAAATCCAAGATACATCTCCCATATCCGTGGCATTTTGTTGAGCAAAACCAGCGCTCTCTCGAACAGCGCATTCACTTTTGCGTATTCGCTCTGGTACTTGGCAGCGTTCCGGTTCTTCAAATGCTTCATCCGAAGGTTTAAATATAACCTCCATAGCTTATATGATCGCGGTAGTAATGTGCAGGCGCGCTCGAGGACAAAGGCCTGTTCGAGGAGGGTTCCATGTTGGCGCTTGAAATTTGCGTAGTCGAGCCATGACTTGACGGCGTATGGGTTCTTGATGATATCGGTCTCGTATGCCACATCGTGCTCAGCGATTAGGTGAAATTCGGGCCTCTGCTGGGCGGCTGAGGACGTCTTGGAGGGAGCCATCTCTGCGGATGGTGGAGTGGTCGCTATCTTCGCATGCGGGTGGGATTGTCCAGGGGGATTGCGTGGAGCTTGCACGTCGATGGACATTCTCTACCGGGCGACATCCGTGTTCTAGGGAGGGTCTCCAAGGCGATTGGGCGTGGTGGGCGTTGTTCTCGTGGATTCCGTCGCAAAGTTTCTTTGTAGGCCGGCGGGATCATCTCACTGCTGGGCCCTGGCAGCGAGAGGAGAGCCGCTGACTCGTGCGCTGACCATTGCCTGAGAAGCAGACCACTCCAAGACACACTCTATCCAAACAGCTACCCCGCCCAAGAAGCCAGGAATCCATAGTATACTCAATTGCAGGAGTCTCTTCACACGCGATAACACTGTTTTATACACGCGCCCGATAAAATGTCTGGCGCAGAGGTCAGTTCGCACCGAGCTCCTGTGTAGCTTCAATCATAGCTGTGGGCCAGTACTGATACAGCTATACAGGCTCGCGAGTCCGTCTTCCCCACGCGCCAAGTGCTAGGGCAGATGAAGAGCAAGCTGAAAGGAGCTCAGACCGGCCATGATCTGTTGAAGAGAAAGAGTGAAGCTCTAACAAAGTAATTGATCTCTCTAATCCCTCCTCATGCATGAATCTTGCTAACGGCTCTGGACAGGCGCTTTCGAGGTACAAAGATCGCAGACCACTGAGATGATATCCCCTAATACTCGCCAGAAATCACTCGCCGCATCGATGAAGCCAAACGAAAGATGGGCCGAGTAATGCAAATTGCTGCCTTCTCCCTCGCCGAAGTCACCTACGCCGTCGGCGGTGTCAATCTCTCCTACCAAATCCAAGAATCCGTCAAATCTGCCAAGTTCAGAGTACGAACGAAGCAAGAGAACGTGTCCGGTGTTTTCCTCCCACAATTTGAGAGCTTTCAGACGGAAGGTGGCAGCGATTTTCAATTGACTGGTTTGGGCAAAGGAGGACAGCAGGTCGCGAGGTGCAGAGAGACCTATGCAAGGGCTGTTGAAACACTTGTGGAACTGGCTAGTTTACAAACTGCTTTTGTCATCCTGGATGAGGTCATCAAGGTGGTAAATCGCAGAGTCAACGCCATGTATGTCTTGGACATCTTCTCTATCATCGGAGCGTGCTAATCTTGACCAACAGTGAACACGTCATTATACCACGAACCGAGAACACGATCAAATATATCAACTCTGAACTCGACGAACTCGACAGAGAAGAGTTCTACCGACTTAAGAAAGTCAAAGGTGCGAAGGAGCGCGACGCTGCCATTGCCGAGAAAGAGAAAGAGAGGGAGGCCAAGGATGCAAATGACAGTAACAAGACAGAGAAAGGCGTTGAGAAGCTGGAAAGCGGCGGGGATCTGCTTGGCGATGGAGAGGGCGAGGATGTTATTTTCTAGATGTGTCGATATGTGAGAACAACAGAGGCGTAAGTTGATTCTATGTAAGTATTGGGATCATAGTACCCGAGAACATAATCTTATTTTGAACGGATGGGAGTCATCTCCGGACTGACAAGCCTGTGGTTACATGTTACACCACGAGCCAAACTTTCAAGCCTGGACCTGACAGTGCTACCACAAAAGGAGCAGATGATCAGAATTGGGCACCCAATTCACGACAGGTCGAGGGCAGAAACGTCTCGACATTGCCCTTATTCTTTATGTCTGGACTTTTAAGGATGAGTCGACATCGCTTTCTTTATGCTTTCGCATTCCCTTGCTGTCTCTTTAGCATAAGATAGCACGGTGTCCCTTTGAGAGCTAATGTACAAATTTGTACAGCCACATCATGTTCTACCATCACACACCCCTTGCATGGCTGTAAGTACGAGCAGTTTTGGTTATGAGATGCCATTTCGCGTTTCTCGTTCATCAGATTTCCCACATTTCCTGGCGGAGTACCTGAAATTTACATTCAAAGATGTTCTCACTATCCCATCGAAATCTACGACGGCTGGCCATACTCCTCGTCCTCATGTTCATTCTTAGCATCCTTTTCACTTACAGATCTTTTCGAGAGCACGGCAACTATGTTCACTACCTAAACTTCGAACACTTGCAGAAACATCGCGCCCGCATCCGTGGTCGTTATCGCCATGACGATTTCAAAGCGCCCAGCGGACAGCAAGCACGCAAAGACTCCCTCACAAACTCCATCGACTTTAAGCCCTCATCCGATCGTACTCGCCAGCATCATAAAAGGACCGTAACGGCGGAAGTATGGCCCCAATATATTTTCAAAGGTGAAAAACTTCTTGCTCTCATGGCTATGAGTGTTGAAGAGGCGACTGCTTCTCTTGGCTTCCCGTCAGAAAGCACATTTGAGTCTTATGACGACTTGGAAACGAATGGCTGGCGCATGTACGATAAAAGCGCCAATTTCGATTTTGCGAATCTGAATATTGAGAAGGTCTTTGGGGATCTTGGGTTTGATGGGAAGAGTGGCGGGCCACTTAATTCGGACGTTAAGAATAGGATTGTTGCTTGGATGCAGGAAGAGAAGTATGTGGTTGATGGGAAGGAGCATGATGTAAGTATGCGTCCTACTCCTCCAACCCCGTCTGGAATCGGGCAAAAACAGCAGAATTTATGACGTACTAGCCATCGGATGCACAATACATCAATGCCTTCAATCCTACCCAAGGCCTTGTAGGCGCGTGGTCGAACTACAGTCCTGCATACCAATTGAGAAATGAACCCAACGCTGTTCTTCCCAATCTGAGACAATGGAGTGATGTCGCCTTTCTCGAGTGGAAAAATCAACTTGTACAAGCTCAATTGGCGACGTGGAAGGACGAGAAGATCGAGGCGCCGAAGATGATCTTGAGGATTAATATGATGAATGTTGAGACGTTAAATGTACGTCTCTTTTCACTCCCTTTCACCAAACTTAGCTAATGCAGTCTCGCAAGTTGATCGACCAAATCCTCCGTGACCTCCCTGACTCCGAGAGACCCAAAGGTCCTTTTGCCTGGGGCGTGCCTACACCTCCTTGGTCTGATCGGAAGACTTTTGGTATGGATACTGAGGCGGGAAAAGTGTTGTTGGGAAGTCCGAATGGAAGGGGTATTGCCTGGTTTCTGTTGCAGCATAAGAAGGCCTTTGGGTTAAAGACGATTGAGAAAGCGGTTGTTTTTAAGGAGGCGGGTGGTGTGTATTGTGGGTTTTTCGTTGGGGATGTGAAATAAGAACTAAATGCATTCAGCGTGGTATCGACACTATTAATTTTCTGGCGATGTGATTTTGATATTAAACAGATAAGTATTAAATGTCTAGGGTGTGTGCTTGGTCTCGCACAGATGTAGTGGCTATCTTTTGTTTTACAGGTGCTTGCAATATCATCGAGTATGTAATAAGATGTTGTACAGAATAAGAGAGAACTGGCGAAGCTTTCTTGGAGAATGTAGTTATCTGAACTGAACTGAAATGAACTCACTGCGGCGAGCCGGAAGTCTAGTGATACTAAACAATAAAATCTTTTCCCGCTCTGTACAAACTTTTCGTTTCAAATCTTGCTATGTCTCGGTGTCTTCTTGTCAGCCTAGCCTTTTTATTCTCAGTCCCGTGACGACACCAGATTGCGACTAGCGGCATTCGTTTCAGAAAGATACGAGAGTGGATCTTTTCTCCCCATCAACGCTCCTTGATCGTCCTTTATTTCCTTGAGCGCGACGCTCCCGATTCTTCAATGCGGTTTCAAGGCCATGATCATTATAATTTTGTTCTTCGCATACACCACTCAAGTTCCTGCTTCATAGTCACCCCAACCACCCCTTTTTTCATCCCAAGAACCCAGTCGATCTACATATCAAGCCACCCTACATCATGACCGCAAGCACCACTGAACCATCTTCCTCGTCACCACTCACATCGCTGTATTCAGCAAATGGTCATCTCACTCTCCATATTAAACGAGATAATGGTCCAACAATCTGCCACTATATGGTCTCCAAAACGATCATGTGTATCGTCAGTCCAGTTTGGCGAGCCATGCTCACAGGAAGATTTAAGGAAGCCAGTCTCGGAAATCGCGAGATTCAGTTCATCGACGACGACCCCGAAGCATTGCTTTGTGTTCTTTGCATTGCACACCACAGGACTCACGATGTGCCTAAGGTTTGGAACTACGCCAGCTTGTCAACATTGCTACGATATGCGACAAATACGACACCGTTGCGATGTGCCGACCGTATATCAATAGTTCAACCTCTCTACCTGCAAACTGGCAACGAGACTTGGTTGTGGTGCGCCTGGGTGTTTGGTTACCATGAGACATTCAGCGCACTGGTCAACAAACTTCGATTGGAAATCTGGATAGACGGCAGGGGATCCTGTCTCGCGCCACCAAGCTTGAAGTCCCTATCAGCCATAATACTGAAAGCTAATATGCCGCCGGATATCACGGGTAAGACCCTCCCCTACTTGTGTGGCGCGCCTCGCGCTTCTGTGTTCTTGTTTCCCGCCTGCCAATATTCTATTCGCTTCTATCTTACATTCGCTCATGCTCTACTTTAGAGAGCTTGCTCAAAGTTAGCGAGAAGGCGATTGAGGCGATGCTTCACATATTTTGACCAGAGAAGCTAAAGACTGAGCTGCAAATCTTATCCGGAAAGCCTTTCAAATCAGAATGCTGTCTGCTGTCGTGCACTGAAACTGGGGCTACTCATTTCCGCATTCCAGCCTTTAGGAAACTGCTGTTTTCGTCCCCGCGCTAGTATGGTTCATCGAAGTGTATCGAAAGTCTACGAGATCCTTACTTCTATCAAACTCCACGAGTGGAAAGATCAGGACGTGTATACCCATCGGTCTCACAAGCATTGCGATTTTACTTCTGAAATGAAGCGTCGGCTGGAAGATGCATATAGGGCTATTGATTCCCCAGTCCTGGACTCGCACAATCTCCATATGAAGAAACAGTGGGCTAAAGGCAATACTGAAGCCTAGGCCTCAAGTTCTTCCTCAGTCGTCCTGGTATCCTGCAACCAAACGCCACAACAGACCCGGAAAGAAAGAGCTTGGCCAGCTGCAACAACGAGCTTGTGAGTCTGACTTGTTTGGAATTGGGGAAGCGTCTTTCCCCACTTACGCTGCTTTGGGAATACTTTACACACAGAGACCAATAACAAGGGCTGGAGGTCAGGCGCGTGTGTTGATGGTGTAGAAGCCAAGGGTGAGACGGATGAGAGCTGAAAGCGGAGGGCAAATGAGAGCAGTGAAAAATGAGAATGAGACAGACAGATGGGCACCGCTGTCATGTGGAGTTTCGAGTAAGGATGTCTTGTTACACTATATGACTATTGTTCCGATAATTGGAGAGCAGGGCCGTCAGAAATGACGTGGCTATTTCGCATCTGAGCTATTGGGTAGGAACAAGTTGAATATGGCAGTTCTACAAGAGCAGCGGTTTGGTGCTTAATCCTGTGATTAATGATTTTTCCTTGCTGGCAGCAGCACCATGAAGCTGCGTGTCAACACGCTTCGTCAGCTGCATTGTGTTGACAAATTCTCAAGTGTCTTCCATTCCTCCGTAAGTTCCCCTGGTCATATAAACTTAGAATTAGCCAGCTAACACCAAGTGTAGTTTCTTGACCATAAAGGATTGAGGCGTTCAATCAAAAGTTCGCTTCCCCTACTGCAATTTTCCCGTCCACCAACAATATTCCTCACGTCTTCTCAAAGCCTCTGGAGCCTGCTATCTAACTACTCATCGCCATGTCTCGCGAACTCGCGGACTCGTCCACGATCCCTCCGCTTACCGAGCTATGTCCCAATGGCGACCTTACACTCAATGTTGGAAAAGACGACGGATTGATCTTAGCTCGCTATCGCGTACTCAAGGCCACGATGTGTCTGGCTAGTCCTGTTTGGCGTGCTATGTTCAACAGTACATTCATCGAAGCGGGCAAGAACGAGGTGCCCTTCGTCGACGATAACCCGGAGGCTTTGCTGCTTGTGCTACTTATCGCACATCTTCGCATGCACGAGGTGCCTCGTAGCCTAAGTCGGTATCAATTCGTGTGCGTGGCAACTATTTGTGACAAGTACGATACTGTCTCAATATGTCGCCCTTTTGTTCGGGGATGGGCGGAACCGTATCTTGACCTATTCGAGTCTGAATCACCAATTGCCGGCGATCAGCTTCTCCTGCCTGCCGGTAGCGATTTGTTCCTGTGGGTCGCGTTCGTTTTTGGCTACCGGAATGAATTCATCAGCCTCGCAAAGAAAGTTAGCTTGAAGCTCTATATGGAGAGCGACAAGTGCCCCGGCCGTGCTAAAGAGACGGCGGCTCTGAGCTTCCTCGAGCGCAATATGCCAGATATTTCTGGTAAGACTTCTCATCATGGCTGACAGTGGATTGAGATCTACTCTCGCGTCTCTTCGACTGGCCCACTTTTTTGGCTCTGCTAACGATTGCTATTAGACAGTATTCTCAAAATTCGCCACTCAACTATCGAGAAACTCCTCGCAATCTTCTTCAGCTATGTCGATCGTGTCACTCAAGGCCACAGCTGCCAAGCGTATCCATCACGGCTTAGTGCAACGTTGGTAGGGCCACCTGTTTCTTCAGTCAATCGAAACGCCATTTGCTGCCGGGCGTTAACACTAGGTCTACTTGTCTCTGGGTTTGAAAGATTGGGTCATTGCTTGTCCAAACCGCCAGCAAGCAAGATCCACTGTAGCATCAGAACCTTGCATCAAACTCTGACGGATATAAAGCTACAACAGTGGATTGAACTGAAGCAATTGACGGGTTTTGATTTCACGCTGGGTGCATTCCACGATAGGTGTGACTTCACTGCTGAAATGAAGGTTAAGCTTGACGAAGTTTACAATACCGTTCCTTCTGTGGTGACGGATGAACATATGCTTCACATGAAGAGGCAATGGGCTAAGGGACATACTGAGGCATAGGGATCAACCATTTGTCGACCCATCGTCCCGATTGTTGGTGAGTGACTAGTCTACGCCGAGTGTCAATGAGAGTAAAGCGAAAAATGGTGGATAAAGAGGAATGTTGAAGTATACGGCTCGAAATGAGTCGAAGAAGGGCTTTCGAGCAGTGGCTAACATTTTCTCTTCAAGCAGTGTTATTTTTGTCCATCTTGGCCTGACAAACATCAGTTTTACATTATGATTTGGTCTCTCTTCAACTCCACGTGCGAATCACGTGCACTGACCATTTGAGCCCAATCTCAAGTCTGCAATCAACAACAATTTCACCTTCACCTTCATCACACTTCAGCGCCACCAGGAAACAGCTTTCGCCATGTCTTCCAAAAAGAAAAGCGAGCCTCTACTTCCGCCATCGTGGCTGCCACCACCATTGCCAGACCTCTCCCATCGATCTATGTTTCAATAACGACCTCACTTTGATCGTGGGTGAACACAGATTCCGCGTCTGTAGAAATACTTTATTTATGGCATCACCTGTATGGAGAGCTATGCTTAATGGGCCGTTCAAAGAGGCATCACAGATCGAGGTGCCACTCGGCGATGACGATGATCCACGGGCCTTGCTTACCGTTCTCCGGGTGGCACATTTCAGAGTGCACGAGATATCTGAAAAAATGGATCTAGCTCAGCTAATCAACATCGCCACCATTTGCGATAAATACGATACCGTAGCTATTTGTCGGCTGGTTTTCAGTGAGCGTATTGCATCATGGCTCACAGACGAGACATATCTCGAAGTCAGTCGTTGGAGCAACACAAAGAATACGACAGGGAAGAGATACCTTGGGACAGGAAACGAAGAGTACTTGTGGGTGGCATGGGTTTTTGGGTACCAGCGACAATTCACCGAGCTTGCAAATGCCCTTGGGAAGTCTGTTAGAGCAGATGAAAGTGGCGCACTTGTCAAGTTAACTTTGTGGCCTTTCCAAGTCCGCAAATTCGAAGAGATGACCATGCCCCAAGATATCGTCGGTAAGCTTGCACATCGATCTCACCGGGCGCGTTTGCTAACCCAGTGTAGAAAGCCTACTCAAAGTCCGCAAAGCTGCCATTTCTTCCATGCTGGATGTTCTCTACAAGTATTTCAACGATGTCATAGATGGAAAGATGTGCAAAGCGTATCCGCAAGCGACATAGACAGGAATGTTCGGACAGAACACGCCGCTGGATCACAACGCACTCTGCTGCAATTCACTGGCGCTCGGTCTCCTCCTCCAAGGTTTCAAGGACCTAGGGAAACTTATGTCACTTCCTACTGTGGAGGAGATTCATTGTAGCGCTGCCGCTGTCTTCACGACTTTGACCAACATTAAATTTCACGGATGGAGAGGGTCTGCTGGTGCGAAGGAAAAAGATCATGCGGGCTGTTCTTTCATTCTCGAGCTGAACGGGAAATTGCGAGACGTGTACCAGGCTGCTGGCTCTCTGGTGACGAGTTCCCACGTTCAGCACCTGCAGCAACAGTGGGCCAAGGGTCGAACGGTCCCATGAGCTAGTCGATCAATGGGCGAGGTTGTCAGATCAATTTTCAGTTCTGCGTCTTCAAATTCTCGAAATCGTTGCGGACTATTGTCTGATACTTGTGGCTAGCTGGAATCGTCTAACAAGTTGCGGCCATGATATCAGTTACAGGATTGTGTACTGGTAGATGACTCGGTTATACAGATGGAACACTTGCCAATTACTGAGCTCATCAACAAAGTTCAAGAGATTGGGACACTGAAGGAGGTATTAAGTACTGAATTTCCCATCGAGGAGTCTTTTCTTCCTCGACACTCGAGCGTCGATAACTTAAGCCCATGAGAAATGTTCAGAATGCAAATAGACACCGCCCCTCTTCGCTCCCTTGACAATCTGCAAATTCTCTGCCGCAACAGCATTGCGGACATCATTCTGCATCGTCTCCGGTCCACAAACAAAAACACCCATCGACCTCCCCTCCTGTGCCAACCTCGTACCTTCACCGTGAATAATCTGTGCCAGCTGAGGTCGATTCTCAAACTCCTTGCCAGGCACATTCGTCATATCCTGGCTCGCATCTTGCTTCGTCGGGATAGCGATATTATCAGCCGAGGACATGGAGCCATCCGAACTCGTCGTCTCACCAAGGTCTTCTTTCTTGGAAGATGAAAGATCGACTTGGTGCATCGCTTCTCCTGTCAAGAAAACTTGAATGTTAATATCCTTCGTCGAAGTCGAAGTCGGGTATTGGGCCAACAACTCGCTCACAGTACGCAGGAACCAGATCCGACTACTGATATCCCTAGTCGCAAGGATAACGCGTAAAGACATTGGACCATCATTGACGCTCTTAGGAATAGCGAGGGTCGTCCTGTTCTCGGTAGAGATATCCAAAGCCTTCTCTTCATCAACGGTGATAACGTTGATAGCCTGGTCGCGGACGAACCGCTCAACAAATGGTAGAACCCACCCAGCACCCGACCCCCCAGCAATAACGAGACTATGATCCCCATCACAGTACTTCTGCATATTGACACCCCCATACGGCCCATCAACCATAACCCCAACACCCACCCCGGGATTCTTCAAAGCAAACTCATAAAGCGTCTTCGTGAAACCGCCTTGATGACGGATATAAAACACCAACTCGTTTTTCTCCCCGGGCCGGGGAGAGGGAAGAGAGCAAATGGTGAATGGATGCGCGCTTATGGCTTTTATGAAGCCGAAAGTGGTGAAGCGCAGGAAACAGTGTTGGCCAGGTGTCCAGGTGAAGGTTGCCGGGATGGTGATGCGGGTGAAGCCGTTTTCTTCAATGGTAAGGTGGGCGGTTTGGCGGGTGCCGTGTTCGAAGAGGGTGCGGAGCCAGGGATAGACGTAGCAGGGGACGTAGACGGCTGCTGTGGCGATGAAGTAGTCCCTATCAAACTTAGTATTGTTGATGGGTGAAGAGGGGGAAAGTAGAAGTTACCATGATGTCAATGTGTAATCGCAATGCCAGAAAAGGACGATCATGAAGACAATGACGGCGGCAAAATGCATGAATTTGAAGAATTCATAGTTGAGTTTTCTGTGCTTGGTTAGCTAGAGAATTTTAACGGCCTTTTATGTAGGACTTACCTGATGGTACTGTGGGAAGCAAATGTGAGCCAGGCTTGAGAGATTATAGCCACGATACCGGTCCAGTAAAAAAGGAGACTCGATGAGAAGTGAGCTTCCATGGTATGCCAGTGGATGTGGTACACAATAAATGGGAACGTGTGTAGGAGTGCCAAAATAAAGAAGGCATAGGCGATCCATCTGTGGAAGACTTGGAGTCTCTCGTGAGAGACACCGGTAACCAATGTGATCCAGTTGGTCTTGCTCGCTGTTGCACTGGAGAAAGTTAGTATTTCATTAATTCTGTGTCCTCGTCAATTCAGACTCACAATACGAATGGCATACATGCCAATGAAAGCCACCCCGATCTGGTAGCAAGCGCAGGTGAATCACCGTAGAAGGATTCCGCCCAATAATATGGCTGTGGTATCAAATCCATGCCTGCCATACCGTTAGTCCAATCCTCACAATCTAATCCATTGAAAGATCTCAAGAAAAGCTTACAGAAGAAGAAAGCAGTCCCAGCAAGTCCCAACAGAAGGACTCCCACCGGCGCAGAATTCCACCGCAATTCTCTGACATGAAACCCAAGATAAGACAGATATCGAATCGACGCAATCAACTTCTGCCACACAGCAGGTCCTCTAAACCTGCGATATCCAAGAACTATTGACGAGATGAAGTGACCGATGATGAAGATACCAATCGCGGACATGAAAAACGCAATTGTTGGAAGCGCAAAAACCCAATCGGCAATATACCTAGTAGAAATCGTCAGTCGATGGATCAAAAGTACAGGTCGATGGGGTGATATACCAGTAGTGCCACCGCTGCTTATACCAAACACATTGGTCAGGGGTAAGGCCATCACAGTCAAATTGACGAGTCCCATGTAATGCAAGTGGGTAAGTCAACCAGGCAACATTTCCCATGTCCATCTCAACTGATGTGTTGGAAACCTGTTTGGTTCCTTCCTGGCTTGTGGTAGGATTATTGAAGAGAAATAAGACTTTGCCAAACGTCGTCTACTTCCTTGGTGGCAGAAGGATGCATATGATAAGATTTTCCCAAGGCTGGGCTCTCAATGCTTGTCAAAACATAGCACGGTGCGTATGCAACTCAGCTCAAGCGTCCTGTAACTCCATCGCTGCTGTCCTCGCCGCAAGTGGGATTGGATCCTGTTCGCGAACCTGGAGAAGACGCCATTGGCCAGATTTTCAAAAAGAATAAATCTAGATTGGTCAGGGACGAAGAGCGACGTCCTATAAAAGCTAGTAGCAAAAAATTCAGGGTGTCGCTATTGTGAATTGGCTCATAGCGAATAAGCCACTATGAAAGGTGCGCAGAATTGAGCAAGTTAGACGGCACGAGAATCGCAAGCGTAGAGAATGTACGCGTTCGTAGATCCTGCAACATATTAGAACTCGGTAAATCCGGCATATGGGGATTTGTAGAAAATAACAGACGAATTGCAGAGCTTGAGTTATGCGTTCAAAGTAAAATATCGCTCGAACCTGCTCTGGTGGAGGATCCGAGGAGTGTCAAGGCTGACATCTTCGGCCCGATCCCTTTAAAGCTAATGCAGTCGTTCGTGTATTCCCCTGCAACTGGATCCGCGTACTGTTTTTAAGGAGTTACAAGGCTGGGAGATCTGCCACTCTTTAATTGGGAACACATATTGCTGTCACACTCTTCAGACCTGTCACTAATCAATACATTCAATTGTCGAATCGCACAAACCACAACTTATCCAATATGGACATGTCTGGCATGACAATGTCTAGCTCCGCGTCAGCGACAGCCACCATGGCAATGGCATCAGGAATGTCCATGGCGACCTCAACAGCAACTTCCTCATCAGGCATGTCGACGATGAGGAAGAGCCAGTCCAATTGTTGTTAAGAGGGAGCTGGGCCGCAGAGTAATATGTAGTAAATCGATGATGTTAGCGGGCATTACGCCTCTTATAATATGGTGGGTTTTGATTGATGATTGAGGTCACATCGAGTTCGTTGATTCAGTGTCGTCAAGAATACACTCGGATCAAATCAGGACATTAAATTGATGCAGAACTCGATATTTTCCTGGCAAATTGACATGTGTTACCAGCGGGACTGAGCCCAAGAACCCATCGGATGGTTCATATCGAACCAAGACTCTTTTGGCGATGGTGGAACAGTTCTAGCTGCTTCTGCTCTTTTTTCCGCTTTCTCTCGCTTTTTCTCCTCCCAGTCACTCAATATCCCATTGAAAGTCATCATCTCTGGCGCGCCAGCGGAGTCCGCGAGGACGTTCTGGAAGACGAAGGCTCGAGAGACGCTCAATCTGCGGTATTGTTGGCCAAAGAATTTGATCCTCATGTCGTATTGGCCATTCGTGCTCTTGACCATGATGTCGTTACGTTTTTCCAACTTCGGATGGCGGAAAGGACCGAATTCGCAATGGCTATCATACCCTAAGTCTACTTGGGCATAAAGTGGTTGTCAGTCGTGCTGTTGGCAGTTTTGTCTGCATCGTCCGAACAATCCATGGACTCTGTGGAGAAGAACACTGACTTAGTCCGATACCTATCATTGGAGCATTGAGTGAGGAATCTTCTCACATGGTCAAAGGAGAATAGGTCGAAATCTTTGCCTGCAAGTTTACTCGTCTTCTTCGCACGAATTTTTTCAATTTGCCGAGATCTCCTCTCCTCTCTTTCTCTCTTTTCGTCCAACCAATGCTCGTACTTCCTGTCTTCTCTTCGTTCCTTCAATTCGTAATAGTAATCTGCAATTGAGCCCTCCACAGACTTGTCCGATTCTTCCTCTTCTTCATCTTCGGCGTCATCGAAGCCACAGTGGCAAATGCGGTGAAGACACTCGCAATCCGGATGTCTCTTGTCCTCCCACTCAGATATGTCGTCGTCAAAATCCGAAGGGACAGGCTCCTAAGGGCCGGCGACGTATTCTTGGGAGAGAAAGCGATAGAACCAGGATGAGAACTCCTGTGTAGCTAATGCTCGAGGCATGGTGGTGCTTTCGCGCGTCAATGCTATGATTCCGCAGGATTCAGCAGGATTGCAGTCCCAGACGCGTCAACGCGTCCGTGTCATCCAAATTGAGCATAGCCTAACTTAAAATGGGTATAATACACATGAAACCTCTCCCTCCTTCCTCCATATCGAAGTTCGAACAACAGAATATACACTTTTTGAACAGTAGCGAGCGGGACGAGTATAGTATCACAGCCATAACATCTCGAAATAAGCACCCAGGAGCTTGCAGCGATATGTAAACCACGGTCATTTCTATATCTGCAGTGGTACACTCCCTACTGACTAGAGTAGGACCATTCCAACCATGTCGCCATGGAAATCCAAGATCTGCAAGAGGAAGGCTGACTCCTCCGTCGCCGACAATGAGCCTGTACAGCCTGCGACCAAGGATGTCTACTGCAATGGGGACCTCATGCTTGTTGTAGGAGAAGACTTTGGTCCAGCACAGATTTCGTGTCTCGGGGGATACAATGTGTATGGCTAGCCCGGTCTAGCGTGCTATGCTTTCTCGAGATGCTCACTTTTCCGAGGCTGCTTAAAAGGAGATCACATTTGCCGATGACCATCCAGAGGCCTTGCTTTTGATACTCCAAATCGCCCATCTTCAATTTACGGTAGCCCTTCGAAAGATGGATCTCGAGCATCTGGTCGAGGTCGCCATTTTGTGCGACAAGTACGATACTGTGGCGATAATGCGGCCATTCATTCCAACCTGGGTTGAACCATTTCTCTGCGACCATACTCGGGGCAACAAGTGTAACAAATGTCCAACAGAAACAACGCAACTCGGTGTCCCGGGCGATGAAGAATTCTTAACAGTCGCTTGGAACTTTGGCTATTCCGATGCGTTCATCCTCCTCGCAGATGACTTACTTGGATCTATTCGAACGAATGAATTGGGCCAGTGTGTGACCCGAGGAGGCAAGATTCTAGACAAAAATATGCCCCCGGACATAATTGGTGAGCTAGACCTCAGGTTTCATTTCGGAAGTGCGTCACTGAGTCTGGACAGAGAACCTTTTAGCCATACGGGAAGCCGCAGTGCTGAGATGTTTGCAAACATTCTTCAAATTCTTTAACAAAGTATATGACAAGGACAATTGCAAGGCCCCGAACGGAAAATGCCAGTGTGTATTCACGATTTCATAGAAGTGGTTGTCATGCGTTGCATCTAGGTCAACTCGTTCGGATATGCAAGGCGGTTGGCCAGGCCGTTTCTCGAAGGACCACAGAAGAGATTGTGGCAGCGAACGCGGAAGTCTACGCGAGCATCGACGATACGAGCGACGCACTAAGTCGCATAAACGAAATGACCTTTGTTGAGCACCATCGCCGCATACCCATAACGGTACCAATGTCTCATGCTGCGTGTGATTTTTCACGCGGAATGGAGGTAGAAATGGTGCACATTTTCGACGATATCTACGACATGGATCCGGTTCTAGAATCCCATCGATTGCATATGAAGACGCAGTGGAAGAAGGGACATCTGGAACCAGAAGACAGTGACACTACATAAAACATATTTTGTAGAACGAAGGCACGATCGGTTCATCAATTCAGGTCCGCGAAGCGCGAGCTACCTTAATATCATATAGCACTCTCAAATTATGATCAATATCCCCAGCACGATCATCCTTCCAAATCTCCAGAAGTCTATCGATATCGAATTCAGTTTGAGGGCACTGTGAAGAGTTGAGATCAGCCGGGCAGGTTTTCTAAATCCCCGACCAAAAAGAAGGTTGCAGTTGGAAACGTTGAAATTGTAAGACAGATTTACATCCATCCACCCATCCCAACCAACCTGTTTTCGCACCCATTACGTCTTCCCCTTCCACTTCCTCAACCCTCCCTCCTCCACATCCTCCGCAACGAATGCCAGTTTCCACCTCCCCCCTTCTAATTCGCTATACCACAGGTGAAGCCGGCGCGGATCTGGACTGGAATCTTCTTAGGTGCCTCAAGCTGTGGATGGTATACTTTTTGGAAAAATGGAGGGGGTTTCTGTCGATCCGCCGAGATGACGAAGCACGTGGATCGATCAGCTATCCAACTGCCTTGACCTACTCCACAGTTTCTTATAACCCAATTGAGGAAGGATGGCTGATACGTCGGGTCGATTTTGCTCGAAGAGACTGCAATGCAGTTCCAGTCCGCAAAGGATGGGAGGGCGAATAGTATGAGAGCGGTAAGGGCTGATGTCAGGAGCTTCACTATGACCAACTTTGTTAGCTGCGAGATGGAGATTGTAGGATGGGAGCTTTACTTGTTTGTTCTTGGGGTTTAGAGGTACTTCTTGCTGGAGTTAAAATGTAGAGATCGGTATTGATTCAAGTTGAGCGCTTGAAGTGAAGGGCTTGAAGTTGAGGGTTTGGGGTCGAGGACTTGGAGCTAGAATAAGTTACAGTAAGCTGTACTTTATATCCGGCTAAAGTCTCCAGCAGCACATGCACCATCATCATGTAGTGTAGTAGTGTATACAATAATAAACCCCGGCGGGCGTAAATTACGCTTATATGGTGTGTCCAAGTTGTTCCTAGCTATTTTAAGATTAGTGTTGCCAAAGGAGAAACAATTCCGAAGATGTCCACCCCCGACATTGTCAGCATTGACGACGTGTTTGATCAGCAAGATTGTTGTACTTAGTCATCGTATTTAACTCTCAAAAAAACAAGTCAAAGCAGCATTCTCGGCTATACTCTCTGTTATATACTATGGTCCCTACGGAATTAAAGGTTAGCTGCACATCATCTGCAGGGGGGTCTCCGGGGTTATAAATGAAGCTCAAATTGTATGATACCATCGATTTTTTGGTGTTTGAAACCCGCATTCAGCCATTCTTACCATTAGTCATTCTTTTCATCCTCCCTGAAGATGGCTACACCAAAGAAGAAACGCCGTCAGGAGCTTTCACGCAATACCAGGCTCAAGATTCTTACTCTACGTGACGCTGGCTTCACGTTTGCAGCAATCAGAGATTACTTTCTTTCACTCAAACCTCCTCTTCAAGTTGACATCTCTCTACGTCAAATTCAGAAAGCTATCGCTCTTGGCCACCCTACACCGCAGAAAAAGGGCCATGTGGGATCCAAACCCCTCCTCTCCGAAGAACAGGTTGATGAGCTTGAAGCCTTTGTCACCGCCTGTAAAAAGAACCGCCTCATGTCCTCCTATCTAGAACTCTCAACCCACTTCAGTCATTTCAAAGTCTCTGATAGAGTAATTGGAGCAGCCCTTGAAAAGAGAGGCTACTATTGAAGAATTGCACGAGTTAAACCACCACTCAGCGAAAAAAACCGTCAAGAGAGACTTGCCTTCGCTCACGAGCACTTGAATTGGTCCCTGTACGATTGGACACGTATTCTGTGGACTGATGAGACTTGGGTTACAGGAGGGAGACACCGGAGGCAATATGTGACACGAAAAAAGGGTGAATCTCTTCACCCTGACTGTATCCTTGAGAAGTTTGTACGGAAGAAAGGATGGATGTTCTGGGGCTCCTTTTCAGGCATTGAAAGAGGACCTTTCCTCTTTTGGGAGAAGAGCTGGGGTTCTATCAGTGGTCCTACTGATACAGAACATCTGGTCCCTCTGATTTCAGACTACGTACGAGAAAAGGGACTCCTCTTAATGCAGGATGGGGCTCCAGGTCACGGTGCAAAGATAACAAAAGAGGAGTTCTTACGGAGAGGGATCTACCTCATTTATTGGCCGGCTTTCTCTCCAGATCTGAATCCAATTGAGACCATCTGATTGATTGATTGATTGATTGATTGATTTTATCCTACTCGGTTGCAGCCGCTTAATCACGCAGCTATGTCCGGTTAGGAGGACTTCATCAGACAGCCGACACGTGATAGATTGTATAATCCACCGCGCCCCACTTCGCCCCGTTCACTGAAACAAGACCAGCTGTCCCCTCGGTCCTCCCTCTTTTCCCTTAACCAGTATCTCCAAATGCCCGCTGGCTCTTGTAGATACTGGTCACTCTGCTAGTATATCTGTGCTATGTAGACTCAAGAGGCAATGCCTCGTGTTTCGCTATCCTTCTACCTACAGTCCCCTTCTAGTGCTCAGCTTTGTCTATCTGTTTCGCCTTATCCCTCAAGGCCAATGGGTTCCCTAAGTATGATTCTGCTTGTGAAAGTTGCCTTGCACCAGATTCCCATGCGGCAGTGTATTTGGTTGTGTGATGCTGGAGACAATAGTAACCATCGTAGTCGTGATTTCGCTGCTTGGGTGTGATACTCCGGGTATGCCCGTAGACGAGGCTGTCTGGTAGCTGCCGTATTGTATGGCGCCGATCGTGCTATAGACCTGCCGTCTTATAGTCGGAGCCTACCTGCTGCTAGTCGCTCTCCCTGCTTGCTATATCGCGCTCCTACTCTTGCCAATGCCATAACTGGGACGCAACAGTCTGGGGAGAGGCTCAAGGCTACGTCTGCTGGCTTGTAGGGAGGGGATTTGCCGCCAATAAGGTCCTTCTATACGTCTTTACTGCTTACTGTGTTGCACACCTACTCTTGCCAATGCCATAACTGGGACGCAACAGTTTGGGGAGAGGCTCAAGGCTCTGGACATCAGCTTGCAGCAGGACGGTTTGCGGAGACGATAGTAGATGAGGTTCTCTAGCAGCTGCCGTATCGTGTCGCACCGATTGTGTTGTAGACCTGTCGTCTTATAGTCGGAGCCTATCTGCTGCTAGTCGCTCTCCCTGCTTGCTATATCGCGCACCTACTCTTGCCACTGCCATAACTGGGAATTGAGACCATCTGGAACTGGATGAAGGACTACATTGAAGACAATTACCCAGATAAAGAATATGGCTACCCTGAGCTACGTAGGATTGTGCAGGAGGCCTGGGACGTGGTGGTTACAGAGGAGGCTCTTTTTGGATTAATTGCAAGTATGCATCATAGGTGCCTTGACGTGATTGCTGCAAATGGCTGGCATACGAAATGGTAGCTTATTCAGATGTATATTACACCAAATACAATTGGAACCTACGAGAAAAATGAAGCCTTGAGGGCTCCTGCAGATGATGTGCAGCTAACCTTTAATTCCGTAGAGACCATAGTACACTGCTCTTGGCGTTGCACATGCCTGGAAATGTCCTCTATATAATTATCTAGAATAGGCGTATGTAGATCAGCACTAATTCTACTATATCCAGATTATCCTAGTAGGCCATCAAACCGCCTGCCTAATATATATCCCTTTTCTCACTTTCAGACCTTGTGCGGCGTGTGCTTTAAGATCGATGAATGTGGATTTGGACAGCCAGAAGAATTTAGATCGCTAATAGGATATTAGGGATTCCCTTAACAAAAATATATAGAAATCTAAGGGCTGCTCTTTAGAAAAATACCCATGTCTTACTTGTATAGGTATAGTTGTCGATCGACCCACGGCGGCCGGGGGCACGAAAACCTACGGGGCAAAAAGGGATTCACCGCCGAGGCTCGCTGGATAGCAACGAGACCTATCGCTCTCGTTATCCTTGCCCTCCCGTTACACGAGAAGGCGATAGTAGAGGTAGTATACGGCGATAGGGAGAAGCCCGAGATACTGTCACGGGGCGGGTTCGGGTATCAGGAGGAAGGAGCAGCAGCAGGAACAGGTATCATTCAACAGGCTACATACGAACTGGTAGGCAAACCAACAGGCAGGTTTGACGACAGGACGTAGCTCAAAGAGCTACGAATTGGTTGAAGCCGCGCAGGCTTGAAACCTTTCCTCGGCAGATGGATGGTTTTTCGTGCTCGGATGTCGCCTCTGCACCTCACCCCTATCTGGACGCACGGCACGGCTCAGTGAGCCGAAGAACAAGTCTGACAGGATATATAACTAGGGATTCTCGCTGTTTTCATTGTTCCATAGCTCAAACTCCCGGTTTGACTGTCATCATTGTGGTATCGCATCATTTGCACCCACCCACCTTCCCATACTATGTATCTAGTCATTTGCTCAACCCGTCCTACACGGGTTGGGCTTCTTTTCGTGCATTGCCTGGCAGAATGGCACAGCTCATTTGGCCTAGCTCCTAGGCCAAGCTTGAAGGAAGGTGACGAGGCCGGCAGCAAGGCTGAGGATACAACTGAGGGAGATTGAGTGAAATGAGTAGAAAAAAGAGAGTGTGTGTATGTGATTGGGCTAGCGGCCAGGGTGGGTAAACGGCATTCGTACAATGTACGAAATCGAAGACTGCGCCAATCGACTCAGATTGGCGGAGGTTGTGAAGCCGGCGGTGTAGGCAGGCCAGTAATGATGGGCAACTTGCCATTGACTGCCTGGTAGGCGAGGTGAACCATTCGCGCCGGGTCATGCCTAATGTACAAACGTGCAGAATCTGAGCGCCATCTGCCCATGATTTGAATGTCCTCGTACGAGATTCCACGCCTGGCCGCTGCCGAGGCAGCGCCTTTGCGAAAACTGTGTCCTGAATAACCTGTTGTAGGCAACCCGGCGAGGTCCATTCGTGCGGTGAGAGCGCTGTTGACTTTAAGTTTGGTGCAGGCGCCTCGCACGTTAAAGAGAGGTGAGTTGGCAGGCTTAGGATCGATAGTAAAGAGGCAGCGGAGGGCTCGGATTGGGCAGGTAGCTGGTGAATGAGGTGAGGCTGCAAGGTAGACCGTAACACCTTCGTGATTAGCGTCGCTTTTGGAGCGTTTCAAATGGAGGGTTGCGTAAGAATCGTTGGGCGCAATGGTGACATCGCTGCGCAGGACTCGAGTCGATCTGAAAAGTAAGGCATTCTTAGTTTCCTTGTGTTCATAGCAGAGTTCCCCCATGCGGAACATGCCTGCAAAGGCTACTGTATGGGCAGCAGTAATGTTGACTTCATCCTTGTCCATGCTGTCCGTAAAAGGTGCTGAGATCTGGTACAAAAGTTCAGGCGTAACGTCTTCTCGTTGGCGTTTGGTTCCATTAAACAGCCTCTTGAGGCCTTTGATAAGGCCCCGGAGGTGTTCGCTGCCGAAGTGGGAGGTTGAGAGGGATCTGTCGACGTGATATGCGCGGATGGCAGAGAGGTTAGAGTCGATTGTAGACGGCTTAACTTGTGTAATACCGTCAGTTCCAAAGCCTCTTCGCTCAATGTATCGCCCAATTGTGGTCTCAGTAGACGGCCAAGGCGGATGTCCATCGATTGCGCAAGAGACTTCGTACGAGGTGACGGCGGTGCGGTAACCAGGCTGGGTGTCTGCAGAGAGGCGACACCAAAGCATCCTGATATAGTTGGAGGTGTGACCCGGTCGGTCTTCGTTGATCTGGCGAATATACCAGATAGGAGGTTCGAAAGCGAGAGGTTCTGCCAGCCAGTTAAGTCAGCAATGGTGTCAATGTCAAGGCGAGAGAGAGCGTCAGCGAGGCGGTTATTCTGCGAAGAAATCCAGTGAGGTGTGAGTTTGACATCATGCTGGGCGGCTAGAAGCAGAAGTTGACGTAGAGGATCCATTGCCAAACCTCGAACTGAGTGGTTTTTGATTGCATAGAATGCCGTGGTGCTGTCTGTCATAATATGAACTTCTTTGTGCGACCATAAGGAAGCCCAGCATTGGAAGGACCTTAAGATCGCGTCTATCTCGTGATAGTTGATGTGAAAAGCAGGATGGGTGTGAGGGCAGGCGTAGGCATGTTGGGCAAGAGGCCACTTGTCATCTTCAGAGATGAAGTATGCGCCGGAGGCGAAAGATGAGGCATCTGAAAAGAGAGTGACTGCAGCGCGCTCATTATCTTCGAAGAAATAGATTCCATTGAACTTGGTAAGAAGATCACGCCACCAAATGAGGTCTTGACGCGCCCCAGGCGAGAGAGATTGGCGTAGCGCCTTCGATCGATTGAATGAAGCAGTGAAATCCCAGATTCTGCGTAGAAAGGCGCGGCCAAGGTGGACTACTGAAGAGCAGAATGAGTAGAATCCGGCAGCAGATTCCATGTCGTATTTAGTGACTGAATTGGCTTTGAGCAGGGCCTCAGCAATAGCGATACCTTTGGTGATCTTTTTCGCTGGTAGGCGCGCTTCCATCTTGACCGTGTCAATCTCGAGGCCTAGGGTGACAACTGTGGTACCTTGTTCATCCTTCGAGTCATTCCTATGAATGCCTAGTTCGTCAGTGATGAGCTTGTAGTCATCGGAGACCGATCGAATAAGGTGGGCAGGCTGGGCAGAAGGTGGAAAGATCATAACGAAGTCATCTAAGTAATGCTTAACGCGCCATGAGAATTGGTGTTGTAGAATCCAATGAAAACCCTCAGCAAAGAGGTTGAATAGGAAGGGCGCCGTGCGGAGGCCAAATGGTAGGCAGTTTTCGGTGTAGAATAGGCCCCATTTCATGCCTAAGAGCCACCTTTGGTTGTAGGCAACTGGGATGTTCCTGAAGGCACTCTCAATGTCGCGTTTGATGAGAATGGAGCTTCTGCCCGTGAGGCGAATAGATGACAGAATGCTGTCGAATCTAGTGTAATGAATGGCTGCCCGTGAGGCTGGAATGTGGTCGTTCACCGAATGGGTGCTAGGGTGAGAAAGATGATGAATTCTTCTCCAACCACCATCACCTTTTGGGACAAGGCCCAAGGGTGATGATATGAAGGGCGCGCTTCCATTATGAATAGAGATGCGGCCACGTATGAGGTCTTGCTGGACCTGGGTTTCAATGATATGAGGTGCCAGAGAAGCTGAGGCGAGATTTTTCGAATGTAGATGTTGGATAGGGCCATCATACCCAATCTGGACACCGTGTCTCAAAATGCCACCCAGAATATGAGGTAAGTTACCTGGATAACGCGCCAGGCGTGTTCTCCATGCTGAAGGCACGAAGGGGGAAGGTGAGTTGCGTAAGGAGGGTGTAGATGGGTCAAAGACCTTGAAGGAAAGTGTGGTGTTAGGCCTAGCCAGAGGCAACGTGCGAAAAGGATAAAAGGATATTGCATTTGGACGCAGCGAAAGCGATGAACTGGAATGTGAATAAGGTAGCTGAAGGCTAAGCGATTTCGGAGGTTTCAGCTGTCTGTTGGCAGGCTCAGATCGCAGCCGTGATGGCTACTTGTGTTCAAAGGCTGGATGTTTCTTATCGCAGCCTCCGCGCGAGCAGATATGGTCTCTCACACAAGTGTCCCAAGTGCAGCCCTTGTCTCTGGTGTTGTAATTCATGCAGACAACTCCCGCGATATTGTCGCTGCCGCCACGAGCGCTGGCGGCTCTGTTGGACAGGGAGCCTTTGACCATAGGAGCCTGAAGCATCTGTCGTTCCCAGTTGAGAGGGACCTGCCAGTTGGAATCGAGAGTGACGCCTCGGACAATAGCTTCCTGATGCCAACGAAGCGAGAGGCGGAGGACACCTCCCTGCCAGACGTATGTGTCGTAATAGCTCATAATTTGGGCATGAAAGTCCATCATTGACACGATCAGGCGAGGGAACTTGGCTACATGGTAGTGACTTAAAACCCGCGCGTAGTTCAGGAAAGTTTGAGACCATATAGCCGGATCATTGCCAAAGTACTTCTCATCGACGTGAGTACGCCTGACAGTCCATTGATCGCCTGAGACGCCTAGGCGATCTTCTGGAGTATCCAGAATCTGTAAATTGAGCCTTAAGAGAGGTAGGTTCCTTGGGTCGAAGGTACCCTTCCAGATTTTCACCAATTCCTTGCGTGGCAGATGAGGAAGAAGGTCCATTGCTGACTGAACTTCTGGAATAGAGACTAACTCACCAGCAGAGTCTTCAATCTCCATGATACCTCCAGGCCTGTTGACGACTGGAGGTGCTGGAGCGTTGGCAGCGGCCTCAGCTGTAGCAGTTCGAGCCCTAGCTTCTCTCAGGTGAAGTTGTACAAGTTTCCTACGTTCCTCCTCAGTGTACATGATGCCTCCTAGGTTGGATTCCGGGCGCTTGCCGGAAGGACCGTCGACCATTGTAGAGGTTTCCTTCGGAGGTAGAGGTAGGGGTAGGGTGGTAGCTTTCGAAGCCGCTGGTTTGAGAGTTACAGCTTTAGGAGTTGCTGCTTGAGGCGTTCCTAAGAGATGATAGGCTATCTCGTCTGATGGAGACGGAAGGAGAGTCTCAGGTACGTCTGATTCGTCTGATTCGTCCTGTAATTGGTTTGTAGGACTCGCAAGAGCTGCCTCAATCTCCTCAGAGGTAGCAGCAGAAGGGCGGCGAGCCCGAGGTGTCTGACTGCGTAATCTAGCCGTAGCGTCGATAACTGGAGACCTTTGGATCCTGCTGGATCTCTGAAAGGGATTGGACGGCGCAATTTTGGCGACGTAGCAAGCTACTTTTGGTGAATAAGATCTGGAGATAGACGGGCAAAATGAATTGACTTGATTGGTCAAGAGAGGCGGTAAGGGTATCGATAAGATAAATGAATTGCCAATTGGACAACAATGTTGGATATGCAAATGATGCGATACCACAATGATGACAGTCAAACCCGGAGTTTGAGCTGCGGTTCTGCCTTGATCACGGACCGTGGGGCCACCCCAACGGCGAGAGAGACTTGTCTGCGGTCGTACCGGATACGGAGAGAGGCGGAAGTAACGGAGTATATTAAGAAATTATAGGAGGGGCTTCTACTTCCTAATTGGAATGATTTTATAGAAAACTAGAGCTCAATCTACCTCCCGGCTATACCAGAGGGCGATTCAGTAGATACTAGAATTTACGCTGTAATCCGATGTCGGATTGATATCTTCCCGCGGAGTCGCCCTTGCCATAATTGTCCTCGCCACGGACTGTTGCATTAGGTAGCCTGTCGTACCTGCATACTATTTACTATACCCGTATTTGGTCTACTACTATGGTCTCAGCCATTTTAAATGTCAAGTAGCCCTAGCCTCATCAACCTTGCCTCACATCCGCTCGATAGCAAAAATATCCTTGGGAATCCTGGCGACAGTTACAATGCTTTGCAGTAGGCCCGGTAATTATACATCTAAAACCTCTGCCACAGTACATTGGAAAGGGCTTCCCGAGGCGAAGTACTCGCCCCTTCCCGAGATGAGATAATCTATATAATTATCCTAATTGCGTCTAGTGCCATCTTATCTAATCTGATTCGGAACGAGATCCGGTTTTAGGCGAGACAAATAGGGCCTATTGACCAATTAGAGAACTTATATACTATGTTATTAGGCGAGAATCTCATCTACGACAGCACGACTGATTGATTGACCACACATTCAAGGCGCTTGATTGACCACCTAATTGAGCGTATTCTGGCGCAGCCTGGCCGAATGCCCTGCACGTGTTGAAGTGTGATATTGGATGAAGTCCCCTCAAGTAACACTAAAAGCCCTCTAAAAGGTTTGGCCTGCGCTTTAGGAACGACGACAACAAACCCCAAACCGAACTTCATAACATCTAAAATTTCCCTCCGTTTAGATCCTGTTAAGATCCCGGATAGGCTCTATTTTAGGGGTATTTCGGAAACCAGATAAGACCGATTGTACGGAGGTTTCTCTGGAGGTAAGCCTAGTAAGGCTAAATCTAATACTCCCGAGTCCGCACGTACCTCTCTAGAATCAACCGAACAAGTAGTCCGGCAATGAATGCAAGAACCTAATAAGTGGCTGGTTCATCGGCTTAGATTATCGCTGCAGTCAGTTCACCAGATGGCGAAAAGTGTCAAATCGACTGATTGACGAACGCCCTGGCGACCCACAGATTCAAAGTCTCCCGCGTCGCAGTCTGCTGTGCCAGTCCCGTCTTTTGAGCCATAGTAGCGGGCCCCTTCATCGAATCCACCAGAAAAGAAATCGTGTTGGAAGACACTAACCCAGAAGCTCTACTCGTCGTTCTTTCCATCGCACACTTGGTATTGCTACAATATGCAACAAGTACGATATGATAGCCACTTGCCAACCCTTCATCAAGACCCGGATAGAGCCATACCCCGTCCGCAAATTTTCGAAGGCAACAAAGAACCATTCCTCGAATTTCCAGAGTTCTTGTGGATTGTCTTTTTGTTCGGGTGTGAGGAGGAATACACATTTATTGCGGATGTATTCAGTGGATATTGGAGATAAAGCCTGATGGAAGCTGTGAGTTTGATGAACCAATCGTGAAATATCAAATGCAACCCCAAGTCTTCGGTAAGTTCACGTCCGGAAGTAGTATAATCTGACTCCCAGCTGCCATAGAAGAGCATTCATTTATTTGCAATTCAGAACAAGAAATTGAAATCATCAGAAGCCCATCTCTCTCTGGAAGAGTCTTCAACAGGATGAATGAACTTGTCATTAGAGTATTAACAGGATGCTTTGACAACAATGAGCACAGCAAACTACTCTGCGTTCCCATATCAAAGATGCAAGCAGTTCAAATCGACTATGTGAACAACGACGACAAAAATACATAACGGACAATAAATTCCACTCATAAAGCACGCACTCTGCAAGCAGAAACTAGAAATCATACCAATGATCAAATCCCCATCTATCAATCCGAACTCAAAGCTCTTCCCTCCAATACTCAAAATCTCCAAGCCTTCAGAACTCATCAAAAAAAATCCACCATGAGAAGAAAGAGACCCGGAGATACCGCTGCGGCACCACCAGGAAAAGTCTGTTTTTTAATCTCCCAGAACTTTTCTTTGATATCGTGTCTAACATCGAACAACGCGGGAGGACTAAGAAAGACGATATCGAAACTGACGGTGCAATTAACGGGATGCAGGTCAAGGCATTGAAGGAATACGCCAACCAACACAACATATCACTAAAAGGGAAAGACAAAAAACCGGATATCAAGGCAGCGATTCGTGAGCATTTCTATCCTGATGAGCCTCCAGCAGATGAGGAAGAAGAGGATGATGATGACGACGATAATGAGGATGATAGGGCAGGGCCTGTGGAAGGAGACGGGGAAGAAGCGAGGTCTCCTGCCGCTCATGCAAAATGAGTAGGAGTGATATCATAAGGATAGCAGCAGAGAACGACTTCGACCTGACAAATTCCAAGCTGAATAGAACAGACATGGTTGCAGCGATTGAGGTCCACCTCGCTACACAAGCAGAAATGGAAGAAAGTCAAGTGGATGATCAAGCAATCGATGAGCCGAGTGGAGAGGGCGAGGACGATCCAGAGATAGAATCACCACGGGATAGCATGGGAGCTAGCGAAGGGGACGGCGTGGAAGATGGAAAAAGAACACCACCTGGGAGGAATTCCAATGCCCTCGCAGAAAGAAAAAAAGCTGTGCAGGCGCGAGAGCAACTGATCTTGCAAAGGGAAGAATACCTGAGATCAAGAGAAGAAGCCGTCGACGAGAGAGAACGAGCCATTAAGGAAAACGAAGATGATTTCACTAGAAGAAAGCGCACGCTCAGCGAAACATATCCAGACCACGACTTAATCGATCCAAGGTCTTAGAAGCGTCGGAGATTAGAACCGGAAGTGGCTGCGGAGAACGAGAAGGATCTTCCTCGACCCCCAGTACCAGAGTTCCGGGAGAGAGAACATGCTGTGATGAAGCTTCAGCGAGACGGAGAGGACTCCCAGCTCAGTGGCAAAGATGTAAAAGAATGGTATGAAGCGGGTCTCATACTCGATAGTAAGACGGAAAATGAGAGGTGGATTTACAAAAAAAGCGTTGGCAAGGGTACGTACGGGAGCTGTTGGATCTGGATCCGGGCCAACGACAAATACATTACAGATGTAAGTACTAAATGTTCCATGTCCATCTAGACTATGCATACTAACAGCAACAGAGGGTTGTTTTGAAAGATCAAATCATAGACGAGCAGAGTCTAAACCAGTTGACCTGGACATTCGACGGATTTCAAGAAAAGCCAATGGAAGCAGACTTACAAAAACGGCTTTGGGAGCGAAACCCTCGCTGCTTCCCAGGGTATCGTGGCTACTCCTATGACAAAAGCGACCATACCTTCAAACTGTACACAGAGTATGCGCGATACGACAGTTCGAGAAAGCTGATGGACAAGTATGTGGGTAGTCTGAAGAGTTCATTTCTTAAACAGGAATTTATACCAGAGCCTTTCATTTGGTACGTGGCACGAGAACTCATGTTGGCGGCCAAGACAATGGCAACTGGTTTCTGAAGCAAAGGGTCCACCACGAGCAAGGAAGACGAGGAGGACGGGTGGATGGAGATTATTCATATGGATATCAAACCACAGAACATTCTCATGACCGATCCTGACCCTGAGCCAGAAGACGACCATGTTCGTATATATCAATGGCCAATGATCCAGGTCACAGACCTCGGCGTCGCAGTCGAGCTCCGCTCACAATGGCAAAATCCACAAGATCTCACCAGTCGTGGAACGCAGGGTTACATGGCACCTGAGAAGTATCGCCAGGTGGGACGAGATCCAGGCCAGTATCCGATTCATAAGCTGGGTGCTAAGACCAATGTGTGGGGTATTGGCGCGGTTCTATATGAACTGATGAACCCACGAGCCGCCAACCCTGGGAACGGTGGTCAGAGCGGAGGTCCGATCTTAGAAGAAAACTCGAGACATCCAGGCTCCAGAATTGGCTAGCGGTTGGCGACGAAGGAAGAATATTCACCAACCGTTCCAGGCCCGCAGACGTACTTTTCACTATGGCATACTCTCAGCCACTTGTCGAACTCGTTACACAATGCCTTGCATTCAGACCTCAGGATCGCATGGACCTGGAAGAACTGGAGGTAGAGATTGAGAACAACCTTAATAATTAGCATAATTCTTCTGTTGACAAAGATTGGACTGGCAACGTTAACCTGGACTTCGAGAGTAAGATACTCAAACTAGGAAAGAAAACGCCGATCGAAAATGAGGTGTCGCAAGTCGGTGAGTGGAAGCTGCTGATCTGCATTTATATCTTCTTACCTTCAAACTCTTTCTAGTGCAATCAAACACGAATCACCGTGATGGTACATGAACGAATAGAGTTTTCATAGAAGTTGCCAATTAGCGCGTGTGTTGGCAACAAAATGAACAGCCTACTCAACAAGTTCAACTTCTCATGCTGGTCTCCACGATCGATTTCTCTGGAATGAGGTTCCCGGAATTGATGCAATGTAGAAACATGTATATAGGATCTCCATTTCCAAGAGAGCCTGAGGCTGTAAGCTGCTCTGTGTCTATGGCCTCCGAATGTTATTCGCCTGAATCTGTAGTGATACAACTCTATGCTGCGTACACATGATCAACCCCAAGTACCTCCACCACCTCTTCCTTGCCGTCTCTGAGAGGAAAGTCTCCAGTCGTCCTCTCCAGCAAATTTATTATGCAATGGCTGGATTCGCTCGGCTTGCTTTCGCTTGCTCAACTTGTCACTGGGCGCGACCCTAAAGAACGTTGGCGCGGCTTCTACCAACCATTTCGGTTCAATGCTAGTAACATTATGCATGTATTCCTTTGTCGTTTCGACCAGAGAGTGATAAATCACATGCTCTGCGGGCTTTCCAAACAACGCAGAGGAGGGGTGCAGTGTACACCGGAGTTTGTTCAACGAGGGTAGTGTAGTTCCCTTCTTGAGACTTGCGTGCAGCATTGCGGAAGAATCCAGAGCAGAGCGCCTGACGAACACGCGTCGTATCACGGCCGCAGGATATCATCTGCAATTTGTGTCGCTGGAAGATTTGCACTAGTTGCTGTCGAACGTCCTGGACTCGCTTCATGGCACGCGGCTGTATGAAGTTCTCATAACACCAAGGCGTACTAAACTTGCTTTGTTTCCACGCATTGTAAACGTTGAGCACCGTGAGCTGGTCACCATGAGGATCGTGGAACTTGGCTTTTTTCTGGTCGGCTTGCTGTTGCTTTTCTTTGGGTCGATGGAACACAGTCTGCGTAGCCGAGATCATAGCTACAATGGTTAGGACCTCCTCCGCGCACTGCATCGAGGCAGACGCAATCAGTGTCTTGGCGAGAGATGGTTCCATAGGGAAATCGGCCATCTGTCGACCGAGACGGGTGAGAAGGCCTTCTTCGTCCAGGGCGGACAAGGCGTAAAGTTCTTCCAGTGCCGTCAACATGGTGTTTGTTGGTGGTGGATCCATGAAGTCAAAGTGTAGAAGGTCGTTGATGCCCATAGCCTTAAGCATGAGAATAGTGTTGGACAGATTCTGTCGCTGAATTTCCGGTATGGTTGTGGGTAACATCTCGGATTGAAAGGCGGCTTCGGTATATAGACGATAGCATTTTCCAGGACCTGTTCTTCCTGCACGACCTGCACGTTGCTTGGCTTGTGCCTGCGAGATGGGCGTGACTTGAAGTCTGTCCATGCCCAGCTTGGCATCATAGGCGGTCTGCTTCACGAACCCAGGATCGATAACGAAGTAAATGCCATCAATGGTGATAGAGGTCTCTGCAATATTTGTAGCAATGACGACCTTTCGGCTGCCAGATGGGGCGGGTTCGAAGATACGGCTGGCAACTTCGCTAGGCAACGCTCCATAGATGGGCAAAATGATGAGCTCTGGTACATTGGGACCTAATGCTTTCATCCTTTCGTGCAAAATTTCGCAACTGGTGTCAATTTCTTCTTTTCCTGTCAAGAACAGAAGAATGTCCCCAGGAGGCTCAGTCAAATGAATCTGCATCACGGTCACGAGCGCAGCATCTAGATAATCCGACTCAGGCTCTCTGGAGTACATGATCTCAACCGGAAACGTTCGCCCAGGTATAGAGAAGATAGGACACTGGTAGAAGTAGGCCGAGAATTTGTCTGCGTCGAGAGTTGCCGAGGTGACGATGACCTTCATATCTGGTCTGCGCTTCAGTGTCTTTTTCAACAGACCAAACAAGACGTCTGTGGCGATAGTGCGTTCGTGAGCTTCATCCAACATGATAACAGAATACCTGTTGAGCATAGGGTCAAGCAAAATCTCTCTTTGGAGGATACCGTCCGTCATGTATTTAATCTTTGTGTTTGGTCCAGTCGTGTCTTCGAATCGGATGGTGTAACCAACTTCGTGACCCAGCTTGCAACCGACTTCATCGGCCACACGCTGAGCAACAGACATGGCAGCCACACGACGAGGCTGGGTGCAGCCTATAATGCCATCGTTAGCAAATCCAGCTTCGGCGAGATACTGCGTCAGTTGCGTTGTTTTGCCAGAACCGGTGTCACCAACTACGATCAGCAATTGGTTGGCTCGAACGGCCTCCAATAGCTGGTTTCTGAATTTGTAGACTGGCAAACTCTCTCTTTGCTCCTTGATAGTCATGCTGGTTCGCTTTCCCGTTTGTTTGTCCTGACCTTGCATAATGCGCTTCCACTCAGGTATCGGTTCGTTCGCATTTGCAGTGCGTGGGTTCCTCAAGTCGCTTGCAAATTGACGTTGATCGGGAGCAATCATTGGGTCCTGCCATTGTGCGTTCAGATTGACTTCAGAGGCTTGCTGAGCGACCTTGTCCTGCATTTCTTGTTGCTTCACGTCTCTTCGCTCTTTGGCAAGTGTCTCACCCGCTATTGCAGCACGGTTCATGGACCCATCCGGCGCTTTCACAACCCGAATTGGAGAGAGCTCTAGAGATTGCTTGGTCTGACCCTGCAGGAATGGCGGTTCCTCGTCCCGCACCTCAATGTCCACATCCTCCTCCTCCTCGATTTCTCCTTCAGCGTTCAGGGAGTGGTCGTTGAAATCATCAATGTCGGGGTACTGATCGCGCGGTATCGCGCCAGACGCGATGAGCTGTTTGATTTCCCACCTTTCTGGAGATGTGAGTCGTTTCTTCTGCTTGCTGGACGTTTTGGGAACGTAGCCGTGGTCTGCAACATCAACACTGTTATCGAAGCTTGGATCTCCAGCGCGACCAAGAGGTCCACTATTAGCACCAGTGCCAAAGGTCTCGATTCGTTTCTCGGGCGCAAGGTCGAAGCCGGTCTCTTGATCCACCTCTTTCATAGACAGACTGATCCTACTGTTCTCCATCTTCATAACCTTAACTTTGACCTGCTGATTTCGAGAAACCAAATCAGAGGGATGCTCAACCCGACCTTCTTGCATCTGAGTGATGTGCACCAGCCCATCAACTTTTCCACGGACTCCCTGAAGATTGACAAAAACGCCAAAATCCTTCACCCCTGTAACCCGACCATTGTAGACTTTGTACAGCTGAGGTGTGTCGTCAATCTCGGGGGTTGGTGCCCGTCGAATACGGTCGCCGCCACTGCTACTTCGTCTCCTCCTGCGTCCGCTCCGCCGCTCATCATCGCGTTTTCGTGGTTTCGTTCTTCCAAACTCGTCTTGATCGAAAATGTACTCATCGTTGCGCGACGTTTTGTTCCCCATATGAGGACTTCGTGACCTAGAATTTCTGTATCTTTTTGACTCCCTTGGCCGGTCCTCCCCTCGAGGGCTTCGACTCCTCTTTCTTGATGATCCGTTCCCATTCTTTGCAGGTCCCGTTCCTGCTCTCCCAGCAAGTCCTTCGAGCAGCGCAAAGGTGTCGTCCATTTCATCGATAGGCCCATCATCTTCCTCTTCCGCCGATGCGGGAGGCTCCTTGTCAGGAATTGCCAGGCCCTTGAATATCCTTGCCCTTTTGTCACCATCATCATGCTCCGGTTCCACAAGCTGTTCCGACTTGGCAGCACTCTTTTTGTGCTTCGGGTGCATGGTCAAAATGAGACGGTCGATGGATTCGACCAAACTGGCGGGAAATTCAGCGCCGAAAGCATCCATCTTTTCCTTGAATTCGGAGAGAGAGCTACATTCTGAGTGCTCGGCAATGATGAACTCGGCGAGAGTTTTGTCGCTCATGCCCAGATGATTTTGCAACTCGGAGGTGATTCTCGTAACGAGCGATAGAAACTCAAGGCTCTCAAGGTCGTCCATGATGTGCGTGGGCCGAGAAAGATGTCTATCAGCGATGGTGTAGGGTGGAAGAGGAATTACCGCGCCGCTGCGCGTGGTTGTGATGCGAAGAGTAAGTTGACTAAGAAGCAACAGAAAGCGATTCTAGCTCGTAGCACGTGATACTGCTGAGTTAGCTGTAATCGTACTCTCACTTTTGAAAATATGCCAAGTAATCTTCTGGATGGGTACGTCTCCTTCTCCCTCTTTTCAACCGGCGATCACCAAAATTGTCATGTTTGTCGCCCTTGACTAACTGCCATCGTGCCAGGCCAGACCCGGGCCAAAGATACTTCTCCGGATGTTCCCGACCTTGTCGTTGTGGTCTACCACTTCGAAGCCTGAGTGGAGTCCACAGAGCCTTGCTCTGATCGATTGTACTATACGAGAACCATCCATCTTCATCCGCTCCAACATCCTCCCTCCGTTCTGCAATAGCGGTGCTATACAGTACTATCGCGGACAAAGGATGACATTTCAGCTCAGCTACCTGTTCTCAAGCACCAACGCAATACCTACAACTGGCACCCCAAAATAGGTGGCCAAGACATGATTGATACCCATGTCTATCACTCGTTTGATTTGTAAGAAGGAAAGATCGCTTCTACCTACGAAGAGATCCATCTCCAATCAAGTGTCCTGGCCTCCTCGCTCGGAATTTGTAAGCTGATATTGTAGTTCCATAGGCATACTTCAATTTGTCAATTATGGTTCTAAACACGCACACATTATATCCCTCGGCATATTCATTTGAGCGAATTAGCTCAATCAAGGACTGAAACCTAGAGGCCTCGCAATCCTCGCAGTTTGCGCCGGTGTAGACAAAATCCATGCTTGGCAGATTAGGGCCGGGCTATGTAAACTTCAGGGTAGGAGCCAGCAACATTTAGGCCATGGCCCTCTAATACCTTAGTATGCTGCCATAATCGATTGGTCCGCTTCGGCGTAAATGCGACGCCAAGATACTATGCAGCAGAGCACCAGCCACTGCCAGAATTAATCAGCGTCCGTCTTTGCCAACAGGGGCGCCGCGCGCGTAACATCCAGAGCCTCGAAGTCGTCCTTGACAGCGCGCGCATTTTAGTGTATTCGCGGTTAGTGATACTCCGGTTGATCGTGATCGCATCTGATACTTAAAGCTTCCCCATTCCTTACCACCTTGTCTCGATATACTTCACACTTCTGCCAACATGTCTCCCTACCAGAACCCAGCACTTCCAGCAGGATCATTGATCCTCGTAACAGGAGTCAATGGCTTCATTGGAAGCCACATCGCCGACCAGATTTTGCTTGCAGGTTATCGAGTTCGAGGTATTGTGAGAAATGCGCAGAAAAACGCATGGATGACAACATTCTTCGATGGTAAATATGGAAAAGACAAGTTTGAACTGGTGGAAGTAAAAGATCTATCCGAGGTCAAGGCTCTCGAAGATGTCCTCCAAGGTTAATGGACTTATCATCCGTATTGACTTGATATTTGCTAACAGCTACCAGGTGTTCATGGAGTAGTTCATAGTACGATATTTTGAATTATAAGCCTGTATGCCTGCTAATCCCACTCTAGCTGTCTCAGATAACTCCTTTGGGCCCGATCCCAATAAAATCATCACTCCAACCATTAAATACGGTGTCGATGTTATCAAAACTGCAGCGGCTATTCCTACCGTAAAGAGATTTGTCTTTACATCTTCTTCCACTGCAGCAACTTTGCCATATCCGAACAAGGAGTTCACTATCGAGCACGACTCCTGGAACGAGCCGGCCGTTGAGCAGGCATGGGCGCCACCTCCTTACGAGCCTAGTCGAGCATACACGGTATATGCTGCTAGTAAGACCCAAACTGAGCAGGCGTTATGGAAGTTTGTGAAAGAGGAAAAGCCTGGCTTCGTATTCAACACTGGTATGACTTTAGTCACTTTATAAAAGAACCATCAATTTAACAGTGAATAGTGCTGCCTGATGCGACAATTGGCCCAGCTCTTTCTCCCAAGGAACAGGCAAATCAGTCCACCGCTTCATTTGTGAAAAACCTCGTAAAAGCAAACCGCGAAGAATTTGAGCAATTGGTCGCCTTCCTACCACCACGTAAGTCCATTTTCGCTTCAATTTCTCATGTGACTAATACGGTGCAGAATACCACGTTGATGTTCGAGACGCTGCCCGTCTTCACGTCATTGCACTCTTGAACCCAGAGGTTGAGAACGAACGTATCTTCGGCTTTGCCGACCCTTTCAATTACAACGACGTTCTGGCCGTGCTGCGTAAGAACGTCCCGCAAAAGACATTCCAAGAAGATGCGCCCAACCAAGGAAAGGATCTTTCGATTGTTGTCCCCAAAGCCAGAAGTGTTGAGTTGTTGAAGTCATTTGGAAGAAAAGATGGATTCCTTACCCTGGAGCAGAGTGTCATTGATAATTTTGTCGAGCATGGGTTGATTGATCAAATGAAGTGAATGGCCTCCAACAGGCGTTCGGATATTTGCAAAAAATAGAGCTCTTTTTTCGTGTAAGTAAGTTTTGAAAGGGGAAGCCTATTGGAGTCCCCGCATAATATATGTTTGAGAAGGATTATGGACCTCGATCTTATCTTGAGTATCGCGATGCTAAACTGAACAGGCACAGTGAGGCCTTGAATTCACGTCTACCTCTACCTTCTGGGGATAGTAGTTGTAATTTCGAACAGATTAGAATTGACGTATTCCACCACCGAGCCGGCCACACCACCGAGCCGGCCACTTTTCCTTGGCACGACCAACTCATATTACGCCTCTTCAATTTTATCGCTATCAACAATAGATTCCAAGCTATCTGATTCAGAAGATATCTCAATATCCTTTTTACACCTTCGCGCATTGTGCCCAGTCGCGCCGCAGTTCCCATAGCGCCGTAAAGCTGGCCGGCCTGTTTCTTGATCACCACTACCACGAGCCTTCTTTGATTTCTGAGGCGCTACAGAAGCCTCAGCAGCTACCTACGCTGCTGCAGTCCCGTACTCTATAGTACCACCTTGCTGGATCCACTTCCTTTTGCGCCATTTTCGCTTCGTCATTACTGCCAATTGCTCTTCAAGCTCGTGGTTTCGTGCAATAAGTAGAGCGTTCTGGTGCAGCATCAATTCAGCGCCCTTGACAAGCTGAGAGAAGCCAGTCTGCGCAGTAACTGGTGACCGAGTGAGAGATTCGCGTACAAGCTTTGATTGAGATCCAAATTCTTGAGTATTGCTTGGAGTCTTGGACTGCCACGGCGTCTCCTGCGGTGGGGGTGCTGGTGGGGTACGTAGCCGTACTTCAAGGCGATCCAATACCACCTCCGCGTTAATAGGGACTAGCCCTACCATCTCAAAAGCCTTTCGACAGTTCTCTTCTGTAAACACATCGAAAAATGCGTCTTTGAAGGCCGGGAGGAAGCCTTCTTTGTTGATATGGTAGACGCGTCGGCGTGCCAAGACTCGAACTCGTTGAGAGTACTTGCACTTCAACGGCGAGAAGCAGACCACATCAAGCGGCTGGAGGATATGCGATGAATGAGGTGATCAGAGGCCCTTTGGTGTTTGATGTTGAAGGCTGCAGCAGCGCGCCGTAGGCTTTGAAATTGGCCAGAGGTATAGGCCTGAAGAGCGAGATCAATTCTGCCTTCTTCTTGAACGGCTATCGCGTTGCGTTGTTGAGACATTGCGTGTTGAAGAGGATAAGGGCTGTGCCAAGGAAAAGTGGCCGGCTCGATGGTGTGGCCGGCTCGGTGGTGGAATACGTTATAGTAACTTTCAAAAAAGAATTTGCGAGACAATTGTCGATTCTCATGTTGGTTTGAAAGTATAAGACTGGTTTCAGCTGTCATGAAGGGGGCAGGAATTGAGGCCCGGCTGGCAGAGGAAAAGACCGTATTGGAACACATTTGGGTTCCTCGTCTCCTATCCTCTCTTCATCATCGTGCCCATCCTTGCTCTTCTTCTTCCCACTTCCTTCATCACTAAATTCGTCTCCTAAATCGTGTATGCCATCGATAAAAATTCTGGCGAGGTCTTCAAACCAGACTGCTAGAAAATCATCGATGTTGATCTTAAGTCAAGTCCGTGAATAGCTAGACCCACTGTGCTCTTTACTTCGTGTCAATTTGCGGCCTTTGCGATGGAAATGGCATGTCGAAGATTTACAAACGTTGGACTTGGTGAAGGACAATGCGGGCGTAGAGGAGAATAAATGTAGAGTGGGAGGGAGGGAGAACTATATACGCGAGACGAAGACAGGAGTTGGCCATTTCTACTCACTGATTGGTCAAGGAAACACCGTCGCCTCGGCAATTTAAATCGACGCGATGTTTTTTTCCTCCTTCGCAACTCCACTTCCTCATTCCCATTCTTCTCCATCAGGACTTTAGTATGGCTGCCTCGGACCATCTGGATATGTAGAGTCGTCGAGTGATGGAGCGATGGAACTCTGTCCAGCTCTCATGGAGATACAGATGGATTCACAATAGAGCACATCTAAATACACAGCCTTCGGCCGCATCGTAACCTGTACTAATTTGAGTTCGACAACGGTCGCAAAGAAAAGCCTAGGAGCAGCTTGTAGCGACGCTATCTCACTTACAGATGTGCGAAACTCTGTTTCCTTGGTACTAATAGACGTGTTCGAGCACCTCGATCATTCTTAAAGAATTTCTATCATCTTCATCTTCCATTCATTCAAGATGAAGGTTTGTATCACAGTCCTTTTCGCCTCACTGGCTGCGGCCATGCCAAATTTAGTCACCTTGGAGGGTCGACAGGTCATGCAAGAAATTACAAATGGAGCTTGTAAAGATGTTGCATTTGTTTGGGTTCGCGGAACAACAGAGGCTGCCAACATAGTGAGCGATATTTGTAAAAGAATTTTGCAACAATTGACTGACCAAAACGTAGGGTGCCATTGTGGGTGCGGGGTTGGTAACAGCCATCAAATCGAAGTTTCCATCTCTTGCAGTAGAGGGGGTTACCTACGATGCTGGTCTCATGACCAATATGAGAGCCGATGGTGCCGATCCTGTTGGAGTTGCAAATGCGAAGAGAATCTATGAGACGGCCGCTTTGAACTGCCCGAATACTACCAGTAGGCAATTTTCCCGATGCTAAATGGCTTTGTCTGTTATTGACTCTTGACAGTAATTGGTGGAGGCTACTCCCAAGGCGCTGCCATTCAGCACAAAGCAGTCGAGTCACTCGCGGAGAACGTGAAGTCTCGCATTGCAGCAGTGCTCCTGTTTGGGGACACAAAATTTACTGCGGAAGGTGGAAAGATCAAAACTTTCCCTCCAGAGAAGGTCCGCACTTTCTGCAATGGATTTGGCGACTTGAAATCCGTCACTCCTATTGACACAATCTGCGAAAGGTATGTAGTGATGAGAGCTTGAAGAGGTTCAATGCTAATCGAGTCGACAGTCATGCCATTCCACAGCTCGCTCTGACCTCGACAGGCGGTCATTTATCTTACTCGTCTTCATACACTCCAGGCGCAACATGGCTAGCGGAGAAAGTCGCTGCAGCTAAAGGCAAGTCCGTATGAATTAAGAAGCTAAAAATCGGGCATGTATATGGTAATGAGCACGATACCATATTGCCCTTCAAGCTTCCACTTCTTCCTCATTTTCATCCCCAACTCGTACATCTACATCATCTCCACCGTCGCTCTCTTCCTGTTGCAACTCCCTCAATTTTTCCTTGAGATTGTGATTCGCCATCTGCTTCCCAGCCCCATGAAATGTCTCAAACTTCCTGACTTCATCTCGCGCATAGTCCACATCTTCCATCATGTACTCTACCGTCGATGATAACATCCTCATAGCCATACTGCGGTTAAGCTCCCTGTATGTTACCATTAGATAGTCGAAGTTTTTAATCTCTTTCTTCAGGTTTTCTCGCAAAGGTAAATGCCATCTTGCTTTGGAAAGTATTGAGCGATACACTCATGGGAATTGAAAGTTTTTTTTTTACTTTTGGGAACCATTCCACTGCCTCTTGAATAAAAGCTCTGATCTCAACGTCGTACTTTTCGATCGTGTCGACGGCGTCAGATATTTTGATGAAACCAGCATCGTAATCTTGGATTTTGGCCAACTTTGCTTGGCGTAAGGAAAGCCGTTTATCTTCATGGTACGTGCTATCTTGGAGCTTTTGGGCTTGTGAATTCTTGTACTCCCTGCATGCTGGACAGTTTTCATCCTCTGGAAGACATTTTAGGATTGCGAGGTCGTATTTGTTTTGTATATCGACAATCGTGGTAGTCATGCAATCAAGCTCCAAGACTTGGTAGTGGTCTTCGAAAGTGATTGACATGACTGTTCGTGATTTTGGATGGATCACATCTTATCTAAAGGCATAGCTAACTCTATAGTAAGCTGCTCGAGTACTAGCAACACATTGATACAGGCACATTGTTTTGGAGCAACGTTCGATGACTGAATTCGATAACCTCTTTAGGTAACTTATACAATGCTCTTTCTCCTCTTACGATGTAAATCGCTAACAGCAGCATTAATTGCTTGATGGGCTCCTACTTTCAACTGAAGAAAAGATTCACAAGAAATTTATCCAAATTGTTCTCAAGTTTGTAGAATTTGTTGTAATACCCAAATACCATATGGGAATATTTGATTGATGAAGTCACTCTGACTATTCAAGTAATCTAGTATTTTGATATCATCGATCGTGAAGAGTTCGGCAGGGTTAGTCGCACAACATCGTTTGTCCAGAACGGACCTGGAATCAGTCAATCGTCAGATGTCTCCAGAGTCGGCCTCCATTTTGTACCAAGAGAATACTTTTCATTTTCTTCTTGTTGCGACAATCAACTGGAGGGATTTGCTAAGGCTCTTCGGCCGGCATTTCGTAATTATCTGCGCCATACCGAGGTGAATGCAACATGCCTTGTCTCTACTTCGACACCACTTGTGCTGGCTCTCATCAAAACGCTCCAGGCTCGTTTTCGGCTCGAGACCCTGCCTGACAATGCCAGTTCTTGTTGATTAAAGAGACGCGCGATAATTTCGAATTTTAATGCATTGGCAGTCAGAGGATGGGTTTGGGACGCGTACAAGGTCTTCCAGCTTTGAATGCATATCTTCATTCAGGGCGTGGCTGAAAGTTGGCTACGACAATCGTGGTCTGGCTGTAACATATTTGCCGGAAAATCAATTGAGGCTTATTGGTCTCCTCAATTATTGGGAAGCGGGAGGTTTGATGCAAGATAGTCTCGCATGTCTTGAACAGTCTCAGAAAGCATTGGACAGACGTGAAAAGAGTGATGAGCAACATGAGAAGCTGAACATCAAGATTTCAGCTGAATGGGAGAATGATTTAGTGCTACGTATGTGGCCCAAGAAACTGGACGATTCCGACTGTAAAACCTGGAATGCAGTACAGAAAATACAGGGCATGAAGGTGAAATATTTTCTCAAGACCCTGTCTGGATAACTTAGCTGATGTGTTTGACCCCTAGATTGGTTACGGCTGCTTACCTATTGAGGCTTGGGATAAATATCAAGATTATCTTGCTGCCAGCAGTGGGTCAGACCTGCTCAGACAGAATTCAGGCCTGGTTGGACATAACGACGAACCCAAGGGTAAAGGACCACTGGAAAGGCTCAGGGAGGTGGTGAAGAACACGGCGCCAACGGGTATGAACTTTCTCAACGGAGCTTCGATGATCGATCCTATGCAACAAACCCCGGAAGGTGCGTTATCGAGAAAGATAGCAGCTGTTGTCTCGACTGGTAAGTCGTTCGATTCTCCCAGACCTGACATATGAACGTTCGATCGAATCGATATAGAGTTGTAATTGCGGAGGCGGTTACACATGGTAGTTCTCCGGGATCCTCCTTATGGAAACTCCGAAATCGCCATGCGGGGCAGTTGTCGTATATAACAGTACCCCTCTCTTCTACCTGCTCGTATTATTCATCTTTTTTCACCTGTCCTCCAAAGAAAATTCACTCACAAGTATATCCAAGACTTCGTCAGCTTGCGCACCTGTCTAATCATTGAATAGAGCTACAATCAACCAAGTACGGCTTTGCAGAAAGCATTGATACTACTTCGCAATGGCATCATTCAATGATCAAAGTATATCAGGTAACTATCTGAGTGCATGAACCGGTGCCCAGTGTCTCGTTGCCCTTTCAAGACCATGAATGCATCCACCATCCTCAATTTCCTGAGGATGAGATGCGCGATGGCGAAGGGTAGTGAGATCCGTGGCTGAGAACACACGGTTTCAACTTGATCTGGATAATACCAGCGAAAGGATCATGCTTTTCCGTTCTCACAAGAACAGAGTCTAATTCTCCTAGGTCGAAATCAAACTCTCAAGTCATCAAAATGGCGCCACCAGTTGCATTGATTCACGAGCCAGCCGCCAGCACCAGTGATCTTGGGGTCAAAAATGTGAACCCGAACAAGCTTACCTACAACGGTAAGACCACGACCGTTGATGAGATGCATGGGCAATGGGACAGCTTCACCTTTGCTCCTATCCGTGAGAGTCAGGTATCCCGTGCCATGACACGCCGCTACTTCGAGGACCTCGATAAGTTTGCCGAGTCCGATATCGTCATCATTGGCGCTGGCAGTTGCGGTTTGTCGACTGCTTATGTCCTTGGCAGCAAACGTCCAGATCTCAAGATCGCCATTGTTGAAGCTGGAGTCGCTCCTGGTGGAGGAGCATGGCTTGGAGGTCAACTCTTCAGTGCTATGGTCATGCGCAAGGCAAGTACAACTACATTGTTAGTGAATAGCCAACTAACGGTTCATTCCAGCCAGCAGATGCTTTTCTCCGCGAGATTGGTGTCCCATACGAAGACGAAGGAGAGTACGTTGTAGTCAAGCACGCCGCTCTTTTCACCTCGACAGTCCTCTCAAAGGTCCTTCAATTCCCCAACATCAAGCTCTTTAACGCGACTACAGTTGAAGACTTGATTACTCGGCCTGCAGGCAATGATTCCGTCAGAATTGCGGGAGTAGTCACCAACTGGACTCTCGTCTCAATGCACCATGACGACCAATCTTGCATGGACCCCAACACCATCAATGCCCCACTCATCATCTCAACGACTGGTCATGATGGACCTTTCGGTGCTTTCTGTGTCAAGCGCTTGGTCCAGATGGAGCAGATTGAGAAGTTGGGAGGCATGAGAGGTCTGGACATGCAGCGTGCCGAAGATGCTATTGTCAAACGCACTCGTGAAATTGTACCTGGATTGATTGTCGGAGGTATGGAGCTCAGCGAGGTGGATGGTGCCAACCGTATGGGTCCTACATTTGGTGCGATGTGCCTTTCAGGTGTCAAGGCTGCCGAGGAAGCTCTCAGGGTTTTTGATGAGAGGAAGCGCCAGAACGACGAATGAAGGAGGTTACGAAGACAGATGACACGTACAATCCAGAAGTAGTACACTCGTTTCAACAAGATAGTGTCGATATCGTACAAACCAACCAACCAATGTGATAAGAGTCAATCTTCTAGGAGTCAAGATGAAGACGAAGATGTTGATGAAATGGAATTACAGCGTTCAAGAAAGAAGGGCATATTTAATGTCAGCCAAAGCGGAGATGCCAAAAGAGGCAATGTAACCGCTTTGGCTTTGTCATCTCGAATCTCTCCCCCATCTGGACATCTGAACAACTTCCTCGACATGGCACACGATCTAAGCTTAATTCGATCCTAACAGAGATGATCACAGCGACTTCCCTACCATCCGAACGATATCCGTACTAACCCCGTGGATAACGTCATATTAACAATCACAAAGAAACGACGAGACTGCAAATATGGAGTACCTAACAGTACTTGGTAACTCCTCAAAGCTACTGTATAAAACCCCCCTTCTTCTGTATCATTCAGTTGACCACAGCAAATCATTACACCTTTCAAAATGACACCAAATACCCAGAAACAATGGACGGTAGCTGGCAAGAGTGGATTTGACGACCTCAAATTCACCAAAGACGCACCTATTCCTGCCATTGGTGACAAAGATGTCTTGGTGAAATGTATACATCATACTCATATATCAAATCACAAAATTTGCTGACACCTTTCATAGTCCAAGCCGCCTCCCTCAACTACCGCGACCTCATAATTCCTCAGGGCAAGTACCCTTTCGCCCAAAAAGACGGCGTCGTCCCCGCCTCCGACGGAGCAGGAATCGTCGAATCCGTCGGACGTCACGTCCACCGCTTCAAGCCTGGCGACAAGGTCTTGACGCTCTTCAATCAAGCACATCTCGGCGGATCCCTGGATACATACTCGAATACTACAGGCGTTGGAGGTACAATCGATGGCTCTCTGAGGCAGTATGGCGCATATGATGAGCAAGGTCTTGTTCACATGCCCAAGAATCTGAATTTCTTGGAGGGAGCGACATTGACTTGTGCGGCACTTACGGCGTGGAACGGACTTTATGGACTTGAGAGTCGGGCATTGAAGCAGGGCGATACTGTTTTGACGCAGGGAACTGGTGGTGTGAGTATTTTTGCTTTGCAATTTGCTAAGGCTGCTGGTGCCACTGTTATTGCGACGACGTCAAGTGCGAAGAAGGCTGAGACATTGAAGAAGCTGGGAGCTGACCATGTCATCAATTACAAAGAAGATGCAAACTGGGGTGAGACGGCGAAGAAGTTGACATCTGATGGACAAGGTGTCACTCACATTCTTGAAGTTGGTGGACCGACGACAATGAAACAGGTATGTTCTCTTTCTATCATTTGTTTCAAAAATTTCAACTGACGTTATTACAGTCTCTCGCAGCCATCAAAATCGACGGTGTCATTTCTATTATCGGATTTGTGGGTGGCATGACAAAGGACCAACCAAGCTTCCTCGACTGTCTGATGAACATTTGCACTGTTCGCGGTGTTCTTGTCGGCAGCAGATTGCAATTTGAGGACATGAACCGCGCCATCGAAGGAAATGACATCCATCCTGTGGTAGATGAGAAGGTCTTCACTCTTGATGAAGCCAAAGATGCTTACCAGTATATGTGGGACCAGAAACATTTTGGCAAGATTTGCATCAAGATTGAGTAGGTTGTAATGTAGGTATAAAGTAAAGATTCTCGATTCATTTGACTAAACATAATTACTCTTCCTTTTAACAAGTCTAACGCAAGGAGCCGATAAATCGAATGCGAGGTGGATTGATTGGTCAGTTGATCAAAGAAAATATCTTTAAGGGACGGTATCCTGCAATCCATCAAGACATGAAAATCAGTTCTTGGGGACATATCTTTGGTGTTGGACAAACAAACATATTATCTCTGAAGCTTGCAGTGGTCACGCACAACACGCATTGCTAGCGACTTGCGATTCACGATCAACCTCATCGCTTTCAAAGCTTGCATCGATCCTCAGAAGCTGTCTATTAAGGTATGAGTTTTGCACCTGGATTTTTCTACTTCCATGCTTCTTTGCTAACATCCTAACATAAAGATACCATGACGAGTTCTCAACCCTACGCCTCGCGGGAAGCTTTTTTCGCGGCTTGCCTCAATCGACAATATGTCGTGAACGATGAGGTTTGTATATTATTTCTGACATGGCGCCACAGTTTCTGAGGCGGATGTATGGTTTTAAGAAGGCGAAGACGGTGGAGCAGCTTGGCAAAAAAGTAAGCTCTGTGTTTTCTGTCGGGTCATAGTTCACGCTTCAATCTTTTTGGAACTAATTCGCACGTCATCCCAAGAAGTATGGAATTTTATAGATCGGGTGTCAAAGATCAAGGCACTGACAAACAGCTATATCCAGATTCACATCTCTTGTTTTGTTGGAAGACTATGGAGTCATAGTATTGAAAAAGAGCAAGGCAAACAGAAGATAATCAGCAATATGATCATCTTCTCCCACGGCTAATTTCTTGCAGAAAGACACCCACGACAGTTATGTTCAAATATCCCAAAACATCTTTTAGGATTAAAACAGTAGTGCTCACATATTTCGAGCATCACCATGTCGCATTACACATCAAGACCCTCACGGTCTAGCTTTATAGCAGCCCTTGACAAATGCCACTCTTTAAAGGCTGATCGATGTCACCTTTGCCACGGAGAGCTAAACGGTTCAATATCTCTAGATCCAGCGCTCTTATGCGAAGGTCTCCCAATCGAATTGCCATGCTGTAATCTCATCCTTGGCAAGTACTGTCTTCTTCAATATATGCAACATCGCGCCGATCCTAGATGCGTTTTATGCTATGAGTTCTGGTACCACGATACCTCGAGAATTTGCTGGCGAAGACGGTGGGAGGAGTTCGTCCTAGTCACTTCCTGCGTTTTGTACGTGATCATACTGGTGTGCTTCGTCACTTCAGTGGATGACGAAACCCCGATATCTTGCCAGCAAATATCAGGAATATTATGGTCGGCTTTGTGTCCAGGGCTAGAAGTCGTACTGTTGTTTGCGCTCTGTGCTCTAATCGATGAACGCCTGCAGAGACGTTTGCTGCGACATAACGGAGGCATCGTCTTTCACATTGTGGAAACGTATGTCGAACTTCCTCCTGTGTTCTCGATTCCATTGATGGGAGTCGTTCAGGTAGTGATTCTTTGTCATTTGTGGCAAATTGCTTCACAGGCTTCGAAAGGCGAGCGCATGATGTCTACTTAGAACAACGGGCAAATGGAGACCCTGTGAAGGTACGTATTGTTCAATCAAGTGAGTCTTTATTTCAAAAATTCCTTGCTCATTCTGCTTTTTTTCGTTATACTCTTCGGATACTTTCGGCGCTCTTAAATGCTACTCTCTCCCCTCTCATAGTACGATAAATCTCGCAATCATCATAACAAGATAACCTTTTATTATCAGACCCTTTACTATCGGCGATGTAAGTCGCCTACGTCCATGATCCCCACAAGCTAGCAAAACACAGATTATGTCCAACTTCACAACCTTCAACTCTCAATCCGAATTTTTTTTCATCCCTTGCACCATGTGCACCCGACGGCGAGGTCTGCATCATCTGCCGAGGAGCCTTAGAATCCTCCGAAACAGATCCAGACTTCACCTGCGAAGGCCCACCAATCCGACTCCTATGCTGTGCCCAAGTAATGGGCAAAGCCTGCGTAACCGAGCAAATAAACCAATCACTCCCATCTCGCCCTCTATGTCCACTCTGTCGCCGACAATGGTTCAGAAGAAGCTATTGGCACAAGGCTACATCCCGAGCACGATCCTACCTGAGAGACGTCACATTCGCCCGGACAGCCACAAAGTGGGCAAACCTTCTAACCTCCTTCTGGGCCATCTGCACAATAATCCACATCATCATGACATCCATCAGTATTCTCAAAGCCGGTGCTTTAATACTATCCACCCTTTTCACGTGGATGGCAAAGAAATTATTTATCGATACTTATGTCGTCGCCACCTCCCTTCCGGAACTACCACAATTGTATGCTGGCCTGGAATTCTTGGCGAGGGATAGTAGGATTGCTTTGGAAGTGTTGCGTGCTTATTATCATATGCCGACGCGGTATTCAATTCCGCTTATGGGGTTTTTAGAGGGTGTTCTTGTGTTTGTGTGGTCGTTTGATGCCGAAGTGGCGTTTTTGGATATGTATCCTGCTGGTAGGGAGAATACATTGGGGAGTTGGAGTCTTCGGGTGTTGATTCTTGAGGGGGTAATTGCTCTTTTTTTTATTTTGTAGGATTGGGTTTATGTTGGAGCTTCAAGGCCTCTCTGGTTTCTTACTTTACGGTTCTATAGATGCTATTAACTGAATATTAATACTTAAGGTAGTACGTCTTCTAGAAAACTTTACTCACCTCCTACCTTCCCTCCCTATCTCTTTTCCTCTACAAAAACATACACCAGACCAACCACAACAATGCCATTTCCCAGACTCCACGCATCAACCGCCTTCGGACCTGGTTCGATGGTAGTAGATATATACCATGGCTACTGAAGCACATGGAAATCGAACAAGGATAGAGGATAAATAGGGAGACGACGACAATAATAATGACGACAATAACAACGACGACAATAACGACGACAGCGAGCCAAGAAAGAAGGGAGCACTAAACCTTCGCATAAAAATAGCAAAACCAAGAAAGATATTAACGAGAACAGCGATGATAAAGTGGAAAGGAGATGATGGTACAGTCGTTTAATATCTGACCAAAACCCCCCTTGACCGTTTCGAGCCAACGTCCACAAGTAAAGTTACGTCAGAAAACGAGAGACTATCTTGTCCCCCAAAGTCACAGTCGTGAGAGGAGAGAGTCTAGAGAGAAACACAAGCAGTCCAGGGATTCGACGCCTTGCGATGACCATCTCTATGTCTCTCCTGATTCTGTCAATAATGCCGCTGCTGGCTAACAATGCTACATACTTTTATGTCCGCTTCATGCGGCTGCATAAAGTGGTCATCGTGTTCATATCATAACTTCATCCCCATCCCACCCTCCTTCCCCAAACTCCCAACCAGCCTTCCAACTATTTAATACAACATACAAGAGGTACCTTTATCCTTACCCATACAAGGAGCCAGAGCTATACCTCGCTCTTCGTTCTTTTCAATCCCAGAACACCTCGCTCCATATCCTATACGCCCCAGACCCAAAGATATCCAGATACAAGCCAGCCTAGTCCCTCATCTGCGCCCTCAACCCAGCCACCTCCCTCTTTAACCTCGAATTCTCCTTTCTCAACCGTGCACTCTCCTCTTCGGCACCCTTCATCCTACTCCTCACCTCCGCTTCACCTTGGCCGACCCGAACATTCTTCACCACCTTCTGAATCTCATCATTGAACCGTGCATATAGAGCCTCGTTCTCCGCATTGGCCTCCCTGTACAACTCATCCAACTTCTTCACCCTCGATTCCGAAATCTGCAGCGTGGCCGAAAGATCGTTGGTGAGAGAGTCGATGCGCGATGTCAAGGTCGAAACAAGACACGCGTGGCTAGATGTTATGCTCTGAATCTTGGCTTCGAGAGAGGCAATGGCTTCTGATTCTGCAGAAGAAGCTCCACGCTGCAGCGCCCTCATCTCGAACCCAATCTTGCCGAGTTCCGCTTGCAGTGCTACGTCTTCTCGCTCCATAGTACGCTGCTCACTTTGCAATCTCTCCCTCAGTTTCTGCGGGCTCTGCATGCGCAATCTCTTCGCCGGACTCGAGGGACTGAACGCTGCACCAAGACTAGGCTTATCGCTAAAGCCAGTGCCAGATGGTAATTTGCGTACATTGCCGGAAATGGGCCTCTCGGTAAGCCCACCTGGGCCAAGTGATGACTTCATCATGGGAATATTAGAAACACTCTGACTGACTTTGCGCGTCCGCGGTCGCGGTCGCGGTCGAGGCGAGTTGGCGGTAATGGTCACTTCATCAGCTCTGCTAGAGCCGAGGTGGTTCTTGCCAATACTCAATGGTCTCGGCGGAACAACACGAATGGGAGAATCTTCTCGCCGCGTCGGCGTATTGGTGTTGGAGCTCGGTTGCGGTATGAAAGATTTCTTGACAGGCGACGGAGTGTGCGGGGATTCGCTGACCCTTATGCTGTCGGGGTGGCCCCTACGTGGTGTATTGAATGTGGGTGTGTTAGCAACTGAAGTTGGAAGTGGACGGAGGTCAGATAGCGAACTACGTCGTTTCTTGCGTGGCGGTCCAACCGATGGCGTGGTTTCTACAATGGAAGCCAGAGGCGAGTTTTCGAAGGCAAAGGCCCCTAGTACAGTAGGTCGATCACGAGAGTTGGGTCGTTTCGGAGACAGCCGAGCAACAGCATCGGTAGAATTGGCACGCTGGAGCTGAGCAGCTGAAGCCCTCGACAAGCTTGCTGCTTTTTCATCCACACCATGCTTGGACTTACTGAGAGCTCTCCACACAGAGGAACCCAGATCAGGTTTTTCGGACTCCTCCACCTTGCTACCTTTCCTAGTAAGACCTCCAAGACCAAATTTCTTGCGTAAGGAGGTGTTGGAAGTCAGCGAGCCTGTGTTGGTAGCACGCGTCCGGCTCCCATCACTGATTGAACCGTGAGGCGTGGCGTTGGGCGTTGGCTCACACAGCAGTGCCTGAACATCTTCTACCAAACGATCAAGGACGGACACAAACTCATGAGTGTGACCTTCCGGAGCAAGTACCTCAGCAAAGCTTGCAGTCATTACACCCCGATCACCATCGTTGCTCGTGCCGCCGAGGAGATCTTCAAGCAGTTTGACACAAGCTTTGAGGGCACGCTGGTTCTGAGGCGACAGTTCTCCAAAGCAATTGCGGAAGAATTCTTCAAAGTCTCCTGGATGTACACTGTCAAGCTTGGACTGTATGGCACTCCAAGTGGCTGGCGATATGATGGGTCCGATTTTGTCGAACCACGCAATCTTGATGAACTTCTCAAAGGCCGCGAACAGGACATCAACTGGTGACTGGCCCATAATCTCGAAATTCGATGGGTCTTCAAGTAGCGCATTGTAGAGCTCGTTGACAGCAAGCTCATCGGCGAATTGTCGAGACCGCAGCACTTTGCCTACAATGTTTCCCTTCCGGTGATGCAAACCTAGTACATAACTAGCCAATGTCTCCTCCAACCTGGACAGAGCATCCGCAGCAGCGTGGACCAATTCTGGGGTAGCATCAAGTGCTATACTGCCGGAGCCAAATGATTCCAGAGATGTCTTCGAAGTGTTGGCTTTGTGGTGATGCAGAGGAGGAATTTCGTCCAAGAACGTGCAGGGCGTGTTTTTTCGTCGAAGACTGCCATTATCTCGAGACACTGACTGATTGAAAAGATTCGTGAGCATTTTCACGGGAGAATGCGGCCTGGAAGCCCGTTCTTTGGTCACAACATCGCCTCTGCTGCCAACGTCTTCAGTGATGATCCTCAGAGTCTGAAGAATATGTTGATTGCGCAATAACAAGATGGCCGCCAAGGCCGGGTTTCGGATTTGACAGCGCATCTGGAGGAGGTTGTTCACTGGAAGTCATTAGCGAATCGACATCCACATGTTAATGCAAGTCGAGTACTTACGTCGCTTCGTCAGCACAGGAAGGAACTCCCCTGCGGTCAAATTATCGCGTGAGCTGAAGTCGTTGATACCTTCCATCTCAAGACGGTAGAAGCCATCGCCGACAAGATTGAGGGTAGCTGCAACTTCTACACCATGCCTTCCTACCCGAATCACATCCGCGCCTTTGGCAGGGTCTACCACAATTCGAATCTTCGCAGGCGGACCGCGACCTTCTCGTTTCTCACCTTGGCTCTGCTCAAACATGGCGAGGAATATGTTCAGGTCCGTCGATGTTGCAGAGCGGACCTCCCATTTGTGGCTCTCTCGTTCTGTTTCACAGAAGCGGCCCTCTACGCGTGCGCGCACTAGTTCTTCGATGACACGGGAAGCTTTGCCTTCAACAGCTCCTGTAGGTAGGAAAACTTGCACAGCAGATTCTCCCGTCAAAGATCCGGGCCTTGAAGACCCAGGTCTACGAGGGCCCGTGGGTTGTCTAGCTTCTTGAAGTGGGACGAGTTGAAGCAACCTTCCACCATCCATCTCGGTCAAGTCGAAACTGCTTAATTCTAATGCCTGGCGGAAAACGAGATCGCCCGATTTCGAATCCGTGATGGTGATATCAGTCCCGTCTAGCTGAGCCATCAACCCACGAGCTGATGTCGCCTGTTTGGAGCCCTTGCGTAGCACAACAAGGAAGTCGGTGAATAGAAGGATCACACCAAAAATTGTCCTGGAGCCGTGCGCATCTTTTCGATACGGTGGAGGTAGCTCAACAACATCATAGGCAGAAACCAGCCGTCCACGAGGTTGGAAGGTCGGAGGCCACGACGTCACGAGAGATTGCAGGGTTTCCAGCATCTGAGACGGCTGGACAATATGAGCATCATGTGAACATATATTGGTGATGGTATCGCGAACTTTGAGAAGGCTGTTTAGCGCTGGGTGGCCAGCTGGCAATTGCTTCAAAATGCTGTCAATGTACAGGTTGTAGCGTGGCAATCTCTGAACAGGCTCAATTAACATAGACATCAAGCGCTGTTCCCCAGTTTCCTGCATGCGCTTCGAAAAGCTAGATTGCGTGTTCATAAAGCGGCGCAAATGTGCCGACATCTGCGAATGGGCCTTGGTGTAGTCTGTATAGCAGTTTGAAAACTTAGGGAACCAGCTCCTCAAACATGTAGCCACAGCCAGTGCGCCAGTCGCATCAGTCCGAGTTGGAGGAATTGGGAGGGCTGCGCCTTCTTCTGGGGTGGATTCGAGGTCGTTGATAGCAGACTCTTGTGTTTCCTCGACAACCTTCTTGAGAGCCTCCAAGAAATCCGAATTGATCTGAAGTATTTCGTCGAGGCTAGACGGGAACAGGCCTTGGAGCGTCTTCTCATCGGGGCTCGCACTTGATTCGCGCTTCGTGCGTGCCTTCTCGCGAAAATCCTCGGCCACGCCGTGAACCAAATCATACAATTTGTCGACATAATTCTCTTCGGTGGAAAGAAGTTCATTCAATTCTTGTCTGATCTTCTCCTTGCTCTTCTTTGTAAACCTTGTGCTTCGATTTAGCGCTGTGGGCTTCGATGGTCTTCGTCGTAGTCTGGAAGTCGGCAAGAAGGCTGGTTCTCCAAAAAGTTTGACAAGAGGGGCATATGCGCCAAATCGCTGGTTGTCGAGTTCTTCGTCCGAGAGGTCAGGTAAAAAGGAGTCGCGAGTGCCCATGTTCATTTCGTGCATGGAACCAGGAGGCAGCACAACATCCATGTCTAACCATGACACCGACTGCTCAGCGAGGGCTCGCCGTATGTCCTGGATAACCTCTGCGACATTCTCGACCTTGACCATGCCGGTTGCCAATATAGCAGCGTGGTGCTCGCTGAAAAGTGTAGGTGCCGAGCGCAAACTTCCCAAGGCGGTCGGCTGATTCTCCCATGCCTGCTTGACTGGAGCTGGTAGCTCGGCGAAGTACTTGTACAGACTGAAGGCCAGGCCACGACATATTTCATCTCCTTGCTCTTCCCTAGGTAAACAGTTGACGGCGGCGTATAGAGGTGAGCTGGGGGAAATAGTGAGGCGAGGATATGACTGCAGACCGGCGGGAGAGAAGATGTGTGCTTGTATGCGGGAGTTGTTGGCAGCGGCGGTATGTGTCGCAGAAGGTCCATAGAAGATAAGTACAGGAGAGCGTGCAAGTAGCTCGTCGACGACGTAGAATAGCGATACCACGTCGGGCGAGATGGCGGGGGGAGACGGGACGACGACGACCATTGTTCGATGATTGGATGGCGATTATGAATGTTGGATTATGTGGAGTGACATGGGGGAAGGATTTGGTCGACAAAGTCCATAAGGTATCGCTTTGAAGTAACGAGCGTTGGTGTTGGAGAAGTCGCGATGGAATGAGTGAGTGCTAGTAGTTTGTGTCTATTGAGAGAAATATCAGGTAAACAAGCTGAATCGTCCGTCAGGATGGACCTAGCTTGTGAATATCTGCGGTGCGAGACAAACTGCAGCTGAGAATTAAACGAGCGACAGTATGGAACCCTAATCCCAGTGTTGAGTAAGGTTCACCGAGCACGGCTGGAGGCTGTGCGTGCTCTGGTAGGATAATGGTCGCATTTGTGCTACACCTAGCTGAGAGCCCTGTACGTAAACAAACGCGTCCCACGAATCGCGTGAAATCCCTCTATGCATTACTCATCCATCATGGCAAAATATAATCATTTCCTCTTTTCAGCCTAATGCTAGTGACTTTCATCATGCCAACTCAAGACGACGGCCGAGTTCCATTCTCTATCGCCAGCGACTTCAACAATTTCAGCCTACTAGAACTACCAGACGAACTCCTTGCTATCCTCACGTCGCCAAATCCTCCCATGTGAGTATCGGCCTTGACCATTTCTACCACCGTGCAGAGCTGAATCTATCACTGCAGCCTCTCCCTCAAATCTGAATCAGACGAGTCCAACGCCGTTATCTGTACAGATTCAAAGTCCTTTCCGATCCGTCAGGTCCACACCTCAAATACCCTCTTCGTCGCCCACTCGGCCCTCCTCCGCGCTTCCGCCGAGGACGATATACCCAAGGATGGAGTTCGCGCCATTGCTTCGTGCACTGCCACTTTGGAGCTCTATACGTTGAAGGAATCAGCTATACCTTACTTGAGAAAGCTTCTTCCCCTATATTCGAGTCCCGATTCCTTCGCTGCCGTCTTCGCAGGACCGGCATATCGCAGTCTTTCTGCTGTGTGCAATGACATCCCACTCTCATTCCTCGAGATTGAACAAGGCTGGACACAGCTATGCGCCTTCTCTAAAGATGGCAATTGCTTCAGACCGACCGCAGCCAGTCTATTAGATGTATGGAAAGCAATCGTCTCCGCATCCGTGGCAGAAGACGTTCCTCTCAACAGCAAATTTCTGGTCGATGACCTTTGGAAAGCGACAAAGGATAGCGAATTCCCACGAGCTCTCCTCGATGCCATCTTAGCACGCAATGCCGTGAAGGATGGAGGCAACTCGAAATGTGTGTATACCAAGAATTCAAACATCTTGCATCCGAGGATAATGTACTAACATATCTTAGGGTGCTCCATCGACTCAAACAAATGTACAATCTGGGTCGCATCCCTACTTTTAGAAACGCAGACGCGCCCAGATCAAGTAATCCCCGTCAACCATTTCCTTGAATCATGGCGAAATAATCTACTTGAAAACTGGAGAGACCTCGCGAAGCTGGATTTGATTCAGGTTTGCGAAAAGACTATGGCTTGGTTTATGTACATGCTGACGGAAAATAGGATCTGTGTACTCAACCCAGCCCATCCACCATCAGACTGAAACCTGACATGCGACTATCTGCTCCTCCGAAAGCCGTTGAACAACAAGCAGCTGACAAAGCTCCGACGAAAGCGAGGAAGTGGCATGAGAAGTTCAAGAAGGGGAGGACTTGAGCTGGACGCCTTGAGTTTCTCCCGCGCAGCATCAGCCCTCTTCTGATGGAGCGGCCATCAATCCATCATTCGTCCAGACCATTTTTCAAAATCCCGCGCCCATTTATCTGTCCATGAAGAAAGACGAACTTTGACAGACATCTCATGTCATACAACGTACGATTGACTAAAAATCAAAATCGACTGTTCTCATACATGTAACCGCGAAGATGATGAGATATCATATCTGTAAAAGTCGACGTCAATAGAAAGAGCATGTTGATCTAATACAGTGTGGAGAAAGTGAAATCAATGTGAGCAACTTCAGGAGAAAACTCTGCAGAAAGGACATGTTTAAGGTATTTCTGGTTTGTAGGCTTCCTGCCATGGCGGTATGTAGCCGGCTTCGATGTATCGATACATTGTCTAAATGCGCGATGTATTTCTGGACTCAAATTGGGCTGGAGATGTATATAGTGAGTAACTCCCCTTCGTGAACTGCGACAACTTCTCATCGAGTAAGAATTACGTGAAGAGGACCTTTGGTTAAAGGGGTTGATATTGAGTTGATAGATGGATGGGGTGGTATGGAATTGATAGCGAAGAAGTGTGATGATGGACTTGAGTGCCGATGGGATTGCTTCAAGTAGTTCTGGGAGGGAAAAACCGATTAGGTTCAAGTATGTCAGATACCATTACCTCACTCGAAGACTGGAAGAAGAGGGGAGACGAGTAATAGCAATCATGTTCGGCCGTTCTTGATGATTAAAGTTATTTGTGAACGGACGTTGCGGATGGATTTCACGTACGTAGTTGAGCTTTAGCTTGTTGGAAGAGGATTCTTGTATATCTTTGACGATTGAGATGGCTTACTATGATGGAAGGTGTATCGCTTTTGCGGCCACGCAGTGTGGCTTAGTTTCTTGGCAAAAGGTCCCGCTAATCCTATTCAAGTAATAGTCACCCGCTAAGGCCGGGCTAAAGTCTTGTCAGGGCCCATCAAAGCCTAGTACTTACTATTTATAGTTAAACTCCGCTAGATCCCGCTTTGCCAAGAAACTAAGTTACAATGCGTGGCCGCAAAAGCGATGTCCTCCTGTTCGGCGAAAATCGAAGAAGGTTGCGATGATGGTGGGATCTATTTTGATAGCTGTGAAAGCATTCAGAGGATGAAAGATGGGCTGTAAGAATCAGAATCCAATTGCCATTGTTGTACTTCAAAAAGTCAAGGCTTAAAAGAGGAAAGTGGGAAAATAAAGTACAGTTCAAATCTGGTATTTTCATCGAGTTCCGCGTCTGGAAAGAGTAGATCGGTCAACTCGTCTAGAACGACACATCACAAATACAAATACAGGAGATAGAGAGTGACATACGAGTCAGTTGAGATCAGAGCCACCATGTCCTTTCGAATTTTTCCAGAGGCTGAGTTGCAACAGGGTTGAGTGCTCAGCCTCGATAGCGGGTCGATTGGGCTGGTACGGAGTATGTGCGCCATTGTGTCCGTGAGAGATGGATTCCGGGTACGGCTCCTCTTTCCCTATTTGAGTTTGGGTGAATCAAGCGTAGCTCATCTGGTCGTGAACTAAATCTCTATTCATCTTGCTTACTTTCCGTGTTGGGTCGAGATACAGTGGGAAAGCCTGAAGAGTGTGTTGGAAGCGATGGTTGATAGAATGTGCTGCGCGACGACGAGGACTGCGCATATTGAGCGGTCGTGTGAACTACGTAGGGCTGCTTCATGAAGAATTGTTCTCGAAGGTCCAGACTCCAGATCGTAGATGATGCGCGACATGCCTGCGGACTCGTCTGCAGAAGCTCAGGCAGATAGAGGCATGCGATCCGTGTTTAGTTTTGCAAGACATGGGTTTTGAAAGCGGCTCTTCGCTTCTACATGAAGAATGTCATGAATTCGATGCTTGGCTGTGGAAATGACTTTGGACTGACCTGGGTTAGTATATTTCCTTTTGCTGTAGAGATCGCATTTGTCAAACTCGTTGTTCCTATACATTGCTCTCGACAGCAAACATTGGTGGGTGATACTGTCTCTCCCCAACGTCATGAGAAGACCGAATAGTTAGTGACAGTGACACAGAGCGCACAGAAACCGCCACGTTTGCTCAGAAACATCGTCGATCCTGGACAAATTCCTAAGGGCTTCGCTTGCTGCCGTGGATCTTCGCAAGGGGTAGTTTGGCAATTTTTAGATTGCTTGGCATTCGAGATCTCGTTGATATGCCTGGTTCCTCGTGGCGATCCCGTAATCTTTGGAGTAAGACCTGGGCCTCGTAGATCTTCCAGCAAGGAAAGGAAAATGTCTAACCGAGATGTCCAAGATGTTTGGAGTCGAGTGTGATGGAAGATGATGGTGGAGCAAGGAGATATAAGCAGGACCTGCTGTTGTATGTATACCTGGCCCTGGAATAGCAGCATACAAGAGACTTCAAACCTGCTGGTGAAGGAATATTATAATCCATAGGAGATGTCAAGTTTGAGAGACACATCGAAAGCGCAATGTGAAAATTGGTTGCCATCGAGGCGTCGCTCTGGACTGCTTAACATCCGAAACCGAATTGATGGATATAAATCTACAACTGCAAAGATTCGAGGATTAAGTCGCAGTCGTCAACATCTCCACCCACTTCGTCGCGCTCGACGTCACGAAAGGCGGGTAACAGCCAACCAAAACTTGTGAGGCCATGGAAAGAAATTACCACCGGCCGAAGGAGTACTCCAGCATTTATGGAACCTCTCCACAGAACCAGAGGCAATAGCCAACAAGATGTCGTCCTTGGCACGGCTCTTGACACTTCCTTTTGTGCTGAGACGGTAAGCGCGAAGAGGATGTATCAGTATCGATTCGCACGCCACCTCCATCTTCCCATCGCTCATACGTACATTTGTGGCGCGTTTCCATTTGCTTTTCATCATAGCAATGGCCTGTTATTCAGACGCGTTGGTGAGCGTGATTCCGAATTGTTTTGGACGAAAGTGTTTCGTGGTTGCGGCTGATTTGAGGGCCGCGAAACACGTAATGTTGTGGACGAACCCGCCGAGTGCTGGGCTGTTCTGGCATTCCAGCGAGAGGTGGGAGTGCCTGGACGGATAACTTGTACGGCCGGACAGCTTGATGGCTTTGATGCTGGATTTAGGTGGTAAAGCTTTGGAGTGCCTGACTTGTTCGAGTTATTTGCCTTTTATTATTCCACGGGATTCTCTGCGGATGCCGCAGCTTTCCCATCGTTGCTGGATGCCAATTGTGAGATGAGGAATTAGTTTCTTGGAGTGCGCGTTCTCGAGACGAATCTGGGCGTCTCCCTCCGAGCCGCTGCGTTTTCAGGGGGTGCCTGCTGCAAAATAGAGCCAATAGCGTGGCCGCTAATGAAAAAAGCCACGAAAAAAAGGCTCCAAAAGGGCGTCGCTTGCCTTGGTGCCTCGAAAAATTAGCAGCCTTTAGGCGGGGTCCTCCAAGCTGAAACACGTTCGTGCCTTGTCCTGCTTCACTACCCCTTCAACATTGCATTTGCCGCAAGTGTGGGCCCCGGTGCAAGAGCCTCTGTCGGTCGTAGGCTTTGGTCACCAATCACTGCGCGGCCGAACCGTGAGCTTATGCGATGCGTTTTGGCTCCCGCGTTTGGAGTCCTCTTCGTCGACGGGATGTCGACACTAACCATGGACAGTTTCAATCCTCACTTGGCCTCACAGGAGGTCCGACCTGGACTCACGCTTGTTTTTGGCGAGAGGCTCGAATGCACATAATGTCCATGTGTGCCCCTCCAGACACTTTCCTTCTTCACCTCATTCTGTCTGCTGTGTCTGCTTTTTCCATTCTCTACTTTCGTGTCTATTGTTTTCCTTTGAGGCCGGTCTTTGAAGCTATTCGATATACTTCAGCCCCTCTCTTCTTTCCTTTTCAATATACATAATTTATACACCGCTGCCGGCCAGCCCAATTTACCACCACCATGCACTCTCTACAGCCTGTACTCCTCATCTTCTCTCTCTTGACAGCTGACACAATCGCCGCACCACACATCCAAAAACGCTCGTTCGTTCACCATGTTAAGAGGAGTATCAACAGAAGGGATCCGGCCGTCGGTCCAAATGCCATGCTAAAAGCATATGCCAAGTACGGCTTCAGCGCCGTCAGCCGCCAAACAAACAGCACCGCCGCACCAGCAGCGGCTGCAGCAGGAGGAGCTGGAACTGGAACTGTTGTGGCTGCACCAGAGCCAAATGCTGCAGAGTATCTCTCGCCAGTCAACATTGGAGGACAGACTGTTACTCTCGATTTTGATACTGGTTCATCCGATTTGTATGTCCTTCGATTTTAGACTATCAATTTCAGACGTGGATCGCAAATTAACATCTACCAGGTGGGTCTTCAGCAGCGCTCTATCCAAGCAAACCATTGGGCAGCACAGCGCATTCGACCCAGCCCAGAGCAAATCTTTCCAGGTAATGCAGGGAGCAACATGGTCAATCTCATACGGCGATGGATCTGGAGCAGCTGGAACTGTCGGTATGGACGTCGTCAACATTGGTGGTGCCACCGCAACCCGACAAGCAGTCGAGCTTGCCACCGCCGTCTCCCAATCATTCGCCAAAGATACCAATAACGATGGTCTCGTCGGTCTCGCTTTCAGCCAATTGAACACCATCAAGCCAACCAAACAGACCACCTTCTTCGACAGTGTTATGCCACAACTCGCCATGCCAGTTTTCTCTGTCGATCTCAAGAACGATTCTACCGGTACCTACCAATTCGGAGACATCGACATGTCCAAAGCTCAAGGTCCCCTCACCACCATCCCCGTCAACTCCGCATCCGGATTCTGGCAAGTCGACTCACCAACCGTCACCATCGGCAACCAAAAGATCGCAAACCAGGGTGGTTCCCCAGCCATTGCTGACACCGGTACCTCCCTTCTCCTCGTCGACCCTCAAGTCGCAAATGCCTACTACGCAAAAGTCCAAGGCGCAACCAACAATGCTCAAGTAGGCGGCTTCACCTACCCCTGCAATGCTCAACTCCCAGATTTCGGCGTAGCAATGGGTCCCTCCTACACCGCCATGGTTCCCGGTAACGCCATCACCTTCGCCCAAGTCGATGCTAACACCTGCTTTGGAGGCGTGCAATCGAACGGTGGTGCTAATCTCCAGATTTACGGTGACGTCATGTTCAGAACTCAGTATGTCGTTTTCGATGGCAAGAACAAAGCGCTGATGATGGCGCCTAAGAAGTAAACCTTCTTCGCATCTGATTGGGGAATAGGAAATTTGTTTTGCATCGCACCTGGTCTGAGGAGTAGAAACGCATTGTTGTGGCTGTTGGAGATGGAGGAAACCATTGGCGAGACGTTTTGCGTCTTGAAACCTGACCTGTCTGGTTCATGTTTTAGTAGCGCACACGCATGATTGAATGATAGCTGTAGATTTTTATGTCTCCAAACAAACAAAAATCTCTCGTGGCAAGAGCCTATCGAGATTATTTGAGCAATTGGTCAGTAGTGATGAATTGATGGTGATATCGAGTCTCGCTTTCGCGGTCCGGCGCGGAGAACGCGACTCGGCTGCAACGCGTCAATCGGTACGAGTAAAAAGCTGCCGATATCGGGATGCAAGAGCGTGCTCAGAATCGGTCTCTACACCACTGTAAGATCAACTCCACTCATTAGGTAGGCATGTATCATCGCCAGACAACGCATAAACAATACCCCTATGGGACATAACGGAAACCTTCCACACCTTCCAATATAACAGATCTGTCGTTGTCCGCACGCCCATTCTGTCTCTTGAAATGGAACGACAGGATAAGTGTCATGATGATATAAAGTATCTGCATGGCAATCGTCGCCCACATACCGGGCAAATATTTCTGCCGCTAGTCAGAGGAATCATGCACAGACAGGAGAGCTTGAGCCTACCGGCGCATCCTGTGCACGGAAAATGGTGCTGCCAGCGACGCCACCAACGGCGCCCATCGTAACCATGGCTGCAGAGACAATACCTCTCTTTTCCTGTTGTGGAGTTTGATTCTGGCCATAGGTGAGGGTGCCGGGTCTGACTTTGTTAGCATTTTGGGGCCTGATGCGAATGGATCTGTCTGAGAATCAAGCTTACACGTTTCCCTGCGTTCCAAAGACAGCTAGGAACATTCTGAAAGTTTGTCAGTTACCAAGTCTTCGGTGAGGAAAACTAAGTCCTGTTCTTCTCACCCAAAGTATCTCACTCCCACGGTTTCTACGTATAGAGTGAGCAGTAACCCAAGGATGCTGCGTCCGGTTAGTGAGGTCGCAATGCCACGGTTGATGAGCTTACGCAAAAAGAGCCTGTATACAAGGAACACTAGGAGACGATCATCAGTGTTCGTACAGTGTTAATTAGGACAAACTCACACCCAGCGGTTTCGCCATTTGTCCGAGATCCAGCCCGTGAACATAGTGGCAAAGATGGCGAAAACCTGCTCAAGTCAGTCACTTTGCTTGCTATCGTATCACATTACATACGTAGGGAGGACTGGTCAGAAGCTGGGCCTTGGCATAATTGAAACCCATTCCTTGCCTTAGAACGATCGGAAAGAAGTAAGTTATCGAGTAACACGACGAGGCGACAATAAAATACTGGAGGCAACTTTACAATGTCAGCAATGTCATCTGGCGAGACAACTCAGATGAGACCTACTAGATAATCAACTTCCAATCGTAGAGCATCCTCAGAGCTTTCATGAAACCCGGATGCTCGACATTGCGGGCAGCTTTGTCCGTCTGGACACGAGACAAGGCTACATGACGTTGCCTGTCGCTCAACCATTTGGCATTTTCCGGGACTTGGACGCCATTGTCAGTATGTCACTTTCACAAGTTCATGGGCATGGACTCACAATCTCCTAGGAAGAATATTGCAGCAAAGCCAGCTGCCACTGTCATGATGCCTTCGACGATGAAAATCCACCTCCAGCCCTGACGGTATATCCCGTCTCCGACTCTGATTAAGGAGAGCAGGTATGCGAACTGCGCTCAATTAGCTGTCATGCCGCATTTCAATTTCCATCGCTAGACCTACGATTGGACCAAATGCCGAAGCGATCAGAGCGGCCTGGTAGAAGAATGAAGTTCTGCTACCTGTTTCGTATTGCTTATACCAGGACCCGATGATGAAAATAGCACCAGGGAGTACTGGTATTGATTAGTTCTCGTCAATGAAAGTCGGAAGAATAGATCGGTCTACCTCCAGCTTCGAAGACACCCAATAGAGCTCTCAATACTGTTAGTGATTTCCATGATTTCACAAAGCCCATTCCTAAGACGCAGACACCCCATGAGATTATGAGGAAACTGAGCCACCATCTAGCTCCAATGCGGCGAATCACAAGGTTAGATGGTAATTCGAAAGCACCGTATCCTAGAAACGTCATTAGCTGGGGTGAAATCGGATGGACTTATGCTATTATCACCGATGAAGAATACCAGCAAAGTAGTCGAATAATTTGACCTTGCAAATATGATCAGCATGCTGTGAGGATTGAGCTCCGACAGATAGCTCCTACCCTCTTGCTAAGCCGATGTCTGTGTTTGCACCGGCGATATAGGCAGCGGAAATATTCGATCGGTCTAGCAGTGATAGTCCAAATATGGTGCTGAGCATCGGAAAAACGTGCCAGTCGATTTTCTTCCTGCTACTTGTCAGAGTCTGATCCGAGGGACACTTGAACTTCATTCTAACACAAGAGCACGCTCTTCGGCATCATCCCAATCATAATCGTGAGAATCGAGGCCTTTCTCTTGGGTGGAGGAGTCGTCCTTCGATCGGGTCGCTCCATCACGAGTTGTGGTAGGTGTTGGGTCAGGCATCAGGAAAAAGGGTTCGATCGCGTGAATGCGGAGTTGAGCGGATATCTCTACTGCTATTAAGCAAAACCCGGGAGGAAAACAGATCCCCATAGCAGGTGTTCCCAGCTATGTCGGAAAACCATGTTGTCGTTCGACCGCAATGATCCAACTATGGCCTGTGAACAATGGCCAGGTGCAAGAGAAGTCTGAGAGCCAAGGAGTCTCTCGCTTGGCCGGATTGTGAATGCTAGAAACTGGGGTACATAAAAACCTGGAGGAATTAGAAATCAAGGCGTGGAGATCTCTCTGAGTGGCTGCAGCGGCTGTAGATGGCTGACGTTAGCTTTCGAGTGGACGAGCAGAGTTGAGGTTCAACCCTGCTGGTGGAGCAGCGAGTATCCTGGTCACTGACAAGTGTGGCAACTCGTTATCCTGATGTTGAAGAGGCTACCCTACACAGTATACCATAGTAATCTCATTCCTGGCCTTAGATCAACAGGGATTATGCGCGGGTTCCGACGAGGTATTCAGGCAGAACTGAGGAACCCATCTCGTCTTTAGTAACGAACTGCGAGCTAGTCAGGAAGACTACTCTTTGTAGAAGCTAGCTTCATGATGAGAGTGATATGATATGATACCTCACCGGAGTCCGCGGATCCATCCCTGTCAACCCAAGATCAAGAATGAAATGTACGACTGGTATTCGAAGAAGGTGACATGATCGTACATTCGTACTCTAAGAGCGCAGTGTTGGAGATACAACATACGCATGCTTGTGGTGTCCGCAATCATGTTGACCTCGGGAATGTTGCCCAGATCAGAGGAGTCCCATCCGCTCCGGGCGTTGGAGAGCTGTACTCGTCGGCGACATCTCTGGAGAGATCAAAACGTAGTGTTGCCTTCATAATGACGAGAAACATGAAACTGCTGATAGGTTGAAAAAGGAACCGTGGGAATGAAGGCGCGAGATGGAAAGAGGAGGAGAGTCCGAAGTCCGAGGCATCTCCGATATCCGGAGATTATTAACCTCAGCCCCCTCAAGTAGTAGCTGAGCTGCCTTTTGAGATCTTACATCCCAACCACAACTCAACACCACAATGTCATCGTGCCGGCAGCGATGTAGCCTGTTCATCCAAACACAAATTAAAGATAAAATTAAAGATACATCCGGCACAGCTCAACTATACATCTATTCTAGAATCTTACGACTCTTCGAAGAATCTTGAAGTATCTATTTTACCCCCTCGCTAAACGTCTTTTAAACTCTACGAGCTGTCTAGATAATCCGCGAACCGCGGTATCCGAGCACAACATGACTCCTTTACTAGTTGTTGTTCTCTCCTAGTAGTTCTACCACCTGCGCATTGCTAGCATCCTCTTCACATATAGTATACAGCACCTCTCCTTTGCAATGGCAATACAACACAATAATCTTGACGTGGTACGCACCTTACTTCAATGGGGCGCAGACCCTCATCATATCAGTGCTCTGAAATGGAATCCACTATTCTACTGCTGGCTGCAATTGAGAGCCACATGGGAGGACAAGTCTGAAATCTTCCAAGGTTGAAGCTGCTGGCAGAACACTCCGTGCTGGACCTTGAGATGGTAGAATCAAAGCAATAGACCGCTCTGCATCGTGTCTTTGCCTTTGGCACGGCCGCCGACATCAAAGTACTGATCTCTTTAGGTGCCGACCCTCTCGTCCCATGGGCGCATTTACAACGGCAAGCAATACACTACGTAACCGGTAACTGGCGAGTATAGGTTCTGCTAAGCTGAACCAGCATTGCCAATAGACCTTAGCCTCCAGTCTCAATCTTCGCAACTCTCCACGTTCTGGCGCCAGCGGTGACAACCTCTTAGAGACCCAGAAAAAGTGGGTGCATCGAATGGGAGAGCGTCATTAGTGATAGTTGTAACAGACACCCGCATCCTCCTCGCTAGTCTCCTCTCTACAGCATAAAAACAAATGCCTCTCTCCTCCCCTTTCCCTCCTCACCCCTCTCATCCAACTCCAAATCATCAATCTCATCCTGTCCCAACTCTTCCCAAGCACCACCTCCCTCCGCCGTCCTCGCATTCTCCCTAACAAGCACCCACCTTAATCCCCAAGCCAACGCCGCAACTACTCCCATGAACCCCGCACAAACAGCCATGCCCTTCAGATACAACGGCCCATCTGCCTCCGGATAAAGCCTCGTCCCAAGAAGTGGTCCACACTGGCCAAAATACTGCAACAACGCTACTCCAATCCCGCGACCCTCGTCAGACGCCTGATTATTAAGTGTCCACGTGATGATTAGAGTGACACAACTGAAAAAACCGGCGGTGGCGGGATAGACGCCTAGGTATCTGATCCAACCTGGCAACTCGAAAGCACCAGCGAGGAAAATGAGGACGTAGCCCGAGCAGGCAAGAAGAGCTTGGAAGATTATGAAAGGAGAGCGAGTCTTGGCTTTATCTGAGGCATAGGCAGTGAAGAGGACGTTGGCGAAGGAGAGAAGATAGGGTGGCGCGCTGAGGGCTTGGGACATTGTTGCTGAATAGCCCATTTCGCGGATTATGGTGGGCAGGAAGACGGGCATGGAGGAGAAAGCTACGTTGCAGGAGAAGAACATTGCCTAGCTCTGCCATTAGTCTTATGGTTTTGAAGTTCGCGGAGTTACTTACGGCTGTGAGGTAGCACTTTGGATCTTTTAATGCCTTGAAAATCTCACTCAATCTCAGTCTCTGCTTTCCGCCTTCTTTCCCATGGGAGGCTCTCTTTTCGTCCGATGAATCCTCGCTCCCTTTGATCAACCTGGCCTGGGCGATTCCCTTCTGTCTCTTGGACAAGAACTTTGCGCTCCCCGGTCCATCAGGTAAGCTCCTGTATACCCATGCCGCAACGAGCACGCTTGGAAATCCCTCGACCAAGAATAGCAACCTCCACGGCGCCCAAAGTGTAAATTTGCTTCCTAACCAAGTTATAGCCCAAGCCAGACTCGAAGCAAACGTCGTTGCCAAGGGCGCAGCAGCAATGTGGACGCCAACTCTTGAAGCAAGTTCCTCGCGCTTAAAGAAGAAAGAGAGGTAGAATGGTATTCCAGCGAGAGCGGCCTCAAAGGCTCCAAGAGCAGCGCGGAGAATGAGGAGGGTTGTAAAGGAGGTTGAGAGGGATTGCAAGGAGGCGAGGAGACCCCATGCTAAAACGACGACAGAGATATAGATATGGGGAGGTATAATTCGAAATCTATCGCCCAATTAGCATTGCATACATCTCTCCTTCTCTAGTGATGTTAGAAGAAAGACTCACAACAAAGCCATCCACTCAAACGCAATGTACGTGATATAAAACCCACTCAGCAACCACTCATACTGTCCCTCACCCAGCTGCAAATCCATTTCTAAGCCCGCAATCCTCGCATTCCCAATATTTGATCTATCCAAAAAGGAGAGAAGGTAGAGGAGCGCAGCGAAGAACACAACCCTTCTATCCATCTTCTTAACCACTGCTTTCTCTTCCTCGACAGTCCAACTGCCCTCAAACGTCTGATCATCATCTTCATCCTCATCCTCAAATTCCACATCTTCCAATCTCTTCGCCCGCATCTTCCCTCCAGTATCCAAAGTCGATTTACCCTTTCGCCCCAGTATTGTCGCATTCTCATCCTCATGGTCGAGCTCGAGCAGTCCCTCCTCTTCTAGCGCAATATCCCCGTCCACCTCCACCTCATCCAACATCCCAAACCTCGCCTCCGTATTCGTACTCCGCGCACTCATAACAAGATTCCCATCGTCGTCGACTTCATCCTCCTCATTCTCAAAAGGCTTAGAAACAATTCCAGGCGTCCATCTCGAACTCGAGCCAGAGCCCAAACCAGAAGCACTACTAGAACTCATACTCCTCGTCCCAATATTTCGCGTTGTCATAGTTTCTTTCAGATCCTTTCCTGTCCGCGCGCGTCGTTCTTTTCGATCGCTGGTTAAACGTACCCAAAAGTAAATGACTAGCTGAGATGAACTGAGCCGAGGCGAGGAAGTAACAACAAGCTATCATGAGGGATCAATGAAGGAAGTAACAGTGCCAACAAGGACACTAACACCAGGATCTTGAGCGAGATGCTCGTACAATCATCTTGCACGCTTTCAGTCGGGTGCTACAAAGCTCTCCATTGGCGCAAGAGCAGAGAGAGGTGCATGGCGCGGAGCGAAAACGGGCGCAACCCAGGCCGATGGCGGTGCGGGGGTCAGAAACCAGACCATCGGCACCTCGGTGTAAAATTGCATCTTCGAGATTCGTGATCTTCACGATATGATGGCAGAAGCAGAGAGGTCCAAGATTTGGTTTGCAAGACGTGGGAACGTTTCGAAACCCAACCCCAAGAACGATAATCCTTAACAGCCCATACTTTAATATGGGTCGATGATCCGCTACGGGAAGCAGAGGCCATTGTGATTGGCAAGGGAGACATCATGTATCAATTGGAGGCAGTGGAAACCATATCCAGATATATCGAGCTTTTTTATTAGAAAAGAAAGACAGCAGCCCGCTGACATCAAATGTTAAACATCCCATCAAGGAAGTGAAGACTCCGAGCCCCGTTCGAACAACAGTGCGTATAACACACTATAAGAAACTCAATCAACCATCAACAATCACTGCCTTGTCTTGCCCTTCCCTCGTGGCGACACAGTCCCACCCAGAGCTGGAAACTCCTCCAGCTCACCGACAACTCCCATTACCTCCTGTCTGCTTCTTTCCTCAGCCAGACTAACTTGCAACGCAAATTCCAAATCATCTATCTCCGCCTGTTGACTAGAGCCAGCCATGGCACTGCTGGTCCTCGAAGGAGGACTACGAGAGGGTGTGTTGGAAGAGCGACGTCCTTTCCTAGCAACGCGGATAGGAACATCGTATTGTCTTCCACCAGGGCTAACGATAAGGCCAGGAGAGTGATGCAAAGGACTATCGAACCTGTCTCCCTCAAGACTAAGACGAATCGCTGCAGCCATGTCGGCATCCATTTCCTCTTCTGGAATGCGAGATGGGGTCGATGAGAATTGAGTTGCATCAAAAGAGCCCATAACTGGAGTGTTGACCTGGCTGGCACGCCTCTGCTCGTCTTGAGCCAGAGTCTCTTCCGAGAGCATTGCGGCATACGCCAAAGCCTCTTCCTCATTGTCTAAGAAACCAAGACCGAATCGACCAGCCAAATGTTCACGCTCCCGTCGCTGACGGAGTTTCTCTTGTTCAAGCTCAACGCGTTCATTCATGATGTAAGATTTGAGGTTGCTGTTGCGAACAGCCCCAGAGAACCGCTCGCCAGTGTGTTGATTACTGCCACGCTCTGATCTTCGCAAGCGGCGCTTGGTGCCTTTGTATTGATCCGCTGTGAGGGAGCTGTAACTCCAGTAGCGAAGATGAGTACCGAGAGACACTATTCCACGCAAAACAGTCGGATCAGGGTCAAGGCAGATAGCGCCTGCTGCGAACAAGTTGATACCGACTCCTTGAGCAGAAGCTTGAGCCTGTACCAACCGGCGACGCGCCTTGGACGAGAATCGCGAGTTGAGGGTACGAATGGGTTCCGTCTCGGAGGCGAGAGGATCCCAAGCTTGGACTAGTCCATCATTGCCACCATGAACGATGTGTAAAGAGGTCATGCCAAGGCAAGATATCTCAGGCGAGTCGGTGTAAATAACATGTATCGGTTCTATGTTATTGATCAACTCCACGGATTTCGCATTAGGTGCTCTGCAATCCCAAATGTAGACAATTCCAGTTTTGGTTCCAGCAGCTACAAAACGTGCACGTTGACCAGGAATATCTGCTGCTGAGATGGAACGGTCCTCCATGTGTAAAGGAGAGCCATATATTGAGGAAGCCTCGGAAGAACCGAGCATGCCGACGGCAGGGTCCTCAGACAGCGTAACCATCGCGTATAAAGAGCTGTCAATGGTGGTGGTGCTGATTTGAACCATCTTGCTTCCGCCAAATGTCAGATTGGAACAACGCCATTCCTCGACAGTTGGTAGTCGTTCGGGTGAAGCATCCACACTTGTGTAGCTCAACGTTGAGTAACGTCGCCCACGAGCAGAGTCAGTCATGGTAGGTGGATTGCGAGTAGCTGATGTGGAACTGCCGAACAGAGAGCCAGTATCGACCATCGGTGTCGCAACATCGGCAGGAGTCGGTGGAGAGCTTTTCGTGACTAAAGTATCTTCCTCTTCAGGTACTTTTAGACGGGTGAATCGCTTGATCGAAGAAACACTGTCTTCTTGCACACCACATTCAAACACCAAGAGGGATTCTCCCGCAAAGTTGCCGTCATCACCAGCAAAGTCAACCTCAAGCTTGCGCTCCATATCCCAACCAAGACAGAGTTGGCGGAACTCCTTCGGGCGTTTGCGAAGAAATTTTTCAGTCTCCTGGCATTCGGCTCTGATCTGCTCTTTGCTGAGACACATGCCGTTCCAAGAAGAACGAGGAGAGTAGCTACCCTCGACATCGAGTTCTCCATACGGATCAGGGCGTGCTGCTCTACGACTCGGCTCTACCAAGTTCCACTGGACAGTGCGAGCAGTGATCCAGGCAAGGCGTTCTACAGCCATCTCATCAAGCTTGACACCTCGCGGTGGAGGAGAGCGTTTAGGAAATTTCGTCAAATAGAAGACCTCTCCAAGAGCGTTAAGCGCAACAGCCCAAATACGGTTTTGGGCCTGTCGCTTCAACGAGTAGGATTCGTCAACCGCAATAGCGATGATTGGGACTCCAGGACTCAGAACCCAGCGAGCAGTGAGGTCGCCTCTAGCAAGACGCAAATCGCGCAAATCATGTGAGCCGAGACTGTAAGCACTGACAACACCAAGAGATGAGCCAGAAAGCATGCCGACGAGTCCTTCGGTCAAACTAGGTATTGCGTGAGATTTGGCAAGCCAGACAGCAGATACTGCTTCACGAGTACGGTTGACTGATGGAATGCCAATATCTGGCTCAGATATGCCAGTAGATCCAATCAAGAATTTCCCACGCATTTCATCCATGGAACGGAAATATGTTCCTCCAGAAGGAGATCCTTCGCCATAGATCATGCCATAAGCTTGACTGACTCCCATCGGGTTGGGCAAGCCGATGATGTCGCCGGAGCCCAATCCCCACATGGCATCGCCAGGAAATTGCTCGGAGAAGTTAAGAAAGAATTGAGGATCCGAAAGTCCCCAATTATCAATCCTTCCAGTTATGGGATCACTTGCAGATGCGTTTCCAGTTTCATCAGCGCCATGAATGAAGCGTGGGAATCGCTTGATTGGCCCGGAGCCGAAGGTGGCATCGATATGATTGACGGTAGTATATAGTTGAGAATTATACATCATGATAGCATTGGCCGAAGAATTTGAGCTGGGTAAGGCGTTAGTTGATTTACACCTAATGTCAGATTGTGACTTACCCAGTACTCCTTGGTGTCGAAGAAGACGACCCAGTCTGCATTGGCTTGCCACGTGAAAGGGATCGTAGTAGACGAGTACGGATAATGTACTCGCTTCTCCATGTTGCCAAAGCTGTCAAGCGGCAGAAGGATCTCTTGTCCGTGCGAAAGCTCTCGATCTTTGGTGCGGCCTCAATGTTCGGTCCTGGAAAAAAACGAGCGAAAGCAGCTCTCCAAGCATGCGGAGTCGTAACCAAAGCATGGAAACGGTGGGATACCAATGCGACCGTAGACAACTCAGTAGCGGGGAGATGCGATAGAGCATGTGTAAGTAGCTCGTTAGGCAAATTGCCAATAGGAGAGAATTTGGTGAGTGATTTTGAGTTAGCGCGACTGATGGGACTTTTCAACTGCGTAGTTCCTTCAGGCTCAACAGCAGTATCGGCAGACGCGTTAGATTCGCGTCGTTCGCCATCCGCGTCGTCGTCATCGAGGGTCTGGTCATCACCATCTTCGCATTCCCGAGAGAGGGAGCATGGAGTGGCTGGACTGCTGGTGCGACGAATGCCATGCTGGGAGGTTGAGGATGCGGAGGGAGTGTTTGGTGATGAAGATGTTTTTGAGACTTCTGTGAGGTCGGATTGCATAAAACGAACTGGAGGGTTACGCGTGTGTATAGGCAGACTGAATCGGCGTGATTCAGTACAATTAGCAGGATACAGTTCGGTTTGGATGGCCAGAGAGAGTCGGAAGAGTGATTGTGGTGGTGCGGATGAAAGGAGACGCGAGATATGATGTGGTCACTTCTATAATTATGGGGATGATTAGTAGTCTGGCAAGGTGAAGGGCTGAATTTATCTATTTCAGCACAACATTTCCTACTGAAGATCGAGTGCGACAATTTCCTGGCAGTTTCAAAACCTCAATTCGCCAGGAAAGGTAACCTATCGCTACTGATGTGAATTCGCTATCCCAGTCGAATATCCAGCCACATCGGGCATTTGCATCTGATTTGCGTTATAGACCCTTGCAGCGGCAACCGTCTAGATAACGAGAAAAAGTTCGGCTCGAAACCAAAGTAAATCGTACGCTACTTTTCTGTCAATTCACCACCACAATATACCCAAAATGGCCGACGATGGTATGCTCCTCAACTTCTCGCTCGGCGATGGCCCGCTTGTATCACATCCCACGTTCAAAGGCGGACCTTGGAGAGCACGACGGAAGATTACCAGACAGCGACAAGCAAAAGAAGGATACATCCCAGCACAGGAACACACTGCACCGCCTACGAGAGAGTCAGACTGGAGACCGACAAAACGTCAGCGCTTCGACAATCCCGATAATTCCAATTTCGAGCCAGTCTTAGCAAGAAAACCTCGAGAACCAGCACCCCGCCAGAGCCAGAACCAGAGCCAAAATCATGAACGCGCGAATATCGGACCAAAGCAGATTATTTCCTCTCTATTCACATTTAATCCGGCGTCAAAGACTGAAGAGGAGGAAAAGGTAGAGCCTGTGGAGGAGGTGGATATCGCGCCGTCCAACGCTCCTCTCACGCCAGAGCAGCAGAATTTTACGAGCCTGGGACTGTCGCCCACCCTAGCCTCACATCTTACGAATAAGATGAGCGTTACTGCACCCACTGCCATTCAAAAGGCTTCAATGGAAGCCCTGCTGGACAACGATGGCGACGCATTCATACAAGCGGAAACTGGTTCAGGAAAAACGTTGGCATATTTGTTACCTCTAGTACAACGGATAATGCAACTTTCTACCAAAAAGCAAGCCATAACGCGGAAATCAGGACTGTTCGCCGTAATATTGGCACCCACTCGTGAACTCAGTAAACAGATTTATACCGTGTTGGAAAGTTTGATACGGTGTGCGCACTGGATCGTGCCCGGTATTGTGGTGGGAGGAGAGAAAATGCAGTCAGAAAAGGCACGCCTACGGAAGGGTGTCAATGTTCTTGTTGCGACTCCTGGTCGGTTGGCGGATCATCTGGCAAACACCGAGGTTCTTGATGTGAGCTGCGTCCGGTGGCTTGTGTTGGATGAGGGAGATCGATTGATGGAGCTCGGTTTCGAAGATGATATCAAAAAGCTTGTGAGCAAGCTCGATTTCAGCATGAAGAAGGCAGAATTGGAAGGACAAAACACCTTGACAGGACTTCCGTCCAAACGAATCAACATACTGTGTTCAGCCACAATGAAGATGGACGTTCAGCGATTGGGAGAGATCAGTTTGAAGGAAGCCGTGCACATTCAATCGCAAAGGACGGGGTCGAATGGAGACGCCACTAAGGACGAAGAGACCTTTTCGGCACCCGCCCAATTGAAGCAGTCGTTCGCTGTGGTTCCTGCAAAACTACGATTGGTCACACTTGCGGCAATGCTCAAGCGAACATTTGCCCGGCGCGGCTCAGCTATGAAAGTTATTGTTTTCATTTCCTGTGCTGACTCGGTCGACTTTCACTTCCAGGTCCTCACGAGAGACGAGAATGCAGACATAGGAAATGCAGACTCTGATGGCGATGCTCCGAGAGCGAACGAGAAGCGATTGAGAAACGGTAAATCGAAGCCACAGCCTGCACCTGCTCCAGCAGGTGACCCAATAACTTTAGCACCATCACCATCCATGACCAATGATCTAAATGAGGTTGTCACAGCGTATCGTCTTCACGGCTCTCTCCCACAAACGATCCGTTCGAAAACAATCAAAGCATTCTCGGCGGATCCAAACCCAGCATTCCTCATCTGCACGGATGTCGCCTCTCGTGGTCTCGATGTGCCGAATGTAGATTTGGTCATCGAATATGACCCTTCATTCAGCAAGGATGAGCACATCCATAGAATCGGTCGAACAGCGCGAGCGGGGCGCGATGGACGCGCAAGTATCTTCCTTCAGCCAGGGAGCGAAGAAGGTTACGTCAGCATCTTGAAGGAGGGACGTCGAGATGGAGGTATGAACTTGACACGACACACGGCGGAAGAACTGATTCGCAAAGGTTTTGCTGTCAAGGATGCTTCTGGGGTTGAGAAGGAAGGTGGCTGGGATTTGAGGTCACAGAAGTGGCATCTTGCTGTTGAACGATGGGTCCTGGAAAATCCGAAAATCATGGAACAGGCGAGACGTGGATTTCAAAGTCACGTCCGCGCGTACGCTACTCACGTCGCTGCAGAGAGAATCTACTTTGACATCAAAGAACTGCACTTAGGTCATCTCGCCAAAGCCTTCGGACTCCGAGATAAACCGGGTAGCATCAACGTTCCTGGTCTGCGACAATCAGCTGGAGAAGTCAAGAAAGATCGCAAGAGTTCTGGTAAGAGTAAGAGTTCTGGAACGGGCAAGGGTAGCAAGAGTGGCGGTAGCGGTATGGGTACGAGAGTTTCTGGGGGCGGTAGAAAAGCGATTGAAGCTGCCAAGGAGGCGGTTCTTGAAATGGATAGGGATATGGAACCGGAGAGGAATGCGGAGGAAGAGGCGCAAAGGAGGATGAGGAATAAGGCGAAGATGATGATGGGTGGTGGTGCTGATGAGTTTAATCTTGCTTGATTTGTTAGCGTGGGAGAATTGAAGATATCTCGTTCATGGATGTTCAACCAAAGTTTCGGTCGATGTGTCTTGCCAATGGCACAAAAATATTGTGAATAGATGGTTGTGTAAAGCCTTTTGAGGTTATTTCTCGATTGTAAGCTCGATTGTTATCGGGAAAGGAAATGGGAGTCGGAGTAATGGGCTCATCAGTTTCAGTCAACTATTTTGGCAGACTGGCAGTCAGCTGTTCGCCAAGACTAGATTGCCAAGCAGAGTCGAGTGGATTTTCTCGGGCTGATGCCGCAATGATGCCGCATTACCTCTTGGGGCGAGATGGGCAGTGGCAGACGAGGCTGAAGATGTCAGAAGCATATGATATAATCTGATCTGATCAACCGGTTTTCTGTATTGTCAGAACGTATTGTTGAAGGTCCCTTTGCACCTCGAGGATGTGGTAATTGTTTGATCTTTCGAGATGGGTGGTAGCCGAAATTCGGCAGTGCATTACCCGAAGAGGAAGTTTCAAGACGACCGGCAATAACAAACGACTCTCGAATTCCATGACGCGGGGAAGAGCTGTTTCCGGGTGGACATGTCAACGGCCAGCAGAACTGCAGTTGATGAATAAGGTTTTTCACCGGGGTCCTGTGGCAAGGAGCAGTCCTTGGGTCATTAGAACTAGGTAGGCTTAGGAGCTAGCTGGATATGAATTGCGTGATCGGGTGTTGCTTAGAAGGATTGAAAACATCTGGACGGTGGTTGGACCGCGTGCCATAAAAACTTGTGAGCCTCCAGTTGTTCATAAACTACAAAACTGATTGAACCTCCCTCGCCATTCCTCTGCCAGTACTGTTCCCATTCGGAGGCACAATGGCGACCATTTCGACTGCTGGAGGTGCTGGTATGTCTCGACTCCCCGCAAACTTTCAAGGCCGATGCTCGGGTGGCGCATGTGCTGACTTTCTGTGCAGTGGCTCGAATTGCCTACATCGCCAGCGACGTTGTTATTTCAGTCCAGCCTTCGTTGGCCGTGGACTCGGAATTCTCAAAAGACTTGCGATCATTCGCTGAGACCAAAGCACCAAGTTTGGTCACAAAGGGCGCCGCAGAGGTATGCCATTTGACTCCGCGAATGCAAGGACTAGCGGCTAACCACTACAAGATTGTTCCAGTGCGGTATAATGCTGATCCATTGCTTTCTGCTCTCCAATCCGTTCGATCGGGAAAGATCACCTCCGTGACGACACCCTCCTCTATCCTCCTCCAATCGATCCCGTACCTATACAAACTCGCGCAATATCCCATCGTCTTGCATGTATCATTACAACCCTCCACATACCCAGATTACTCGGACATCACTTCGATACGGCAGTCCGGCTTCACATTTCTTCAATCTGAGACTCTTCAAGAGGCCCAGGATATTGCACTCTCGGCACATGCTTTGGCTCTAAAGTCCGGCAAAGGTGTCGTCCACTTTTTCGATGCCTCAGTTGTGAATAAGTTAGATCCTATCGCGGTAGAGACCAGGGAGCTTGTCCACCGGCTCATCGATGTGGATGCGGCGAGCAGGTTCCAGGATACACCAGCAGGAGACTCTACAATCTACGCCGATGATGGAAGAAGAGCCACCCTTGCAGCACCTGCGTCGCAAAATGGGGCAACGAATGGAGTCTCGAACGGCGTGAGCATTTCCAATGGCGATAATTTGCCATCTGGAGCAGCAAGCCCGTCCAAGGACTCCTCCAGTGAGTCCTCGAGACGCGAGAGCAGTGTAAACAGCGAGCAAGCGCCATCTTCGGTTACAACTGTAGAGTCCGAAATCGTGAAGAAGCCAGTAACATCGGAGGATATTGTCAACTTCATCACCAATATCTGGACCACAATCAGTGAAGCGACTGGCAGAAACTATCAACCATTTGAGTATACTGGATCAGCAAAGGCCAAGAGCGCATTGGTAGTCTTTGGCGGCGACGCTGCAGTTTTTGCTGGTGCGATCAAGTCAGCGGGCCCAAAAGAGCCGTTTGCAAATGCTGGTGTTGTTACGGCACGACTTTACCGACCATGGCTTGGTGAGCAGCTTCGAGCTGTGCTTCCCGAATCAGTGAAGCAAGTCGCTGTTTTGGAGCAAGTTCGAAGAAAGACCACCAAATGGGGACCAGTGCTTCTAGATGTGCTATCGTCATTGAAGAGTGCGGTAAACATAGGCCCTGTCATTGTCGGCTACCAACTTGGATACGTTGAGCCTTCCACGGCACAGCAAGCATTGAAAGAGATCTTCAAGAACTTAGTCTCCAAATCACCCACGCAAAACCTCCAAATTGGTTCCTCCGAAATTCCTTTCTCAGTCTCCGCCGAAGCTCTCGAGCAGCCAGCTATTGAGAATGCATATATGAAAATTCTGAACCAACTATTTGGTGCTCGTCTTCACGTTGCCAACCAGCTAGGAAAGAATGATGTCGGCTCTCTCACTGAGCAGTTCGGCGAAAAGTTACATGTGGGCAAGCGTGTTCCAGGAATTTCTGCAGAGATTGCCTCGACTCCTGAGTTTGGTTTCGGCTCGCTTGTTGCGCGCCAGGAGAGACGAAAGGAGTTTGTAAAGGAGGCTTCCCAGGCGGCGAAGGAGCGAAACTTTGCCACAGACATTCCACGAAACTGGCTATCGAAATGGGCGTTGGATGCCGACAATTCCGCCAAAGCCAATGCACTTGCGCCTGAGGTCGTTGCGAGATTGAGCACAGATGGGTCATCACAAGCATCAACATTGCTGTCAACCAAGTCTTTCTTCTTCAAGGAGTCTCAATGGCTTGTCGGCTCAGACGCCTGGGCCTATGATCTCGGAAACTCGGGTGTTCACCATGTTCTGGCTTCCGGAGCGAACGTTAACATGCTCATTATCGACTCTCAGCCACACTCTGATAAAGCTGCAGCTGATGCTGCGAGACGCAAGAAGGACATCGGTCTTTATGCCATGAACTTTGGCAACGCCTACGTTGCATCGGTCGCAGTCTACAGCTCGTACACTCAGGTACTCGCCGCTATGTTGGAGGCTGAGCAGTTCAATGGACCTTCTGTCATTCTAGCATACCTCCCATACTTTCAGGAGAACGACACTCCATTAACCGTGCTGCAGGAGACCAAGAAAGCTGTGGACATTGGATACTGGCCGCTGTACAGATGGGATCCGACCGCGGAGGAGAAGGGTGAGGAGAAGTTCCGTCTTGATTCCGAGCGCGTGAAGAAGGAGCTCGAGGAATTCCTGCGACGCGACAACTACCTCACGCAACTCACCAAGAGGCACCCCGAATTTTCTGCCAATTTGTCAGGTTCGTACGGGTCCGAAGTACGAGAGCTCCAGAAGCGTAAGGCTAAGGACGCCTACGAGGCCCTGCTTGAGGGCCTCCAGGGCGCTCCTGTAACAGTTCTATTCGCATCCGATAATGGCAATGCCGAGAATCTAGCCAAAAGATTCGGTAACCGAGCTAAGGCTAGAGGTTTGAAGCCAATGGTCATGGCTATGGACGACTACCCATTGGAGGATCTTTCTGCAGAGGAGAACGTTGTCTTCTTCACTGCCACTGCTGGTCAGGGTGAATTCCCTCAAAATGGACGAAATTTCTGGGAGACCATCAGGAATTCGACCGAATTTGATCTGGCTACCGTCAGGTTTGCAGTCTTCGCTCTTGGTGACAGCCACTACTGGCCGAGGAAAGAAGACAAGGTGTACTATAACAAGCCAGGAAAAGATCTTCACAACCGCTTGGCCACTTTGGGTGCACTTTCTATGGCCGACTGCGGTCTTGGTGATGACCAGGATCCTGACACTTACCACACCGGATACAATGAGTGGGAACCAAAGTTGTGGCAGGCTCTTGGTGTTGACAAGGTTGAAGGCCTCCCTGAAGAGCCTCCGCCATTGACGAACGAGGATATGAAGATCAACTCGAACTTCTTGCGAGGCACAATCGCTGAAGGTCTAGCTGACACATCGACCGGAGCCATATCTGCAAGCGATCAGCAGCTCACCAAGTTCCATGGTACATACATGCAAGACGACCGCGATCTTCGTGATGAGCGCAAGGCCCAAGGGCTGGAGCCTGCATACTCATTCATGATCCGTTGTCGTCTTTCGGGAGGTGTTGCCACTCCCAAACAATGGATCCAGATGGACGATATCAGCGACAGCCTCGGAAATGAGACAATGAAGCTGACTACGAGACAAACATTCCAGTTCCATGGCATCGTCAAGGGTAAACTCCGACCTGCTATGCAAGCCATCAATCGTGCTTTGATGACAACCATCGCCGCATGCGGTGACATCAATCGAAACGTCATGTGTAGCAGTTTACCTACAGCATCAAAGTACCATCGTCAGGTACATGCTGTGGCCGGCCGCATTTCAGACCACCTGTTGCCTTCGGCCGCGAGCACTGCTTACCATGAAATTTGGTTGCAGGATGGAGATGAGAAAAAGACACAGGTTGCTGGCAATGCTATTGTCGAGAGCGAGCCGTTGTACGGCCCTGTCTACCTTCCTCGAAAGTTCAAGATCACCATTGCCATTCCACCACACAACGACACGGATGTCTATGCTCACGATGTTGGTCTCATTGCCATCAAAGGAAAGAACGGCCAGCTCGAGGGCTTCAATATTCTCGCCGGTGGAGGCATGGGTGTGACGCACAACATGAAAAAGACATATCCACAGATTGGACGCATGTTTGGTTACGTTCCGGCAGACAAGGCTCATTTGGCTTGCGAGAAGATCATGATTGTCCAGCGTGACAACGGTGATCGTAAGAACCGAAAGCACGCTCGACTAAAGTACACCATTGATGACATGGGTGTCGACGTTTTCAAGGGCAAGGTCGAGGAGTTGTTAGGCTTCAAGTTCGAAGAACCAAAAGCTTTCAAATTTGACTCGAACATCGATACCTTTGGCTGGATGAAGGATGAGCTCGGTTTGAACCACTTCACGTTCTTTATCGAGAATGGTCGCATTGAGAACACAGCCAATTTCCAGATGAAGGCTGGCATTCGAGAGATTGCCAAGCTGAACAAGGGCGAGTTCAGGCTGACTGGAAACCAGCACTTGATTCTTAGCAACATTGAAGATAAGGATCTGCCAACGGTCAAGGCTGTGATGAAGAAGTTCAAGCTCGACAATACTGATTACTCTGGAATGAGACTGTCGTCGTCTGCCTGTGTTGCATTCCCAACTTGTGGTCTTGCCATGGCCGAGTCCGAGCGTTACTTACCTGAGCTTATTACCAAGCTCGAATCGACCATTGAGGAGGCCGGCTTGCGACAAGACAGCATTGTCATGCGCATGACCGGATGTCCCAACGGATGCGCACGACCTTGGTTGGCTGAGGTCGCTTTTGTGGGCAAGGCGTTCGGTGCTTACAATATGTATCTTGGTGGAGGTTATCACGGCAACAGACTGAACAAGCTCTACCGGTCGAGCATCAAAGAGGATGAGATACTGGAGATTATGAAGCCGCTTATCAAGCGATATGCGAAGGAAAGAAATGCCCACGAGCATTTTGGAGACTTCTGTATCAGGATTGGTATGATTACTGCGACGAAGGAAGGTCGTGATTTCCATGACAATGTAAGTGCTTGAGCAGACTAATCATTTGACGGTCGCTAACATTTATCCCAGACTGGCGAAGAAGAATCGGATGGCGAGTAAGGGGCTGCTGCCTGGCCAGTTTTTCTTGATATCTGAGGTTACAAAAGGCACTGTCTTGTTTGAATATGGCATTTTTGGCGTTTCCATAGCTTGGAGTAGGCTTTTTGGTTGTGGTTTGTTCTTATGTTTAGGAGGTTGTCAATCAGATCATTTATGGAATATCTACACCTAACCTGTTCCGAGGGTTGATTCGTGTAAGGTTGCCCTCGAACAAACCCTCGCAGACGAATTTCTCGTTTGTTACTCCGTCTGGTATCCGCCAGATCCTAGGATTGATCTTACCGATTTTTCCTAATCGTTATTCTCCGATCTTCTCAAGATCACGAACCGGTTGGCACCTGTACTGATGTGCTAAATACCACCGAGGGATTGCACTTTGATGTCGCATCTGCCATGTACAGCTCAATAGGGCCAATATCGAACAAGAACGACACCATTGACGTGTGGATCTGATCCACACTGTGATAGTGCCTGTGTCAAGTTCGTCAATATTAAGGGTTTAGCCAGATCTTAATCGCTGCGATTCTTCAGTGGAAATGCCAGATTCAAGTCGTGAAGACTTACGTCCGCGACAGGAAGACTTGAACATCTCGCTGCCCTTTGTGATGGCGTCGCAGCAGACCGAGCATGGAGATGAAGAGGACTGCTCCTACACGGTATCGATGATCCGAGAAGAAGATGAGAATGATGACAGCTGCTCGACGCGTTGGTGGCGGCGGTGGGGATCTGTCAGGAATTCTATCACATGACGGAACAGAATCCTGTAATTATAAAATAAAGGACACGCGTAAAGATCCTAAGATCTTTAGTGATTGTCTTATCAATATAATACCATTGATGGTTCTATCTTCAAGCCTACTATTCTTGACAGGATCTTCACTCTAGTTCCATGTGACACCCCGCTTGATCTTCCTATTCGGGGCGCAACACAGATTGATATTGGATTAACGTATTCCACCACCGAGCCGGCCACTTTTCCTTGGCACGACCAACTCATATTACGCCTCTTCAATTTTATCGCTATCAACAATAGATTCCAAGTCTGTCGTGCTGCTATCTGATTCAGAAGATATCTCGATATCTTTTTTACACCTTCGCGCATTGTGCCCAGTCGCGCCGCAGTTCCCATAGCGCCGTAAAGCTGGCCGGCCTGTTTCTTGATCACCACTACCACGAGCCTTCTTTGATTTCTGAGGCGCTACAGACGCCTCAGCAGCTACCTGCGCTGCTGCAGTCCCGTACTCTATAGTACCACCTTGCTGGATCCACTTCCTTTTGCGCCATTTTCGCTTCGTCATTACTGCCAATTGCTCTTCAAGCTCGTGGTTTCGTGCAATAAGTAGAGCGTTCTGGTGCAGCATCAATTCAGCGCCCTTGACAAGCTGAGAGAAGCCAGTCTGCGCAGTAACTGGTGACCGAGTGAAAGATTCGCGTACAAGCTTTGATTGGGATCCAAATTCAAGAGTATTGCTTGGAGTCTTGGACTGCCACGGCGTCTCCTGCGGTGGGGGTGCTGGTAGGGTACGTAGTCGTACTTCAAGGCGATCCAATACCACCTCCGCGTTAATAGGGACTAGCCCTACCATCTCAAAAGCCTTTCGACAGTTCTCTTCTATAAACACATCGAAAAATGCGTCTTTGAAGGCCGGGAGGAAGCCTTCTTTGTTGATATGGTAGACGCGTCGGCGTGCCAAGACTCGAACTCGTTGAGAGTACTTGCACTTCAACGGCGAGAAGCAGACCACATCAAGCGGCTGGAGGATATGCGATGAATGAGGTGGCATACAGAGCGTTAGCATCTTATGTTCGAGGCAGTAGTCCTTGAAATCCTAGTTGAGATGGCTCTCATGGCCGTCCAAGATGAGCAGCCTATACCCCCCTACTTTACGCGCCTTTGCATGCGCGTCAAAGTGCTTCAACCACTTAAGACCAAGCACATTGTTTGTCCAGCCGTTCTCAGAGACCGAGAGCTTCCAATTCCGTGGTATATCTGCCTCCTCATACCACGCAGGGATGTGAACGCGTCCTTTGTAGATAATGAAGGGCGGGGTCGCATACCCAGCGGCGCAGATACTCCGGATAACTGTAACCCACTCTCGATTGCCTGGCTGGATCAAATTAGGCCGTGTACGTCTTTTTCGTGGATGCCGTACTTGGCTTCAGTATCTGCAACGAGCTTGAACCATGCGCCGATAATCTCTGGGTCTTCCTGTAGTATCCTCTGCCTATCTTTGGCTCGGTTGAAGGCCATCTTGAGCTCATCTGAGCGCGTTACGAACCTCTCAGCCCAGTTTTTCCCTACTGGCTCTCCACCGCGTACATCCAGCAGTTTATCCGCCCTATCTGCCACCTCACACAGCCGGGGCGCAAATCCTCGCAAATCGAGGTCGAGGATATATTGGACAAGCGTTTGCTCTTCTGTTGCAGTGAGCTTATGGGAGTTTGGGAGAGTTTGAGATGGAGAGGTAATTCCGCAGAGCCGATCAGAGAGCCTTTGGTGTTTGATGTTGAAGGCTGCAGCAGCGCGCCGTAGGCTTTGAAATTGACCAGAGGTATAGGCCTGAAGAGCGAGATCAATTCTGCCTTCTTCTTGAACGGCTATCGCGTTGCGTTGTTGAGACATTGCGTGTTAAGAGGATAAGGGCTGTGGCAAGGAAAAGTGGCCGGCTCGGTGGTGGTATACTTTATTAGGTAACTTGGAGATCACGGCTACAATCTTACTTTAATATAACACGTCGAAGGGAAAACCATAGTAACTAAGAACGATTCTCGTATAATCTAGTTATAGTTTACTTAGGTAGCCTGTTTGAGTGCGTTTCTGCATCGATCGTGAAAGACTTGGTTAAGAACCGGCTTGAACCTTTCGACGAGCTGCGACTGGGAAGGTACAGTAGTGGGTGTACTTTCGAAGTGAACGAGGACAAGCGCAAGTTCAAACTGACTTGTTTTGTAAGAGCCATAATAGCCGCAGATTATTGTCAACGCAAGAATGATGTGCAATCGCAAACCTTGAGGGAGCTACGACCTTAAGCTAAATTACCATGTCTCTTGCGGGAAGATTCTATCCATGTACGCGCAGACTTAAGAACGACCGTGCGAAGCGAGGAATGTGACGGCTTGTTAGGCTACTGGAACAACCACAGTGTTCAAGCACCTAACAAGGCGCCACAGTACACGAGCCATGTGACGGCTTGCTACAAGTGCTGTGCATGAACGGGCTGACACCCCCCCTGTCAATTTTGTCTCAGTCATGAAGCTAGCAAAATGAAGCAGACTTTGTATACATTACCACTTAGTGTGGCCGCCATTAGCTGCGATAACGGCTTGTACGCGCTCAGACATCTCTTCTATATACTTAATAAAGTCATCTAGCTCAAGTTTAGCCCATTCTTCCTCAAGATACTGTCGTACATCTGCTTCCGAGTACGGAAAGCGCCTCCCAATTCTATATTTTAACAGCCGCCAGACATTCTCAATTGGGTTGAGATCTGGTGAGTTAGCTGGCCAAGTCATCCTATTAAGGTTGTACTGAGAGTGTACTGCCTGAGTAAGCCTAGCCGTATGTACGGAGGCGTTATCTTCCATCAAGATTGCTCGAAAGTAGCCTCCTATATGCTTCATCTCGTGAATATGACTATATACCCCTGGCAGAATATGCTCAGAGTATATAGCAGCAGTAACCTTGCCCCAAGCCTTCTCACAAACTACAAGAGGTCCCTTTGTTGTCCCAGAAATACAGCCATGAGCCATCCACGAAGAATAACCTCGAAACTTTGGTAATAAGCAAGAAGGTTCATACTTCTCCTCAGGCCTCCTTGTTACGTATATGACGCCAAAGCCTCCTGTTGTAAAAGATGCCTCGTCTGTCCAGAGGACACGTTTCCACTGCTCAAGGTCCCAATGTTGGTGACGTATTGCCCATTGTAGTCTTGCCGCTCGGTGCGCCTCCGTAAGAAGAGGCTTCTCGACGGCGATACGGCGGAAGAATCTCTCGCATTTAAAGGCTTGAAAAAGGGTTCTCCGGCAGGCTTGAATACCCTCAATCGAGGCAATCTGCTTAAGCGGCATTCGTCGGTGTAGAGCATCCTGGGTAGCTCGGTTGATTAGAAGGTGGCGGCGGTGGATTGTAAGCATAAATGGCCTGCCAGGTGGCTTACGAGGAGTATAATAGCCTTCTTGAATACAAAGAATAACCGTAGATCGAGCAAGGCGAAGCTTTCGAGCGATTTGGGTCTTGTTCCATTCTGCAAGGTGGTGTAAGGTGAGGATCTGAGTACGCTCGCGCTCAGAGAGACGTTGGCTTTTCGGCCGCTCAGGATCACGAAATGATTGACGGTTCTTATGCTTGCCAGGCATTTGAAGCTGTATAATGAAGAATATGAGGTGATAGTAAAGGTAGAGTCTGCTTTATTTTGCTAGCTTCATGACTGAGACAAAATTGACAGGGGGGGGGGTGTCAGCCCGTTCACGCACAGCACTTGTAGGCTACTGGAGCAACCACAGTGTCCAAGCACCTAACAAGGCGCCACAGTACACGGGCCACAGCAAGACCTTTAAGTAGGTCTTATTACGGGACGGTAGCTGGAAAGACGTAGCATACTCGTAGCCAAAGATTGTTTAGATTCAGTTAAGGAGTGAAGGTATCTACAAACAAAGAACCTCAATGAGGTTCTGTCTCTATACTAGGCTCAATCAGGCTTAGGCTCTTAGCCTATACCAACCATGGGCCATGCCCATAACACTCCATATCATAAAACATGAAGTTTATACGGTATATGATCTACGGATCGACGATAAGCTCATGCTAAGCTATCTTGGCCGCTTAGGGTTTTGGGGCGCGGGGGGGTCCATCGAGTTTGATTATGACGTAAACCTATTTCTGTTTGCTCCAGTTGGCGCCAGAGCTTCAACAACTTTCGCATTTACAGACTCACCGAGCAATTGAAGCCATTAGCATAGATAGTCTTCTGGACGGTTTTTGTTTGTTGAGTACCCAGCTAAGAAGATTTGAAATTTCGCCTTCTCAATTATCAATCGACCGCGTCACGGGCGACTTGCAAGTCACTCTATACCTCTGGCGATATTTTCTCTTTATCTTCCTCCAATACATCGGAATTTATAGCCGTGTCTCAAAATATCATCTTGCGAAGAGAGTATGTAGCACATCAGCGAGACAGTGGGTTGAAAGTATTCGATGCGTTAGGGAATTACATCAGTCTTCGCTCTCTTTCTCAATTCTTTTGTATCAACGCCTGTCTGAAGTTTCAAGACATAATATTGGTGATCATCTATCAAAATATCTAAAGCATTGGGTTCTACTACGCTGTCTTCAGGTATAGCGTGACTTGCCCGTGACCGCAAGGCTGAAACGTGGCCTTGTTATAATACATATGACTTCTGTCTACGAATTAACAACACATAGGTTCCGTTCACACGATGCACTTGTCCAGGTGTGTTCGATGACTATTTCTCGTGGTGGAAGTACAAAAGCTACTGAACTCTTGCTACGATACAGATTCTACACTCATCAACCATCATACATATCAAGATTACCGCACTCACAGAAAACAACCGAAACTTTTCAGCATCACGCAGATTTCAATTTTAATTTGGAAAACACACAATGTATCCAAATCTGCAACGAGAATGTCGCTGCGGAAGGATCGGCCAATTTCCGGATCGAGGATACAACCATATGCATTGCCTCTTGTCAGGTCTCTATCACTATTTCGACAAAATACAGGAGAGACAGCAGCCTTTACACGGGGATGAAGAGAGGCGTATGTTACCTTGGCCTCATGAGTTCCCGTATCGCGTTCACAACGGCGAACCTCATCGTTCCCGTCGCCGGAATGATCAGTATCGGGATTTTGGCTACGGGCCATTGAATCGACAGCAACATGAGGATATTTACCGTGCAGGATTGCCAAATTACAATGGAGCGCCATCAGGATGGCAGCCTTCGGGCCCCGGAGGTGTCCAGCAAAATTGGGGTTGGGGACCAAGATGATTTTCTCGGGATGGATTTTTTTGGGAGTTGGGAGTTAGACTTGCTTAAATTTGACTATGATTACGTAGAATTACGGCTAGAAAAACACGGGTATATTGGTCTCGTTCTCGCCGCCAAAGCGGTAGTGTAGTTACAGCTGTAGCCGTACCTCCGAGAATAGGTACTTTTGATCTCTAACGGAGCGAGATAATTCGACAAAGTTTTTGAGACGTGTCGCCGTCTTGTTGAGATTTGAGCCTTTTAAGTCATGCTTAGGACACTTGGTAGGTGAAAACGTGAGGACAGCGTTGGTGAGTAACAGCGTGAGGATAGCGTTGGTGAGTGACAGCGTGAGGACAGCTTTAGTGAGTAACAGCGTGAGGGTGCCAAGAGGAACCTAGCGTATCAACCAATCACATCACTCACAGATAAGCTTGATATCGGCGAATTAGTACGGAGGTAGTTGGGTGGGTGACCACCAGCGAATCCCCGCTGCCATGTCTTCTTGCCTGGTCAGGTTTTCATCCTTTTGCCTAACTTAAAGACTATTGCGGTGTGCTGTAATGACCTAGCTGAAAACCAACGCTTCGTAGCGATAATGCCAACCACTGTTGTTGCTAAAGATTCATCGCCGCATCCAACGAACGAAGATGGTGTTTCGTCGGTTCAGAGCCATAACGCGGCATTGATCATGTAAGTTGACTATCTCGATAGAATTGTAGCTCCCATTAATGTCGAATAGTATAGCTCAGGTGGAAGAAGATTCTTGTTTCGTTAAGTGCCGTGTAGAAAAGGCCGTTCAAGGTAGGAAAGCGAGGGTCCTTCTACAGCTACAATATGTCGGTCAGGCTTTGAAAGTATACAAAAACTCTTCGACAACGCTCCCTCGCCCTGAACTAGATCATCGACCTCTCTATAGCGTAAGAGACTCGCCTCGCCAAAGCCCATCTCAATCCCTCGCAGCATAGAACGATGGTTGCTGGAAAATTAAGTTCCACAGCCCTATCATAACCGCCATTATCACTCGTCGCTATAAGCTCGTCCACAATCAATCATGAACCGTCCGCCAATCGCAAAGCAGGCATTATTCGTCCATCATGACAAATATCGACGTACCCGCGGCTGTCCCACGCATTGTCCTGGTTGGGTTATCACTCGTAAAGCGTCTACATACCGATCCCAAAACAAAACAGAATGTCTTGCATGAACCCAAAATCCCTCCTAGAAATCCTGACCACATTCGTCACAAAGTTCCTCGAGGACAAATCACAAACGTCACCCACGGAAAGCCAAAAAGTCGCGGGAGCGGCAAAGCCAAGCACGAAGGGAAAGGAAAGATGGGTGGACACTGAAAAGGCTCCAGAGGCTCGAGTCGACACCCACGCGCTTCCTGGAACAGTGGGAAGCTGGCAGAGAAGATTCCTGCCAAATGGTCGGACGAATGACCAAGTCCAGATAGTTCAACAAGAAATCCAGCCAATCGCCGAAGCAGTGCACTTGAGAAACGAAAGAGGCCATGCTCTTGCGAAAGAAATCGACGAGGAGAACAATAACTCACTGTTCCCAATAGTGGAATCATCGTCAATGGGGTCGGGAGTTTCTGCGGCGAAAAATACGAGAGCGCAAATTACAATAGCGGAATCATCGTCAACGGGGTCGCGAGGTTCTCCAGCGAGAATTACGAGAGCACAAAGTCCAATAGAGGAATCATCGAAGACGAATAATCCGAAAGCGGGTTGTTCTTCAAGCTCAGGATGAAAATCACCAGAGAAACAACGGTAGGAATGAGGGAGGATGAGAAAAAACATCTGGTTCCGTCCGTCATCAACAAACTTCAATTCATCATTCTTACCGCCAATGGAAACTCTTCCACTACTGCTGCCTTTGATTCATTCGCCATATTCATTCAAAATTATAAGCCTTCGCACCCTCTCCAAAAAGCAAATAAGGTTTCCGCTTCGCCAAATCTAATATCGTCTGCGCAAACACAGAATTCGCCCATGCAAACCAACTCCCTGCAAAAAAAAGGTTAGCACTCAAGACAGAAACCCACTCAGAGTGACAAAAAATTGTGATTCTCGACTTACGAGTAAACTCCCGTCCCTCCGGCGCATTGATAAAAACACTCTCGTGTAACAGCCCAAGCCTAGACACATTCTTAACCATCCCAAGTAAATGCCCAATCTCCTTATCACTATCACTCGTCATAGTCTGCACAAGCAAACTCATCGGCCACGCATTCTGCAACCCAATATGCGGTCCACCAATTCCCTCAAACTCTTCCCCTTCTAGAAAATAAGGGTTTCCCAAGCGATTGAGAATCATTTTCCTCGTATTCTGGTAAACTTCATCTTCCCTTTTGCAGAATCCTAGCAAAGGAAGGGCGAGCAAGGAAGGAAGATTGGCATCATCCATCAGCAATTGGGATCCGTAGCCGTCGATTTCGTAGGCAAACACTTTACCGTGGACTGGGTGATTGATAACACCATATTCCCAAACCGCTTTCGTAAGTCTCTCCCCTCGCAATTTCAACTCTTTAGATGCCCTCATATTCCCCACTCCCTCCAGCATTTTTGCCGTGCGTGTAAGCTCAACAGCCATCATCGCATTCCCAGGGATGAAATACCCAAAAATCGTTGCATCGTCAGAAGGTCGGAAGGCAGAACGAACAAGTCCAGTACCATTGTTGAGCGGATTTCCCACACCAGCCAGATTGAGTGTTTCCGTTCCGGTGTTGGTATTGCGTTGAAAGGTATACTCATTTCGCATGAAGGTACCGTAGCCGTCAAAAGTGGAGAGGGTTTGTGAGTCGATAGTCCTGAGCACGGAATCGAGGGCTTTGTACCATCTGGCTGTGAGATGCTCCGTTGATCCCGAGTTCGTCCAGAATTGATTTGAAAGACTCAGAAATGCGGCTAGAGAATCAAGTTCATACTTGCACTCAAACACGAAACTTGGTTCGTAACCTGGATGAACATTATCGTTCTGACCATTTCCTGTTGGGGCGAAGCCACTCGGCGGCGGCGGTTGAAAAGCATTGCAATAGGGGTTTTGAATCACAAATTCCGCCTGCGTATTCACAGCTCCTAGAATCAGCCTCTCAATCTTCTCGTCTTTCTTCGCCAATGCCTGGTATTGTGCCAATTGATTCGTTGAATCACGTAACCATTCTGCATTTATGTCTCCCGTCACAATGAAACTGTGCGCTCCACTCCATCTCTCGTCTCCCCCCATGTGCATGGGTATTTGTGTTCCATCGCCTGGTATAGAGGGAGAAACGCCGTCGACGTGCCAGCGGACGGTTGTATCTAGGGTATTTGGAAACGCATTTTCGAAGATTCGCGCTAGATCTTTGTCCAAGATGTTCTTATTCATATCTTCAATGATCTTCTCAACGGACTCGGAGTGGAAGGTTCGGCAGTGCTTTGAGGGTCGTTGGAAGGGGATTTCCAGTGGTCCTTTGCTGTATGGAGCGCTGTTATGTAGTATCAGTATCATTCATCCACAAGCTTGAGTCTCCCAGTAACTTACTGCGAATACATAGAATACATTCTGTAATCCGGACAAGCCTCCCTATACTTCTGCTTCTCATGCAGCTCCTCCGCCGTAGGTCCAACCGCCATCGCCACCGATACCAACAATCCCCAAAGCAGCGTTTTTGATGCCATTGTAGCAGTCCCAATCTCTTCTTGAGTATTGGTAAGGACAGCGGAGAGCTTCCGAGCTCTAGTTGACGAAGGTATGATAGCCGAACGCGCCTCAGAAACCAGCCACTACAGCCCTTGATGAAGATTGTAAGGTGGCATATAGGTAGCTAGAAGACGAGAGAGGGAGAGAAGCGGGTGTCACAATCTCACTCGCTATCCGTTTTGTGTACCTTCATTTCTGAGACTCCCGCATGAGGTTGCGGCGGCGCCGAGTCAAGCTCCCTAGATATGCTAACCGGATACAGTAATCCGATGATCAGAAGGTTCCATTGGAAATTTGGCTGATGAGCGACAAACAGGAATTCATGTAATTTGGAATTGAGAGAAGTGCTAATTTTATTTCCTGCTTAAGTCTAGAGAAAGAGGTATAAAGTTCATTGTTTATATGGCATTATGATCTTTAGGTGGGTGAAATAAGGTAGGGTACTCCTTAATCAAAAATCGACTCTGGAGAGTTGTACTGCCGCTTAAACCCTATTATTGGAAGGGGAAGCAAACGGCCGAAACTGGGATTTTTGGATGTTTCCCTACTATGTACAAGCCAGAGCGAGACTACTTACATTGCCTAGCGTTCGTACTGGACAATATCGAAGCAATCTTGAGAGGTGACGGAATCTGCTCGATTTCACCCCCATGCAATTATATCAAAGCAACGTTCCAATGTGTAAATTTTGCTTCGTGTCGAACAAGAAAAGTGGGTGGTATGACAAAAAACCTCAAATCATTGCTATCATCCAAATCGTCCATCCATCCATCTAGGAAACAAGCCAAATCTAAAAACAAAACCGCAATCATAATTCCATACATATCCATCACATCGTATCTTCGTCCAGCAATCGGTCGTCCTCCTTGGCATTCTCATCACGAGTACCACTCATTCTCATTGTAGCCCCCAATGCTCTCCCCAAACCCATTCGCCCGGCTAAACACTGCATTCGCACTCCCATTCGCACCGCCATACCCATTCGGCCCCACGGAGCCACCATTAACAACCCCATTGACACCATTCGATACACTATGACTTGGAGCACCAGGACTAGTAGCGGCACCAAGCCACTCCCCCTCAGCCATAGGCCAATGTTCAAACCCAATAGCAAGCTGACTTTGATCCCTCAGCCACCAATCGTTTTGATCTCTCAGTAGTTGATCTATACCCCCAAAGAGGGCGCTGGGTGATCCTCCAGCTGGTGAAACGTTAGATGAGGCGTCAAAGCTCCCTCTCGACACTGGCGGTCCTGTGGTGGATGACTGAGGAGAGTGAGGAAGATAAGACATACTGGTTGCTTGGGCGAACTCCGTTGCATTCTGGGGCGGGAGAGATTGGCTGCTAGTTCTTCTCGGTGGCATGATCGATCCGCTGGAGGACTGCACCATAGGATTGTAATATTGTACTGAGGGTTGCAGGTTTGGGTGGGCTGGAGATTGAACTTGCGGACTCATCGATTCCGCCTTCTGAGAAGGTGTGCGAGAACCATCAACACCCCATGCGCCGTATTTGGCATTCGTTCGTAACAGAACCTCGGCGGCATCCCCTGGCAAATCCACCTTCCATTTTCGCGAAAGGACACTAAGGATTGCTAGCGTGCGGCGGGCACAAAGCCAACCTTCTGCCATTTCTTCAAGATGTTTGATACCATGCGTGATATCTCTCTTCGCATTCTTGTCAGGCAGATTGAGGAGATGAATTGTGCAGGCTGTGTGAAGGATGTACACGGCAATGTTGCAGATTTGTCTTAAGCCGTGAGAGCGCTTGTACAGTCGCATTAATTTGGATATCATGGCTGCGGCTTGGGTGCATAAACGTCGCGGGGAGACGTTCGGTGGAAGAGGCGAATTTTGTTGGTTGTATTTCAGGAACGGACGGAAAAGGTGAATGTAAAGTAGTTGGAAGAACATGCTGGTATCGTGTCAATATCGCGGGTTGTTGGAATGAATAGATTGCTTACTGCATCACCAGCATGGCTGGAAGTCCGCCTTCTTTCGGTTCCAGCTCCTGAGGCAAGTTTCGTCTCCACGTCTCGAGCCGTTGATGAATATCACTTAATTTCTTCAACTCCGCCGCTTTACCTTTCGTCTTGTCAATGTCTATAGGGTTGTAAAAATAGCTCATCAGGTCGCTCGAAATTCCGCAGAGAGCCGATAACTGCAATGCCACAGCTCTCGTCCTCGATGGTTGGGCGTGTGACTGATTGACTCCAGAATCCGTGTATGCCGCCCAAATATCGGAGTCTTCCATCGGAAAGACGTCGAATTTAGGCACCGTGATGATGTTTGGTGGTAGCTGCGGTAGTCGTCCCAGATAATTTGACCAGCATCTATACCTCATTAGCATGATCTTCAATCACAACGAACGTCTCCACACTCACTTATCGAATAGAAAGCATCCCCAGAAAGTGATTCTCCTCGCATCCACCTCTTCCTCGTCCAGCTGTGACTCTCTCGACCCAGAAAGACTTCCGGAATCAAGATTCAACCCCAAATCACACACCATCCGGAAACTCATCCCACTATAAACCCAACCCTTGGCTTCTCTTCCGCATCCCGCTTCTCTCACAGACATAAGGGCGAATGCTTGAACGGTCGTCAATCTGGGCTTCTCATGTTCGTCATGCTCCATAATCAATCTCTTCGCTTCTCTGAAAAATTGATCACCTGCTGTAGCAGAATCGTTCCGATCTTCTCTTGCAGCTGGCCATGATGTGAAATGACAGCCCAGTGCTAGCATGGCATTGACCAATAACGATGAGCAGTATTCTGTCTTGTTTCGCCGCGTCCCTGGTGCAGGTTTTCCCAGCAAGAAGTCTCGATAAAAGGCGCTTTTCGACAGTGTCGTGAAGTATGTATAATGCCATGTGAAGTACATGTTGATCAGATGCATGATCAACTCGGAGTCGTCCGTTACGTCTGTCCACGAAGCTACCGCATCCTCTTGCCCCTGATACGAATCCGTCGGGCTCATATTATCGCCGTACTCCTCATCGTCCTGGTTGGCTAGATAGATCAGATTTGATGTTCCACCAAGGTACCGTATTGACCCATCCTCGACTTGTAATTGTCCCATCTTCCCAGATAGCTGCGTCTCAAACGTCGGTGTTTGCACAGAGAGTGCTCCACCGTCCCCGTACGGCGTCAGCAATTCCTCATCCTCCTCTTCCATGCCTGCCTCTTTCGCCAGAATCCCCTCAGCAACAGCATCGAGACTCTCACACGTCCTGATCTGCCTCACAAGAGCAGGAACCTCATCATCCGGTACATTCAGTATAGCTTGTATTAGCACTTCCAATGTCGAATTCCTCGTCTTCAGCTTGTCAATGTCCTTTTTGTAAACGCCTTTCCGTCGATGGTCAGAGTTGGGATCGTAAACGCATTCGGTATCATAGACGGAGGAGCAGGCAGCACAAGCAGGGAGGTTTCCATCGCATCTACACAAGAGAGGGGTTACGAATTAGCTTTTACTCTCTCCGTATAGAGAAACGGCGGAGATGCAAGTTTTGAGAGGGTACGTTGTACGTAATTAGGAAGAGGAGACTTGGACAACACGGACTTTGATTTGCGCTTTCGACAGGCTATTCACATAGAAGTCAGCAAGGGGTTCTCCTCATGCTTCTAATCTCGAGTGTATATAGTGTGGAGGGGCGGGCACATACCTATACACGCAGTGCTCACACATCTGCGCTTGCTATCGTCCTGTCCACCACTGTTATTGACATCCTTCTTCCTGCTGCGCACCCTAGCCTTTGGCAGCGATGTCTTCTGCTGCTGTTCGGCCGGGCTGGTGTCTTGTGCCCCCTCGGAAGTCTTCCTTTCTGGATCTACATCCATTGATGCGTGGAAAAACGTAGTGGTTTGCGAGAATCCTGAAACAATTGGCCTGTCTCTTCTATCTCCGCGGGCAATATCGGTGGTGTATCTGTTGTCCTAGTCCACGCACGCAGGCTTCAGGAGAATAGAAGAGTCGACAGAGTAAGCTGCGGCAGTCCTAGGTGTCGATTAGGCTCGTGATATCTGCGTCTGGCAGCAAGACTCTGGATGTTCCTGGTCGCCATTATTACAGCACTCTCTGAAGCTGAGTAATGTACAATCAGGCCCAATGGATTGGAGCCCAGACTGATGGTACAAAAGAGGCGCGATAAGGGTGATGGTCAACCAATCAGAGGTGAGACAAATGATGGAGAGTTCAGTCGTCGCAAGCCACGGACGGACCACAGCTTCCGAGCTGCTGGGCCTCGCACACGGTCTGGAGTACAGATCGGCACTTGTACCTTATCACCACAGCCACCTCCCAGCACCTATCATGGATCGCAGTCCGAGAATCCTCTTTTCATTCGAAGACAACCATCTTATCTCAGATGCCGTTGCTGTTCGGAGAATATCTTTCTGATTCGGGTGTGGAAAGTATGCCAAGACGTATATTCCTTTTTCGATGACTCTGTGCCAGACTGGCTGATGTCTCAGAGGGTGCTGAGGAATGGCCAAGTATTGGACTTTGTTTTTGTTTCGACAACTATTCACAAGTCGATATCTGAGGCAAATAGTCCTGAAAAAGCATGGCCTCATTTCCATGATTCGATATCTATGTCTTCATGCATTCCGCTCCTCAAATTGACTATGCAACATGCTAATTCGAGATCGATATCGATAAATCCCCAGCAAAAAGTCACACCAGTCGCAAACCACCGAAATACTGCCGCCGCCGCCGCCGCCACCGCCATTGTGAGCCCTCCACCACCGCGACTCTCCATTCAATCATCACCGTAGCCCTCGTCCTCCATGTCGCCGTTCGGATTAGGGCGTGTATCACGATTATTCACGAGAATGAAGGGATCGCCATTCTCATCCGCTTCAACGTCGCCGAAGAGGCGAAGCAAGTCCGGGATGGTAAGCCTGGAGAGGGTGTTGTCAGTCAAAATCCCAACCTTGGCGCCGTGTTGGCACGAATTTATCAAGTGCTTAAACTCACTTGCGATGTTGATCGTTATCCATAACGCTGTCAATTTCCTTCTGCTTGCGCTCTTGCATGCGGACCATATTCTCGTCAATCGTCTTCTCGACCACGAAGCGCGTCATTGAAGTCTCCTCCTCCTGGCCGATGCGGAAGACTCGACAGTAGGCTTGCTGTTCGACTGAGCTGTTGTACCATGGGTCGACAACAATGACTTTCTGAGCCATCGTCAGATTGAGTCCGACGCCTCCGCATCGAAGCGAGGCAATCATAATGCGCATATCCGGGTTCTCAGAAAACTCCAGAATCGCCAATTCGCGTGCATCCTGAGATTTGCCACCGTGGTAGGTAGAGTACTTCCACTTCTCAGCGCTGCAGACCTTCGAGAGGATACGGATCATGTCCATAAACTGAGTGTAGATGATGATCTTCATATCTGGCTTTTCCTGGAGCCAATTGATGATTTGAGCCTTGATGGCAAGAGTCTTGGCAGATGGAAGGATGTCATTGCCATTAGCCATATCGATCCAATCCTTGGACTTTTCGACAAACGTAGGACGCTTCTTCTTGCCCTTCTTGTTCTTCTTGGGCTTTCGTCGAAGAAGCTCTTGATCGGAATAGTCGTCCACTGAATCGTCGTCTAGACCGCCCTTACCCTGGTCAAAGTTCATCTGATCGCAAGGCGTAACGCCGTTGAAGATGGTATGACACACCACGCAGCGAGCTCCTTCCAGGTTTCGTTGCGCAGCGTCTTCACCCATGCACTCGAGACACTTCTTGCAGTAAACGTGATAACACTGAGTCTTGTGAGGGTCTTCTGCAATGTCGTTACAATAACTGCATGCCGAGCGTCTGTCCGCGTTACGGCCCGCGATGCCGTCCTTGAGATCTTCGAGGTACCTCATGAAATCATATCTCTTACCATGGTGGCGGCCGACGTTGGAGCAGTCTTTGCGCCCAGGCGACCCAAGAACGCTATCAGCTCGATCGCCGTCATCGTCCTGCTCATTTTCTTCGTTACGTACGCCAGGCATACCTGCTGAGTGCTTGCCTTTGTCTTTCTCGTTACCAGGACGATAAAGATCCTCGCGCAGACCTCGCATTTTCTCTTCATGGCTGGTGTAGGGATATAAATTAGCTTCCATTGCAAGGTCGTAGATCTTCTCGTGGTCTTCCTTTTCGAGGAGGTCCTTCATTGGCTGCTCGATAGCTAGAATGTGACCAGTGAGTTGCCGAAGACGCAGCAACATGGTGAGAATGTGAGAATAATTGCTCTCCAGCTGTCTGCTCCGGGAAATATGGTTGATGCGCTTAATCATACGAGCGCGAACCATCTCATAGACGGCGCGTTCCAGGTCATTGAAGCGACACCAGCAGATTCTCTCAGATGCCTTGGGCAGGGTAACAATTGGTGCACCCATCAACTGATCCGCGTGGGTACGTCGAATCATAAAACGACTGAGGAACGAATGTAATCGGTCAAGCCCAACCTTGCTCAAGCTACCGTCCGAGTGGGAGCCAATAAAGTTTTGGCAGAAGATCTTGAAGGTTCCTGTGTGCTCGACCCCAAGGAATTTGAAGTATGGGAAGAGTTCTTTGGGCGTGTTTTGAATAGGCGTACCACTGAGGGCCCATCTGTGCTTAGCCATGAGGCCACGGCAGGCAATGGACGTGTGTGACTTGTGGTTCTTGATGACTTGCGCCTCGTCAAGTACAATGCGCAAGTAATCGACTTTATGTAGCGTTCCCTTGTTTTCTTCGTAGTACAGCTGCCACCACGCCTCTCGCTCCTGGCGAGTCTGGAGCTGGACTGGGTAATCTTCCTTCGGATATGACCTGCGGACCTCGTCGTACGTGGTTAGTCTATGTTCCGATTAGCGTGTTCAATCTGTTTGCGATATTGATAAATTTCTGGTATACATACACAATATCATAGTCTGGGATGCCGCCGAATCTGTCGTTGGTGCATGGCTTGGAATTACCATGCCACTTGAGGACTTTGAGAGGCATCCACTTGCCCTTCCTCTCTTGCGATGTGTGCCTACTGATCTCTGCCATCCACTGGGTAATCAGTGCTGGTGTAGCAACAATGAGTGTCGTCTTTGGTCCAGGGTGATTGCGAGGTGGACGACCGTTGACAATGTTGGCAAGCGTCATGATGGTTTCTACAAAAATTGGTTGATTAGAGAAGCACATGAAGGAGGAGTATGCTTACTGCCCAAACCCATCTGATCGGCACAAATGCCACCGTGAGGGTTTTCGTTACTCCGCTCTCGCCTGCGCATGAAAGCAGATCCTATGAAAAGGTTAGATGTCGCTTCGAACTACACTTGAAAGAAGATTTTACCAAGAAGCTGGTGATGCTTGAGGACACATGTCATGCCTGAGACTTGCCATCCGTCATTGCCTGGAACAGCTTTGACAGCTCTCCCAACGAAATCCTGGCAGGCTCGATTCAGATAATTCTTGTCAACCTGAGCCATCCTTCGGTGTTCTAGAGGCACAGAAGCAACAAGCTGCTTGAGAGCCTCATCTCTTCGTGTGGAATCCATTGCTGGGAGCTGGCCTCGGCCTTGGTTGGCTTGAGCGGCTCGAAAGACATCACTGGTGAACAAACTCCCAATATCCAGCATGTTGTGAACATTCAAGGAGCCACCTCTACCCTTCGTGCTCTTCGCGGCTTTCTTCGAAACCTTGGCAGCTTTGTCTTTGACTTTGTCATTGTTGTTCTTACTCTTGGGAGGCCTACCGACCTTGCCCTTTCCGCCTCTGCCTTTCTTACTAGAAGAGAGATCGGTTCGACCACGTGGCCTAGCCTGGAGCTCAGATTCCAAAAGCTGTTCGGATCCATTGTTGAAATTGGCAAGTGCCTCGAAATCATTCCCATGGAAATCACCCTGCACAAAAAGAGAATCCTCTTCCTCCGCTTGGTCATACTGCTTATCCTCTTCGATTTGTTTCTTCCAGCAATCCAAGTGGGCATGTGCTTTCATGAGCTCGATCTCTTCCACTTCATCTTTCTCTCCGCGCGCTCGATAGACTAGCCTCTTATCTTTCAGCTTTTGAACGGCATCGAGGTATTCATTCGAATACGTGTCGTTGGCAAGTCGATCCTGCATCTCTGCGTTTATTTCTGCATATTCAGCTGTAATATCTTCGATGAATGGATCATTGTCGAGATGTTGAGCCGGTGCAGAAGACGGACCAGGTAAGGACATTGGATATTCTGGAGCTTGAGCACGAAGAGCTGACGAGTTTGCTGGAGTAATGGCTGGAATCGTTGGTGCTGATGAGCTAACTGCCGCAGGCGAGATCTTTGGAGCGGCGGGTTGGGCTGGCAGTGCGAATAGACTTACAGACGAAGGACCTGCTGGAGGACGTGGCGCAAAGGAGGATTTGCCACTACTAATCTTCTGGCCACGCTGAGTCCTAATACTCATGGTCTTTTGTATATTCTTGAGCTTGTCGCGCATAGTGGCACGCATGATTCTATCTGGTTTCTGAGGCCCATTTTGGGGGGTCAAAGTAGACTTGCCGACATTTAGGCTGCTAGTAGAAGAATTGGAGGCGGTAGCCCGATTTCCGTCCAAAGTATTGTCATTGCGGAAGCCAGTAGCAGACTCAACTTCCATCTCATTACCGGAGCGAGCGTGAGACATGGTCGCATTGGGAGAAGGAGCGTCTTCGACCGACTTAATCGCCATAGGCACAATTGGAGCAGCGTCTCCCTCAGGATGGTCTTCGGTGAGTATCGGCTGAGCAGCCTCAGACTCGTCCAACGAAGCAGTCACATCTTCCATCGGCACGTCTCGCACCGGCACGTCCTCGAGGCGAGGCGAAGCACTCTTCTCGTAATTCTGCTCGGTAGTCTGTTGGACTTTTAGCGTAGAAGAGAGACCAGGAGGAGGGGGTTCATCATCATCCAGAATTTCAATCGCCTCGTCTTGGGTATTTGGCCATCTGATGGAACCGTAGGCGAAATGGTTGACGCCTGGCTCTGCTTTGATGAACATCACGTCTTCATCTTCTCCTCCTTCTGTTTTAATATATTTGCCCTTAACCTGGAGAGAATCGAGGTCGATGATTTTAGCATCAGCAGGCGGAGGCTTATTGACAGCACGTTTGGCCTTGCCACGGAGAGGCTTTCTGGCCTGAGCCAAGTCGTCTGAATTTGAGGCACTCAGTACGTCGCCTCCCGAAAGATCCATAACAGCACTATTACTTGCGGGCTCTATGCCGAAAGGATCAGTATCGGAGGTGGTCATGGAGATGTCTTGGCTCTCGAAGTCTCGGAAGTTGTCAGAATTGGGCAGGGGTCCTATGCCGCTTGCGGGTTCTGTGCCGAAAGGATTGGTATCGTAATTGGCGCTTGCGATGTCTTGCTCGGAGTCCTGAAAGGTGCCTGAATTGGCTGTAGGCCCAATGTCGCTGAAGAAGTCTATGTGGGGTGTATCAAAACCAGATGGGTCGAAGTTCGCTGGAAGGTCCATATCAGGCAATTCGACGCCAGAAATATCCAGCGGGTCACCTCTATTGACAATGTCGTTGATAAACTCAGAGAATGGGTCCATCTCGTCGGCACCAGTATCGTTGAGGCTGTCGTTCGTAGCTGGGTCCTCTCGTGGCGGAGTGGCCATGACTGAAGATTCAAGTGGCGAAAAACTTGCTCATCAGCATAAGGAGATATGTGAGAAGGGCGGTTAAAACGTGATATATCCTGGCGGATGGAGGTGCAGGAAGAAAGAAGTGGAACTGGAGTAAGGTAAAGCCGAGTAGGATGGGCTAAGATGTAAAGTCTCGAAAAAGGGCAATCTAGTGTTTACGCCAGGTCACCGAGAAGCAGTCGTAAGAAGAACGAGAAAGAATCGTAAAGAACAGCAAAAGAAGGGATTACCTGGTGAATCCCAAAAAGACCCCAAATTCACTGCGCAGCTCAAAGCCAGCACTGAACGATCGTCGCGACCGCTTTTGTATGCAGAGCGCGGAGCGAGGGAGGCTCTTAAGGTGACTTGGAGTCAAGATGGGAGTGAAGGGTAGTAGAGGAGGGTGGTGGAGGGTGATGGAGGAGGTAGAGTGATGATGAAGAGGTAAAGGGTGGTGGTGATGAGGTAATAAAAGAAGAGAAGTTGAAGATAGGGAGAAGGCCCTTAAATAGGCTACCCAGATCCCATGACGGCACTGACGGTTAAAGAGTGAAGGAAGGGTGTCACAAAGACCCGCGATGTCCTGGGAAAGTAGAATGCCAAGGACGGGTAGCCAGCAAGCGGTCAAGCCATGGGGCGGATGATGGCTGCGATGGGAAAGATTGACCTCCAAACGACAAAGCAGTTCGAGCTCCTGATGGGATTGCACAGTTGAATTCGAACTGCGCACTCGATTCATTCCTGGCAACATCGCGGCAACCACTGGACCCTCTTCTTGAAGTAACAAGGCCAGATCAATCTGCACACTCGATAAATTCCTGGCGATTCTCCCAGACTTGGTAATCTCGCAATTCTTTGACGAGTCCATGATCCATCGCCGTCTTCGATGATTGCCTACCTTACTGATAAAAGTGCACACCACATCCAATACCACGTCCAACTTGATATGTACTCCAGCACTCTTTGCATTTCCGGTCATCCAAATTTCTGGCGCTCAACGGCCTTGAAATCCTGCAGGCCAGCTGTGTTGAGATATATCGTCATCGTATTGGTGGGGTGCAATGGTTCCTAGGCTTCGAGGCAGTTCACTAAGAAATGATGTAGAGTTAATCATGGTTGTCACAAGTCTTGGTCCCTTGATCCAATGGAGGGGAAGGTGTTCTTGATAATTGCAGATTTGCAATCCCTAGAATCGAGGTGTGTAGTTGACGAATGGACGTTGGACTTGAAGAAGAGGAAGGCGTGACTTGATAGTCATAGGCTCCTCGACCAGGCAACAATCCAGTTCACGTGGCTACTGTCTGCTCAATAGGTTAGCCAGACAGCAAGATCCATTGTTGATGACAGAAAGACAATAGCACTTACATGTGATTGTTCTGCTACATCAAGGTTGCTTAGCACTGCAATTTCAGTAGCGCCAATTGCTAACAGCACAGGATTTTTCACGGCAGCACTCCAAGAAGCGCCGGTTATTGCCATCCTCTCAATTTTCCCGAATTACTATGTACATGGGATGCACACCTGTGTTCCATGGTGTCGATATGTCCTGATCCCCTCCACCCACCCGGGAGAGTGTTCCTATGTATACAATATGACCAAAACCGAATATGCCTAATGATATCACACAAAACGCCATTGTCTCGCTCGTTAGACTCGCACTTTCAGAACGCCGTAGAAAGAACCCAAGAGCCGCATAGTGCTCGGGATTGATTGAGACAAAAACAAACGGAAACAAAGGTCTCAGGCCGTCGATTGGAAGCGCAGTAGGAAGAACGCAGGGCCGAACGAGTGGGTATCTTGAGTTGCAAAGAGGTGAACGATTGAAGTCGGTGTTTGGGCCTTGTTATCTGTGCCGAACAAAATATAAGTGGAGCATAAATGGCTATCTGGAGTCATATAATGGAGAGCGGTTTTGCCTTCGTTGCTGACGAGTAAAGTGCTTTCCACAAAAAAAAAGTTTCTGCCAGGGAGGCAGAGCCCCAGGAGACCCGGCTGAGCTGCACTTTGACTCAAAGGTCGAGACGAGTGCAGGCTGAGCGTAGTGGGATCATGTTGTGTTCATTCTCCACCACAGCCACCTTGGCTCTTGGGATAGAACCATGCAGCAAGAGCAATGATTACGTACAAGGCCATGAGGAGGAAACCTTCGAGCCAATGAGATTTGCCATCACCGATGAGGTAGTTGACGAGGATGACGGCGACGAAGATGACGACGATTTGGAAGTCGTCGAAAATGAGGGTCATGTCGGCACCAATGATCCAGCCGAGAATAACCATTAGGGGGAGAACGAGGAGTGCGATCTGCATGCTGGAGCCGACCGCGACTCCAATGGCAAGATCCATCTTGTCCTTGATGGCAACCGTGACGGCAGTGGCATGTTCTGCGGCGTTTCCGACGATCGGCAGGAGGATAAGACCGACAAAATACTCAGAGACGTGGTACTTGCAAGTGACGGCGTTGATGCTGTCCACCAAGAACTCAGCGCAGACACCGATAAAAGCTGTGGCGATTGCGAGCGTGACACAAGCTCCGATGAGCGAAAGCTGAGGAATTTCAGGCTCCTCATCAGGCTCGACAAAGGCGGTCTCTCCCTTGGTAACATGACCGCCTGCTGTTGCTGCGGCCCCACCACCAACAAGAGCCATTGCTTTGAGTGCATCACCCTCCCCCTTCTTGGCACCCTTGCGCTTTTCCACCTTCTTGCTGGGTGCGTTGTACATTTCCTTGTGAGATTTGAGCTGGAAAAAGAGGTAGGCGCCATAGACCAGAAGCATGATAACGGCGGTTCCGTAGGACAGCTGCTCGTCCAAATGACCTGCTACATTTGCGGCGCCTGAACCCCAGGTAAATGCGGTTGGAATGAGGAGCGCTCCAACAGACAGGGCAAGAATACTGGCGGCGGTTTGAGCCACGGTGATGTTGAAATGCTGCTCCACGCGATTGACACCGCCAAAGAAGAAGCACATTCCCAAGACCAGCAGCAAGTTGGAAAGCATGCTGCCGATGAGGGATGTTTGCACAATGATGATTTCCTTGTGTGCGAGGGCGATGATACCGACGATGAGTTCGACAGCGTTACTAAAATACGTTAGCCAGAAAAACTCAACCAGCGAGACTGAAAGATTGGCACACCCAAAACTGGCGTTGAGGAGACCACCCAAGACTTCACCGACACGAATGGCGATCTCTTCGGTCGCGAAACTGAGAATACCAGCCAAGGGGATGATAGCGATAAAGTTGACAATGAAAACGACGAGTGGATCGACGCTTGTGAAATGCAGACCAATTCCGACAGGTGCCGCAATGAGCAGCCAATTAATCGTCAACCATCGTGGGGCGAGGACAGTCCGGAATTGTTGTACCCAAGGAATTGGTGCCTTCATGCGCTCGTCGTGTTCGCGCTTTAACCTCTCGGCTTTTTCATCGTCGTCTTCACGCGCCATACCCGATTTGCCACTCTCTTGATCCGTACTGAACTTTTCCTTGGTGCCATCTTCTGGTACGCTGCCCAAATTCCTTTTGCTCAATGTCTCCTTTGCGGTCTCGCCATTCAATGTCGTGGCCTTTGATGGATTTTCCGGGTTGTAATAGTCGGCATTCGTGCCTTGAGCATTAATCGGGTCCGTTGGGGATCCAGATGTGTCGAACGTTTGTGCTCGTGGTGGTGCAGAATATGGCGCAGCGGTGTGAATATCTCCTTCAGAGTATGTGTCCTTGCCTGCCTTTGGCCTCACTTCTGCCACACCAGATTCAAGATCAAGTTCCCTCGTTGTATGGACACTCGATCGCGAATTCGTCCTCCCAAATGGGTTTATCTGATCCCAGACCGAGTCCTTGTCTTGCTTATACGACTCATGCCGCGCACGACTTTTTATCGAATCTATCTCACCATCAGTCCCTGTTGTGAGGAGGCACTCGAATTGTCTTGCTGGCATTGACAGAGTGGTGCGTATGTCGCGTCAGTATTTGGGCGAGGAAACATACGCATTGGGACGGTTGTGTCAGGTAGTCAAGACGCTGTGACAACGATTGATTGTGTGCAAAAAAGGATGCAGATACTGGGATTTAAGGTTTTACTGACTTTTGCCGCTTAGCATTGGTTTCTGAAGTTTTCTGATGTATCAGCCTCCGTGTTTTGGTCGATGAGGCGTAGAAAATGTAAACACAGCCACTGGCACAGCCACGGCAGATTGCGACGATGGAGGCAATGTGAGGTTGGGAAAATGGAATAGTTCCAAACAACTGTAGGCTGACAGAGCAGAGGCGATTGTGTGCTGGTATTGAGGGAGTGGATAGGGAAAGAGACGTACTGCAGGGCGGACTTGCGTCGCGTCTTTTGCAAGGCGATTCGCGAATTAGCGTAGGGGCTGTGCAGTGCAAAAAGTGGTTCTTGCAGACAGCCGGATGGGTCCAGGGAATATCAAGTGTGTGGTAGATTGTATCTGGAATGGAACGGATATTATAGGTATTTGTGAGTGAAATGTGAAAGATGGCGTCAAGAGTTGTTTGTTGTTTGAAGTTTGTTATGAAACTTGACGAAAGGGGTCGGAACTAGGGCGGCATCGCTGGCCAGCTATATAAACGATTACAGAAGCTCTTTCCAAGGAAATTGGCCGGAGCTTGAAGGTTTCCCGAGCGTGGGAGATGGTGGATGGGCGCCTTGGCTTTGTAGCTCCTTGCGGGTTGGCGTTGCTTCTTCGCAAACTCAATGGAAACATCATGAAATCTGGATTATGGCTGTAATTCTGCCAGCGTCACCTGCGTGAACAACAAGGGCCTGGACAACGCACGCTCATGTAGGTGGAGGCATCTCGCATCGCCACCAGCCCACAGGTTGAACGAGCCGAGGACATGGGAAAGACCAACCACCATCTCAATCACGGCTAGCATGCAGCATTAGGAGTACAGGGTTTTTGATGTACCCCAGAGGTGGCGCGCGGACTCCTGCGTGGCTCCAGGTCTTCGTCTGTTCACTCAACACCAGGCTATGTGCCGTCCTCCTGATGGAGCAGCTATTGCGCTGTTGACCGCGCTATTCAAATAGGAAGCGCTACGAGACATTAGCTCACCAACTGTGTACCACTTTCTCTTTAGTCGTGAGACTCAACGTGACCCGATTTGAGCAAGCTGCGAGTGATTTGGGCCAGTCCTCAATTGCCAGTTCATCCATTGAATGCCAACGCAACATTGCCGCGAACAACACTCTCTGGATTGTCGAGCCAGGCGATGGTATGAGCGCTGAACTACAGAGCGTCTGCAGTACTCAAACCAGCTCACCGCCAAGACCGTCACATATTCGATATTGGTGTTGCCCATGACATCTCCCCTCCGGCTAAGGTAGCTCTATCGTCAACCAGAAAGTCAGAAACTGGACGACGACCTTCTTTGCATCCAAGCCTTTCTCAACCACTCCGAGTCAATTAACCTTACCTTCTGTGCTAATCAACGCTCGCAGGACCAGGCATTCCACAGAATGCGAAGTTCAACAATTTTGTACGAGTAAATGACAACGCCCAAGCCGCGCGCTTTGGAATTCAATCAGATATCAACCCTGATCAACGATAACGATCATCGGACCGCGCAATCTGGACGGGTCCCTTGAAACGACTCTCCCGGGAAGTCCTGTCGATCTTGGAACACGTTTTGCCCTCAGCCACCTTCAGCCACTGTCTACGAGAAATTCGGCCCGGTTCCACATCCTTTCAATCTGTAAAAGGTTCGCCTTGCTTCATGATACGAGAATCGCTTCTACTTTGATCTAGTCAAAAATTCCACTTCATCTCGACGGCTCGTGAGGTATTTGTCATCGTGGCGGGGCCACTTTCGACGCCCTTCAGCATAGAAATTGATTATGCGTCCTTGTTCCAGCGCATTGTATAAGGCGGGGAGATGCGAGCTTTTTCGGATCAGAAGACCTCTTCCTCAAAGTCCGAGGAATGTATGGCTCCTTTCCCTTTGGGACAACTGGTTAATTGGTCCAGATATGAATACCTGGCTACGGGAGATATCGTCTGCGTGGAGTCCTGCCGTTATTCCTGTTCTTTGCGATACCGATTTGAACCACATTCCATCGATGATCAGAATGGAATTGTAATGCTCTCTCCATACTTATCAAACTGTTTCCACGACTCCCATTCTCCTGCAGAGGCAACTCTTCCTGCTATGTTACTTCATTCATTGTTATGCTAAGAGTATGTTGCAGAAAGAGTTACTTCAGGTGAGGAGCATGGGTGAGGAGCATGGGAAATGTAAAGTCTCTCGCTCAGCTCTTCGCTTGTTAGAGCGTGATCCAATCGAATCGATATCGATAAATTTCTGGCTAGATTGACAGAAATGAAGTGCCATCGGTGTCGAGCTAAAGATATCTGATTGATACGCGCAATCGGCTTGAGTTGATGTTTCCGCGACATAGTTTTACCTTTCTGCATCGCAAATATGTAAGACCTGGTCTAAAACAACCCCCACCATCAGTATCAAGGCCGAAATACAACAAAGTCTCGCATCTCTCCTCCGATATCCATCGCGACACGCGTCGTGAGCTGGCTTCATCTTTCCTTTTTCGCTGATGATGCGATGGAGAATGCTGAGCGTCGCCTTTCAGCCTTTCCCGCCTCTTCATTCCTTGGCTTTCGCGCTGGGGTGATATATCCTGGAGCTTGGACACCGCGTCCGCGAGACAATGGACATAAACCAATGTCTTTCGGCTACAGGAATATCCACTTTGCCGCGTTGAGATAAGTCTTTGGGATTTTATGAAGAACCTTTTCCAGCATCGAGCCCCACCACTTTCTATCTCCTACTCATCTATTCCGGATGCATCATAGTTTGTGCGCCCAGATTCATAGAGAGCTTGGAACTTTTTATTGGAGAGGCGAGGCATTAACTGATCGTGATCCTCGTTTCGTAGCTCAGCACGAATTTTGCTGAAGTATAGACGGCCTTGATTTTCGCACGTCCACATATCGAAAGCTGCTGGTAACATCAAGGAACCTACGCAGGCGGCGGGTCTTCTCGTCCCCACGCTCTCGATTCCAGAGACTCAGACTCGTCGATATCAAGATTGCCGGATGGAGATGTCGACTCTTGTCCATATGGAATATCTCTTGTCTCAGGGATTGGCCGTCCACGATCCCACTCTCCTCGTGTCCGTGTAAGATTTTCTCGTGGTCGATTGTACGGCAAGTGTTGCAGTGCAATTTCATGTATGCGGCAGATCTGCCTCCGGTGGACTCAGTAGAATTGCTGGTAACCTGGAGACACCATATCTAGGTTGAAATAGTACCCTAGGCGTTAAACGTAGTGGCAAAGGCCGTGATGGCCTTGAACTGCAAAGAACATTCGGATCGTGGAATGGACCGGTTGGTGTCAAGGCTTCTCTAATGCCTTCGTCACGTTGATGATAGCTCCTTGGCAAGAACTGCGGTTGATCTGAACCGCAAAGACCATTTGGATCTGAAAAAGGACCAAGTGGCAAGGATTCTTCGCTGATGCCGTTGCCACGGCGATGGCAATTCTTCGTCAAGTAAATCATCCCGCCTACCATCACAGTGATGACGAGAGAAATGAAAGCAATGCCGATGATAGCCTTGGGTTCCATGTTGTATGGATATGGCGTTTGTTGCGATTTGGCAGCACGTTTCTGGGATAAGTCGAGAGAGTGAAAGAAAATTAAAAAAAGGTGTCCTGGCTGAGAGAGTTTCAAGGGTACGAGGAGATCTGTGGTTGGTGTGAGTCGTTATCCTTTGGAAATCCCTCGTTTATCTAGCTCTTATCTACCACTAGCGCAGCCTCTGTTCGATCCATCGTATTGTGATGCTAATTCTGAATATTCGCTTGCGGAAACCAATTATGCAATGAGTTGAGGATTTGCAGGGCAAGATATTATGTCTTTTATGATTTAATTTTGTTACCTTCTTGCTCCTTGCGCAGCAGCACCCTGTCCCTAGTACAATAATACCAAAACAAGAGCTGCGAACACCGTTCCACCTCCACACCTCAGACATAATGAGTCGACGATGGCTCTTGATGCGAGTCTCGTCTCGTGGATTGAGGATGACCTTGAATTTCAATCCTAAGCCGACGAGTATGGCGATGGAATCGGAATACCCGTATCATCAGCAGGTATAGCCACATTCACAGTACTCCGATTCTGATTCCGCTTCCCCCTAAGAATATCCGCAAGTCCCTTAAGACTAGCCCCAATGACAAGACCAATGAGCACCAGAAGCGAACAATTGCCAACTATGCGGAACATCAGTTTAGCATAAGGGTCTTCGTCCTTGTTCCATAAAACGCCGGTTGCGAGGACGGTGATAGGAAGGCGCTTACGACGAAAGCTAGGAATACTGAACTCGCGATTCTCTTTTTTTGGTGGACGGACTGAAGGCTGAACGCGAGGACGGCGACGAGGATGGCGAAGAATGATGCGGTGCCGAAGGCGTCGAAGATTCTTTTGCGGGTTGATAGGAAGGGGAGGGTTGGTGATATGACACCTAAGCTGAAGATGACAAAGATTGAGAAGACTGCGGCGGAGGCTAGGAGGAAATAGAGAATTGCACTGATTGCGAGCCATGCCGTGTTCGCCATTTTGTTTGGAGACTTCTTGCGCAAGTGTATGATGTGGATGGTAGTGAATGATTTGGCGAGAGTCTTTGGCGCAGGACTTGTCGCGTTCGATGTTGGAAAAATGGGAGAGGAGAATGATTGTCGAAGTCGAAGAGGGAGAGGATAGACAGGCGCTGAGAGAAAGTTTCTCAACTACCTGTCGTGTGGAATATGTATGTCAGGAGAACTTTTCCATGTTCCATGCTGCACCGTTTGGGAAATGGACTCCTTCGTCCCTGATTTCGACAGATCATGAGTTGTGGATGCACCCGCATGATTAGGCCGAACGTTGAGAAACTTCGGGGGACTCTAGGTCGATGAACTTAAGGGCTGCATTTCTCGTCTGCTAAAGGGATTTTCCGTGACTCGCTTGTCAGGTCTCTCTGGTGTTCGATTATGTATTCGGTATAGCCAATGATCCGGATCATTATGTTAATATCAAAATGAGATGCTGCTATACCCAGCTCGTCAATATGGTTGTTCCTCATCCTGATGAGTAAAGGGTGGCCGAGACTGGTAGTTTGGAACATATTCAAATCTGCTGTTTCTGGAAAGAATGAGATGAGTAGTTTCGGATTTCGGATACATAGATGGTTAGTTTTCGTTGAGTTCTGAATACACGACGTGCGTTGACGCGCCGCGAAGTACCTACTTCCAACTTGCTCTTACGCTTTTGAATATCTTCCTCCAACTGATGTCCATCGGCCACCTTCGCGAAGCAGCGCTTTGAGTGTATTTCCGACGTGCATGGGACCGATTACTGAAAAAAAATGCTTGTACGCTGTTCGCATTGGGGAAATATAGAGACTGAAGAGCAATTTTGATGCCGGGCCGGCCACCCCTGTCAGATATGACAGAATATTCAGGTAATCAAAGTTCTTGACTGACGAACTTCGGAAACAGTATCAACGGAACAATTCTATGACTTTTTAAGAATAAGAAAGCAAGTCTCTAAACGCCACGCTATGCAAATCGACAAAAGGCCAAAATCAACATGCTATGTCAAAGATCAATCAAGTAGAAAACAAAAACCATCATTACCACATCCTCGCTTCCATTACATACATTTCACCATTGCCCTTCTCTTCGTGGCCAATTGATTTCTTTAGAGAGAACAAGAAATCCTAGTAATAAGATCGTTGGCTCCATTGTTGAAGATCGCCGTCTCAGCGATAGTAAACACACCAGCAACATTGGAAGAGTTGTTGTTATTGGCCTCGCATTTGACAGCGGCGGGATTGGCAACGTTATCAGTCGTAGCGATGGAGGCGGAGATGAGGTTGATATTGGTATCAATGGCGACACCGATAGGCACCGTCATCTGAACGAAAGTATCGGGCATAATCTCGAGTGTGAGAGTGGCTGTTGGCGATGTTGATGCTGATGCGACGGGTGCGACGGTCGAAGCAGTTGGTGCAACAGGAGCTGGTGCGATGGCTGAAGGTGCTACTGCTGCATCGGTAGAGCAAGAGATGGACGTGATTTGAGTCAAGACATCGAAGTTGACGTTGGCGAGGTTGGTGAAGCGGCCGACGACGGTGGATTGAGTGCGTGCCTCGCAGCTGGCGGCGACAGCAGAGTTGAGACTGATTGACAGGACTTCGATGTCAGTATCGAGCTGGGTACCAAGGACGATGTCAGTGTTGGCTGTGAAGGTATCTGGGGCAATCTCAAACTGAAGCGTAGCAGTAATTTGAGTATTGGGGATCCGACGGCGTCCGATAGAGGCAGCGGCGGTGGCGAAAGCAGCGAGTGTGACGGAGGAGATGATGGAGGCCTTCATGTTGATATTGAGTTGATTGAAATTTGGTGCAGAGTAGGATTAATGGAAGTAGATTTGCAGCAAAAAAGCAGTTGAAAGATTGGGATTATGACAAAGTTCTGAGTATGAAACAAAGAAAAGATATGATAGACCCGAAGAAAGTATGAAAGTAGAGATTGTTGTTGGAAATATGAGATGAAGAGAAAACTTGACCACCAACTCTGGTCCTCATATATACATCCATACTCGAGGTCTGCATCCATAACGCCCATCCAAAAATACACCACAATTTGGCATCATAATCTTCGTCAGTTCTACGCCCTGCTGTCGATTTTCTAATCGCCAAGCTGGAATAAAGCTATCTGGATCGCATGTAACTGTGCTCCGCCTCTAGGCGAATAGGTTCGCATGGCCATGCTTACCCCAAGCACGCAAGGTTTAACCTCACCGCAGCGGGATTCTAGGAGCAGGTTGAATACCCGGTCCAATAAGAAGATCGCAAAGATGAACAATGCTGGGGAAGCGAGAAATGTGATTTGACGAACTTCGCCATTTCAAATCTTGGATCTTGGCTGACCGCCTTTGCGGTCTTGCGCGACCAAAGGATCATGAAGAGCAAGGATGACCGGCATCAAGGCTGAGTACAAAGTATGCGAAGCGAGTTCATCAACAGCTTGCTAACGTGTACCGCACAAGAACCTCTTCCCGCCCAGCCGGCGCTGTTCTCCAGCATGGTCCAGCGGACCAACTGGTCAGACAATTGTATTCCAAATTGTCGCGGTCCAGCTAGACGGGATTCTCGGCATCAAATGTGCTTCCCAAGTAATTGTAATGGCAAAAGTAAAAAAAAAAAAAACGGGTGTGTTGCATCCTATCCGCGTGAGAAAAAAGCGGCCTACATTGTTCACTATCGACACCCTGGAAATTTTAGTTTACTCATTCTAGCCTGTACAGAGACAGCAAATGGGAGCATACTAAGATATGCCAATTTCGGCTCCCTCTTTTCTCACGCGAATAGCGCGTCGCTTGAGGGTAACAGGGGATGGTCGGTGTTATCACGAAAGTGCAGACTCAAGTCTAGGCAGATTTTCTCAAGACTGCGCATATTAGGCTTCATGCTCCTATTGATTTACTCATCATCAGGGCCTCCATCACGAGTCGGCTTCTTCCTTTTGCTAGCCATGCTGGCATAATTCGGTGGTCCGCCTCTTGTGGTTGTTCCCTCAGCAGGGCCATGTCCGTTGCCGTTGCCGTTACCACTAAGCAGGCCTGTCCTTTCATCAGGCCCATTCTCTTGGCGCAAAAATTCCTCCTCGTCTACCTCCCCCTCGCCATTACTTCTGTGTGCCAATCCAGCTAATCTCTTACGTTCTCTCATATCTCTGATTTCAAATTTGAGCCCCATCAGCAGCAGGCAGCCCTGGAGGATTCCAGTGACGATGTAGACACCCCATGCACTCCAGCCCTCAGCTCCCAATCTCATAGCCAAAGAAGCAGCGAAAACAAAGGAGCCGGGTGTTTGTATACACATCATCGGGATGCTAAGGCTCATAACGTGCCCAAGCCGCCAAGTTGTGTAGAGCTGAGGTATGTATTGTATGCACGCTAGGAGTGCGGCACCGAGACCTAGGAGAGTGGCCCAGGATTGGAGGTGGGATGGGTACGACAGAGAGATTACGACCGAGACCAGCAATATCACGAAGAAGTGGCCAACCGCAGTTGTGACGACACCTAGAGCGTCTCGCCAGGTCGGGATTGAGGGGTCGGAGGCAACGTGCTCGGGGCCTGGAGTTGGGAAGAATATCAAGAATAGAAACAGACTGGAGATAATGTTAGTCGTGGTTGGAAGAGTGCTTCGTGAATAGCCTACATAATGCCAAAGCAACTCCACTGTACTGCGACTTGTGCTATCCCCAACAAAGCAGCCACGCAAGCAAACCCGTCGATTTCTTTACAGCATGCTATATCCTCTTGACTCTTCGGTAGCGTAAGGATGTTGAAGATGGCGAATGTAGAGCTTGTTATGCCGAGGAGGACGAAGTAGGGTGAGAGGCCTTCGGACGATCGACGCGAGATAATGCGTACATGCTGTGGTATGTAAGAAAAGAGAATGCCGAAGACTATGAATAGAGATAGAATAGTTGTTGGCACGTCTGGATGGGCGACAGCAGAGCAATCGGGCTTTGGAGCGAAGATGTCCATCCTGAACGACGAGGTTTCCCAAGAGTTGGTCATCTTGTCAGCACGAGTGACATGGGATCTTATAGCGTTATGAGATGGTATTCCACAGTCGAGCCGAATCCATACTCTTCGTGATTGCTCTCTTTTATTACTGTTGCGATTGTTGTTGTTTTCGTGTTGGCTCTGGCGGAGTGTCCAAGGAATAGAATAGTCCCGACTCCTGAGGCTGGTGCTGGTGACTGACTAGCAATCCCTGTAAGGTAGTTCTATCCCACCTCTTGATATTGCCCGCATTCAATTCTCACATTGCACAACAACGCAGTCCCAGCATGGTTCTCCCATTGAATCTATGGGAGCTCCCACGAGAGCCCCTTGAGCTATGGCACGACTACAGGAACCCAATCATCCTCTCCACCGTCGCCATCCTCACGGCCGCACGCATCTATCTCCGTGTCCGAGCAGGAAGAGAAAAACTCTCTGAATCGCCGATACCTGGCTCTCTACAGTCACTGTTCGACGAGAAGCCTGAAAAATTGCCGATAGTTTTACCCGCTTTGGAAGACGATCACGTCGAGGCCTTCACAGTCGTCGAGCCGAAAAAGGTCCAGCGCAAGACAAGCCCAAAGAGAGTTACAGGCAAGAAATCACGACCCGTAGCAAAAGATGGGGCAGCATTTGATCATAAGACGGACTCCATCCAGCCATTGGTCTTTTTCTCTTCACTTGCAGGAGGAACAGAAAAACAAGCAGAGAGTCTTATCAGAAATATATCTCGATGGAAGGGCGACGCAAACTTTGCAGGCATAGATCGCGTGCTCTCACCTATCATGCACAACTTGTCGTATATCGAATATGATGATTACTTCATCAATCCTCCCAAGGATACAAAAGCCAAGTACTTCTACATACTCCTACTGCCCACATACAATATCGACACTGTTCTTGACCTTTTCTTGGAGCACTTAAAAGAGACGCACAACGATTTCAGGATTGACACAGCTCCCCTTTCTGGACTTCTCGGATATTCGGTGTTCGGCTTCGGAGACAAGGAGGGCTGGCCAACAGAAGAGGAGGGTTTCTGCTCGCAAGCCAAAGAGGTGGACAAATGGATGGCCAAGTTGACTGGCAGGAAAAGAGCCTTCCCGTTAGGGATGGGTGATGTGAAGAGTGACTCGAAAGAACGTTTGAAAGAATGGAGATTGGGTGTACAAGAAGTAATAGGCGACTTACTGTCTGGCAAAGGATTAGGAGAAGGCGTTCAAGGCAGTGGAGATGCTGTTGAAAGTGACGAGGAGGACATTGAACCTGAGCCGAAATCCAACCTGGACGATGTAGAAGATCTTGGCCGCCGTTACAGAAATGGCCAAACGACGAAACCCCCGCTAGCAGTCGATTTCACCACAATTGGCAAGACCAAGGCCCCTGTTGCCACGGTCAAAGAAATGGTTCCTAAAGACTCTCCCACCTACACCGCGCTCACAAAACAAGGCTACAGTATAATCGGCTCTCACTCGGGCGTGAAGATCTGCCGCTGGACGAAATCTGCCCTCCGTGGACGAGGGTCTTGCTACAAATTCTCTTTCTATGGCATCGCCTCCCATCTATGCATGGAAACAACACCTTCTCTCAGCTGCAGCAACAAATGCGTTTTCTGTTGGCGACATGGTACAAATCCAGTTGGCACGATGTGGCGATGGAAAGTCGATCCGCCGGAAATGATATTTCAGGGGGTGAAAGCGGGGCATTACAAGAAGATCAAGATGATGAAGGGTGTTCCTGGTGTACGAGCTGAGCGGTTTGCGGAAGCTATGCGCATCCGACATTGCGCTCTCAGCTTGGTCGGAGAACCAATTTTTTATCCTCACATCAACGAGTTCACAGCAATGCTACATAAAGAGCACATCTCCTCCTTCCTCGTTTGCAATGCCCAACACCCCGAACAACTCGCCGCTCTCAAACCGGTAACACAACTCTACGTCTCCATCGATGCCTCCAACAAAGAGTCTCTAAGGAAGATCGATCGCCCTCTCCACAGAGATTTCTGGGAACGATTCATACGCTGCCTCGATATTCTCAAAGAACGACGGTTCGAGCAGCGAACTGTCTTCCGACTTACCCTCGTCAAAGGTTTCAATATTGAAGACGAAGCTGAAGGATACGCTGCTCTTGTCGAGCGTGCTCTGCCTTGCTTCATCGAGGTGAAGGGCGTGACCTATTGCGGCACCTCCACCTCCTCAAGTGCAGGGCTGACGATGCAAAACGTTCCTTTCTACGAAGAAATTCAGGCCTTCGTCATTGCTCTCAATGCCGCGCTGGAGAAACGCGGATTAGCATACGGTCTCGCGGCTGAACACGCTCATTCATGTTGTGTTCTTCTCGCCTCGGAAAGATTCAAGATCAAGGGGAAATGGCACACATTGATTGGCTATGAGAAATTTTTCAATTGCTTGGAAAGCGGAAAGCCTTTCAAGCCAGAAGACTACGTTGGGGAGCCTACACCTGAGTGGGCTCTTTGGGGTAATGGTGGCTTTGATCCAAGAGATGAGAGGGTGGACAGGAAAGGAAGACCCAAAGAGCTGAACTTAGGTCCTAGAAGTGTTGGACGCGTGGTTGAGATATGATCGCAATTTTATCCACTATTGCAAGGATTTTATCGCCATCGATATTCGACTAAAACATGCGATCCCAGCATCACATTGCAGTGTCCCTACTCCTTCCTTTAAGGAAAGAAACACCAGGCGCCTTCATATGACGCCGCCGGCCATTGGATCCGACGCTCATAGTCTCTGCTACCTCAATAACGAAGACCAATCCCGATCTTATTCACGATTCATTACTCATTCCACGCGCACAGAGGCATCTCGAGTCCATTAAACCGAGATATCAATCATGGAGACGATGTCAAGGACACAAAACTTCCCGCCCTGCCATGACCAGACCTCGCAGGTTTTCTTTCCCTTGCCGCCAAAAAACAACATTAATCATGAAAAAGAAGCACATCTCCCATTTGTGGAACAGTTCATTACAAGACGTAAAACCGCTTTTCTCCATCGAACCTGGAGCGACCTATAAACATTAGAACAGTCACAAAAGCTGATGGGATACAAATATGCAACCTCTACGGGCGTGCGGATCAAAGTAGTGCACGAGAACCCCAGACGGACTTGGTCCTTTGAGTATACCCGATTCTTTCACCCGGTTACAAGTTTCCTGCGTCGACGCGGTGACATTCACCAACTTTTGAGGGGAGGGAGAAAACCATTGAAATAGGGAGTCGAACAAACAAGAATGAAGCACAGGAGAACACGTATTTGTTCCGGGGCGATGGGACGAAGACAATCGTAAGGAAAAAGCGGGGCGATTATGTGGGACGAGTTCTTGGTGAGGGACATTACACCGTTGTGGCGGATAATTTCGATATGTTTCTACCTCTTGCTGTGGTTTGGGGTTTGAAAGAGAACCTGAGGAGGCATGCGTAAATGACAGAGGAGGATCCTTTTTAAACCGGTGTCATTGGCTAGACATAATATCGACATGGACTCGTGGACTTATTCCTCGCAGCCTGAAATAGAAGGTATCACCAGGGTTCATCATCGCCCTCCATCTCAGGCTTGCCGTATGAATTAGCCCCCTGTCCAACTTCTGAAGACAGTACACGCGCGTGTGGCGGATTCGGACCCATTGATAAGTAATCTTACATAGTCAAGACTGAAGGGATCATATCAACATGGCATGGACAAGTAGTATGCATTGTAATCCACAAATACACGAGCAGCAGTTGTGAGAGGAATGATGAGGGAGCAGGTGTATGGTTGTTTACTGTTTGAAGCAGAAATTTGCGAAATTGGGAATGTATTTAAAAGGAAATATACAGTAGGGTCGCACAAGTTTCCGTACAGCCGAGATCGCTCAAAAAATGGTGATTCTTGTAATTACATTATCGCGCTTTCAACGTGATCATTTTCGCTCATATTCTCGTATAATGCACAGTAATACCAGGGCTACAAAATGAGCCATTCAGTGAGCCATTCAGTATTTTGTGTGCCAACCATCTGCCGCCAGTAATGCCTCAACCCTCCTTGGCATTGACTCAAGTACAGCATCAAAATAATGTTGTTCAATAAGCCGCCAGGCCTTAATAAGTGCTTCTCCTAGAACCTCTCGTATATTGTCTACACCGCCAGTAACGTATTCAATCATAGGTTCCACTTTGTAGACCAATTCCTTGAGCCTCCGCCAGAGGTTTTCAATCGGGTTCATATCAGGACTGTAGGGCGGCGCATCTTGTAGTGGAATGAGGTTTTCCTTAAACCAGACTATAGTCTTTTTGGCTTTGTGGATAGGCGCGTTATCCTGCATAAATCTAAGGCCCGGTTCGTATACTGTAGGTAGCATTTCGTCGAGTAACTTGATATACGAGTTCGTAGAGTAGCCTTGACGCTTGCTCTCTAGGTCACGCTTAAGAATGTACAATTCAGAGCGCCCTACTTGGCCAGAGAAGCATGCCCAAATCATGATAGACACTCCTTTACCCTTCTTATAGGTATCAATCATTGAGGTCTCCCATTTTTGTCCTGGTTTGCGAAAACACCATGTTCTTGCCTTGCCGGTCCCTCGCTCAACTGAGCACTCGTCAGACCATATAATCTTCGCCCAATCTTCAGCTTTCCACGAGATGTGCTGCTCTGCCCAGAGCTTCCTGGCGTCAGCATGTACCTGTGTGAGGAAAGGGCGCCTTGCAGACCTCCAATTTGCGATTCCGTACTCTTTCAATATCCTCCTGATGGTATCCTTCGAAAAATCGATGCAAGCCTGTCTTTTGACCTCCTCGTACGTTAACTTAGGCTGCGTACGCATAATGCGTAACAGGGATCGTTCATCTCGGTCTGTATACGAGCGTGGCCGGCCGCTGGAAGGTAGGGATTCGCCGTTCTGGCGTAATGGGCCTTTTCAAGGCTGTATTGGATGGTGGAACGCGGTAGTTTTTGTAGCGCCGCAATTGCGCCTAAACTGAGCCCAGCTTCACGCTGCGCATCAATTTTGCCGCGTTGATATGGAGTAAGACGATGATTAGGAAGCCTCTGCGGGTTTATAGGAGTCAATGGCTTTCGTTGAGGTGGCATAATGGTAGTGTAAAGATAATGTGTTAAAAAATGAGAGGTGTAGATTTCGCGTTTTCGCTTAATTGTACGGAAACTTTTGCCCTAGTACTGTATGCATTGGAGGCGCCGGCAATAGGATATCCCGCAATCCAGCCATCTCCTTGCAGTTAGAGAGTATTTACCCAAAAGTTGACATATGCATTGTTTCTAAACCATTCCTTTCAGAGCAACCTCCTCAGCAAGACTATCAAACTCGCGCTAATGAGAAAGGTAGGAGACAGACGTTGTCCCGAACTTTTCTGCGAGCTTGTTGCTGTCGCACTCGCAGCTGTCAAATCTGACGATAGCAGATCCGCGGTTGTTAGCCTCGCAGCCGTCGACCTCGACGACGCTGTCGAGATCGTCTTCGACACTGTCTCATCGCGAACAAGATGAGGAAAGAGATCCTGCAACGTCACTCGTCTTCTCGCCGGCTTGAGTTGTTGCGAGGCTGCCCACAGATCTAGATATCCACATAATGGCTGGAATCGTGGTTCCATCTCGCACTACATTGCTTGAACCCATACTGATTTTATGACCGAGGGTTGTGATAGCGGCGCCGCCAGCCTTTAATGTGATTGAGACGACGATGACGGCGCCCTTTGTTGAAACATCTTGAGATGGGAATGTCTTGGCATCATATGAAGTTCATATACTCCACACTGAGGATCTGCGATAACCTCATACGTTCACTTCTAGAACTTTCTACAGTTATGTGTATATAGTCAGGCTTTATGCCATCACTTATGACAGTGAGCCATTCAATCTTTTTGATCCCTCTGCAAGCTGTTTCTCAAGTGTCCAATGAATACTTGGCCTGCACCATCTTATTTCATCACCTTTTGCTAGGACAGTCAGGAGATCGGATTCCTTGGTGGCTGTAGGCGCGTTCGTGGGTATGGTGGATCCATCTCGGACGAGGCCATTAGATGCAACGCTATAAGTGTGGCCAAGCGTTGTGATGGCCGCGCTGCCAGCAGATAGAGTAGTTGGACCTACTATAACTGCACCATTCGCCAGTACGGCCACAACACCAGAGTCTTTTACTGCTGTAGGTAAACTTGCTGAGATTGTGGTTCCGTCCTGCACCAAGCCAGCAGAGCCAACGCTGTAAGTATGGCCAAGAGTAGTGATGGCTGCGCCGGCTGCAGTCAATGTACTCGACCCGATAATGACTCCTTCATTCGCAAGCACAGTCGCAGCTGGGGGGGTATTTGATGAGATGGTGGTTCTATCCTGCATCAAACCGTCACTCCCAACGCTATACGTATGGCCAAGGGTGGTGATATCTACGCCACCCGCAGTCAACGTGGTAGAGCCGACAAGAAGTTCCCGGAAGTCAGCTCGGCATTGACAACAAGTTCAGCAGATGTAGGAAGAGACACCGTCTGCGACTTCGCTTGGTAAAAGCCTGTCCCGACCGAGATCGGCACAGTACCAATCATGGTGGTCTCGCCGGGTTGAAGCGAGGTACTGTCAACGATGATTCTAGAGTTCGTACCTGCCAGATGAATTGTATGGCCCTCAATAACGGTCTGCAAAATGCTAGTCGCGACGGTTTGGGCTGCCGCATTCGAACTCTCGAGCAACTGTATCGTTGTCAAGATTTGGCCGCCATTGCTGGTGCTATCCACTGTGGGATTCGGTGCAAGCTGTCCGCCAGCGACTGTTGATGATGGTTGAATCTATCCGTCACTGATGGTGAAGACAGATGTAGCAACTTCGGCGCCTCTTTGCGTCCCTGCTAAGGGACTGGATGAAACTTACACCTCAGCGACCGTTGTTGTTGTCTGCAGAATCTGACCATCACTGATGATGAGAACAGATGCAACAGGGCTAGAGCTGCGTTGCATCTCTGCTGCAGGCTTTCATGACACCTGCTCAGCGCCGGCCGTTGAAATGGGTTGCACCTGGCCGTCACTGATAACGAGCGCAGAGGTAACAGCACTGGTATCGCTCTGGCTGTTTGAGTCCACTGGTTGTGACAAACTTACAATCGGCTCAGGGGTATTGAGGCGGCTGTGCTAGGCCTTCTAGCCCAAGAGCAGAGGCGATAGCATTGGCGACGCCTGCGGCGGTCGACATACTCGCAGCAGAAGACGCAATACCGGCCAACGGAGAAGTGCTATGAGAGACTATTGCTTGACTTGACTTTGACACTGGTGTTTCTTCTGGTGTGCTTGAAGCAATTGTGGGCTCGGTCGTCGTTGGCGGGAACTGAGTAGTGGACTTCGAGAAAGTCGCAGGATTCGCAGCCTCACCCGGCTTAGCAGATGATGATTCCTGTTGAGGTTTCGAAGTCGCAGTAGGTGAGTCAGTAAGTGAGAGGGCGCTTTGCAGAGCAAGTGATGGATCGTCCGTTGCCTCCCAGCTGTAATTGCAGGATGCCCGTGCTGGATCTACATCTCGTATTTGTGATGGGAATAGGAGGCGGTAATCAAACTTTTCATCCCACATTGTATTTGGCCGTTTCTTGTCGGCCCCTATATCGAAAAGATGCGTTGCTGCTGGATTTGGAGGAAGGGACGCCATATTCAGTGAAATCGTCATCATTTCGAGATTGAGATTCACTCGTTGATTCCGACCCTGGACTACCGAGATTGCTGTGGTGGGGACCGCCACGATTTTTTCCGTTCATTGGGAGCTCAAGTTGCAGGCTATATCGGCAAGATTTCTGTAGGAAAGATACGCTGTTCCATAAGTCAAAGTTGAACCATGGTAAACTGTTGTCGGAAATACTGCCGGCGTGATTGTTGAAGTTGCGTTATCTTTCCAGGTGAGTGACACCGGCCAGTAAAGAAGCTCTACTTTATCCGCGTAAAGAAAACATTGCGTACAGTTGATCGGATATGTGATGTTGCACATGCCTTGGATTTGACCGGGCTTCAAAGCGGCGTTGGGTATTTCGGTCACACTTTTCGACCACCAATCAGTGAGTAGCAGAAATCCAGCTTGCACTCCACCTCCTTGGGTCTTTGATGTTAATGAAGACTCTACTGTGATCAGAGTTTTAATGACTTCACTAGCACCTGTGGTACGACCTCTAGGTAGTCCATTGGAAAGATAGTATCTGAAATATGTGTTAGCAAATGAGGCATTGAAAGACATCTCAAATAACGCACATTCGGGTTCCTGGGTTCACTAGCGAAGTTGTGATACTGGTAATCGTAATGATCGAGGTTATAGTAATCACGGAGGCTGGAGAAAGATTGCGTTCTTTCTTGAACGACAGGAGTGCAGCAGAATAGCTCCTTGAGACCTGTGCCGCTAACATCGAAGTACTGGCGCAGCAAGACGGAACTGGAATGGAAGCTGTAGGGTACACAAGCGAGTAAGGAGTGGAGAATCTGGAGATTGTTTTGAGAACTTCCATAGATTGGATCGAGTGAAAACACTAACCCATTTGCAGCCGTCGATAGATTCCCAAATCGGACTGAGGTCGAGTATTTGTCGAATATTGCATTTTGGTATTTCGCCACGATTCCGACTTTTGTGGGTGCATAATCGTGAGCAGACCAATACGCCAGCCACGATTTCTGACAGACGTTCGCGGCAGAATAAATGCTTTGTAGGTCTGAGATTTTTCTATTCAACGAGTAGCTGCTTTTGGAATGTGTGGATATTGAGCCACTAATACTGAGAGAGGTTGTGATTGGATTTGGACTAAATGTAATGGGCATGCGTGAGGATTCTGAACGACTGCTGGAGGGATTTATTGAGCTAGACGATGTTGAGATCCGCGAGGAATTTCCAAAGGCTAGAATTTTTAGTATTGCATGTGTGAGAATGAATACAGCGTTGCGTCGAAGAAGACTTACATGTCAGGCCAGATGCTAAGGCGGAACTATAAGTCAACAGCAACAGTATCGTAGAGAAACACATTGACATCGTGAACAATCTTGACCAAAGGTATATTAAACGAGTGACTGGTGGTGAAAAGCACCGAACTGGAGAAACGTCTTTCCTCAGGGTCCATGACACGAAAAGATAGTATGAAATAGTTATTGAATCTCATAACCATGTCTGTCTCCCGCTCCGGCATAGGGGAAATGATTGCACCTGGCATCCAAGGCTAAAATTGGAGTTTCAGACCCCACAGTCAGGTGCATAGACAGCATCGACTGGTCCACAGCTTTGCTGACACCATACCCATGATTGAAGCAGCGGGTATTCTTTGCCAATACTTATCACTTCTTCGACCAAACCATACTGTCGGGTTTCGAGTTGTAGCAAGCGAGGCAGTGAGACCACTTTCTGTTCAGATTTTGCGCGGCAGAAGATTGATGGAGAAAGGATGTCCTCGATTGCGGTCTCGAATCTCCCCAATTGTGCTCACAGTAAGAGAAACAGCGCCATTGTGGGTTTCTAGATGGTAGAGTGTATGACTCTTCTCGAGGGCAAAGATCTTGCCCAACTTACGGATGGTGGTGATGGCTTCTCGGTGTAAGCCGCTCAAGATTCTCCTCATGTGCCGTGCACGTGATGTTATGTAACGATTCAGTTGGTGCTCAGGGCAGCATAATAATGACTCGCCGGTCTGCCATCATGACTCTCCACCCTGCACCTCTCCTCATCTACGCTTGTTGATATCGCGAATGGATTCCCTCTTATGCGATGCGTGCAAGAGAATAGTCTCTCACATCAATGACGCGCAAATCCCTTTCTTCGCCAGTTTTGTTCCTTCACGAACTCATCTGTCTCTAGACTGTGGGCCTCATCAGAGCTCAACGACTTCGCTCCGCATCGCAGCTTCATTGGGATGCCCTATTTGCATCAAAGTACACGACCGCTTACAGAAAGAGGCTGATGGTTTCGAACCATTAGACAGTTACACCGCCAAGGCATATTAACCTAATTCATTGCTGAACAGGTTGAAAATTGAGTTCCAGCGTTTGCAAAGAGGCACCTCCAAGGCTACTAGACCTCGAGAATTCTTCGTCAGTGCGACTCATTCTCGACACATCCAAGGTGGCTAGAAAATTCTATGTTGCTCTCAGTCATTGCTGGGGCGATGATTCGAATCAGCTTAGACCCACTTCGAGAAACATGTCTATGTTTAGCCAAGGCATTCACTCGCTTCCTCTCACCTTCTTGGAAGCTTTCCGCACCTCTCGAGCCTTGGGTATACGATAGTTGTGGATCGACTCCCTCTGCATCGATCAAGCGGACGGCGCTTCAATCACAGATGATCAGGTTCGTGACTGGGAGAAACACGTTCGCATCATGGACAACATCTACCAGAATTGCGCCATCAATATCGCAGCTGCACATGGCTCACATCCAACATCTGGCTGTTTCTCTTCTCGCAATTCTGCCCGTTATTTTCCGTGCCTCATTCAACTACACCGCCCGTACCTTGTGCATACAACCATAGGCGGTCGACGAGAATACCGAGGACATATCGGTTATCGAACGTCTCAACCCGGTATTCATGCAGTCATTGACAAGGATCTTTCTTCCCAGATTGAGCTCAAGTCCGTGGGTCATTTCCATTTGGACTCACGCGGATGGGTTGCACAAGAGCGCCTTCTTTCGCCACGGACGATAAATTTTGGAGAAGACCAAATATACTGGGAGTGCTACACGGTTGGATCGGCATGCGAGTCTGCTCCAACGGGGGTATCCTTCATATTGGGTTGGATTCCCTACGGGTGGAGGTCTGCCCAACAAGACCAACAGCATGATCTATGGTTGCGGATCATCGAGAACTATACCCGACGTCAACTTTCACGCCGCGAAGACAAATTGCCTGCGATCGCGGAAATTGCCAAGAGAGTTCAAAGTGTCCTGAAAGACCAGTACTTTGCTGGGCACTTGCTTCATTCCTACCGCAATCCTTACTTTGGACACTCAAACCAGCTGGCGATTACTTCTTGAATCCAGCTGTTGCCACGTCCTCTGAATTCCACGCGCCCTCTTGGAATTGCGCTCAAACCACGCACGAGTTATTTTTCAATCATTGCTACCAATCATTGCTACCAATCTAATGTGGTGAACACTTACGTAACCATATCAGACGTACACACTGTCCTCAAAGACGTGCACAAAGAGTTCGGCCAAGTCATTGCTGGGCACCTCACATTACGAGGCCATTGCTTGAGGTTTGACTGGGCAGAAGTCAAGCACTATGATGATTTTAGAGCTCAGATTTCCATTTTGCCTGCTCGGAACTTTTTTGAAACTGTTATCTCTCTTGAATTCAGCATACATCCAGCAACCCAATCGTTTAGCGGCCATGGAAACCTCATCTTATTGCAGAGCAAAGGCGAGTACAATGACAACACACGGTATCGTGGACTTGTTCTTTGTTCAAGAAGTTTTGGACATTATGAGCGTGTTGGAATTTTTGATGCTGATTGTGCCGTGGAGATGGCGGACCAGAAATACGACAAGTGGTTGGAAACCGTTACGATAGTCTAGCATACCAATTCGCAGGAGCAAGACTTCGACTCATCGCAGATGGTCCCTCGTCGCCGTTCTGGGAAAGTGACTATATGTAAAGCCATCAGACGACACGCTTCTGGACAATGCCGTGACTGCGCAGGCAATCTGCACTCCACGACCCTCATCGGAGACTTGTGGCCAAATCGCATTCGCAATTCGCCCGATATGCGTAATGACATCGGAGCGCTCCCTTGTGCAGAAGACATATTTGACCTCGCTCCTAGGCAGCGAGATTGCTTCTGCAGTGTCATGCAGAAGGCGAGGCGGCATTCCATGAGTTCATCGATGAATAGCCTGACAAGGTTCGTGGCGTCCGCCTTATTGAGCTGAATGCGTTGTGTCGATCGTATCCTTGTGTCGTGTTCCTTTTTTCCAGCTGATCCAAGACATTCGTCGCTGCCAATCTCTAGTCGAGCTTGGTACAACGACAGCCATCGCGGTAAGGGAGAGACTATAAGGACCTGTTTTTCCGATGCGTCGTGGAGCTGGCTGGTAAGGGTTAGTATTACCACTGCGAAAAGGGATTGGTCGAAAGGGGTATCATTAGTCCGGTCTATCCGTACACCATACGCTATACGCTGTATACCCAATCAATCCAATGCCAAAATAAAGCGCTGTCGAACACTTGTTTTTTTTTACAAGAAATAGTCGGCGACCGGTTTCTTCGCCGGCATCCCTCTAGAATCCTGCGGGGCTGCATTAAAGACTCTGTATCTTCTTCCAGGACCCATTCGCCCTACATCGTCTTTACCAGGCAAAATGAGACCGGTAGATCGATTCGCATCACCGTTTCCTCGTTGCACGAATCCGCCATTCGCGCCTTCTTCGCCCAACTCGAGGATGGCTGCCACGTTACCACACCTGTAACAGTAGTTCGGTGCGCTCCAAACTGTAACAATCCTTGATTCGAACATCTCCTTGAAGCCTTCCATAACCAGCTGATGCGCACGCGCAATGAGAGAAAGATTATTCTTATAGTTGAAGCATTTTACGATGTCCGCTCCAAAGAGGAAGCCTGCGCCGCGAGGGGAGAGACCCCATCCATCTATTTCATCTGGATCAGACCAAAGGAGATCACACATTGCGCCTTCATGTGGGACTTCTTGTTTTCGATCAAGCAGTCTGATCTTGTCAATTGTGTCGATCAAAGGACTCAATCCGCCATGAACGCAAAGAACGAAGCCACCATCGTTTGCTGATGAGCCGCCAGAGGTGCCAGAAGCGCCTGTACCTGGAGCACCGGTACGTGCGGGAGGTGAGGAGGAACCGGTCTTTTCGGGTGTTGGTTTCGGACGTGGGAACTGTCTCATTATATTTCCTTCTGAATTTAGTATCTCAATTTCAATGTCTTCTTCTTCTTCTGTGGTCCCTGGGACGGTAGCTTGTGAAGAAGGTTCAGCAGATTCTGCTTGTGTTGGTTCGAGGGAGGTGGATGCGCCGCTGACAAGGGCGCCTAAGGCGAGGTAGTCGAAGACTTCACAACAATATCTATAGCGTGTTAGGTTGTATTGGCGCGATCAGGTGCATACTAAATACCTCCAAACGTTTGCGCTGCCGTATTTTCGCATACATTCGTCATAGAAGCCGTACACGGTTGTGATTTGCCGCGATTCGTGATTTCCGCGTATGAGAGTTATTCGGTCTGGATATCGGACTTTGAGGCAGAGGAGTAGGAGGAATGATTCGAGGGAGTAGAAACCACGGTCAACAAAGTCGCCTAAAGATTGGGTTAGCTGGTGACTGTCGTTAACGCTCCAGACCATGTTTACCCATGAACAGATAGTTTGTGTCTGGAACATCGCCTCCCACTCGAAATAGCTCCATGAGATCGTGGAATTGGCCGTGGATGTCACCGCATATCTGGAGTACGCCGTCAGCTCTAGTGCCCTTTTGTTCTTGTCCTCGCAAACCCTTACCGTGACAGGCGCATCCACGCCGACGACATTGCCCTCCTCGATCAAGAGCTCCCGTGCTTTGTAACATAGTTGTCTGACTCGGACTTCGGGTATAGGACGGCAGGCGCGTAATTGCGCGATGGCCCTGTAATTGTGTATTAGATCGCGCACCAGTTTGTATTGGGTACCAACTTACTTGTCCAGGTCACTCATTATGGGCCGAGTATTCTGTGATACGGTCTAGTTGAGCAGCACAATATGGGAATCAGTGGTTCGAATAGAGTGTGGATGGTCCAGTCGAATGCTCTCTGCTCGGTGCTCTCTCGTCGATACTCGCTGCGGGATCCTGGAATCCTGGATGAACAACGTGTTTGGCGGCTAGCTAATTACCTTTCTCTTGTGTACTGCGAAGCGCTGCATGGGACTTGGGCCCAAGTCTATGGGATCGGCGCGTAGAGTTTTAGCGGGTTGTTGATTGATGCCGATGGTGGATTGCAGAGGTAGGGGCGTTGCGGTTCCGTTGGAATAGAAGGAAAGCGCAGGTCTGGTATTCCTGAGCCGTGTAGTCTGCCAGAGAACGCGCGTAGCCTCAGAAAAGCGCTGGAGATATTATTCGCGAGTAGGATCGGAGTATCCTGGATCAGAAGGGTTCTCGATGGAAATGTATATTTTGCTCGAGGTTCAATTGCAATCAACGCCACTTTGATCGTTCCCCGGTATTAGCGTGTAGACTTCACGATAATCAATTCAATCATCATCAGAAAACACCACACACTCATTTCAACCTGACACGTCCACAACCTCTCCCTCTTCACCAAACTCTCGCCAATTGGGCCGGTCTAAACATTCAAAGCTCTCCTCAGCCTCCTCCCATCCTCATGCAATCGTAACCCTCACACCACCGACAGTTCCGCAATCAGATAATTCTCGTTCAGAATGCCACCACACCTGCATCCACGGTCATTTCTAACGACTTCGCTATTCGGAACAACCCTCGCCGTTTCCTTTATCGTAGTCGGATTACCCCATCTTCTACCATGTCCGGTACCAAAATCATACGCAGACTCGCAAGATCCGAACGCACCAAATCAGGGACGGAGACGGAGACGGAAACCGCAATCAGATGAAGAAGGAGAGGCTCCGGGAAAAATAGCTGTAGAAGTCGAGGGCAACGAAGATTTGGAGACTCCAAGAGGGAGGGAATGTCCTGTGCCCAAGCCTGGAGGATTGATTGGGACTGTGCTTGGTTTTCAGAAAGAGAAGGCGGAGAGACCGGTGGTCAGAATAGCGCCTTTGGCGGAAAAGAGGTTGAGACCGAGGACAGAAGGTGAGGCTGGTGAGGGTTAATTGGTGTCAAGATGAGGTTTTAGTGCAGAGAGGCAATACATACTAGAAGAGTTAGGACAATATAGACGAGAAGAGACGGAATCTATTCAACTCCATGTACACATATGAATACGACCTTGCATCGCCAAATTTCGCAAACTCTTACAAGATATAAGAGAGCCCAATCACGTCCACGTAACCAGGAGCTGATATTCTGACTTCACAAGGCTAGCCATTTTCTACGAACTCTAGGGACCTTATCTCCATGGTCTTTTAATAGTCTCCCTTGCAGCTTTCTAAAAGCGAATACATGTCGTAGAACGGCGTTGGGCGTCCCTCCGTCAAGGCTTAACATCATTGAATTTAGCACGAAATACTTCAAACTTTGCCAGAAATTCAACAATCGATCCCAAATTAGAGAACCATTTAGTCAAAGATATGTTCGTTCCATCTCGAAAACCTGAGTGACATGACCAAAAAAAAAAACGGTCGACCATTGCTTTCACCGCGTTAAAACCAAACTTTCCCATCATCTATGGAAAATCAAACGCTACAGTCAAAATAGGCTGTTCCACGTGGGAATCTGCATCTTCCTCGACAGTCACAAATGATCATCTTCATCAATACTCTCCCTCGCAGCGTCTAACAACCAAACGTTCCGGTCACCGTAGCTATACAACCAAACCACTCACTATGTTGTCCTGGCCCCCCGAAGCTCCCTCTATTCCGAAGATGATGCCCTATTCGTCTTCACCAGTACCAGCCACTTACAGAACTACACCCAAAGGCCAACCCTCTCAAGACCCACATCCCATCCGCCACCTGCATGCAAGATTCCAGAACCCGTCGAAATGAGACATAGTTACATGGCTATTAGTTGTTCGCCTCTGGCCAATGCGTCAATCCCTGTGTTGTAATGCGAGGCTGTAGATCTCTGTATTCTTACCGTTTCTACTCACCTCTCTCTCTCTCTCTCTCTCTCTCTCTCTCTCTCTCTCTCTCTCTCTCTCTCTCTCTCTCTCTCTCTCTCTCTCTCTCTCTCTCTCTCTCTCTCTCTCTCTCTCTCTCTCTCTCTCTCTCTCTCTCTTACAGTCACTCTCATAATGTCGCAAGATAGTCAAGATTCTGGTGTTTCTACAGCCTCTTACTACCGTTAAGAGCTATCTCGAGATCTTTGGCTAGGGATCATTACCCTACACGAAGCCGGCTTTCTAGATAAACAAATACGGGATTATTACCTATATAAGAACCCTCCTATTGATATCTCCTACCGTTAGATCTCTTACGCTATCAATACTGGCCATCCTACGCCTCAAAAGAGTAGGAAAGTTGGTCCTAGAAGCCACCTTATAGAGGGCCAGATTGACGAACTGATTATATGCATTCAGGATGGGAGGGGGGGACGAGCAGAGACTACGGACGGAAAGGTGGGAGAAGCTGAAGTGAGAGATGAGCGGAATTCCCGGGCCATGGACGGTACAGCGACGGAGCTGAAACACAGTTGGCAAGACAGCGGAAGGAGTTTTTTGCGGTCTTGCCCAAGGTGACGCAGGGACGGAGAAGAGCAAAATGGCGGGTACCCTCTGCAGACCGCTCGAGGTCCATATTGTCAGTACGAACTCCAGCAAACCAGACACGCTAGCACTTCTAGCAGGGAAGGTCGTGACGCAAAGCATTGAGGTAGATCTCTGGGACATCTTCGGAGGTCATGGTGGGAGCAGGTGGACCGGGTGCTCGACGTTTGCGGTTTTTGGCGTGTTGCGGAGTAGCTTTAGGAAGCATTGTTGGACAGGGTGAGGAGCGAGGTGAGGCAAAGTAGGACGGTGAAATACAGAACTGAAGCGTAGGAGGAAGCGTTGGAGAGCTGAAGTCGTGATGAGGGTCATGAGGAGGGACTGAGGAGAGAAGAGGAGGTGTGGACTGAAGATTGTTGTGAGGTGAAGGAGGGAGGAGAGATTGAGGTGGAAGTTGTTTATTTATTAATGGCGCGTTACCAGGGCGCGCCGTGTCCGTTACCACGCTCTCACCTGGACTCGCAATGTTTGGGTCCTCACGATGCTTGGCATATTGGATCCTGGTGTTGTAAAAATCCTGGACCCTGAATTTACAACAACAATGGCCAACTCGGAATCTGGACAACACCGGACCCGGAACAGAGGATTGGGAGCATCAGGACCGGAGGATGTCCTATACTGACCACAGTGTAGATGACTCGGGTAGTGAACGGGGGGGCATAGTTCGACGGCGCCGGTCCATGGACGGGGCGCGGTCTGGAAAGTGACAAAAGGCTTTTTTATCCCAGAGAGTTGGGTTTTTGCAATTGTAGATAGAGATTGTGGGCACACGGCACATACGCCATTACATACCATGTAAAATCCGATTATAATAATGATTAAAGTATTCCACTACCGAGCCGGCCACTTTTCCTTGGCACAGCCCTTATCCTCTTTAACACGTAATGTCTCAACAACGCAACGCGATAGCCGTTCAAGAAGAAGGTAGAATTGATCTCGCTCTTCAGGCTTATACCTCTGGCCAATTTCAAAGCCTACGGGCCGCTGCTGCAGCCTTTTACGTTAAACACCAAAGGCTCTCTGATCGGCTCCGCGGAATCACCTCTCCATCTCAAACTCGCCCAAACTCTCATAAGCTCAATACGATAGAAGAGCAAAGATTATCCGATATATCCTCGATCTCGATTCGCGAGGATTCGCACCCTGGCTGTTTGAGGTGGCAGATATGGCGGATAAACTACTGGGTATACGCGGTGGATAGCCAGTAGGCAAAAACTGGGCTGAGAGATTCGTAACGCGCTCAGATATACAGATCTCCGGCCTACCATCCCCTCCCAGAAGCACTTTTTGCCAAAGCCCGAAATAAATCCCCAAGTCTTCAAAACTCTACTCAAAAATTCTACGAGACATCATCATCGTCGTCATCATCGCTCTAAACGTTTCTTCATTCAAGTCAATCAATGTACAAAAAATACAAATCCCCTTTCCTCCAGCCTCCCTACTTCTTCGTCGTAGCGGGCGTACTCCCACCGGCCCCAGGCTCAAGCGTATGTTCATGCCCTTCGGCCTTCAGAATTCGTCCCGAGTTCTCCTCCTGGGCACAAACACGCGCATTCTTTACCCAAGGATCTTGCAAAACCTCCTCAAGCGTGGCTCTCGTTCTCGGATCTAGATCCAACATCCTCGACACAATATGTCTCGTCTCCCTAGGCAATAACCGCAGTAGCCTCCATGGTCCTTTGATGACTACTTGTTGTTGTTGAGCTTTGTCCGTTGATGAAGATTGTTGGGAGGGTGCCACGCTCTCGACCTGGGAGGTGGCCGATGATTGTGGCTTGTCTGAGGCGACACGAGAAGATCCCGTCTCATCGGTCGACTTTCTGTGATGATGGTGACCGTCATTGGAATCAGAGGGTATCCTTGACGCTGCTTCTGAAGCGGGCTTTGTGGGATAGGGACCATTGCGCTTCTCCTCATCGGTCGGTTCCGTGACGAAGAGCTTATATGAGTTATCCGAAAGACGCGGTGCCTTCCAAGGAAATCGGCGAAGTGTCATACAGCAGAATATGATGGCCATTGACCAGATATCCGTGGGCTGTGGATCGTATTTGGCCATATCATAAACTTCCGGCGCCAAATATGGATCTGATCCAACAATGCCTATTTGACATGTTAGTCTCATGTATAGGACTGTGATAACAACGTCCACGTACCACTCGCCAGAACTACCTGGCTCTCGAAAGGATATCTGAAAACGACCGCACTACCAAAATCGATGATCTTCATGATGCCGTGCTCATTGACCACCACGTTGTCAAGTTTTAGATCGCGATGCGCTAACCCCATACTGTGCAGATAGGTAACCCCGCTTAGGATCTGCAGCGTAGCACATGTCACCTCTTCCTTGCTCATCTTTCCCGTCATAACGATTGCGAAAAGATCGTAAGGCGCGTATTCCATAACTTCGTACCATTTTCCCTTCTCTTGAACAATATCCATAGTCTCGATAATATTGCCATGGTGCAACGTCGAGCCGATACAGAACTCTGCAGTGACTTTCTTGTTGTACTCGCGCTCGCTTTCATAAGAATGCCGATCTCTGAACTGCTTGACTGCAAAGGTCACACCGTCACTTTGGCGCTTCATGAGCCGCACCGATCCACCTGCACCAGAGCCAAGGACTTTTCCAAATTTTCCGTATCTGCTCTCTATCCCGTGATCGTCAGCGAATGGAATGGCTATTGAACTTCGATTTGATGGCGGAGTGCGGGTTCCGGATCCACTTCCAGTCTTACTCATTGACATGATCGATCTAGAGGGTGATTTGTCTCGAGATTTGTCTTTCCTATGTCCGCCTAGCTTGAAAAATCGTTTCAAGTCGGACATCGAGCCGCCATGGTGGCCGTCTTTTCCGTCGTGTTTGCTCCCGAATAGCCCCGTGTGACGCCTGTTCTCAGCCTTGGTACTCCCACCTCCATTGAACATGGGAAGCTGTATTGAAGAGTTGTTATTGGATGAAATGAAGGAGCTCTTCGGTCGGTCATTTCGCCCGCCAAAGATGAATCGATTTTCAACGGCATCCACATTCCGGCCCTGGGGCGCTCTTTTAGCTCGCGCATATGGATCATTCGGGTCTCCTGCGGGCGTGAAAGGCCGAGAATATGGTGATTGTGTGCCAGAAATCGTTCCTGGAGTGCCGGGTCTTGGTGTGCCGTTAGGGCTTCCATCATTTGAGGGAGGTAATGAGTCGCCCGTCGCGCCAATTACTTGATTCGGTGTCAGTTTCGGTAAGGAGGAGATGGCACTGGTAGTGCCGTCAATCAGTGATCGTGGGCGAGAATTGGATGACCGCGGTAGTCGAGCTTGCGCAGCAGCTGAAGGTCTGACTTCGACTTGGGGAGATAATGATGTGGGAGGGGCTTCGTGAGGAGGTGATGTCTGCGGAGTCATGGCCGAGGCCGGATCCAGATGTTTGTCATGCCCTGATGCCGGTCTCACAGCTCCTGAGCCAGAAGCAGCGGGTGTCAGTGGAGGTGTATGCATGGACGATTCGGGAGGGGAATGTCTCGGTGTTGGACGGTCTGATTGTGGCTGGCTGGAGCTATTTGAAGGGACCTAGTAGAGATTAGTAATTGTCCAAAGGGCGAGGGACATGAAATTCAGGAGCTATCTGGATCACTTCGATGCCAGAAGAGGCTGGAGATGCCATTTCCATAGCTCGACTTGATTCTCAAGTGATCGGGCAAGCTCATTGACGCCACTATAGACTTACTCTCGATACAGGAAGGGAGACGGGTTCAAAGGCAAAATCACCCATCCGCTTCGATTGTAGCCTCGATTTCTGCAAACTCATCGACAAGTTTCGTAGTTCTTCTTGCGCCTCCTCTGGGATGTCATTTCGTGGTTCTCGACCAGGAAGTGTTGCGGCTGACTGTGAATGGAAGGATCGTTCGGGCGAGATCTCCTTTTTGACAGAACTGAAGCGCACAGTCTTATCTTCGGGTTCAGTGGAGCTCATGGTGTCTACGATGTAATGTTAGCATGGGTGTCTTTAGTAGCGGCCGCCGCGGCGGAATCCTCGTATGTTTGTAACAAAAAGCACGTCTACACGTCTCGACGAACAGCAATCACATCCTGGCTATTTTGGGGAGGCGTGCCCATAAAATCGACCAAAGTGTCTTCGCCTCTAGATGCCTGCTGTCCGATCCATTGTGCGCAAGCAGCCATCTGATATCATCATGCAGGGAGGCTTCGGCGATGTGACTTGGCCGGACTCGATTCTGACCACCTTCTCGGCCCTTCTCTTCCCAGCGATGTCTTTCCTTCCTAGCAATATACCAGAGCAGGAGAATTGTAAACTCACCAATATCAGAGGGCTGAATTGGTCGGAATGGGGCTCAGTGAGAGACTGGATTGTGGATTGTGGATTCTCGTCTTGACTCAGTAGTGTTTGGACCGCTCTTATGCTGACTGATCGGATGTTCGTGGAAGCTATGCGAGGTAGCAATGCTGAGGTTGAACATGTAGCGAGTAAAATGGGTGGTCAAATCCAGTCGCGACGCGGTTCTCTGGGTATGGGTCGGGTTTATTAACGGAAGTGCGGCAGGGCGTTTCTGCTGGTGTACTCGTAGCGCGTTCGGTTGTGCTCGGCCGGAACTGAGGCAGTAGCAATGGAGGATCGAGGCTCTCTCGGGATGGTCGACAATAATGGGGTTCTCGCGAAAGTGGCTGGCAGTGGTGTTGATATGTATTTGAGAAGATATGATCAGTCCTGTCTTGGAGGGGGTGCTGGGTGCTGGGTGCTGGGTGCTGGAGGTCTGGAGGTCTGGAGACTGGCACGGTAATCAACAGTGAAAAGCTTTGTGCATCCCGATGGCACCCCCACCCCACATATTGGCCAGCATTTCACGTCGTCACTTGCCCAGCATGACGCTTGATTGGCACCAGCGGCCATCCAACCCGTCAAATCCACCGACGCCGTTCCCTACACCGACATCACAAAGGACGACCTGAAGTGGAAGGCTCTGAGCTCCACCTCTGTCGAAACACAGACCTTCTACTTCACCACCGACAGTGGCCATATTGCCTTTGCCCAAGTCATCTACAGTAACGTCGCGTGAGCAGTTCCCCTAACCAGATCACAAGTGCTGAACTTAATACATTGCCCCTTGTGGTTGCCAGAGGCGTACACACTACATGCCAGTTTAGTTCAAAGATCCTCTTCCCAGACGGCGTCACCGCTCCTCTCTTTGCTACCGATGCCCTCAGCAACCACCGCTTCGACAAAGCAAAGTACAACTTCTACGCCGACAATGTCTCCGTCGAAATGTCCGCCGATGGTAACAGCTACACCCTCAAGTCTTCCCGAAGCACGAAGAGTATTGTGAATGTAACCATCACGAAGCTTACTCCTGGCTTTGTGGCTGGAAAGGACGGCACAACAAACTATGGCGAGAACCCAGAGAAGCCATGGGGCTCAATAAGACACGCCTTCTGGCCTCGATGCCAGGCAAAGGGAAGCTTCATGACTCCTGCGGGAGAAGTCAGGATGGATGGCAAAGCAATGTTGTCCCATGCTTTACAAGCCATGAAGCCTCACCACGCAGGTAAAGTGCCAACACTGCCTGTCCAGTATGTCAGCTAATCGCTACAGCTTCAACCTGGAACTTCGTCAACTTCCAATCTCCAAACTACTCCGCCATCCTCATGGAATTCACAACCCCACCATCTTACGGAAAGACCACAGTCGCTCTCGGTGGTATTACCTCAGCCGATAAGATCATATACGCGGGCACAGGTTGCACTGCTTCTCACATTGAAGTCAAGGGTGATCCAGAGGTCAACTGGCCTGAACCAAGCGCCGGCTCATACTCCTGGAAAGGGAAGGCGAAAGATGGAACTGAGGTCTACGCAACCTTGATTGGCTCTCTTGGCCCCAGACGAGACAGAATCGACATCATGGCTGAGGTTCCCAAGTTTGTCAAGAGCATCGTTGCTAGCGCAGCAGGAACCAGACCTTACATCTATCAGGTTTGTTCTGTCGCTATGCTGTTTTAGCGAGTGATAACTGCTGACAAAATCACAGTTTACCCCAAAGCTAACCTTAAGCTCAAGGTCGGCGACAAGGAGATCGAGGAAGAGGGCACCATATTCACCGAAGCCACTTTCATCTCACAGGGGTGACGTTGTTTACTTCAAGAATGAGACATGTGGACTACGAATGATTCCAGAGGTTTTATCCTTGGATACGACCTTCGCTTATGATTTTGATGCATCATGGAATGGATGGCAGGAGGAGTTCTTTGGAATGATTGACTTCAACTGCGCGTTGTCTACATACATGATCTGATGCTCATAGCACACCCATACCCCTAATATTAACGTCTTACCTCTTACCTCTTTCCATCCTCGAGTTGGCATCGCCATGCTTCTGGCGGCCCGAATCAACTTTTCCAAGTACCTCTGTTAGATGTTTTACTGACGACTATCTAGGCTGGTATGGTGACGAGAAGGAGAAAGAAAACTCTGACAGCGAAGCGTCAACGATTAGGGGTTGAAATATGCTATGATGATTTTCAGTTATTTTCCACCGATGAATCTCCGAGAAAAGCCCAGGAGGAAGCCGGAAGAAATCCGAGATATTACCAGCATGTGGAAAAAATCAACGAGGAATAAGACCCCGCCAGAGATTCCTACCTGATTGCCGTGGGGATTTATGCCTTCTTATTTGCCGTGTCACTCGTTCGTTCTTTGCGGATTCTCATGGATTTCCTCTCGTCTCTTTCGCGCTTTAATTCCAACTCGGACTCGGATTCGGACCTTGAGTCTCTGACCTTGACTTTAGTGAATGAAAAAGAATCTTTCTTTGTAAGGAAGAGGAGTTATTTGGTGGGAGGGAAATGGTTTGATGTTATTCGTGATTGGTTTGGATGTTTGGGGACTGGTTTTGGGTTTGTAAGCTTGATATTTTATACTGACTGTTTTCTTTCGATTGCATTTTGATGATGTTTTGGAGTTTGAGTCCTACGATGGACATGTCTTCCTTTGATCTTTTCGTGGGTTTGAGTCTTAAATATAGTACTTGGAGATGTGATTGCGAGGAGGCCATATGAAAAAGCTTTCGCTGAAGCTGATAAGATCACGATGAAGGAAATGTGTTAAATGTGTTTGTTGCTTTCGGCAATAAGATGCGTTCTCATTTTGAAAAATAGTATGCCACGTAAGATACCATGACCAAACGCCCATCCCCCAAAAAATCCCTTCCACAAGCCACCCCAAATCAAAATGTCGCTAGTTAGCCATATTCTCATACCCAAATGATGCCTCAAATCCCTTTGTGCCGATAAGGCCGCAAATCCCATCTGACGTAGATTCAGCGCAATGACATCTCTACCCCCTATCATGCCATCACTCCGTCAAGAGCGCACTCCTCAACTTCTCCATCTCTTGATCAACTCTCTTCCTCTCTTGCTCCATCATCTCCCTCTTCGCCTCAAGCGCTTGCAACCTCAACATCGTATCCCTCTTATCCTTCGCATTCGCCTCGTCGACCTGCTGCATGACAGGATCGATAGGCATTATATCATCCTCCCCAGGCATACGTGGGGAAACAGGTATATCAGTTGGAAGAGGACGCTGCGCTGACAGTCCGCTTGCGTTTCCACTCTCATTGCCATTCGGGGGCAGGAAGTTCGGACTTTGTTGAGGCGGCGACTCTTCGTGAGCGCCTGGTGATGTGCGATCTGTTGCGTTGCTGACGCCGTCGCGGGATTGGAATTCTAAGATTTCGGCTTCGGTTGGACCCTCGACGTACTGGACTCCGTCTTGTCCCTGAAAGACGCCGGGACCGTAGTGTTGCATTCTGAGTTGATGTTCGTGTAGGGCTGTGATGGATGGAAATCCTTTGCTCTTTTTGCGCCGATGGCAGGTTTTGTATGGACACATGTACAGTCGTGATGAATGGTCGTGCTTCTTCTCCTCGTGTGCCTCCTTTCTGTGTTTCACCAATGCCTTGCCATCTGCGAAAGAAAGATTGCATCCTTTGAAGTTGCAGGTCTTAACGCCTTCGTATTTCTCCTTTTGCTTTTTGAGTTGTGAGGCATCGAGGTTGGGGTAGGCTTTCCTCAAGTGCTGGGCGAAGATGTTTATGATTTCGCGGCGTTCGAGATATTTACCACCTGCTTCGATGAGGATGTCTGGATTCGTGCTCGGTGCATTCGATGTATCCTTCAGATATGCCAGTATAGGACCCGACTCCCAAGACGCAAAGAGTGGATCTCCGACCAAGCTTCTGATGCCCGAATTCCTCTTTATACTATCAATGTGATCCAAATCATGGCTGTGTCCCTCTCTACTCCTCTCCAGAATGCGAACACCATTGGGATGAACTGTGAGCCGGAATTTGGCAGGGCATTGACCTGGTTCCCGACGCGTACGTTTTCGTCCTGCAGCATTTACATTGCCATGTTTCCATTTGCGTTGGAGGCGGCATCCGCCCCAGAACTTCTCAGTGTTGCCGCTGGCAAGGTTGGACGGTGCATCTTGTTTGCTGTGTAGACACCAGACATTGTCGATGAACCTGTTCCATCCAATTAGCATCAGTCTCCACACGACAATTGAGGACGGCACATACGGCCAATACCGATCCCACGCCTTCTGGTCAAACTGGACTGGTGTTTCGAGCGCGAAAAGGGCAGCGCGATGGTGCGCAATGTCGAACGGGATACGCGTCAACGGTGAGACTCCATCGTCGAAGGGATCCTTCGTTTTGAGTGGTGAAACTGGAGGCAGTTCAGCTGCAGTTGGATTATCCATGGCGCGGTTACTTTGCAAAGTATCCAAAGATCCTGATGTGGAGGTGCTGTTGTAACGTCCAGGCACTAACCGGGCCCTCCGCCACCTCAATTGGGCTGTCGTGGAATTAGGAACAACAACACGAAGAGACTTGTTTCAGTGTAGTGAAAATCTGAGAGTTTAATGCTTATTGAAGCCGAAGTGAATACATTCAAAGGCTCAGAGCAAAGTTGGTCACCACATAATGAAGGTTTCATGTACCTGCCAAAAGCTTGAGATGCAAGACTGTTTAATCCATCCCACAAACTACCACGATAGGGATATTAAAGGTACTATAATCCTTCCCTGAGGACTCATCGAGGAGATGATAAAAAAAACGCCCCAAAAATTCGTAGCTCATTTCCCGCTGGAACGATTCAAGTCATCCCGTCTGTCTCCTAACATTTTTCTCCTGTCCGAGAATGCTTTCGTCCCGTCAAGCAAATCGCGCATTCAAGTTACCACCTGGTAATGTCTCCCAAGCAGCAAAATTTCCAATCCCCAAGTTATCCATCACAATCGGACTATACACCAACGGAGCAACAGACATATCGGGCATCGTCGAAGTCATATAATTCGAGTTTCCAGCAGCGTTGAGGCGATTCCCGGTCGTTGCAAGATGATTCCATCCATTCATGCTCTGAGATGCCATACCATGCTGTTGCTGAGTACCATAAGTTGGTAACGGCGAAGCTTGTGAATAGTGGCTGGAAGCCGGCGAAGGGTAGAAGCTCGGTCCCGGCGATGTCGAAAGATGCGTCGGAGGTGTCACAGGCTCACCATTCCAGATATTCGGGTAGTTTTGCTCGATCTGTGCTTGCCTTTGGAACAGTCTCGTTAGCATCGGTTGCGAGTCACGCTGGAATCTCTCGCGATGGTTGATACCACCAACAACGCCGAACCGAAGACCAAAGTAGGATAAGATCTCGACGAAATTGTTGATAGCGTCAATGGCACGTGTGGTCCGGTCCTTTGGAAGACCACCAGGGGTATCTCCTGCGGGGAAGGGGATTGGAGGTGGCGCGGTCGCTTCTTGTGTAGCCAGAGGATCCACTTCGGCGTCCAATGAATTCGAAGCAGTGAGTCCTGAAACGGGCGTCGATGACCTTGGGCGGAGCAGCATTTCTGTGTTGCTGGAGAGAACGCTTAAAAAAAGTGTACCCGTGGTATAAACACGAATGGCATCGTAGAACGTCAACGGGTTTTTGGCTTCTGTTGGATTAGAGGTAATCGACCTCATTTTGTCAGCATACGAGATTGCCTGTTCAAAGATCAATCTTTGCGCGTGTTCGCTTGGTTTCGGGCATCGCGGACTTGGCGAGAGAATGTAGACATAGGTGTAAAGGAGTTCAAGCTCAAAGAAGTCGCGGATAGCCGGTAGCGTACCGGACGATAGCTTGTTGAACCAGTCACTCATTCCCTGGTAGTGGGGCCAGATGTAAGAGTAAGGATCCGCCCAAGCTTCTCTACCGGATTGAAAGAGCTGCGTGTAGCACGCGGACTGCATTTGTCTCAACTTGAAGAGATTCAATGCTGATTCGTTCGACTGGCCCCACATGCTTGGCTGTCGTGGACTCGAGCCTGGAGACATTGGTCGCGATGCAAATGGAAGTGAAACACTTGATGCATCGTCCGAGAAGGAGAATGATCGCATTTGGACGATTGAGGTTGACCTAGGCAGATTTTAGTCTAAGGTTCTCTGAAAGACTATTTTTCTTACAACTTACCGATCAAGTGCGTGCACACACCAGAACACTCGTCTCCGAAGCTCAAGTTTGTTCCTCGACATGTTCACAGACTTTGACGGGTCCTGGTGCATGCCAAGATCAATCATCATGCGCGACGCAGCTCCTATCAACGTCCAGCTGTCGAAGTGCGCAGGGTCCAGCATCGCGAAAATGACGAGAAGGAGGAGTGCTTGGATACTCCAAACAGAACCGGGATGAAGAACCTGCTCTGCTAGACTTAGGGCAGCACATATGTGTCCCACCGCATCTGAATAATACGTATCTTCTCGTTGTTGAGACTTCATTGCAGACGCGATCGCGAGGACTAAGCGAACGTTCCAATGGTCAAGATAAGTTGCTTTCTGTGATTCCACGTTGTAAACAGCGTCCACTGAGGAGTAGAAGCTAGTCTCCTCGATGACTGGGAGAATGAGATGCGTGGTGTTCAGATAGTGCTGAATCAACGGTTGCACAGAATATCTTGGTGGCCATTCCTTACTCATACCAACGGGCAAAGACTCTTTGGTAGCAGCTCCGAGGATCAGTCTTGAGTATGAAATGGCGGATGTGAATCCATAGAAGTCTCTTGACGTGGCATTAACGGTACTGTGCAATGTTAGCGATGCGTGAACTGCGAATCAATTGAGACAAACGCCTACAGAAAGCCGAAGTCGGATACCAGCTCATCAATATCCGACAACTCCTTTCGTCTGGCAGCGCGTGCATTTGTAGGCTTTCCGTTTTCGTCGATAGATTGTCGTCGAGGAGAAAGCACTGCATCGAGCATTTGTAGCGATGACTTCCGTCGCGCCCTAACTTCTCCTATCTTCCGCTCCAACCTCTCCACGCGTGCTTCGAGAGTGGCAACATAGCTTCTTTCTTTTCCTTTTGCAAATTGGTCGTTGGTGCTGGAACACTCGGACGCCCGATTTGATCTTTCGCAAGCAGTACACGCTGGCAGTTTTCCATCGCACTTGATTTTGGCGGTTCGACACCTCTGACAGGCAGCGACCGGTCGGCTCACCCGGAGCAAGGGAGTGTCAAGCGGCATAAGTAACTCGGCACCGGAGAAAACGAAGTCTTCTGTGCGCATGGTGGATTAGTTTGCGCCTGTGTGAAATTGAGGAAATAATTTGAATGTCTGATACGACTCTGCAATGAATCCAAGATGACAGGCACTCGTCCAAAGATTCAAGAGATGGGAAGATGCAGCAGACACACGGGCATATTCGAACAAGGGAGCGACAAATGCATGAATAAGAGTGGGGTGTAGCAAGCGATATACGAAATGGGGGTCTTTGATGGGCTTAGTGGCACGGCGACAACCACAAAGATCAAGCGGCGGTATCAGAAGGCAGATAGACAGAGAAGGCCGATGAGCAAGAAAGGGTCAAAGGAGGTCGGCCTACCTTGGCTGTAGCGCAGAAGACGGCTCGTGAAAGCAGGCTGTGGTACATCAACCGTGGACAATCGAAAGAGGCGCGGAAGTTGGAGGGCCAGGGACCAGCACAGCCGTTGAGACTTTGACCGTCAGGACAGCGGGAATGAGGAGTGTGCGATTCGTCAGCCTTGTCGCAAGGATGTCCACACCCGTTTTCCGCTATGGAATCGTCCCAGACTTGTTCGCTGAAGGTTGAAACGACCACGGCGAGAGCGGTGTACTGTACTGTGTAAAGAATTGGTCGTCGCCAGTCGCCAGTCGCCAGTCGCATTCTCCAAGGGGAGGCCCGAGCCCTACTACTCTACCGTCCACATGGGCCTGCAGACCCCTCTAGCCTTAGGCAGATCCCTGCCTACGGCGCGCTTCTTTGATGGAGGATAGACGCACCACTGGATCGTGACTGAGTAGCCCACCAGCCCTACCGCCGAGGCACTGCACGTCCCAGAATGAGGCCACAGTCATTGACAGATACGCGCCGTCTTAAGACGACCAATTGACAGATATACGCCGTCCCAAGACGACCAATTGACAGATCCTGACATCTGTGCTACATATAATTCTGGTCGTCAACGGCTGCCACGTTATCCTGCTCCACCGACTTCCCTCTTGACATGGACATCCAGACTTGGAGATTCTGAAAGAGCACCAATACCAATTCGTAAATCTACCTGGTCGGCACTATTCTAATTCTACTATAAGCCGGCCAGCATCCGCCTTATGCGCCTTCCGCCAACCGACGTTGAGCTCGTGGCTATTTGTGGCGAACATACGCTACGTATATAAAAATTATCATCTACTTCCCCCTCATGAGTGTGCTCCGCCTTGACATGCCGAATATCCTGGAGAATTGATCAGATAGCCGTACCGTTTCGTCGCCACGTTCCCTCCTACCACCATGGCATCCCCGAACGAGAATCCCCATCCACGAGGAACTTCTTCGACTTCGACAAGGCCGCCAATGCAGGTCAAACGAGAAGGTTCCGCGCCTACAGCCAGTGAACCCACGAGCAGCACCACCCGGATCGCGCATACTTTGACAGCTTGTTGCCGCTGTAGGGCGGTATGTCTTTTGATGTCTCTGGTCCGCGGAATTATGGGCGCTAACTTGGACATAGAGGAAAACTCGATGCGATCCCGGCCTACCTAGGTGTGGGCCATGCGAACGGACGAACTCCCACTGCGAATACTTTGACCAAACGAAGGGTACAAAGATACCTCGGAACTATGTCGTCCATCTCCAGCACAAAGTCCGTGATCTCGAGAAGCAGCTCGAGGAATTGGACAAAGATGACGGAGACCCAGAGCCGGAAGAGATTGTGCGGCACGGTGCGCGCATACAGCTCCAAGACCATGACGATTCAAAATACCTGGGACCGTCGAGCGGTATTGCCATCACTCGGCTGGTAATGCAGTTGGCGAAACAGTTTACCGATTCGCAAAGCATAACGGATATCGTGGACCAGAACAAAGCAGTAGGCATAAAGAAAAGAGCCGAAGAAGATCTGGACAAACCGACGTCGATGGTGTACCCATTGATAAGTGATGTCGCAGCGACCGAGCTGCCGGCCAGAGATTTGACAAATTCGTTGGTGGATCTGTTCAATTGTAAAGGTAAGAGTGTTTTGAGCTCCTGCCCAATACTGCCTCAGAGCTGACCAAACGTTCCCAGTCATGGCCATGTACCCATTCTTCCACGAACCAACACTGGCACAAGATGTCGAGGACGTGTACAACGGCTCGACAGACGCCTTCCAGAATTTCGCCATCCGACTGGTCATCGCAGTCAGCTTGCAACGGATGGACACTCAGTACGCAGGTCTTGCCGATAGCTATTACCTCGCCGCGCTGAAGTATCTGGAAGCTGCTGTAAAACCAATGAACGTGAAGACTATTCAATGTTTCATGCTCATCGGCGCCTACTCTCTTCTTACACCTACACGGACGGCAGTATACTATGTTATTGGGCTGGCGGTGCGGCTTGCACAGGCACTCGGTCTGTGTGAAGAGAAGAGCTTAGGCGCGCCCGTCAATGGCAAAGCGCCAAATGCCCTGGAGATTGACATGAGGAGGCGTGTCTTTTGGAGTGTCATCAACATGGACTATGCTTTAGCCCATAGTCTCGGCCGATCGAGCTGCTTTGCTACCTTACAAGACCATGTCGACGTACAATGGTATGAGACCGTGGACGATCAATTCATCACCACAGAAGGTGTTCGACCTGGAGCACCGGGCTCACTGAAGAAATGGATATCAATCCACTTTCACAAGATGAGACTACACCAGCTTGAAATACGCAGGAAGCTCTACCAAAGGAAGAGAGAAACACCAAAGGACGACTCAGACCCATGGTTTCACGAAATGGAAAAGAAGATTACCGCGTGGAGAGATGCCAGCCCAGAGACAGATGTCGGCACTGGGCTAAACAAGGCATGGTACGTGATACACCTCCTGTTCCTTCGAGTGTCTCTTTACTAACAAGTCGTCAGGTTCATCGGTCGCTACAATACAATGATCGCAATGTTGTTCCGTCCGACTCCACAGATACCCAGGCCGAATCCTATTGCAGCTCAGCGATGTTATGCTGCTGTGATCTCGAACATCTACATGCATCGCGCCCAAATTCAGACTCGCAGCGTTGACATGACGTGGATCTTCACGCAAGCCATTTTTATGGCCATCAACACCGCTCTATGGACGTTATCATACTATGAGATTCGAAAGGATCATCCGCGAGAGGAAGTGAAAGGGCATCTTGATGTTGCATTACACTGCATCAAACAGGCCGTTGAACGGTGGCCTGGTGTGGCCTCCGCGATTGAATTGTATGAGAACCTGATACGAGCATGCATGAAGATCTACGATAAGGATGGGGATATTCCAATAGCGGCGGGATCGCCCGCCGAGTCAGGTCCTGGTGGCAGCCGATCACAGACTACTAGCCCTGTATTCGCGCCATTGGTCCCAGACGTTCCTATCAAGCAAGAGTTTACACCACCACAACCAAAAACCTTAGAGCTACCTCCATTTGGGTTCGTTCGCCACCCTTCATATTCTAGCCAAGGCGGTGCACCACCCACGATGCAAGCACCAATGACTCCTGGCAACCTTGGCCCTCTTTCGGCCTACGAATCGCCCGAGTCAGCATCAAATGGTCGTAGACCAACGGACAATCGTTCCTCTGCGCATTCTTATGGCAACGTCTCCAACTTCTCATACGAATCCGATCAATTCAATCCTGCTCAGTACGACAACCCACTCCCGGCCTACAATAATGAATTCAACTGGAACCCCAATTTCAACCTCACTCAAGGCGCAAGTCCGCTCACGATACCAGCACTCTCGCCCTTCGATCAACCTTTGGGTACTGCAGATATGGAAATGATGAACAATCACATGTCGCCGAATTACAGCGATTACCTCTATCCTCCGAGTTACGATATTGACCGCTCTGGCACTGGTCTAAATCAAGAACAACATTCAGAACTCATGCATAACCTCGAGATTGATGGTATGAAAGATATCCAGCAGATAATCACAGCTCAGAATGGTGTGTTCTACCCTCAAGGTCGAGGATTTTGATCCGTTGTGATGCTCAGGTTTTTGTGTTTTTTTTTGACTGTACTGATTTGATAATCCTGTGTATTTCCACGCCCCAGACTTTTCAGCAGCTCACTTATTCTCCACGATGATGCATTTACAAAGGATTGGGAGGCGTTTCGAATGTTCACCGAAAGCGCGTGTGCGGGATTTTACATGACGATATGATGGAGCAAATGAACTGACGATGTGGAATGAGGCTGACTGTACAATGTTCTCTTTGAGACTTTTCATTTGTCCTCTGCAGCGTTTCGTTATACCTATTGGATTAGCTTGAGCCTATTCGGCTCGCCAGCGTATTTTTCAATTCAAAAGAAGAACTTTTGGACCTTACAAATTGCTTGTGATTTTTTTCACGCTTTGATGACAAATCGCCATCTTCAGCCTTCGATTGATCTCGAGATCCGCAAAAGAGATCGATGGCGACATCTGATTTTGCAAGTCAGACCGGAGATGACTCCTCACCTCGCCTCCCCTTTTCTCAAAGTTTCTCAGGTAGGCTATGCATCAGAAAAGTCCAAGTAAGTACAGCAGTGCAAAAGACTTGAATCAAAGTCCAATTGCTATGAATATAATAGCTCACAATCGCCATACGCTTGTAGGAAACGCCAGATCTCGGGGCAAACGGAGCAGAATGATGACTGACCGTTCGGACTATAATAAACTTGTAAACACGTCGTAGTTGAGTTCGGTGTTTTATTTTTGTTGGATCCTACAAATGGGAAAAGGTTATCATTAAATAAGTGGAGAATCGATGGAATATCGCCGTCTAAAGAAAGGTTGTTTATAATATTACTTACGAATATTATACGTTGAGGTACAGTCAGTCCGTAGAACAAAAAGAGAAATACAGGATCGAAACGGAATCGGAAACGAAATCAAATGACGATCAAGGTCGACAAAGAAGACTCTTGAACTTGCACAATTCTGCACCCCTCGCCCAAATATCCGAGTCCAGTCCAGTTTCATCAAACACTCATCTGCATTCTACCATTCTACAGAATCAGAATTCTCGGAATCTGTCAACTTGGGACGGAAATATGTGACGATTACCAACGATCCTGCAATATCCATAGTTGAAACGTCCAACTGTCAGATAATTGTGAACGTTGACGTTGCAGACTCCTTCGCTTGCACTAAGCCACCGCGGTCGTCACAGCTTTGCAATCCAATCCAATCTAGATCCAGAGGATTCGAAGAGAGCGACCCAAAAGTCCCTTCACGGGTGTAAGCGGCCCCACCATCTTCGACGGGAATCGAGACAAGCAGCTAATAGGCGCAGTAAATATTCGACTGCGTCGTGCGGCTGACGAATATTGGGGTAAGAAAAATTCCAGCATCTGACGGAGGTGGTTCCATGTCCCAGTTCCAGTTTCCGTGCAGCGTCTGCATACTTTCGTTTTCCAATAAATGGTGATCGAAGAGTAAGCATTCCGCCCTCAAGTCTTCCAACTGTTGATCCTGTCGCCCCTCTGGCCGGTGCCACCGTCACGGCCTCTATGCTGCAAATCGTATCGTGAAATTCACCACCGGGCTTCTAGGGTCCGACCTCTTCATCCCCTGCCATGAGTGGTATCAGGCCACTCACATAGTATGTTGGGTCTTTAAGGGAGGCCCAAGACCAGCTCGGTGCTACAAAAGGATCGAAGCGTTGAGAATGATTCGTCATACTTGCGCAGCGGCCGGGCGACTTGCCAGAACAAAGAATACAAGAATGAGGATCGCCAGTGGCCAGCGAAGCATTCACCACCCGTTCGTTCTCGGATCGTTTGTACCACGCCGGAAAGCGCCACAAGTCTGTCCTCTGGCTTCGAAAACTTCAATCTACTATACCTGTGAATAAGTGCCTGCCAGTGACGGAAACCGTTGCAGCCAGCCAAGCTCATGTTCAAAAAGCCAGCATCCATCATTCGGGATGTGTTTTGCTATTGAGATCCCAACGTAAGCATCGAGAATGGATGGCAGCGTATTGGCTTAGCTCGCTCGAGCTTGTATCCCGTGAAAGCTTTGCGTGGGCAGAGTGTGGTACAGGTTCCACGACTCAGCACAGACATGGAACTTGAGGGCTCCAAGTAACGATAATCAAGGGAGTTACACGGTGCAATCGACAAGGAGAATTTTCCTGTGAGATTGTCCAAGGGCGTTACATGAGCGTTATATGACACCATCTGTTCGTCCAAGGGATAGATTGGCGGCAAGGCAGCACTGCCACACAAACATCGCCTGCATTGTGATTCCGAGTACACGACAGGTAATAGCATTCTTTCTCCAAGGTGAGCGATAGATTGGTCTCAAATTTCAACAACTATGTTTTGTAGGTGCTGGTGGCTATGGAGATTTGAATGGAATGGAATTCTGGGCGGATACCGCCTTCTAGCGCTTAAGCACTAGCGAGTAACGAGTATAGGACCTCGTTAACTCTATTACCCGACTTATATAGAATATCACGGCGCCCGTCCAAGATAACGCGGTATACGGCTAGCGCCACTGGAAACTTCCTACCTAGGACGGAATAGTAAGAACCTTTCGAGATTTTTTCCTACGTATTTAAAGCTCGTACCGTACGAGGGCCGCCCTACGGCCAACGCTATCCGCCGCGTTCTACTAGGATAGTATAAACGACTACCTACCTCACGAAAAGCGAGCTAGAATAAGGAACTACTAGGCCTCTGGGGGCGCCAAGGGTACCCGGAACCCCGAGGGCCAACATGATTAGGCCCTTGCTTCGCTGAGATCACTCTCGGGTAATTACAAGTATATCTTAGTTGCCACAGCCATGTAAGCTATTACTCGATGGACCTCATCGTTGCCTGTTTGCTTCTACAGACACGAGTACGAGTACTTAAGCATCCTGTTGAGTAAAGTCATACCGGCTTCCTTGTATAAGTGCATCGAATGACTACTTTGCTAGCTTGGCAGCTGGGAACGTAGCAGCAGCAGCAGCAGCAGCCAAGGACTCAATCACTTTCCAGTCCGAAAAGCAGGGACGGGGGCTTCTGCTCTTCTTGGACGTGCTCCGTTTTCTAGAGTTGCACTGCCTGGAGCTCGAGGGTGCAACTGAGATGACAGCGATAAGAATCTCATTCATCCAGCAAGACGCATGTAGTACGGCGCAGATCCGATAAGAAGTGATAGCAAGTGAATCTATCATGTTAAGAACTTGAGTGGAAGAGATCCGATCCGGCAAGGGTCCGTGCCGACGCGATATGCTACGCGTCGAACTGGCTTTTATTTAACCAACGAACACGGAGCAACCAAAAAAAAATGCTCGCCATTCGAAAGTCCAAGACCGAACTTCAGCAGTGTACGCCCAACCTGCTACCTTGTAAAATCAACCATGACGGACCTGTAAATGCCTCAGAGAGATATTGGAAGCCGGAAACGCCAGAAGGTAAATAGTGGCCCTTAACCATGCATTTCAACGTCTCTAATTTTGCAGATGGCTCATCATCAGCGTACTTCCGTGGAAGAAAATTGGAGGGCAAATCGATCAAGTTACCAGAAGGTTACAGAGGTAGGATTTTGTCTGTTTGACGGCCTGTATCTAACGTTGATCAGGAGCTGTGTTGAGAACCACCAATCATGTTCTTCCGAACGAGACCACCGAAGGTGACGAGGCGGATGAAGAAGAAGATGCATTCGTCGAAACGAGGGAAGTCGAGCAATTAGCCAGCTTTGATGAAGTAATGGTTTGGGGCCATGAAGCAATACCGCCATCCGACGACGCTTACTCGAAGGGACTAGGAGAATGGGTCTTCTTCTCTGAAGCTGTAAGTTGTAGTCTCCTTGATGTTCGTACTTGCGGTCAACTCATGAATATCTCAGATGCATTCAACAGCCGCGGAAAACGAGCATGTCGCAAAACCTACAGAGTCAGCATGAGTTTCTTACTTTACCCTGTACTGGTCTTTATCATGTCTCAAAGCGCCGGAGTTCTGGTATATTAAATCATATTTCTTACTTGATGTCCTGAATTTCCAGACCCAAGTCCTTTTGTCATTGTTGTCGCTCTTCTCAACCGCTGCGAACAACTATCGCAATTTCATCCCGCTGCGTATTTCTCATCATGCGCGGCAATTTGCGCACCGCCATCACAACTGACGCTAATTCCTGCCTCTACACATGTCCCAGGTACCTTTTTCCCCTTCAAGTCTCTTTGACTCACTTATAAAATATATGGAAAAAGATGCACGTTGTTCCATCACGTTAATGTTTCTCAGGCGTACGCCAAATTCAGCTCAGTCTGGCTCTCGACTTGAACAACTAGTCTTGGGAACCAGCTGAATAATACCTCGTTTGTCGCTGGACGGAATAAAACAATAAAAAGCTTGAGCAAAGAGTCGCGGTCATGCACGACGTGTTGGACAGAATCCTCTTGGGTTGAAAACCCCGCGAAAACTTGGTCGCACCCAGCTCGAGCCAAAAAAATAAATAAAAGAAAGGCACCTCTAAAACGATAATAGCTGCTCCGCAATCAAAGGGGCGGAAGTAAATATACGAAGGTCGTACCAGGGTTCGAACCTGGGTTATCGGTATAGTATGACTATGGATTTAGTAATCCGTTTCAAAAACCGAATGTGCTCACCACTACACTATACAACCTTTAGAATGGGTCAAAAGAAAAATTGATGGATTTACAAACTAACAAAAACTTAGGGCTGAGAGTCTCCAAAAGCGGGCCAAAAATGGGCCAAAAGGGTTGGCACACAAAGTGATTTTAGATTTTCGCGATCTTCTTGCAAGGCGACAATCCACACCACTACACGCGAAGCCTTTGGTTCTGCACGCGGACTTTCGAGGAATTCAACGACCGCGCGCATCGCATGTATTATCCCGGTTCTTGCACAATAAAACACTACGCAGATGGCGGGTCTTGTCTGTTGAACGCACTCCAGGGTCCTTGTTTAGAATCACCAGCCTGGACTCTCTTAAGAGAATAGGATTACTTCTTCTTCTTGAAAGAGATTCTAGGCTGGTGATGGAAGAGAAGGACCTAAGAGTTCGTTGAACAGACGAGATCCTCCATCTGCGTAGTGTTGTCTGTGAAGACTACGAATCGCATCTCCCTGTTCCTCTGAGCCACTCGGGGCTTCGACAGACCGATCTGGGGCTTGTTGAGATGCTTGGGTGTCTTGGTCTTCAGCCTCGTGTGAGGTATCGGCCCGGCCTTGAGCTTAGGTATGTTGCGTTAGTTTGAGAACATTGACCGATTCATTCCTACTTACTATTCATCTTGCAGAGAAGAGATTCAGATACAACAGTCCAAGTCTCGCAAAGTTGACAAAACTTGTCCGCAGTAGCTACTTGTAGAAAGAACTTGGGTGAATTTTTTTTAGAGGCCCGTAAGATAGCCTATTTAGAAACTTTCCTTCTATTTAGATTTCTTATAACGTGTTCCACCACCGAGCTGGTCAACCCACCGAGCTGGTCAGTTTCTGCCAAGACGACCAACTCCCTCATTAACACGATATGTCTCAACAACAAAATGCGCAATTATCTAACAGAGAAGGCAGAATTCAGCTTGCCCTTTCTGCCTATAACACCCACCAATTCCGAAGCCTCCGGCGCGCTGCTGAAGCGTTTGATGTACCTTCTTCAACATTGACTAGCCGATACAACGGAATCACGTATCGCCTAGATACTCGCAACGCCCAACACAAGCTCACTACGACTGAAGAGCAGACAATTGTCCAATACATCCTCGACCTCGATTCGCGAGGATTCGCGCCCCGGCTGTGTGAGGTGGCAGATATGGCGGATAAACTACTAGGTGTACGCGGTGGAGAGCCAGTAGGGAAAAACTGGGCTGAGAGGTTTATAACGCGCTCAGATGAGCTCAAGATGGCCTTCAATCGAGCTAAGGATAGGCAGAGGATACTACAGGAAGATCCAGAGATTATTGGCGCGTGGTTCAAGCTCGTTGCAGACACTAAGGCCAAGTACGGCATCCACGACGAGGATACGCACAACTTTGACGAGATTGGCTTCCAGATGGGCGTTATTGGGTCAATGAAGGTCGTCACAGCTTCTGAAAGACGTACACGGCCTAATTTGATCCAGCCAGGCGATCGCGAGTGGGTTACAGTTATCCAGAGCATCTGCGCCGCTGGGTATGCGACCCCGCCATTCATTATCTACAAAGGACGCGTTCACATCTCTGCGTGGTATGAGGAGGCAGATATACCACGGAATTGGAAGCTCTCGGTCTCTGAGAACGGCTGGACAAACAACGCGCTTGGTCTTGAGTGGTTGAAGCACTTTAACGCGTATACAAAGGCGCGTCAAGTGGGGGGGTATAGGCAGCTCATCTTGGACGGCCATGAGAGCCATCTCAACCAGGATATCAAGGACTACTGCCTCGAACATAAGATCATAACGCTCTGTATGCCACCTCATTCATCGCATATCCTCCAGCCGCTTGATGTGGTCTGCTTCTCGCCGTTGAAGTGCAAGTACTCTCAACGAGTTCGAGACTTGGCACGCCGACGCGTCTACCATATCAACAAAGAAGGCTTCCTCCCAGCCTTCAAAGACGCGTTTTTCGACGTGTTTACAGAAGAGAACTGTCAAAAGGCTTTTGAGATGGTAGTGCTAGTCCCTATCAACGCGGAGGTGGTATTGGATCGCCTTGAAGTACGGCTACGTACCCCACCAGCACCCCCACCGCAGGAGACGCCGTGGCAGTCGAAGACTCCAAGCAATACTCAAGAATTTGGATCCCAATCCAAGCTCGTAAGCGAGTCCTTTACTCGGTCACCAGTTACTGCGCAGGCAGGCTTTTCCCAGCTTGTCAAGGGCGCTGAATTGATGCTACACCAAAACGCTCTACTTGTTGCGCGCAACCGCGAGCTTGAAGAGCAATTGGCAGTAATGACAAAGCGAAAATGGCGCAAAAGGAAGTGGATCCAGCAAGGTGGTACTATAGAGTATGGGACTGTAGCAGCGCAGGTAGCTGCCGAGGCGTCTGTCGCGCCTCAGGGATCAAAGAAGGCTCGTGGTAGTGGTGGTCAAGAAATAGCCCGACCAACTCAACGGCGCTGTAGGAACTGCGGCGCAACTGGGCATAATGCGCGAACTTGTAAAAAGATATCGAGATATCATCTGAATCAGATAGCAGCACGACGGACTTAGAATCTATTGTTAATAGCGATTAAATTGAAGAGTCGTAACATGAGTTGGTCGTGCCAAGCCTTTTTGACCAGCTCGGTGGTGGAACACGTTATATATAGCGTGGTTATAGACCGGTAGAAAATAGATTTTTAGGGAAAGATTTCTAGGTAGGGCTAAAAAACACGCTAGTTGTAAGTGTCACGGGGCGGGTTCGGGTATCAGGAGGAAGGAGCAGCAGCAGGAACAGGTATCATTCAACAGGCTACATACGAACTGGCAGGCAAACCAACAGGCAGGTTTGACGACAGGACGTAGCTCAAAGAGCTACGAACTGGTTGAAGCCACGCAGGCTTTAAAACCTTTCCTCGGCAGAACTACGGTTCTGCCTTGATCACGTATCGTGGGGCCACCCCAACGGCGGGAAGGACTTGTCCGCGGTCGTACCGTGACATTAGGTTGACGAATGTGTGACCGGAATGCTGCTGAGCCTAATAAAGACAGTACTTGATGATATAACTAGGCAGCTAGCAATCTGATACTCTTGCTTGCTAGGACAAACTTGCTACAACAGGGTCGTGAAGGCATGCTGCACGCGGTTGCGGGTAGCAGTCGCGTTGCTGAGGTGCACACATCGCCCTGCGTCGGCAACTCAATGTTAGATTCCCTCCGACAGGAAAGGCCCGGCACATGGAGGGCGATACAAGAGTACAGGGAATCATACGGTGGATTGGAAACTCGCTAGTGGCGACCAAACATGCCCGCCCAATTGGACTTAGTATCACTGGTTGAATGACCAAGTGAACAAGTAAAGATATGAAAATGTTTCAGAGGTGTAGCAGGCCTCGTGTTCTTCCGGCAGTTTGAACCATGTAGTAAACTATTCTTTACTGATGCTGGTGGCGGTTGTATACACGGTCCTGACCGAAGTCACGATCCGGTATTGCGGCAAGAGCATCAACAGCCCTTGGGATCGATACCGATCTGATATGTACGATGTCACCTTGACCTCATACGAATCTCAGCGTCTGGAGTGATCATGTTATGAAGAACTCGAAGTTGATTCTTATCATCAATTAGACGCTCTAGTTGGAACAGAAGTGCTGCTGATTCGGAGACGAGGCAAAGAGTGAGTGAGCACAAGAGCCGGCTAGGTGACCTTTAGTAGTCAAGGAGGCAGAATTAATTCTGCACCTCAAGAAAATAGGACCGTATGTCAGTTCAATCCATTCATATACGTTATTGTCAAGGGTAACCAGAAATTCTTCTTATTTGAAAACATCTCAACTTCTCATCCATTAGTAATTGCTTCCAAGCTATTCCCTTCTTTATCGTCTCTCTCAACCACCTTAGCAAGCTCGGATCGTCAAGTACCACCAGGAGGCATACACGCAATCCAATCTGGCGTTTTGCGTGCAATTCCCTCCTTAACACAGCAATTATGAAAGGATGATAGATCGCCATCGAAACCCATCATACTACACTAAGAACCGTCAGCCCTGCTTAAAGCTTACAGAAACAGTTCACCTACTGAATTCTTGCCACCCAGCGTTATTATATATGATTGCATGATGAGCTGGCAGCATCGACCTGTTGCAAATGGCTTCCAAGCTTTTCCATTTTCTGGATTGCAGCAACCCCTAGTGATCCTGGCTGAGTCGGCGGGTGCGATTCCGGTGCTACAAGTTGTTAGAGCGGGCCCAAGGCACCATCTCACGAATTAATCGGTATCAAGTGATCAGAAGAACAGATTATACTTACACAGCAATTATAGCGAACAGGAGGGTAGAGAGCTGCATTGTAGCTGTGGTAATGAGAGAATGGTGGCCATCATGCTCGCCTTATATTATTTCACTATCGAACGAGACGGCTAAACGATATACAGAGAAACCATGTCCGAACTTATATAAGGCTCTGCCGACGTGCGAGTTACGCACCACAGTCCGCACGACATTCCGTTCTCGAAAGCGGATCTCCAAGACACCAGGTAGTGTGTGGGATTTCAATCTTTTTTAATTTCGCAATATCACCTCCGCAAACCTTTTACCTTGAAACCAATGATGTGATGCTTTAGCCTTTATAGCTCTCCTTGGCGCGTGGATGCATCTCGCGAATATATACGAGCTACGAGCTTTCAATCTTTTCCGATTAGAACCGCATGGCGCACGCGGTACCCGTCGCTTTCTGACGGCCAAGCCTTTATGGCTCTATAATCTATTCTTGCGCCAGCACCGTCATCTCCTTGCGAGATGAAGTGGGGAACCCGGTCAGGCCTTTCGTATTATAAAGTGAAAACAATTTTGGATAGATAGTCCTTTTGAGCCAGTCAACGCCTACACTCTAATATCTTTGACCGGTCAGATCTCCTTTTCCAGCAGCTCTACCGGACAGCGAAGCCTGGCCGAAACACGTTGATCAGTTAATTTCGACCTGTAAGTAATTAGAAGTCCTCTAAATAGGCCTAGTATATCTAAGAAGCCTCGGGAATGGTCGTATCCTACAGAGGTAAGTCCTTAGCAATTGATACTCAGTCAGTCAGTCAGTCAAAAGACTTCAGAGTATCCACGTTGATGCACAAGCTACAATACTTGTTAGTGTTCTCCCGCTATCGTCAAACGATCAGATCAGGTCCATTTTTCTTCCTGTACTAATGCACGACGTCATGGTTAACGCTACATGTTTTGGACGGTAGACCTGCACCAGCTACACAACACGACACGACATTTGCCCATTCAACCCCATATATCGTCAACTGTACTCTTCCTCTCAATTAATAACAATTCCACGATACAATCAACAATTTCTGCTCCACCCCATCACAATCACTTCTCCTCGCCTCCTTGAAGTCACTCATTCAAACTGCGCAATGCATACTCCATCTCTCACCCATCCCTTTCCATCATGACCAAACTAACCGCCTCCTCCTCACCCTCGAAATTCACCTACCGCATAGGCCGCGGCGAACAAGGCGTGCTAACCTTCGAACCCTACAAATCTGAACTCCTCCCCCTATGGCGTTTCAGAACTGTTGAAATCGCCAAAAAGAGTTCGCGGCATCTATGGGAGAGGTTCGAGCGGTATGGAGACGATGATGATTTCGTGGGCATGGATATGGCGAGGAAGTTTATCCAGATGGTGAGTTGGATTTTTCTATGACTACTCGTTCATCGACGTCATCTCCTGGAAGCCCGTCACTCGTATTCCCTCCCCTTTAACCTCTCCTAACAACCTCCAACAGGGCATGACGCGCTCAAAACGCTACGCAAACCACGCCGGCGGCAAAAAATACTCCACAGACAACAAAGAACTCGCAAAAAGCACAACCCATAAGGACCACGCCGACAAATTAGAAGCCTCGGAAATATTCAAAGCAGTCTGGCAACGGTGTAAAGAACACGAGGGATATCAGAGGATGAAGGAGGAATTTGTAAAGGAGCAAAAGACTTGGGAGGAGGGGAAGGGTGAGAGGAAAGAGCAAGCGAAGTAGGCGAAAGATTTACAGGATATCAACATCAACGTTCGTCACAATTGCTTGTCTCGAGATATGCGTGGTGCAAACGCTAAGTGAGTTGCGTTGCCCGTTACCGGAGGTTTAGCCGGCTGGATGGGGGTTTGCGATAGGACCGAACAGGGACTTGAGGGACGTGAAGGTATACTCTGAACGAAACTTTTGGACCCAACAGCGTGACCTCAAACGGCTACTTCGACATCCTCCGATCACCGATCTGGCGGGCTTGAATTTTTATGTGAATCAATGGTTTAAACAGAGCGGCCTGATCGTCGACTCGGCCTTTGACCCCAGGCGACAGACACAAATCTTGCTTATCTAGTCAAGTCTACTGGTTTCAACGCCGACGGATGAATCAGCAGGCCCTTAGAGAGTCTCCGAATACATCCATTTCTTGGATTGAGAAAATCGCATCTCAAATAGAACTCGAGTATTCCACATGCTTATGCGAAGGTCATTGTCCAACACACATATGCACGCTCGAAGATCGCTAGTCCAATCGACCGACTGGTAGGCCATGAATTATCTCCATTGAAGAAAGAAAAAAAAGCGCTTGATCTTGAGGTATAGCTTTCACGACTTGCGGCGTTTGAAAAGAACCTTGGGAAAATTGGATCGTGACCCTTCGTCATATGCGCATTCCTCGGGCAGCATTGCACGAAACTCTTTTACTCCAATTGTATCGCAAATAGCAGACAGCATTAAGTCGAGACCGATATGGTATCGGAATTTGCGCTCGCAATTGAGCGTCTATTGGCGAGTTGACAATCAGCTGTACGTGTTAAGCGAGAGAATCTGATAGACCGGGTGGATTAGCTGAGCGAGAGGGTCAAGCATGGGTCGAAGGCATCATGCGACTGGAGTTGAAAATCGATGGGGTCGAGGAAATGGAACAGTGGAGGAAGCTGCTGATATCGACGCATTCGACGAGGCTGACTGAAATTGGACATCGAAATTGGGCATGGTGAAGATTTGAAATGGTAGATGTTCTCAGAGTTTCGTGTTAGTTGTGAGTTGGCAGATAGTGAGAATTGACAGAGACGCAGGAAAGTTGAAGATTGAACCAATACGATCAAGACTGAGAAGATAGAACTTGAAGAATAAATCTATCTGATAAAAGCTGCTGATGAAAATTGGGAAGCAGGTCCAGACTCGGTCTTTTGTTACCCATTGTTAGCAACGCCAATATGCTCCACTATGACCATGAAACAGATCCCAGACTTTGCCTAGGACCAGAATAAACAGGAAAACGGCAGCCAGTGGATCCAGAATTCGTCGGGAAATGCAAGAGCGAGAATAGGACCAAGGATTTTCCGATCCGCGGACTGTGGACACCAGGAAGAAAGAGTACAAGACTGAAAATGAAGTTATTAAGAAAGTCAAACCGGTCGTGAAGAAGAAAAAATCGTAGCCGTATTATACAAGTGGCGGGAAGGTAAGCGTACAGATGATGGCGATAAGACATTCCGGAAGTCGATCGCTGGTGAAACGTAACATTATGGCTCTTGGGCCCTGTCATGCGGTGAGCTGCCAACAAAGGCGGGCTGCAGTTGGCTCGTTGTTTTTGGTGGAATCTTGGGAGAGTTGAAGTAAGCGCCCGGTAGGACGATGAGTCTGTTCAGAACATGTTGGTCGCTTTTTACGAAACGGCAACTCGTCACTAGATAGTCTGTAAGTGAAAGGTGCATCAATCGAGAGAGACAACATCAATTCACCAACGACGTCTATATCTGTTAGTGATGAGCTACCATAAATTCTGACCAGGTTCTTACTGGTATGCGGAATCGACGTTGACCTTTGGCTTGCTACGCTTGCGCTGCAAGCCTTCGTTCTCGTCAATCTTTCGCTTCTTGTAGTCTCCGTAGTCACCAGAATGTCTTGAAGGAGGCGACCTGGACTCTGCTTTGAGGGTGTTTTCCGAAGCACTTCCGTTAACCTGAAAATCTCCAAAATCCGAGCCCACGGGGGTTCCAGGGCCGTTCGCAGATGGAGTGTTGTCACGACCAGTTCCGACCTTCCAAGGATCTGGGAAAGAGTCGATTGAAGCGGACCGCTTGCGATTGTACAAAGGCGCTGAAGTCTGGTAGCTACTCGTAGAAGGCGGAGGCGGATAATTCTGGTAACCCATTGGTGGTGGTGGACGACTCGAGTAATGGTTGTTCGGTGGTGGTTGATTTGAGTATGGCGGCTGTAGATGAGGAGGTCGATATGCCGATGGGGGAGGCGGCAAAGGATGATTCAGCGGTAGGCCATGGTAGACTTGCGGAGGGGGCTTCGCGTGCTGCGAAGGAGGTGCTTGATGTGGAGACTGGACAGAAGAAGTTCGTCGAGAAGACGTGAAGACCTGTTCATTGGATGGGGCATACGCTGGAAATGGCGTGGTGTAGACAGGTTTGGCTTCGCCTGAAACACCAAGAGAAGCCAGTAAAGCCTCTGTGCTACCACCCGTGACAGCCATAGCGTCCGGAGGCCCAGCAGTAGAACCAGAGGCTGAAGCTGGATTTGTGCCAATATACGAAGACAGTACTTGTTCAAGGCTTCCCATGACATCGGGCTCGTCTTGATTATCAGACTCTCGCAGTCGCGTTGCATCCCCTAAGACTTGTTGTCTGACCTGCTCGACGTCCAGAAATCTGTTGATATCTTGAGGTGAAAAGGTTCGGAAGATAGGATCATCTTTTCTTTCGGCCCATTCGCTTTCAACATTACGGATGCGCTGAAAAGTGTAGATGTATTCGGAGCCCTCATTTTCTTCCGGCTTTCCTTGGAAGTACTTCGACACAATGATATTACGATCATGTCTTTGGACTACAGGGGCAGCCAGTAATGGAACATCAATGTTTGAAGAGATTGCACGCGTCAGTCTTTCAGCAGGGTGCCAGACTAAGGATGGTTAGCAACGATGCCAGGAACAGTAAGTCAATCCACATACTGTACTGGCCTATACTGAATCGTTCATCAATAGCATCACTGGACTTGGGCCATACCACGTCCTCCATGTCGAACTCATCATCGTCCCATCCGTCATAGAAAGTGGGGTCATTTCGTTCCTTGATCACCTCTGGTCCGGGACGGTAAGGAGCAGCAGGCGACGCGCTCGAGACTACAGAGTGCGCAGGTGTGCGCGCTGGAGGCGGCCCGCGCTGTAACGTGGCAGATGAAGGAGGCGACCACGCCGGCTGAGGCTGGTAGTGAGTTGGTGGCGCTTGAGGAGCCGAGTACGGAGGACTTGATTGGTTAACAGGTGGTGGTGGTGGATACTGATGATACGCGTTCGACTGAGGAGGTGGTGGATATGGAGGATAGGCTGGAAGCGTCTGATTGTAGCCAGTGTATGGTGCCTGGTTCGGAGGTGGTGGGGGATGCTGGGGTGCGTGTTGCGGTGCCGGTTGGAGTGAATGCTGGGGAGGAGGATAATGGCCTGCAGCAGCTGGTGGTGGTGGTGGTAGTGGATACTGATGATACGCATTTGGGTGAGGGGGTGGCGGGTATGGAGGATAAGCTGGCGGCGGCTGACTTGGCTGTCCTTGCTGGCTTGGATACGGACGACGTCCTGGGGGAGGTGGATACCGCGTTACTTGCATCTTGGATTTTGGTGGACTTCGCAGAAAAAATTGATTAGTTGAGATGAGTGTGTCAAAGAGACGGTCATGAGAGAGGAAGCGCGTAAACAAATGAAATGCGACGCGAGGGAGCGCGGAAAGTGCACCCATGGACAAGTGAAGTTGAGCAGGAGAAAAGCGACGGATGCCTGAGGCCGAAAGTGTGAAGTGTGGTTAAAGCGCGGATCATGAAAAAGGGTAGCGTCCTTTGGATATCCAGTTTATTGGCAAAAGACGGATCGGGTCCTTGAGAAGCTTGCATTGGGGGGAGAAAGAGGAAAGGGGGGAAAATACATACCCAGGAGGGCCGCTCCGTGGTGGCGCAGAATGGTCTTGTCCGTAGCCATTGGAGTGGTAAGGAGGGTTGGCATACCCAGGCGATGGAGGAGGAGGGTATGCAGGTTGGCCTTGATATGGGTAAGGATACTGCTGTCTCCCTTGAGGCTGAGGTGGTGTGTATGGAGCCACATTCGGTGGCGGAGGAGGCAGATGGCTCATTTCAGCTCTCTGTAAAATCGTCTTGTAATTAGGAAGCAGAAAAGGGTGAGAGTAAAAGCTAGCAAAAGATATCGACGTACCGATTGACAAAGGTTTAAGCAAGCTGGGTATCAGACTTCGATTAGGACAGCCAGGATTGTGCCAGATGGCTTCGGAAGCAGTGCGGAAGTGAAGGTCGCGAGGTATCACGTCTGGTAGAGTCGATGGACTTAGTGTGTTGGAGCTCTTGACAAAATGAAACTTGATGTTGGAGGTGAGGGAAACACAGCGCTTCGCCAGAACTACCTTGCTCGTCTCATCAACCACGTATCACTCGGCGATTGTACTTGACGAGACAAGCGAGACAAGCGAGACATCCGACAATACCGAGAGACCGGGGACGGGAAGGAAATGGAGAAGAAGAGAGAGTGAAGGATGATGGCTCAGGCTGTTCAATGGGAAATAATGAGGCGGACTGATCTCGTGAAAGGGAGACGTATCCGGATGCGCTACGCCATCAATGGAATATTCTGCCGAATCAAAGCATTCCATCTCAATAGCAGAGAAGGCTCAAACATCGTTGTAGTAAACACACAGCAGTAATGGAACCAGAGCAAAGACACAAGCAGATATTGCATCCTTTCCGACTCAATTTTGTGTGTGAAGAGAAAGCGAATAGTGATTGGATATGCCGCTCCGGGCACCATCTCGTAAATCGTAGAATACAGGACCCTTGCAATCATACAGGCCCTTCACTACACCACCAACAACGCGACAGACTATGACCCGCGACCTTCAACCATAAGACGATGACTGAACGACGACCACGAATTCTGCATCGCACAACACAAAGAAGACCTGGCATCCGTCCCAATAGGTGAACATGCCAGGACTCCCGGGTGAGCACACGCCTGTCAACTCCCCAACAAGACGAAGGAGACTGACCGAATACAGCCACCGTCGACCTCGATGAGTGTATTTCGAGACTGTACAAAAAGGAACTGCTCGCCGACTCGGTCATCGAAGCAATATGCGCCAAAACGAAGGAGCTGTTGATGAAGGAGAGCAATGTCGTGCACATCGCCGCGCCAGTCACAGTCGTTGGAGATATCCATGGACAATTCTTCGATATGCTCGAGATATTTCGGATAGGTGGTTTCTGTCCGAATACAAACTACCTCTTCCTGGGTGAGTACTTCTGCAGGCGCCACCCATGTCGCGGCGCACGTCGAATACCACTCTTTCTAACCCCCTGAACTAGGCGATTATGTAGACCGAGGTCTCTTCAGTGTCGAAACAATCTCTCTTCTCATCTGCCTCAAACTTCGCTACCCGCACCGCGTCCACCTCATCCGGGGAAACCACGAATCGCGTGGCGTCACCCAGTCCTATGGCTTCTACACCGAGTGTTCAAGAAAATACGGCAACGCAAATGTCTGGCACTACTTCACGGATATGTTTGACTACCTTACCCTCTCTGTCGTCATCAACAACGATATCTTCTGCGTACACGGTGGGCTGAGTCCAAGCATCCACTCCATAGACCAAATCAAAGTCATCGACCGATTCAGAGAGATACCGCACGAAGGACCGATGGCAGATCTGGTGTGGAGCGATCCCGATGCTGAAAGAGACGAGTTTTCGTTGAGTCCTAGAGGAGCGGGATACACGTTTGGAGCGCAAGTGGTCAAGAAGTTTCTGGAAGTGAACAGCATGTCGCATATCCTCCGCGCCCACCAACTCTGTCAAGAAGGATATCAAGTCCTCTACGATGATCGCCTCAGCACAGTGTGGTCCGCGCCGAATTACTGTTATAGATGTGGGAATCTGGCATCGGTTTTGGAAGTCAGTGATACAGGAGAGAGATTCTTCAATGTCTTCGATGCCGCGCCAGAGAATGAACAGCATCGGCAGGAACAGCAGCAGCAACAGCAGGGCCAGACGGGACCGCCTGACTACTTTTTGTAAGAGGGGTGGACTCATCCACATGTGGATAGAGTGTGAAAAGGCCGTTTTTGTGTGGATAGATTTCTTGACGATGTGATTTAAGTCCAATACCACCTGTACATATAGTTTCATTATTCTGTCTCTTCGATGGAAGATGAAAAGATCAAGTCTCTCAAGCGTTCTGACAAGCGTTTTGTCGTCAGGGGATGGAGAAAAGAGCATTCATGAACGCTCATCATCATCATCATCATTATCATCTCAAGTTCCACTCCAAATTCTTGTCTTACCGTCATGCAGTACGACAATCGAGCGATCAATAAGTAGCCAGATAATCGACGTGAAAGGCCTTAAAAGCCGAAAGAAGGCGAGCGATTCGCTTCGATCGACTACATGATGACTCGGATGAATTGATGGCCTGGTCAGGTATGGTATTGGGAAGCGGGGATATATTGGAGAGGGGGTGTGGTAACCCGGATTTGATTGAGGATTGAGCTTGGGAAATGATGGATTTATGGCATGATGATTTGTGAAATTCGGGGTTCGTCTGGTTAAATTCGTTGACAATATTTTGTGAAGGTGGGATTGTGTAGAAGGGTGAGAATTCGGCTGAAGGAATCTGATCGACTGGATGGACTGGAGGCGTTGAAGGATAAGGAGGAGGAGCTAAATAAAGATTGAGATGAGAGTTTTGTGGAGTTGGTGTTGATTCTAGTAGACTATGGTTATTCGTAGGTTTGCGCATTGGGCTTATTCGAGTGGGCGAAGGACATGGGACAGTGAAAGTGGTTGAAGATGATCCCAACCATCAATGAAAGTATTCAATTGCCCTCTCGCTCAGATGAACTAAACTCATAGATATCATCATGACATACGTCGTCGTCAGATCCTTCGTGGTCGTGTTCTCTAGAATGCCAGTATGCTATGCTTATGCTCTTCTTTCGTGAAGAATGACCATATGTCTCTCAAAAATCCACCAATGGTCGCCTGATGTTCGCCACGCCAAATCTGCAGCAGATGTTTTCAGCAAAGTAATGGGTCCTACCAATCCTTCTTGATCTCGAAGGTCCAATTGAAAGACAAATGTGTGACATTGTCGTCATCGACGAAGCTGGAGGCGGCGTTGTACTTCCCACGAACGAGCATGCCGGACGGAGCCTCCTCGGGTTGGAAAGCCTTCTCGTAGACGGGCTTCTTTTCGGTGTTTGGACTGTAAGAACCCTAGAAGAACGCATTAGCATGTCATTGAGCGTATCGATAATATCTCCTACAATCATCTCCTGGTCCTTTTGTCTCAGAGGTCCTCGCTTGACGACCTGGACATATTTGAGACCTGAAAGAATACCGTGCTGGACTTTGAAAGTGACTTTCATACGGTATTGAGCACCTTCCTTGATGATGAATGGTTTGTTCTTAAGCGCCTCGAGGTCCTCCTTGCTGTGAAATTCGATGGTGATGTCGGGTCGGCCTTCAACCTGTTGATTGTGAATTAGCTCTTGGAATGACATCTGAAAAGAGGAAACCGACTTCGAGTGCAAGAGACTGAATGATACAGGTACGTGGATCGTTGGGGTCTGATAGATCTTTACCGCCTGCAGTAAGAAGAGATTGCTTCCATTTCACCATGGCCTCATCGTCTTTGTCTACATTGAACCTGTTAGCAACAGTGCCAGCGTGACCCTTGTTCACTGCATGCTAGGGTAAGAATGATGTAGGTAAACCGGTTGGAATGAGATATCTCTCGAGGCCTATAAGGCGATCGTATAGAGTCGCCAGAGATATTCAGGACCCATTCCTAATCCCCAAGAGTGCCGTCCAAGCAGAGACCTGAAGATTCCCAAGGTCGGACCGCTTTTTTCTCCGTGCCTGTCCGATTGCGGCGACGACAGTAATATTCAATCAAACAGAGTTTACCAGGAGTTGGTACATCAAAAGGTTGAGTGCGAGATTGACCTCTTACCTAGCTCATGGTACTCATCAAGGGTCTTCTTCTCGCCGACCTTGAAACCTTCAGTCGCGTCAGGCTTCAGGTCATCTGCGTGGACCTGTTCCGACATGTTGATGTATGCTGAGGCTTTGTGCAACGGTAAGGGTGTTAATGGTAAGAGGGCAAGCAGTCCAAGATGGCAGTGGTGTTGAGTTAAGCTTCCTGGAGGGCAAGCCGCTGGATTATTTGTTGTTGTTGGTGCACGTAGGTGGGCGGAAACAACTCGAAAGTGGGGCAACAGACCGCCAGAAGACTCGGCCAGCCTGAGTTTCTATTTCCATCATGTCCCGGCTCACTTCATTGCCATTCGCCACTGGTAGGTATTGTTATCCATCAACCTCACGAGAAGTGACTGGGGAAACTGACCCGGAGTTTGTTCCAAGGTTTATGATTCAGTTTGCGTCGCTCAAGTCAATCGCAATCAATATAAACCCGGATATTCCTTTACGTTCCTCCACCAGCGACCTTCCCTCAAGCGAAAGTCAAGCAAGGCTTGAGAAGAGGGGTTCCATTGCTCTCAAGGTGCAGCTAAATTGAAATCGTCCATATCAATTGCTGAACTCGCCAGAAACTCATCGACGTCGGTCTTGAGTACACAGTGTCTAAGAAGATAACAATGTGATACTCATCGTAAAGAATATCCTTTGCGTCGAGCCGTTTTCAGCACGCATTTCTATTTCGAATCAGAGTCACATCCAGACAGCTTAGTCACCAGAGTAATCGGACCACAGATAAGTCTCTTGTATTTTTTGTTTCAGATCAGCATCGTCGTCAATTCTCCTGTTCGCTGGACGTTATAGAGCCGCCAGGATGATCCTCATTCAGCCGGGGCGCGCCGTGTATAGCTCGAAACACCTTGTTCAATTAACACTTATCAGACTGCTGATAATGCATATTGCAAAGTACATAGTAGCGTGCAATTGCATACATGAAGTCAATGATGTTGGTGTACCTCGTGATGTCTTCAAGTGCCGCTTTCACGTAAACGTCGAATGCAGCAAGTCAGGGGTGCTTCTAGCAAATGAAACCTTCTCAGGACGAAAGACCGGCTACTAGAATCTTGACGTCGGTATCTTCGTTGCTCGTGCAATATTGTCAAGTTTAGTCGCATTCCTCGCATCATTCTCCCCATCAAACCGTTCGATCCCATCCGGCTACCTGCGTACGCGTTGACTGCCGCAGAGGGGTGTGGTCGACTTTAATTGGGTAATCTCCCCAGCAGAACCTTTCCCCGAGCAGACCTCAATCTACGACCACCACGTCCACCATCGAATCGCCGTCCCACCCAGCAGATCCCTCTATCCATCCATCATCATGGTTTCCGCAAAGAAGAGATCCCTATCCTGAAATGCGCAATCCCCTGGTGGAGCCTGAACATACTCCAGAGTGTAAGTCGCTTAGCGTGTCGCGTCGCGCTGTCGCATACATCCGAAGTAGCTGATAAAGATACAGTTGATGTTCTCGTCGAGCGTAGACGTCTAGGACATACCTCTCTCAATGTAAAGTCCGGCGCCGTCGGTCTGACCCCATCGACCAGCAAAGACAATTTAGGAAGATTCGACTACGCGCACCTACGAGTACCCCTGCCGAAATCGCTGAATGGGTCTGGTGTTCACAAGCCTCAGAAGGCTGGCTTGGTCCCCGAATCATACTTCCTCATGGTATGTTTGACGCGTCCTATATGAGGTTCGCAAACAAAAACTTACGGACGCCTAGCGACGGAGCAGCGATGGTTTTATTAGCGCGACGGGAATGTTCAAAGTCGCATATCCCTGGGCTTCGACCGAGGAAGAGAAAGCTGAACGCGAATATCACATACAGAAAGCGGAACCAAAGACTGGTGAGGAAGTGGCAGGAAATCTTTGGGTCCATCCAGATCTTGGTTAGCATATAACAATAGTTGCCTCATCAACCCCGACGTGTAGACTGACAACACAACAACAGCGCTCGAACTAGCCAATGACTACGGGATCAGACCTTGGATTGTAGCACTTCTCTCCGACGCGCCAATCGAAAGAGGCAACAAACTCGAAAAAGCCGCTGAAATCGCGACACCGCCTAGATACGCGCTTTCCCCACAGGACAAGAAAATGTTTCTCGAACCAGACCTACTTGCGAATTCGCGTGCGCGTCAGTTGCGCTCCGCCTCACCGAGTAAACCAGCGCTGCGAAAAATTGCGACCCCGCGCAAAGGAGGAAGAAAGACCAAGGCGCAGAGAGCGGCAGAGGAGGCGGCAGCGAAGGAGAATGGCATCGCAGCAGGTGCATCCTTGGAGCCAACGCCATCGATCGTTGATTCGGAAGCGCCGGTACCAGAAGCGCCAGTACCAGCACCAGAGGGTCCGGTGGATGATGCGGTACTAGATGATGTCGTGCGTGTCGAGGTCGATGAGGTCGTGGAGAAGGTTGACGATACCGAGACTGTGCACACCACGGTGAAGGTCAAGATGCCATCGACACACCCAGATTTGCCATTACCCGACACAGCCGAGGGCATTATTGAACAGGCACGAGAGATGGTCGAAGAGGGTCGCAAACTCGAGGCCTCAAAGGGCGCGAACAGCAAGAGCTTGAAACGCAAGGTGGACGAAGTTGAGGACGCAGAAGAGGCCGAGTCAAGCGCTGTTCAGCCAGCCAAGAGGGCAAAGACAGACATCATGGAAGCTACATTGAAGAGGGAGCGCGTCAAGAGTAGGGCGTTGGTTGGCATTGTCACTGCACTTGCTGTTGGGTGAGTACTACGCGAAAAAAAATCACTTGTGTTGAGAGAAAGATTGCTAACAGTTCTACAGTGCGATCGTCCCATATTTCATCTAAAAAGACATCCGGTCACCCACATCATTTTCTTTGTCGCTGATATTAAGATTTTTCCACAGATACCACCAAACCTTTTTCGTTGTACTCAATTCGCCCAACGGGCTGGCGCATACGGCGTTTTGCATTTGGACGCCGAGGGCGCTGGAGGCAGGATCAAGTCGGAGGTGGGTATTGATATGGCATACTAGTATTGGGAGAGGTGTACGAGTGGAGTGGAGGTCTCAATGCTGGCGATACTGGCAAGGCATGAGGGAACTGGGGGTTCTGATGGATGTTGTTATTGATGGATGGTAGATGTCTTGTAATTTCGACTTCTTTGGATCTTCTGTTCCATAGCTACTATTGAGATTTTCTTTCACAGGTGGTTTCCGACCAGCGAAGATACCAGCCAGATATTGGGCCACAGGTACGAGAACTCATTGCGAATGAACAGTTTTGACTTGACTAGCTGTACTTCGATCTCCCTCTTCTATTCGCCTACCTGTGGTCCCAAGACAAAAACAACGATGCGATTTCTGTAGGCACAAATCCATAGTCTTCGAAAAAGGGGACTTTATTCTAGGATTTCCGAGCATTCCAGAATCGTTGTTGTCACTGATTGTGCATTGAACATACGCAAGAATTTGACCTTATGCACTCGACATTGAGATATCTTTTCTCGAAGTCACGCCCAAATCAGAAAGGACAAATGGTCGCCATTTTCTTTCCCACCTCAACAATATCACTCAACGCGTCGCATTTTTTCAGATTCATTAATTCATCTCGGTCTCCACGTCTTGTCAACTGAAATCACGTATAATACGACGCGTCGAGAGCCCGGTCACTACAGTCGCGGCAATGAGGGATGAGGACCATTTCCCTGCACAATCCGCCTCATTAATGTCTGATGCAACCGAGACTTCCGAGGAAGGGACCGAACTCACAGCACACGAATACGCTAGAGAGTGTGGTCTCTGTACCGATTATCTGACGGACCATCCGTGGGATCTGTTCCGAAACTGGGAACCTTTCGAAACAGCAGCAGAAGATCTGAAAGATCCCCAGCATGTCACGCACCATAAAGTCACTGCCAATGATTTGGCCAGAGAGCGTCTTGACATCGATCTGGAAGCGCGTGAGTTCCTCTTCAGCATCGTGAAAGAAGAAGAAGACTCGATCCTTCACAGTTTACCTGAATTTGAGCGACTTCCCGACGATCTCAGATTGGACCTGCCTCTTCTTGAGATAGGAGATCATGAGCTTGATGTCCTCCACTTCGGGCATCGACCTGTCCCGAACTTTACAACGATGAACCTGCCCATGGAGCATACCGAACGCGAGAAGGATGAAGCAATGGAGTGGCCTATGAAGTACCATGACTTGCCACAGCGAGTAGAACGCAAGTATGCCTCTGAGAAGTTGGAATTCCCGCGCGAGGGTGTTGAGCTCTTGATGGGTGTGATGAAGGATGAGTGGACTGTGGCGGATATGGACGAGTTGTATGCCAGCGAGATGACTTACTCGAAGGTATAGATTGCCGTGAGAATGATCTGAGGCGCATATACTGACAGATTACTCAATGCAGAACAAAGCGCTAGAGCCGCTCACACCACCACTGCTCCCGCTGAGTCCATCTCCTACTCCTTTCGAACCCGATCCTGATGCTGCAGAATTTGAACTACTGTCTGAGAGCACAATCCCTGGCGCTGCTGAGGCTGAAGCCATGAATGCTCAGCTCACCAAGCTGGACAGGATACTAGCTCCATGCGCGAATACCAGCGATGAGGTCTCATACAGCAATACGGATGACTTCACTGATCTGTACAGCCCCTTGCTATCCATTATCGAATCAGGCATATACAGCCCGCCCAGGAAACGAAGGGTGACTGACCTGAGAGTGGAAGTACCATTGACACCACAAAACCCCAGCTCCTCTTCACCAGCTAAGAAGGTCAAACGTGTAACATTTCCTGAGATGCTGCATGAGTATGTTCCAGAAGCACCTATCCTTGTGGACGCGTCTCAGCCTTTGCGAAACTCTGATGAGAGCGTGGATGCATTCTTCAATGACATTATTGAGCCCATGGCTTTGGAGGCAACTCGTATGCTTGAGCAAGAGCAACTTCAGGAAGCAGATTCGCTGTATCGTATTGCAGTCCCAGTCGTCGACTTTACGAGCCCAATTCCTCCATGGAAGGTTTACAGTCGCAAGGGCAATGGAAAGGACCCCGCTGGTGCTACTGAGTTCAATATGCAACGGAAGCTTCTGCGCGATCTGAAGTGGGATAATCTCACGCAGTTCCCGACTTGGAGTGGTGGGAGCAAGATTGAGCGACAGCTACCATGGAGTCCATTTCCGCCCGAACTGGGGAAAGTGGAATTGGAGGCAGGTATCAGTATTACGACTGATGACAGGGCAGCACAATATCTGCAGCGCATTATGGACTTCATGAGCTTGGAGGATGTGATCACCAGTGACGATCTGACATGGAAGCCTGATGGGCTGAGAATACTCGACGATCTCGATGAGAGTGAGGATGAGCTCGAAGAGATGGAGACCGAGAAGCTGGAGACCAAGGACATGGAAGGCATGCTACGAAAGAGAAGAAGAGAGCTTGAGGATGAGCAGCCTGCTGGGGCCCATCGACCAGTCCAGGGGCCTTTCGAAATGCCAGTTCGAAGTCGTGATGGTCCCTCAACACTTCCTGATGAGGCATTGCCCGAGAGATCCAATAATCGAAACGACTTATCTAGTAACCAACTCAATGCTGTAGTCTCACGAATGGAGAAGCTACGTGCTCAGGGTCTGGACAGGCCAGCTCAGTCGATTCACATCCCCGACTTAGCACAAGAGAATAGCGGAGGCGTCATTCTGCCTCCCTCACACGACACCGGCTTATTCGGTACAACCTTCTCAGCCGCTACAGCCCTTTCAAACTTCATGCAGAACATGGGGAAAGCTTCGAAGAAAACAGAGACTACAGTCCCTAAAGCTACACCCGCACCCAAACCTCAGATTCCAGCTCTCACCACAAGAGTACTCCCACCATCTGATCCTCACAACGCCCCAGTTAAATCATATCCTTTCCCGTCCATCCCAGATAACCCACCTTCCGCCTTCTTCATTCTATCATCAACCCTCCTCCAGGACAAACGCTCACTCGTTCGCTCACTTGGTAAACACCTCCCACACGCGATTTGCGTGGAACGAGACTTTGCCAGCCTCCCCGAAGCCAATGAAGCAGATATCCTTATATCGCCTGCAACAGGTCTTATCCTTACTAGCATCCAAAAGATCAAGCAGAAAGCTCTGCCAGGGCAGAAGATAAAATTGAGTGGTGTGAGGGATAGGCTAAGGAAGTTGAGTTTGCGGTATGAGAGACTTATTGTATTAGTTAGCGAGGGTGCCGCGGAAAGTAGCAAGGGACGCGCAATGGACGAGAGTGACTGTCAGGCACTCAGTGATTTGAACGGATTTGCTGCAGGCGTTGATGCAGATGTGATGGTGACTTTTGTGCCCGGTGGAGAGGACGACTTGGTTAGATGGGTCGTTGGGTGTACCGTCAAGTATTGTCTTACCCGCGTGCGAGGGCTAGAGGTGGAATTATTGCAGGATGAGACTTTGGTAATTATACCTACTCACCTATGGTTTGACAGACACAGGCTAATAATTCTGGCATAGTGGGAACAATTCCTTCGCCGAGTCGGTCTCAATGCCTTCGCAGCGCAACTCGTCCTTCCTGATCTGAAACAAACTTCCGACCCTGATATTCAGATGAGAGAAGCTTCTAGCTCTGACGTCAATACTTCTATATCGGGTCGATCTGACTTTGGTATCCGCGCATTCATTCGTATGGATCCCCAGGAACGTATTCAGAGATTTGAGAGTTTGCTTGGTGGAAGGAGGGTGCTGAACAGGGTTCACAAGGTGTTGGAGCAGAAATGGTTGAGTGCTGTCGATGGCTTTCGACAGCCTATACAGTTGTAAAAAGGTGAGCGCGCTCGTTTCGATAAGCAAGGATTGGTCACCATTTAGTTTCTCAATGTCAAAACAGATGAAGGAGATCTTGTGCTGCCTCCATGCTCCACGACTAGGTATGTGTATCACATTGGGCGCTTAATCATCATCCCAGGTTGATGTTCTTATTTCTATTCAATAGACAGATACGTCATTAAAACGTGCCCATAAAGTTCGCCTACGTCAACCTCAAGATGAAAGAATCCAAAAAATAGAGCGAATGGTACCATTAAGCAATGACCTTAACCTTCCGCTCGGAAACAATTTCAGTCATAAGAGCCACACCAAAGCAAGGCACTTGAACTATGGTTCGCGAGATTCAACAGTAGCAGATATCGAAGCATCAATCTTAAGTTACTCAAGTTCAAATGCGCAGCTAATGTCGTGAGGCCTGTGTCGCTCTTACTAGAAATTTACCGATATCGATTCCAATATAAGAGCCTATTGTTGCCTATTGTTATACAGCTCGATTTATAGATTCGACTGCTGCTCTAGACGTTTTTTTTTAAAGAAAAACTTCTTACTAGTATCTAGGTCGCCTGTCTCCCTTCGGGTCCAATGGGACAGACCAATAATTTGTAACAGCGTCCTCCAAACACAAACATCCAAAACAGAGAGCTCCGCTTGGTCTAGTTGGTGATGACGTCGGACTGTAATATTTACAATGATTACTTCTGGTAACTTGAAATCTGAAGGTCCCTAGTTCGATTCTGGGAGCGGAGATCAGCTCTTTTTGCAGATGTCAACTCTATATAGAGTATGAGATGCGAATAGAAGTCTGAAGGTTGATGGCAGGTAATTGCTTTTTTAACAGTTTGTGAATCAGGCTGTCAACGTCGAAATTTGGTGGTGGCGAAATTGAGCTGTGAGAGGGCTCGATTGCCTGCTAGTAGGTCGAGTCAGACATGCTTTGATGGCATCATGTTGGGTGTTTGCCCGTAGGTCTGGTGCAAATTTAAGGTCTGGGCGGAGGGTTAGTAAACGCTGATGACATGATTTGAGCTGTTGACTGAAGAACGAAGCGACCGAGTTGGGAGCATATTCAACGTTCCTAACTGTGTACAAAACAAATTGAGTACACTTGGGATTTCTAGCCACAAGCTTGAGCAAGTCGTTAATTCGACAACTGAGATTCAGACCATTTGAGCGGTCTACGATCAAACGTTTTTGCCCATCAGTTTAATTATTGTAGATTGCAGAGGTACAGTGACCACGTTCACGGCTTGATATCGAGAGCGACGCTCGACCATTTATACGGCAAGAAGAGCGGTAAAAGTGATGATGGCAAGACTCGAGGACAGCACCAACCATGGCATCGGTACTGATCTTCTTGAAATGTTTCTCAGCCCGTGCGGATGACGACAGGCTAGTTGATGTCGACGAATCTAGAGACGTGGGTCAGATCTGTCGGAGCTTTGCGTCCGACCATCCTGCAGCAGGCATTTTCAACGTCGCGTCGCCCATAGAACTCATCGAGGTAGGATGTTGTCAAATTCCGTAATTTATCAAAATCCGAAAATTTGCTTGTTTCTTAATAGCATCAATTGTAATATTGCTTTACCAATCCCAAGAGCTGGAGAGATCGACCTGGATCAAGTAGTAGTGTATCAGTAAGTGAAAGATGAATTATTGAACAATCAGTGCCGCAAGCAAGTAATATTGCGCGTGAACGGCATTGTGCCATCGTTTTCGTTGTATCGGTGAATTATGTTGCTCATCGAAAAGACTGATTCAACACAAATAGCGTAAACAAAGCGTCAGTTGACGGTGAAATGGAGATGTAAGAGATGACAATGAGGACGAGGGCGAGAGAGAGGAGAGATTGCCGAAATACCCAGACTGCCGAAATACCCCTGTAATATTTATAAGCAGCGCACGTGATGCGTCGGCCTCGGATTTCAACTGAAACCATCTGCCTTGTCCATTCCCCTTCCACCATCTTCTCACCATCTCAATGTCCATCGGGACGACGCGGTTGCTCATCTTGATATCAACAGGTTTTGCTCGATGGCCCTTCGGCATGGTAGATTGCTTGATGAGCGCCCAATCAATTGTCTTTGGAACAAACTATACGAGGGCATCAGTTGTTGCCGTCGCTCCACTTCGACCTCAGCAACAAATAGGTGACCGCGTACCCCACGCTTCAATTTTTGCTTTCCGCAACCATTCGGACGTCTTTCATATGAGTGGCAGGATATTAGACATTCGCGAGACATGCATTTTTGGACAGAGCCTTAGTTTCAGATTATAGCTGCAGTGGATAATCAGGAAGGAGGTGGATGCTTTAAGAGGGTGAAGCTGAGGCGGGACTAGGTGCGATGGCTGGGGCTCTCTCTGCGCCCTTGCCTCAAATCTGGGTTTCTTCTGTCGAGGAGACATATCTTGTCGCCTAAATCATTATTAGCTGATCACGAAGTGCTATCAAAGAGCGGGTGGGCGTACCATTCTAATTCCTTTGAATATGTTGGAAGTTGATTCCAAGACAAGACGGAGATATTGGACATCGACGTTTGTGACTTTTGGTTATCTTTGCTCATCCTTTCCTGTGTAACGGCGCTCAGGTTACACGAGCAAAGATTCGTGAGGAAAAGCAAGAATCTAGTAGACTCCTTTGGGAATTCTATTGACAGCTCACAGCCTATCTACACCCCGACCAATCATGATATTCCAGACCTCATTTCAATCTGACTCGTCGACTGCAACCCAGCCTTTCCATGCCGCCCTCGGTGGGTCACGTACAGCCGAAGGAGCAGCACGAAGTCCCAAAGTCATAAGACGCAACTCCTTGAACAGGAAAGACAGTTGCTCATACCATTCCCCCGCAACATACTCCATATCGTGCCTGACGATGGGATCCACCTTGACAAGAACTTGATACCATTTCTCCAGTGCTGTTTCTCCTTGACCCAATTTTCGACGTCTTGTGATTCGGCCATTAATTCGCGCTTCCATGCTCGGCGTGAGGGATGGCTCACATAGGTGTTGAGACTGAAGGTGGCGGCGTGTATGTCTCTTTGAGGATCTTTTGACGAATTTCCCGTGGGAAGTCGAGGAAGGATGACATTTTCCCTGTGGGGCGAGTTAGTGGAATTTGAACATCAGTGAAAGGAAAGTCATACCTTTTATCAGAAAGTTCGTTGCTGAAGCTTCATCACAGGGAACATCCCAAGTATAAATGTAGTGGCTGACCCCCTGCTATAGAGGCCTTCCAGCTAGGAGCTTAGGATGTTTGGTGCGTTACATTTTTGTGAGACCACCAAAAGATAACATCCCTGGATTGCAAATCGTGTATTTCGGGAGCATAGGCCGCCAAGCTCCTCCAGCCGCCATTAGAATGCTATCGCTAGTTGAAGGTATTGGAGTTCCGGTAGCCACATTCAAGTTGTCAATGGCTTGTGCAACAATCCTACGGGAGTTACTCAAGCTTTTACTGTTTGATCTTATTACCAATTGTCACTTTGTCCAGCCTTATCACTCGTCTCTTCTTTTTTTAAATCCATTTCCAACTTAGGTTGATGGGGATCAAACTCTAGCAAGATTCGAAGCCTTCGATTGCCATAATGACGGCATGAGTGTCCTAAAAAATTGGAAACACATCTAAATGCCATTTTACTAGATAAACAATTGGAAAACTCAGGATTCCGTCGAAAAATACCCAATGGGTTCCTGCGCCAGGCTTTCTAACCTAATCCTGGTCCTCTGGAGCAGTCCTCCATCCTGTCCAAGCGACTACAATGCAAAACTTCAACGCAGCTGCCGTCCACAATGCCCCTGGTAATCCAATTGAGCTATGAGCCCAGAATCCTCCCGCCAAAGCTCCTACCAATACGCAGATGGGAGCGGCCACCCTTTGATTCCGCGAGGGGTTGCCCGATAGCGAGAGTAGCCTCGGATCGGAGAACAGGTCGCAGTAAATGCTTGTCAAAACAACGCTTGTCAAACTGTTCTTGTCAAGCGCGCGACTGCTGACACACTGCCCACTACTCCCAATCGCCATCAATGCCAAAGGAACCATGACCGCCCACCTCAACTTCTCCTTATCCGCCTCCGTCCTCTCATCAAGCGTAACTATAATTGCCGCGGCAACAATAAGCAGCATCTGGAAAAGATAACTCGAAAACATGACCCATCTTTTCTTCGGCGTGAAAAACCGATGATACCAAGCAAACACAGTCGCTCCAAGACAAAAACACGATATCGATAGGAGCGATTTTATCCATCGGTTTCCTGAACTTGGATCGGCGAGACCGAGACCGAGGTAGATCGTGTTTCCTGTTTGCATGCTGGCGAAGGCGCCCCAGATGAAGACTGCTGAGCCGTCGACGAGGCCGGTGACGATATAGCCGAGGATGAGGATGAATTCTCCGCGATTTGTGTCGACTTCTTCGTTCATGTGCTTTCGGAAACGCCTAAAGGAGGAACTTGAATTTGGTTTTGAGAGGAGGGGTTCATCTTCATCGTCCGCGCGCGCATGACCATTTATCTCTATTCCTTCTTCGATTGCACCGTAGCTTTGTTGCGTTGGAGCCATGGTCGTGGCGATCGTGACTGAGAAGAAAAAACGAGGACTGTCAATCAACTATTTGGTGAGTGGTGATGAAATAGGATTTTATGCCGATGGCACAAGGTGTGGATTCTTTCTTCCCTGAAACACGAATTCGATTGATATTGGCCTTGTCGCCTGCAAACGGGCGCGGAAGCAAAAATTGAACGAATGTATTGATGAATTGTAGACGGATGAAGCGGAGGTAAGTAAGTTTTACTTAATTTCAACTATTCCCAAAGCGGGTATGATCACATATGACGTTAACTTATGAGGTTTTAATTACTTTATAAGCAAACAACATGACAAACAAGAGCGAATAAATCATCTTTCAGTAGAGGTTTCTTTTTGAAATTCCTAGTTGTCGCAAAAATGCGCTTCTCAACCTCTTCAAAAGCATGTCTGCTCCTAGCTTCTATTAGCACAACATTCGCAAGTCCAGTAACCAAAGCACAGCGACCTTTCCTCTCAGAGAGACCAGAAGAACCGTATACACCAGTCTAACATGATCGGTACGATCACAAAGTTGATTCTATTGGGAACCACTTGGATCCATTGCCTTACAGAAACAGAGACGGAGCGAGCATTCTGGGACCCCAAAATAAAGATCGAACAAGGCAGAACCCTAAATTGATGAGGCCGCCTACTACTGATCATGGTGATATGAAGAATATGCGTTGGAGCTATGCGGATTCGCATGTGAGGATTGAGGAAAGGATTATTTATGTTATGATTGAGACTACCAACTCACGGCTCTTTAGGAAGGTGGCTGGACGCGGCAAATGACGACTCGAGAACTTGGAACTTCGAAAGAGCTCGCTGGTGTGAACATGCGACTTGATGAAGGCGTATGTCCTCGAAGGCTCTGTTCGTGTGACTGCTTTAGACACTGAAGGCGGTTCTTTCATCGACGACTTGCACAAGGGTGATTTGTGATATTTCCCGTCAGGCCATCCTCATTCCCTCCAAAGCCTCAGTCCCAACGGCACGGAATTTCTCCTAATTTTCGATGACGGAAATTTCTCGGAAGAGAGTACATACATTCTTGCTCACTGATTGGGTCGCGCATACGCCCAAAGCTGTCCTGGCCGAGAACTTCCGAGTCCGACCAGCTGTCTTCAAGAATACCCCAACATCTGAGAAATATCTTTCAAGGCTCTTTGCCCGGATCGATCGAAGATGAAAACCAACCGGAAAAGGCTTCAAGAAATCAAAATTGCAGTTCACACACAAAATGCTGGATCAGGAACCAGTTATCACATCTGGGGGAACAGTCCGTATCACAGACTCAACAAACTTCCCCATTTCCAAAACCGTTGCAGCAGCACACTTGAAAATCGCACCAGGGGCTCTTCGAGAAATGCACTGGCACCCAAACGCCGACGAATGGTCATTCTTCATTAAAGGTCGTGCGCGAGTGACTATCTTCGCCGCCCAGGGAACCGCACGAACATTCGACTATCAAGCCGGCGATGTCGGAATCGTGCCACAGAATATGGGTCATTTCATCGAGAACTTGAGTAACTACGAGCCTTTAGAGGTCTGGACACTCAGGAGCGTTGACCAGCGGGTCTTCTCTTAAATTATCATGCGCATCATGATCCTCAGCGGTGACGAGCTCATAGTCCAAGTCGTCTCGTCGATTGGATTCTTGCAACTTCAAGATTCCAGCGCGATCAAGAAGTTGATCGACATGGTCGAGCTTTCTCGCGCGAATGATACTTGCGAGCCCTCTCCTTTTTGGAAAGCTGATACCGGAACTCCAAACTGTTCTAAAAATCTGATGTGAAGATGTCCAAGCAGACTCACCTCTCGATTGTTGGGGATAGCAGGGACATAGACGGTAAACATTCTATCTTCTTCTTCGATGTGTGCGAACCCTTTGACCGCTGCGCTTTTCTGCTTACCGCCTGTTTGTATCGTCAAATGCTTGACAGTGATCTCACTTTCGTATACCTCGAGTTCTTGCAACTTGGAGCAGACGGTCAATGTGTCGCACCGAAGTTGATCGCCCCCGAGAGCTATTACATAACTAGAAGATTTAGCATTTGGCGTAAGGCAGTCTGAGATCGAAACTTACCGGCAAATCGCATATGCTTTTCGTCTGAGATCTTTTGTGAGGGCATCGTTCTTTCCTATGATCTCTGGTAGAATAGTCTTCTGTTGGACTACTCGTGACTTGTATCGATCTGTGAGACTCAAGCCCAACAGGAAGGGCTCTAAAGCATGCACTTCTTCCAAAGTAAAATCCAGACAATTGATCTGGTACCTGAAGTTTTTGTCGTGCTCATCTCGGTCTATGATGGCAAATGGGCTACGAACACTGGTCCATGAGGTTTTTCCGGACGGCGACCTGACCGGAAGACATGCCATTTCGGAAAGTCTCTTGAACACTTCCGCTCGGGCCTTGGCGCTGCATAATTCAGCATCATCTGCATCGCAGATGACTTGTCTTTGTTGATTTTCGCCTCGGCTTCTAGGCCTTCAACAAAATCTTTTACTGTCGGTTTAGATATCCCGAGAGTGTTTGTGAAAAACAGCTCTCGATTTTCGAAAGAACCAGCCACGGAAACCTTTCCAGGGAGTTGAATACTGTCGCTTGCCCAGATACACGAGGATGGCCTCTGCCATGATTTTCGTAAAGAATGCGTGTCGCAATGGTAGAGCTTGCAACAATTTGGTCTGAATGCTCACCCAAGACGCAGTGTCCATCGGATCTACGGGAATATATCGGACCCAATGATATTTCAAGGTAGGATGATCCAAGAAGGCATCCACGCTGGAAAAGAAAGCCAGAACGGCCTCGTCGCGCAGCCGTTCATTCCACTCGTTCTCGAACGCACGCTCACGGCTTGCCGTGGTAATGAAATCGGCATGGATCGGAAACTATGTAGCAGCGTTAACGTGATAGTTGTAACTTAGGCTTCTGAGGTCTGACCTGAAAGCGAACTTGCTCTAGAGGAAGAAAGGCGAAGATGTACCGGTTTACTATTAGAAGCATACTGTCAGCGTCAAGGGGAAAGGCAACGACCACTTCTGTAGTACCGATACTCTATCGAGCGTGATCCTTTGTCATATCCGTGGATGTATGACGTGTGACCCAATATCTCTGCAAGGACTCGGTTGAACCGCTGGTTTTCTTTTCAATAATGACAGGATTTTCGGATGAAGATAAGCTATAGAAAAGTTCTGTCTTCGGCCGCCCTGACAGCGACGTGGAGATGGAGATTTTCTTCAGCTTTGTAAGAATAATAACACCGCATCCGGTAAGCTTCTAAACTGTGCTGGCAGTTTGCCATCGTATTCTTTCGCAAGGTTCAGCGTGATTCGTGTTCGAATGCCATCAGGAACCGTGTTGTAGTTTTCATGAACAGGGGTGATCATTCCAAGACCACTGTCTTTTTTGTGAGGCTGAAAATTTAACGCGAAGGAATATGATTCAGACTGTAATTGTACCTTTCGGGCTACTTTGAAGACCGATTTGAAACCAAGTCCTTTCTCGCCAATGAAACCTTGCACATGCTTTTTGGTACTTCTCCCGACCAAGCAGATTGCTTCTATGTTTTCTTTCGTGAAGCCATCCTCATTGGAGTCGATCAGTATACGATCATAGCGTAAGGTGAAGGACAACTATGGTGACTCGAAATTACGTGCTGCGAGTGAGTAAGAGTTGTCCTCAGCGTTCTGAATGAGTTAATATACGAAATATGGACCCCCCGTAAAGATTGTCGGTAAGTCTGGCACGAGCCATTAGCTACGCGCATTGCCCTCTGGCTTAACAGAAGACTTACGCCGTGGTAGCAGTACTATTTCAGTACTCGCATTTCCTTGAACTTTTCGAGAAGGGCTGGCATACCAGACAAAGCCTTTTCCTCCTCAGTCAAAATGCCCATTTTGTTTCTTAGCCCATCGATAACTTTCTGGCATCGGTTCGTGACTGCGAATGTTCTGTATTCGCCTCCATCTCGTTCAACTCGCTGATCGGCATAAGAGCTGGATGATCTGGATTTGCTAATTGGGACCGTGTGGACATGTCTTTATGGAAGAACGAGTTGATATAGATGTGCTCATTTGGTAGATTTCCCTCTCTCTCTAAGTACTGTATAATCTGTCAAACAACGGTCAGTTAACAGGGGTCTAAGATGGGGGGTAAACACGTTTTCCGGCTTCCTCGTGATACTTTTTTGACTTTCTCGAGATGAGATGGAATTTAGTCGTAGAAAGATCTCTATATAAAGCTCGAGGACCATTTTTTCAAGAAGCTTCTTCTCTCAGAACTCTAATCGGATCTATATTAGCAGAGATATTGGAAGAGAGGAGGTGACATTTGCCTATTTACCTGGGACAGACCCCTCCTGTTAACTAACCGTTGTTTGACAGATTATATGGTAAGGTAATAACCCTTTAGAGTGATGGGGCTTTGGCGGGGACGGACAGAACCCGATAAATGTATACAGCCTTATTATTCACGCGTTGATCTATCTTAAGTCGAACTCGCAGAGCTTATCGACCCAGTACGCCACGGCACACAGAACTGCTGGATCAAAAGCAAGCCAGCAAAGAATAATGCTTCCGGGCGAGAGTGGTACTGAGTCACAGATGTATTTGATTAGTCGAGGATTAAGGATTTTTGGGAGGCCAAACAACTTGACCCCAGCCACGTCTCTCGACAGCCTGTGAGTAAGCATCCATCCCTTCAGCCTCCTTTTACCAGTCCACGTCTTCCACCACTCAGCATCAATGTCGGAGATGACAATGAAAACACAAGTCAACGAATGGAAGGGTCGTACCAACATCTGAAAGGCCGTGGGCGCCAAAGTCAGCGATTGCTGGTGTTGGAGAGAATATTAATCTGGATAGGAAATCAGCGCGATGAGTAGTTGGAAAGCTTGATTCGGCAAGTTGGAGGAAAGGGGATTTGAAAGCGTTCAAGATCGTTTGGGAATTATGAAAGTATGATAGCTTGTACTGTATTGTGTAACTCTCAATTGAATGCCATCTCTGGACGGTTGTTGTCAATGATGACCCTAGTTGTCCAAAATTGAGATACTTCTATATGATCAGCTTAACGCAGTCATGTTCTTTGACGCAACGGTGACTTACATCAATTCTCTATCTAGTACGTTCATTGGTATCGTGACTATCGTAACATCTCTTTCTCATGGTCCATACAATCGTATCCTTGCCCTCATCTGGACCGGTGAAGGATCTCGAGATGTGTATTTTGAGATCAATGTCGCAAAATTTCGGGATCGTTCCTTGATTTTACCATATATTTGTCGATGTCCATCATGAATCGGTTCTACCATTTCCTTTTGACGTGTTTAAAACCAGATCTTGATGAGCTCCTCACTGACGGCACTCGGCGTCAGTACGCCAGTTTCAGTGATTATGCCAGATATGTATTCCGGTGGTGTGAAGTCCACTGCGTCGGCGACGCCAGTAGCCTCTTGATCTCCCTTTTTCTTCTCTCCATCCTCCATCTCGATGCCTTCGTCAATCTCTTTCTGTGTCTCTGTCTCAGCGCTCTCCCTATCAGTGCTCTTGAATTCTACAATCTTCTGCTCGATCGGAAGGTCATATTGCCCAAGAGGAAATATTCTGACGAATTTGTGACTCTCTGCGACGACGTAGAATGGCTTTCCGGACCCCTTAGCCAGTACCCCAATTTGAAATGTCCCCAACCGACTTATGACTCCTCCGTTTTCGACCACGCCTTCGGCGCCCACGATAACCATGTCAACCTTGCCCATTGCATAGCCCACCGCCTCGGCACCAATCGACGCAACTGGTACGCCTCTCTTCCTCAGTGAAGCGACGATATCTGAGCCTTCTTGTGACGCATGTTCTAGGCCGGGCAATACGTAAATGACCTTGAACCTCACACTTCCGCCGCTTGCTTCCGCCGCTTCGCGGAGTAACGCGCCAACAACGCGTGAACCGCCTGTCGTCATAACCGTACAGCCATCTCTTACAAAACTCCTGCCAAAAAGGGCTATCTGTTCGCGAGCAGCTTTCGCTCTCTCCACAAACAGTCTGCCGTTACTGAGTAGATGTCTTCGTACAACCTCAAAGTCTCCTACTCCACCATGATGGGCTGGTTTTAGACTTGATATCAGGTACCGTTGAAAGAGGTCGGTTCCAGCTGAAAGGGAGATTGGATTGGCGGTGTTTTTGATCAGCGTTTCACTCAGGGCTTCGAGATATTGTAAGGTTTCTGAGATTGTGGAAGTCGGTCGGTGAGCGAGGGCCAAAACGAGTGATTCGATTGCAGCGACAGGCATTGTAAGCTCGGGATCTGATTGTATAAGCTGCCTATAGGTGGTGACAATATCGAAGTCCGCTTCAGGCGTGGGTGCTGCAGGCGTAGCCATTGTTGTAGCTACTTGTGGCGAGAGGAGAATTTGTAGTGATGTTTTGAAGAACGGGCTCATTCAGAGTCCTCCGTAGGTTTATGTTGGAAATGACTCAAGTGTTCACGATGCCATTTGGCCGAGGCGTATTCTTGAGTCCGGGCGCAGACATAAGACTGAGCAATAAGAAATCCAGCTTTCGTGTTTGACTCTTCCCATCGGAGACTGCTATTGATACATATCCTGCCACAATTGTATCGAGATTTCCAGGAATCAATAGAACTATCGATCTGAAGCAGCGCCTCTGCTTGGGCTCGCCAATCGATAGGGATTTCTTAGGCGTACACCCGCCGATCGAATCCCAGTGGATCCCGAACTACTGCAACCAAACAATGGTGGAGCAGAGATGCCCGACCCCACCAAATCTCAATACACCTCAACCATCTGGGACCAGTCCTTCCTCGTAACCATTGTCGCCCTCGCTGCCGTTGGCATACTGAAAACACTCGAACTTCTCGAAGAAGACCGCTCAGAAGGAGATACAGGAGCAACAGGCGGAGGCAACGACACAGACGAATAAACAAACACTATAATCGATCGAAACTCTTTCCCCAGACCAGACGGTTACATTAGAAGTTCACAGCAAAGACTTGATTACCCGTTCAGAATGGACAAAGATCCAATCACCCAGCAGCCATACCCTCCAGACGCCATCCAGCGCATCCTCCACATCTCTCCCAAAGTCCACGTCTACAGAATACCGCCAATCAACTCTACCAAAGGCTTCGCAGCAGCAACATGGACGCAAAATCCAGCTGACCTCATCTTCACTGCGCGTCTTCGAGTCGTGGAAACAGCAATTCCACCGCCCGCCTCCGCACCTGTTGATACACCAGAAAAGGTATCGACAACCATACTTCTAGAGGATCCGAAGTCAGGACAACTGTTCGCTGCCTCGCCATACACTACACCAGCAGTGGTGGAGCAAGCACTTGACTCGTCGAGATTTTTCGCAGTAAGAGTTGTGGGAGAGGGGGGCATGAAAGCTACACTCGGCATTGGGTTTGAGGAAAGGCCGGAAGCTTTTGATTTTGGAGTATGTTTGCAGGATGTACAGAAAGTTCTTGCCATTGAAGCAACAAATAAACCTCCAGTACCGGGCAGAAGAGGAAGACCAGTCCCAGAAGAAAAGAAAGAGGAGGCCAAGAAGGATTATTCTTTGAAGGAGGGCGAGATGATCAAGATTGACATTGGAGGCAGGAGCCGACGTAGCGTCGGACAAGAGAGCGAATACACTGGTGCTGGGAACGGGGATGGTGGGTTATTTGGCATTCCATGGCCGCCTGGAAAGGGGTCAAGTGGTGGATTCGGCACGGGGTCTGGCGATGGAATACCATTTTTGCCGCCTCCACCGAGTGCGAGAGATGTAAAACATGATAGGAGGAAATCGCGAGAAGTGCATTCGTTGCCGAAACAGACGGCAGCCGATATGGGCTTTGACGATGGCGAGTTTGGAGAGTTTCAGTAGGCATGCATTACAATCGTATTCTGACTGTAAGAGGAAAACATGACTGAGCTCCGCGCGACAGGTCCTAGCATTGGAAGTTGGAGAGGCAATCGACAATTATACCCCCATTACATCAGGTAACATATTGATGATTTCACTGTCTTCTCTATCTCTTCATAACTCAATTTTCGTTCGTTTGTTTCGCTGCTCATATGACTGGCCAAGACTAGATGTTTTCTTGTTAAGCTGCACTAGATGCTGATGCAATTGGTTAGTTATAAATCCTTCTTATAAACTCGTCGATCACAAAATTCGGCTAGGAATCAACGCATGATGGTTGCGTACCTGGCGCACCAAGCTATCGAGCGCTATTTAGTGACGGATTCGAGAGCTAGGAGTTTTGTAGAATCTTGACGGCTGATTTGACTTGCGTTGGATCGTTAGAGGGGGGATGGAGATGATGGTGGTGATGGTGAGTAATTCGGCCAATGACTGTACACCCACAATCATCGAATTTTCGGACCAGCACATACACGCAATGACTAGCACAATCATTTGGCATGAACGCAAATTCGTGTATGTTTTCGTATCCTCATCGATTAACCCACAATGCCACCACAACTAGTCAATACAAAGGCCCAGAAAGAGGGTCAACTACTCCTGCTCATGACGCTTATTTGAAAGGCCATTTTCCAAGTATTCGAAAGGCCGCTGATGCCTATTCTGTCCCATTTACTTCCCTTGCCTCCCGCCTTCGCGGACGCGCTTCACGCGTCGATTCGCGCCCAAATTGCTTAAAGCTTACGGATACGGAAGAGGAGGTCGTTGAGCATTGGATACTATCTATGGATGAAAGAGGTTATCCATTGACCGTTACTGGGGTACGCGATGCGGCAAAAATCGTACTCGAGCAGCGTGTAGGCTCAGATTGCAAAATCGGTGCCAATTGGCCTCAGCGATACATCAACCGCCGCCCTAGCCTCAAATCGCGATATTCACGCAGCTGCGATAATCAAAGGGCAAGATGCGAAGATCCAGTCCTTATTGGGGCCTGGTTTCGGCTTGTACAAAATACAATCGCTAAATACGGCATCCTCAATAACGATATCTACAACTTCGACGAAACTGGCTTTGCAATGGGCCTTGCAAGTACCTCACGCGTAGTTACTGCCTCAGATAGGCGTGGCAGACCCCCTCAATTACAGCCTGGCGATTTCGAATGGGTTACGGCAATTGAATCGATCAATGCGCTGGGCTGGAGCCTCCCGCCGATGGTGATCTTCAAAGGCAAGGTACATATATCATCTTGATACGAAAACAACAATCTACCGCCTGATTGGACAATCGCTTTGAGTACAAATGGATGGAATAATGACAAGCTTGGATTACATTGGTTAAAAGAGGTTTTCGAGCCAAATACAGCTGCAAGAAAGGTTGGTAGTTATCGACTACTAATTCTGGATGGCCACGGCAGCCACGCAACGCCAGAATTTGATCAATTTTGTGAAGACCGGATGATTATTACTCTTTGTATGCCGCCGCATTCGTCACATCTTCTTCAACCTCTCGATATTGGTTGTTTTTCGGTCCTCAAGCATACCTACGGCCACCAAGCCTCGGAATATGTAAGGCTTGGCATAAATCATATCGACAAAATTGAGTTCCTTCACGCCTTTAAAATTGCTCGAATTAGTGCCCTCACACTAAGCAATATTCAACGCAGCTTCACTGCTGCCGGTCTCGTACCTTTTGATCCAGATCAGGTACTTTCAACCATCCAGATTAGGCCATCTACCCCTACAGCGCCCTTGGCCGCAAACCAAGAGCAATGGCAACCAGAAACACCTCAGAATCTAACCCAGTTAGAGCTGCAGGTAGCTACAATCAAAGGCTATCTTAAGAGACGTTCAAAAAGTCCACCAACACCAACAGATCAGGCCCTTAATCAGCTTGTCAAGGGCTGCCAGATTGCGATGCAAGGCGCCGCTTTACTAGCTGCGGAAAATGAGAAATTAAGGGCTGCAAATGAGAGGCAGAAGCGAAAGAGGCAACTAAAAAGAAGATATATTAACGTATTCCACCATCGAGTGGGTCAACCCATCGAGCGGGTCAGTTTATGCCAAGACCAGCTGCTCCCTTATCAACACAATATGTCTCAACAACAAAACGCGCTGCTGAGGCGTTTGATATACCTCCTTCAACATTAACTAGGCGATATAACGGAATTATGTATCGCCTAGATACTCGCAACGCCCGACACAAGCTCACTACGACTGAAGAGCAGACAATTTTCCAATACATCCTCGACCTCGATTCGCGAGGATTCGCGCCCCGGCTGTGTGAGGTGGCAGATATGGCGGATAAACTACTGGGTGTACGCGGTGGAGAGCCAGTAGGGAAAAACTGGGCTGAGAGGTTCATAACGCGCTCAGATGAGCTCAAGATGGCCTTCAATCGAGCTAAGGATAGGCAGAGGATACTACAGGAAGATCCAGAGATTATTGGCGCGTGGTTCAAGCTCGTTACAGACACCAAGGCAAAGTACGGCATCCACGACGAGGATACGCACAACTTTGACGAGATTGGCTTCCAGATGGGCGTTGTTGGGTCAATGAAGGTCGTCACAGCTTCTGAAAGACGTACACGGCCTAATTTGATCCAGCCAGGCGATCGCGAGTGGGTTACAGTTATCCAGAGCATCTGCGCCGCCGGGTATGCGACCCCGCCATTCATTATCTACAAAGGACGCGTTCACATCTCTGCGTGGTATGGGGAGGCAGATATACCACGGAATTGGAAGCTCTCGGTCTCTGAGAACGGCTGGACAAATAATGCGCTTGGTCTTGAGTGGTTGAAGCACTTTAACGCGTATACAAAGGCGCGGCAGGTGGGGGTATACAGGCTGCTTATTTTGGACGGCCATGAGAGCCATCCCAGCCAGGATTTCAAGGACTACTGCCTCGAAAACAAGATTATAACCCTCTGCATGCCATCGCACTCGTCGCATATACTCCAGCCCCTTGACGTGGTCTGCTTCTCGCCGTTGAAGCGCAAGTACTCCCAACGCGTCCGGGACTTAGCACGCCGACGCGTGTACCATATCAACAAGGAAGGCTTTCTCCCTGCCTTCAAAGACGCGTTTTTCGACGTGTTTACGAAAGAGAACTGTCGAAAGGCTTTTGAGGCAGTAGGGCTAGTCCCTATCGACGCGCAGGTGGTGTTGGATCGCCTTGAAGTACGGCTACGAACCCCGCCAGAAACCCATCTCCCACAAACGCCGTGGCAGTCCAAGACTCCAAGTAATACTTATGAATTTGGATCCCAATCCAAGCTCGTAAGCGAGTCTTTTACTCGGTCACCAGTTACTGCGCAGGCAGGCTTTTCCCAGCTTGTTAAGGGCGCTGAATTGATGCTACACCAAAACGCTCCGCTTGTTGCGCGTAACCGCGAGCTTGAAGAGCAATTAGCAGTAACAACGAACCGAAAATGGCGCAAAAGGAAGTGGATCCAGCAAGGTGGTACTATTGAGTATGGGACTGCAGCAGCGCAGGTAGCTGCAGAGGCGTCTATAGCGCCTCAGGGATCAAAGAAGGCTCGTAGTAGTGGTGGTCAAGAAACAGCCCGACCAATTCAACGGCGCTGTAGGAACTGCGGCGCAGCTGGGCATAATGCGCGAACTTGTAAAAAAGATATCAAGATATCTTCTAAATCAGATAGCAGCACGACGGACTTAGAATCTATTGTTGATAGCGATAAAATTGAAGAGTCGTAACATGAGTTGGTCGTGCCAAGCCTTTTTGACCCGCTCGATGGGATGACCCGCTCGATGGTGGAATACGTTAGTCAATCAAGCGCTTTAACTGTTGCACAGGGCTCAAGCTTACTTCAACTCTCTAAAGAAGCTTCGGTTATCAGCAGTAACCAGGTTGATCAAGAGCCTTATATTGAGGAAGAACCACCAAATGAAGAGGAGAACATTGTAATTACTTGTTTTATTTGTGACCATTTTGCAATCAACTGTCAGAAATAAGTTATCTTACAAGTCGCAGTCTTACAATATCCTACATCCCAAAACTATATATACAAACAGCGCCTCAGATACTGATGCCATACCATGTAGCCCCTCCAAGAGTATCATGAAAAAAGTTCACCAGAACCTACTTGTCCAAGAACTCACCAGCACTCGAATCCTGATCCGGATTCGCCTCCTCATAATGCAACAGCTTGATCAACCGGTAATACCCCGCCGCCAAACAAGCCCCAAGAATAGGACCAATCCAATAAATCCAATGCTCCGACGTAAACTTCCTCGCCGCCACCGCCGGCCCTAGCGTCCTCGCCGGATTCAAACTACCCCTCGTGTAAAATCCTCCTGCCAAGAGTGCCGTAAACAGACTGAGTCCAATACCCAGTAGCGCGAGGAACGTGACCTTTGTCTTTTCGGCGGCAAGCATAAGGATCATGAAGACGAGGAGGGAGATAAGGATCATTTCTATGAAGAGACCTTGGACTTTTGAGGTATGGGGGGAGAGGGTTGTCTGGACGTCGTTTGTGGGGCCAGGGAAGAGGGCTGAGACGAGGCCGGCGGCGGCCATGCCACCGAAGAGTTGGAAGGGGATAAGACAATTTAGGTGTCACCGCCATCTACGACTGCATCCGCGATCCCAGTTGATTTTTGATACGGAGAGTCTGGAGGGATATTTACCCACAGATATTGGGAAGTTGGTTTCGATGAATTTATCTCCCGTAATACCCTTGGCTCTACATGATTACTGGCGCTTTGATGATACTTCAGAAAGTTTTCAATCTCTTGCCGTACTGTACATCGTTCCTCAAACTTATTCCTGTCAAAGACGAGGTTGCCTAAATAACCTTTTCCATATTCGTACTAATAATTACCTGATCGCCTTCAAATTGCTTGTTCTTGACTAAAGACACCATTACCAGCTCTTTCTCAAACAGTCCATTCAAGTGTGACCTGTTTATGGAGTAGACAGGCTTATATATTCCGTCAAAATGAAAGAACTGTTGAAAATACCGGCGGGTGTATTGGATCGATTTGACCGGTTGGTAATCTTACATTCATTGCGACAATCCACGAGTAGGCAAACTGCCGCGAAATTTCTGCAAAAAAAGTTGGCGGGTAAAATACAAGGAACATCCAGAAAGCGCTACCGAACTGTTTGAGTGAGAGGGATAAAGATCGCTTCTTCTCGGGAAGCTTTGCACTTCTTCTCTTCTGACCCCTGGACTCGCAGAGCACGGTATTGCAATCAGGGACCATCTTGTCAACGACGCTATCAGAATTTAGCTAATACTACCATTGTTAAAATGGCTGGCGCGCCTAATGTGGGAGTATGGATCCCTGGAATTCGATGTGGTCCCTGTCAATCACCCTAGACTAATCAAAGGAACGATTACAGTCGTTTTCTTGATTCATTTTAGGCCGTTCCAATTTCCTCAGGAGATTCACGAAGTTCGAAGGTGGTAGCCAGTAGCATATCCAACGACACACATGGAATGGGCATGATGGGGTCAGTAGAAATAGGGCATGCACAACGATGAAGATAAAGATGAAGAAATTGAAGACGGTCCATTTCAGAAGTTATCCACTCCGAGATCCGACCGACCTCTAGTAACGTGATACAGTAAGGAGTATCCTAACTGATCTCCCTCTTTCACCTTTAACGCGTCCTTGGGATCAACCAACTGCATCGGCATTGTATCAATTAATGTCAACTGGTTTGCAACACGCTTTGGAGCCTGTACCACGAAATTTGCGCCCGTCAAAAGGCGGCGACTAATCACGTATTCCCGGTTGCTTTTGGTGTGTTGCAGTTCCACAATATCCACGTTTTGGACTTGCCTTGGAATATTCACCTCGCTCGTTGAGACGACACTACTGTATTTTCCGAGAATGAGGTTGTTGTTTTCCCTTTGCTAGAAAATTTGCAGCTGGTCACAGGAAACAGCAAGCGCTACGTCGATGCCTTGCGAGATCTCTCAAAGGAGATGTCTCCAACCGTTAACGGTGCCTACATCAACGAAGTAAGCTCCTCCTCCCTCCACCTCATAAATCCACAGAAAAGAATCCAAGGCATTTTACAATCAGCCAAACTACAAAAAGTCATTCCAAGGCCTACGTTTCCGCTTACTACTAGTCATAAACAGAAAGTCGTTCCCAACAACCTCTTCTACTCCAATCCTGACGCCGACGCCGATCTTCTCGTACTTAAGGAAGGTAGACTGTGTAAGGCTCAACCCGATATGGCGGAGGAGCCGAAGTAGCCTTTGTCGTAACAGGGGAAAGGTGCTGCGCCGAAGTTCGGGCTTGGTGGGATACTGAGCGGTGGGCTTCTGGCGGATCCGAGTCCGGAGGCGAAAACTGCAGGTGGTGAGGGTGTCGTGAAGCCTGCGAATCGGGCCTGTATTCCTTGAGTAGAGGTTTATGTGGTCGTACGAGATGGCTGTGTGCCTTCTCACGCAGCAAAAATTCTGCATACATGGGGTTTCTGATATGCATATCTAGCCGCGCAATGTCAGCTTGTGGTTATTAGGTGGTACAAGTCTGAAGGAGCGAGGCCCTAGAAAACCAGGTTTATTTTGACGACACAGCATCAAAGACGCTGCCAATGGAAGGGCGACTTGTGTTGCAGACATGGTGCAAGAGGCCTAAAGTAGCTTGAAGTTACCCATTGCGTCAATGTCTCTCAGGTCCGCATCTTACGACAGAATTTCGTTGCGACCATATCAACTTCTTCGACCATTAGATACGACCAGCTTTACGCATAAGGGCACACCATGTCGCGGGCCTTTTCACGCCTGTACAGCGTCGTGCGGCAGGAGCCGTTGAAGCCCATCTCCAAGCTCTACTCGCTGTCTCGTTAAATCAAGTGTTTAACTTGTCGTTTGGCAGAGATCGTGGTAGTAAGCAGCTTGGGACTGCTGTTACTGGTAGTAAACTATTCTACGACTACACTAGATGCATCATACCTCACGCATTGGAGCCCGATATCTCCAACGGCCTTGAAGACTCATCCCTTGAGACAAGACTTACTTCCAACACCCTTTCACTCCAACCTCGTCAACCATCAGATGTGTCTAGCCCATGAGATGCATGTATTCGACTCGTTCACTTTTCAGCCTCAGCCTTACTCCTGATCAGCCAGCTGTTCACATTGACCAATGACTGTCACGCACTTCAACCAATTTCCCTTTCCACGTGGAACATCAGAGCATTTCGCGGAATCTTGCTTGTATCAGCAGGAACGAATGAAGCCTTGACAGTCTTGTGCTGGCGATATTAAGATTAGGGATCGACTTGTGACGTGAAGAATAGTATAAGAGGCATCTTCCTCTGCAAGTCTCTCAACAACCGCCACTCTTCTCACTCTCCACAGCCTTCTCATATTTACCAACAACCTCCATTTGAGGCTTTTCTTTGCTACTCTCCTTGACCAATTCGACAGCACCGCCTCTTTTTATTCACTCCTTCGAATCAGTCCTTCATTTGACTCAGCATGTAGCTTCTTCCCTTTTTTTGATGCCTCTCACTAGATATTGCTGACATGCCTCAGACTTGCCACCATGCAGTTTACACTCAACACCGCTGCCGCCATCATTGCTGGCCTCGCCGCTCTGGGCAATGCCGCCCCAGTTGACTCTGCCGTTGAGGTTCATGCCAGATCTGGTAGGTCTCTCCTTCTGTGCTCACTTCACCCTTCAGTGGCAGGCTCAGTAAATTTCACACTGCCACCGCAAGCATGTCTCAGCTAACAGACTCTTAAGCCAACGCGCAGTTCTCTGGTGACATGACCTACTACGATCCCAGCGTTGGCAAAGGCTCTTGCGGCTTCGACAATGGCAAGGATGAGTACGTCGTCGCCATCAACCACGGCGACATGGCCAACGGGGCCAACCCAAACGCCAATCCTCACTGTGGCAAATACATCAGCATCTACGACGAGTCCGGTATCGCGGTCCAGGCCCAGATTGTCGACACATGTCCAGTATGCGCACCAGGCGCCATCGATGTCACTGAGCCAGTCTTCAAGCGCGTCCGTCCCAAAGGTGATGGCCGTGTTCACGATGTCAAGTGGGATTGGGCCTCTCCAGCCAAGGCCAAGCGTAACGACTCAAACTCCGGCACGCTCACCTTCGACACGGCGATGGGCAACGCTGCAGGCTCTTGTGGGTTCGTCGGCTCTCCCAGCGACTTCATGGTCAGCGTCAACAACGCCGACATGGCTAGCTCCGCGACCCCCAATCCAAACGACAACCCAAAGTGCAAGCGCAGCGTCGACGTCACCTGGGGTGGTAAGACTGTTCGCGGCTACGTCTCCGACACTTGTGGCGGTTGTGGTACAGGTCTTGACCTCACGCCAGCCATGTTCACGGCACTCAGTGGAGGCAGCCTCGATCACCCTTTGACTGGCGCCATCTGGACATTGGTCTAATACTTTCTCTCTCCCTCTGATGCTCTGGCTGAACTGCTCAGGCGACTGGTCTCGTCAGCGGCATGCTGGTCATGAATCAGCCTTGCATTTTATTTCACTTCAGCTATGAACTGCTGGTCACTCAAACTTGTTTTCGGGGGACCCCCTCTAGGAAGAAACTCTCATTTGCACGATCTCTGTGATGAAGGCGGAGATGTGATGAGAACTTCCAGGTTTATGGTGGGATATGTGACCATGCCCATTTATGATCAGTCTAATCATCTGATCAAATGCAATGATTTTATTAAATTCTTGCCTGTGTGCTTTTGTGAGCTCCCTGATGGCGATCGATGCTCTTCCGGTAATGCCCTGCCTCAATCCATTCGTCGCCGCTTCTTATCCATCCAGACTCAACTCACCACCCACTATGGCACATACATAGAATCCGGTCTCGCGCAGTGGAGAATTACTGAATTGCTGACAGTATTCCGGCTGAAAAAGTAACATCTCCAACGCTGCCTGATGCCACAGTAGGAATGTACTCTCTTGGTGCTAGATGGATATTTAGACCTCTATCAATATTGAAGAAACAAATCGCCTGTCATTTATCAACGACAGTGGTGTATCTAAGAGAGATAGAGAGAGAGAGAGATCGGCTAATATACGCTGCTAATTGACTAGAATCCAATAGCCGCGCAGAATCCAATCATTTGAATTAAGGTAGGGTTTTTGAGTGTACTGTGATATCCGGCCAAAAGGACGTTAAATTCGATCCTTACCTTGGTCTTTGCGCAGGGTATTCTTTTACAGACGCCTAAACGCAGGTCCTGCAATCATCTGTTCATCCGATGATTTGCCTCAAGATGAACAGATCATTGCTCTATCATTCATCCGACGAGTATTATTCTGTTCCTCATCGAACCTCACCCGCTATCCAAGATGCGGATAAGTTGTGGCGCAGTGCCTAAGCCACTTCGGATTTCTTTACTTTGGTATCTGGGGGAATAATTGTGTGTGGATCTGAACAAATCAACCCCGTCTTCTACTTACCGCCAGCGCGAATAGATGTTCACATACAACTCACCTCGGAAAAGAGAATACGTTCTACAAAGTTGCAGTTAAGATCAGAAAATTTGACCTCGAGGCCATTAAGTTGCAGGGAAGATAATGCTGCGGGTAGGGATATGGAATGCACATTTATTCCCCCGGATACCATAGTATTCTGATTCAGATAATCCTAATCCAGAAGCTTATCCGACGATTGAGGCACAGATGGCATCGAGAATCTCGTCCATTGTTAACATTTGGTAGGATTGGATGAGAGGAATGCAGGGCTTGCCTGAACGAAACCTGGGGTTTATTATATCGGACAAAAGAGAGTATTCTCTTTTCGCATTTCTCTTTCTAGGGAAGTTGAATATCACTTTCCTCGACAACGTTTTTCGTACCTACTTAGCGGGATCGTGTGGTTTGAGAATTTGCCGTTAACCGTTGATTGAGCCCCAATCGCCAATTAGAATTCTTATTGCCCTGTTGGTTGCCTGATAACTGGACGCCAACTGCCTGTTAACTGGACCTAAACTGCCTGTTCAAATTAACCACCGGTTAACGGCCTGTCAACAGCCAATGCAGAAATACAGAATCCCGCTAATAGGTACACTCGGCCCGTAGTGGGCCGATCGATAACTGTACCTATATATGTAAGACATGGGTGTTTTTGTAAAGAGTAACCCCTCAAAGCCTATATTTCGTTAAGGAGATACCTGATACTCTAATACGGAGTCGAGCCGTACTGGGTGTCTGAACCCGCATTTATGGGTAGAAAAGGGACTATGTATTTTCCTACGTTGTATTTGTGTGGGAGAAGACGGGGTTGTGATAAGACCCGCCAACTAACGTTCTTTTGGCCGGACCCACAGCACTCTCTCTGTTTGAATCAAGCTAACTCGTGCACGTAGACTTGGACGGATTGGCTGAAAATCGCAATCTGGCCATTCCATCCAAGAACTCAAACACGCCCTAAGATCGACGATCTCTACTTATACAGCGATAACCCTACACCAAAAACAAGAAATCGAGGGGCAATTGAAGGCTGCAAAGAATACTTTATTGGCACTTGGTAAAGATCTTTCTGGGGGAAATTAGTCTGGTTGCGGCGCTTGAAAGCATGTGAAGCTCGGAAGCATGGGAAGCTCGGAAGCATGGGAAGCTCGGAAGCATGGGAAGCTCGGAAGCATGGAAGCCCGAAAGAATGGGATTCTCGCATTTTCCCTGGCGCATATGACGATAGAACAGCAGAGGATGATAGTTCTTTGAATTATTCCTGTGGTGGAATCTGATCGCGGGGTGAGTTGTGCACCGGGGTCCAGAAGATATCGGATGGGATGGTCTTTGAGTACACACATCCCTGTTCCGGGATGGCCTGGCGAGAGGATAAGCTGCTAGGCATAGAAAATGACAGACGGCGGAAGAAATGATGGTTGCAACAGTCTTGGGTTTTGAGATTTTGAAAAATTGGGCAGAACTGTCATGTTAATCCATGAGTACGTGGATGTTGTTGGGACCCAATTGCGCCTGTCCCCTTTACTTCCGTCCTTCCTTTTACGTCCTTCTCTCTCGGAACAGAAATTCCGACGTTTCATTGTTTCCAGCCTCCTTCAGCTTAATATCATAATTCCTCAAAAGAAATATGAAGATCATCTTGATCTCATTGGCGGCAAAGAAGCGGCCTGGACAGGCGTGTTTGCCATACCCAAATGAGATCAAATCTTTGAGCACTGTGACGAATTGATATTTGCCAGCGTCCTCCGCTGAGGCCTCCCGCAGCTTGACGAAACGATAGGGATCGAAGGTTTCGGCATTAGGCCAGTTAGCAGGGTCGTTTGAGGCGGCGTGAGTTGCGCTGACTAGCGTTACCTGGGGTGGGAGGTATGTGCCGTCGGAAAGGGTTACGCCGTTGCGAGTTTTGTTATGGTATAGTGCTAAACTGAAAATTAGCACGAAGAAATGGTGTTCGACGAGGAGGGAGTTGGGAAGCTGAGAATGTGGTGAACGTACAGGGCCCTAGCATATGCATGCGTTGGGATTCTTTCATGACGGAGTCGAGGAGTTTCATTTCGTAGAGAGATTTTGATGTGAATGCACCGTCGTGTCTGGCGAGAACCTTTTCCGTTTCAGCACGGAGAGCTTCAACGAGACCGGGCTGGGAGACAATGTCGCGCAGTCTGCACTTCGGGTCAGTCATCCGACACTTGTTAAATGGTGAGACTACTCACAGAATAGTTCCGGTCATTGTTGTGGTATTAATGGCAGAGTGAGCCATTCTCAATTGTATGAAGGCAACGACGCTGTCGCTTTCCTCATACTTGGATGATTTCTTCAAAGCCCATGAGAGTAGATCATCCGGAAGCTCGCCACCATTTTCCAATATGGCTCTCCTTTGCTTGATGACCGGGCCGAAAAACTTTTCGGCCTTTCCGGGATACTCGCGGGTTTTCTTGACCTCTGATACAAAGTATGCTCCAATGTGCCTGAACGAGAAACTCCACTTCTTCAATTTGTAGGCAGCTGTTGAGAAGTCTACAGTGTAGCCAATACATAACTTTAAATACTCTTCGTTACGGCATAGTTCTGGTCCGATAAAGATATCGCCGGAGACTATTGCCACAATGGAGCGTATCGTATCCGTGAAAGAGACGTTGGTCCATTCTGGACATGGTGGAACTTCGGACGCCACAGCTCTCTCTGTCGTTTTGGCTAAGCGTGGATTGAGACGGTCTACATATGTTAGACGATCGTAAGGAACTATTTAAGGTGCTTAATACTTAGAGCAGCTGTCAAGTCTCCCTTCACGAGGTGGATCGTCAATGAGGTACTAGAGGAGATTCCTATCCACGGCGTCATGGTTATATCATCTAAGGACCCATCATGGTCCATGTCCTCTTCTTTCACGTTCTTCACCTCGTCTATGAGATGAGGTGGTATGACGACTTGAGGACCTGCAGTGCTTGCATTAGAGTTGGCTGTTGGGGAACCAGATTTAGCGCTCACCATCTAGTGTGTCAATCCGGAATACACTTTTGAACTAAGCTTCGTTCAACAACGTCAATGAGAAAGCGGGAACTGGAGAAATACCTTTTTGTACCCTCTGGCGTAGACACCCTTGTTATCCCGTTCGAAGCCCTCCAATCTCTCAGCCCTAGGCAAATCTGCGTCCAGCAATGGGATGTGACTCAAGTTGGGTTCGAACAAGATGGTGCGACACAGTAGAAGAGCTGCGGCCAGCAGAAGGGCTCCTATCATTGACCCGGGAGAGGCCAAGGTGGCCAAAATAGCTTTCGGTTCGATTTCCACCATATTGATCTGAGGCAGTGAGTTATGATGTTGGCGAGTATGAATAAATGTCGGCGGCACTCAGATCTCTTGTACATCTCGTTGAATAATTGCCCCGCCCTTATATGAATTCAGGTATTAAGTGTCACAATACTTGACAATATACCAAGCCGCTGCATAAGGCCGATTCATTACCAGAGTGGGCAAGCGATCTTCATTGTGCACATCATCCCTCAATTCCATTGAGAGTTGCACCAGCTGCAGGGATAAGAAGCTAAATCAAATCCTAGCTTAGCCGTAGGGAAAGGGCTTAGGGTAAAGCCTTCCGCGTACTACTGTGGTAACTGGGGTTGTGACCCTTATAGTGGCCAATGCAGTGGCAATGCATTAATCTAAACGAAGCTACCATCATGCTTATGTCAGCGTATTCTTAGTGTAACTTATCAATACCTCCCCCACGTCACTACTTTGAAGCCACCTTTACTGCTATCTTTGAAGCCATTTTCCGGCTGTACACACAGGTTTTTGGAGTCACAATGCGGCATCAGGAGCTTACACGAGGCGAGGGAAACCAAGTTATTACCCTCCACCTTGCAGGCTTCTTATACAAGCAAATTATGAGATCGAGCGAAATAAACAGTTGTTGAGTTGAATGGACATAGAGTTGCATGTTCTCGCCATAAGGGCAGTTCAATCAGGTTATGTAGGCCATTCTACAGTGCAAATAACAAAGAATGACTGTTTGCAGCAGGAATGCAGCAATCCGGTGTCTTAACAATCCACATCACATGTCTGGTACATGATCTACATTCTTACACAAATCCAGGACTTTTTTAAGGAGAAGAGAAGCAAAGAAGTCACTCTACGTCAAATTCAATGGGATATTGATAACGGCCATCCTACCCCACAAAAAAAAGGGACATTGTGGCGGTAAGAGGCTGCTTTCTGAAGAGGAGGTTGATGAACTTGAGCTATTTGTGGTACATTCCAAGAGCCACCGCCTTCTCTCCTATCAAAGCATTGCTAGTATCCTTGAATTACCTGTATCTGGTGATGTTGTACGTGCAGCACTACAGAGAAGAGGTTATAAGCGATATATTGCAAGAGCTAAACCACCAATTACCGAAAATAATGGACGGCTACGGCTACAATGGGCGGAGGAGCACCTACACTGGACAATACAGGATTGGTGTATGATCTTATGGACTGATGAGACTTGGGTTACCGGTGGAAGGCATAGGAGACAATGAGTTACTCGAAAAGCTGGAGAGGAGTTTCATCCTGACTGTGTACTTCAAAAGATACGCAAGAGGAAAGGGTGGATGTTCTGGGGTTGCTTCTTTGGGGCGATAAAAGGACCAGGATTCTTCTGGGAAAAGGATCGGGGTTCAATTGGCATGGTAGGTTAAGAATCTTGTAAATTCCTACTCTTTCTAACCTTGTAATAGGAGTCCTATACGGAGAGGATTGTCCCTAAAGTATACCGCTTCCTACAACAACAACATCCACACCTCTATTTAATGCAGGATAATGCCCAGGGCATAGCGGTTCTATTCCTCAAGAGGCTTTTGTACAAATTGGGGTTCGGCTTATCTTTTGGCCGCCATATTCTCCAGATTTGAACCCGATCGAGACAGTTTGGAATAAGATGAAGCAGTGGATTGAGGATAATTACGAGGATAAGCAGTTTTCTTATCCACGATTAAGGCGCATTGTGCAGCAGGCCTGGAATGAGGTTATTACACCAGAATTTCTATGGGACACTCTTTGTACAATGCCTCAGCGCTGCCAAGACGTCATCAATGCAAGAGGGATGCATACAAAGTGGTGAGTATAGTGTATTTAGAGAGCGAATCAAATTCTGCTTATGTTACTGTACGAAACGCTAAAGATGTGAGATCTACGGCTATATCAAGCTTCAAGGATTACTGCATATTGGGTGGCAACTAACGTTTATCTCCCCAGCTACCACAGTACGGTTACCGGCTTATTAGTCGTTAGCGCTGGCGGTGAAAAGCCCTGTGTGGATCGGCGTTCTGGTAAGTACGCGTGCTGGAACAAGCATTGCACGCAAACAGCGGCGAGTAGACTCGAGTACGGATATATTGAGGATGGAAGCATTGGCCAGAGACTAACAACTAATAGCCATGTAAACGTAGTAAGCAAGTCTCGAAGAGGAGTCTTCTAAGCCTTTTAGGACCTAGAAAGTAGTTGAACATTCATCTGTACTTGTCTGTATAATATCTGCATTGACTTTTCCAATCCCTGCAACTTATGCAACTTTGAGCGGAACATATATTCCGGTTGGAGATGAACAGTCACTATCCTTGTGGAGTGTGGGCGGTCAATACATTACTATGGTACTTGAAGAAGCATCGGCCAGCCTATAAAAAGTTTAGCTACTACTACTTCAAGACTTGCTCTCATGAGAAGCAAGGTTAGCCACTGTTTAGCTTTAATCCGAATCTATGGCTTTCACATCGTGCCGAGAGGGTGAAGATTCTTGTCCACCTCCATTTTTGTCCCTGCGTGGACGCGCCATACTTACGTGCGTCAATCTTGTTTAAACATTTCCGATGGTATCCATTGCTTTGGTAAGCTGATTGACAAGCTCTGAGATCACTGATTGGCAAACTATCCTTACTAGACGCCTGTGTTCATTGGTTGTTGAAACAAGACTGACACCCGTTGGTACATCCTTCGGTATCGATCGCCCGATAAGCCATTCTCTTACAAATTGCCTTTGAGGATCACGGAAGCTCGATCTCTCTCTCCGCGAAAAAGTCTCACGCTTCGATCGAATTCTGGAGTTTCTATTAGGAGAAGAAGATGTGTCTGGCTCATCCCGAGAAGCTGTTGTTGAATCGGCTTTGATACGCGTATACGTAATGAAGTAATCGGTTCTGTATCTGTGGATTGTTGTACGAGGTACGTGTCTCTTCGTATAGTGACTTTCAATCCCTGCCTAAACGAAGTATTCCATACGTGTAGCGCAAGGAACCTCGTAATATCTCATAAACCAGATGCTCTTTTTTGCGCGCGTGCTGAGATTTACTAGCACCTCGTATTCTATCACGGTATTCGCTCCGGGCGGCGCGATACAAGGTATGAAGTGAGCAGCGTGATGAGAGGTAAGAGCTGTCAGTAGGAGAAATAAACGGCCTAAAACGTCCCCTCTCTTTTCACAAATCGTACCTTTACAATTCCACCAATAACGCATGGATAACTCTAAAACTTCCCAGGAACATAGAAAAGAGATTTCTCTATCTTACTATCTCCTTATACGCGGTGGAGAGCCAGTAGGCAAAAACTGGGCTGAGAGATTTGTAACGCGCTCAGATGAGCTCAAGGTAGCCTTCAATCGAGCAAAGGATAGGCAGAGGATACTACAGGAAGATCCAGAGATTATTGGCGCGTGGTTCAAGCTCGTAAGCGAGTCTTTTACTCGGTCAACAGTTGCTGCGCAGACAGGCTTTTCACAGCTTGTTAGAGGCGCTGAATTGATGCTGCACCAGAACGCCCTACTCGTTGCACGAAACCACGAGCTTGAAGAGCAATTGGCAGTAATGACGAAGCGAAAATGGCGTAAAAGAAAGCGGATCCAGCAAGGTGGTACTATGGAGTATGGGACTGCAGCAGCGCGGGTAGCTGCTGAGGCGTCTGTTGCGCCTCAGGGATCAAAGAATGCTCGTGGTCAAGAAACAGCCCGACCAACTCAAAGGCGCTGTGGGAACTGCGGTGCGACTGGGCACAATGCGCGAACGTGTAAAAAGGATATTGAGATATCTTCTGAATCAGATAGCAGCACGACAGACTTGGAATCTGTTGTTGATAGCGATAAAATTGAAGAGTCGTACTATGAATTGGTCGTGCCAAGAGATTTTCGAGGGTTAGGTGGTGAGGTGGTGTGGCGGTTCGGGTGGTGGAATACGTTATACCTTCTTTGCCCGTAATTTTTTGCTCGTAGGTTTTTTGCCCGTCGTCTTTGCTCGTAGTTTTACCCGCAGTCTTTGCTCGTAGGTTTTGCTTGTAGTTCCAACCAGTAGGTAGTCTTAGCCCTGAATCAGTTGTTCTTTTCGCCGCGCTCGGAGGAGAAACTACGAGGTACGAGTAAATCTGAGCACGCGAGTAAAAGAGGTCTGGTATCTGAAATATGCCGAAAGTCGGAGAAGGGATCCTAGTGTAACCTTGAAAATTTCGTAGTCGTACTCCGTAATCCATACCTCTCTTTACTAATTATCGATTCAACTTCATTTGTCACGGGTACGTTACTCGTCTCTGTTTACCTCTCACCTCTTCATCAGCCTCAGCCTCAGCCTCAGCCACTGCCACTGCCAGAATGCCAGTCAAACACGTCGTCTTCGACGTGGTAGGAACCTGCGTCTCCTTCACCGCCTACTATTCCAAAATCGAGGCTACAATCGGTCCGAAACTGAAGAAATACAGCATCAATGCCCAAGCATTCGGATACGCCTGGATGACAGCCGCCGAGCTGGAATTCACCTTCCTCTCCATATCAACGCGGCACAAACCATACAAATCTATCTTCGCAGCACTCTTCTACCGCACTCTGCACATGATGGGCGTACCCCTCCAAGCACAAAAGAGTGAATTCACAGACGAGGAAAGAGATACCTGTATCCAGGGCTACAGCGAATTGGAACTAAGAGATGGTTTGAAGGAATGTTTTGCTACGCTTAGAGAAGCGGGGTTCACGGTTTGGTGTCTCACGACTGGTGATGTGGAACGGGTTCGTGGATACTTTATTCGCGGTGGTGTTAATATGCCCAGCGAGAATTTCATCACATGTGACTCGACCGGTGTGGCGAAACCGGCTCTTGCTTCTTATAATCCTGCGCTGGAGAGGTTTGGAGAGGGAGAGGTTAAGTGGTTTGCGGCGGCGCATATGTGGGATGTTTCTGCGGCGGTGAAGGCCGGGTTCAGAGGTGCTTATTGTACTGTCTATGAAGAATATCCTTGTGAAGAGATTTTTGAGGAAAGAATGGAGGTTTTTGAGGAGACGTTGGTGGAGATGGCGAGGGGGATCGTTACGAAGAGTGCTTGATTGGTAAGTTCTCGATATCTTTCAACGGCTGGACGGTTCCTGTTTGACCACGCAGAGCTGGGAGAGGGTCCGAGGGAGAAATGGGTGAAGGTGAAACTTGGCTAGTGCCTCGTATTTACTACTATACGAGTCTCGTAATCGTATCTTTATCCTTTGATAAATTTGTTCGAGAAAAAGATCGTGCGTTGAAACTTAGGCAACGTGATTTAAGGACAAAATATGTGATTACGAAGCTGTACACGAGTGCTACAAGGCTCGCATGAGTACGAGGCACTGGCGAACACTGCAAGTAATTAGGTCCGGTAGGCCTTCTTGAGAGAGGAGAAGCTGTATCCAGGCCGTTTTTAATCCCAGCTTTTTCATTGCATTGTTTTAGCGTGGGTGGGCATTTCAACCATCAGCCAAAAAGTGTCTGCTAGTCTAATGAGGGCCAAACGGATCACAGTACACCGCCGAAACCAGACAAGGAATCTCGAATAATATTCGGAGATGCGGCTAAAAGCATGCGTCCCGCAGCCCCCGCACTTGAAGAATACCACGGGTACGGCCCTCGACCTCTTCCGCCCCGCGATAAAAGATCGGGACTCCAAGATACCCAAGGATATTTTTGCTGTAAAGCGCATGCGAGGCAAGGTTGACAAGATTGAGACTACATGACATAACACCCAAGAAAGATGTGCGGCGATAAAGCATTGGAGGAAGAGATAACGTGAATGAGACAATGTTGTCTTTACACGTAACTTGTCATCAGGTAAACAAGGTGGCCTGCCATCTTCAATTCTCCACAACCGGGTTATGTTATTACTTTAGACCACCCCTGCACCAAATCAAGCTTCAATAGGACTATCACTCCTCTTCATTGGGCCCACCAATACCTTTTCACTCCCCCGCTTGACAGCAATAGCTTCATCGTAGAAAGCCTTGCCCGTCGCGCAGAATGCTTTCTTACCACTCTCCAACCCTGACTCAACACCACTCGCCATCTTCGCCAAAAAATCTACACCCTGCAGCTTCGCGATTCGTTCGCCCGTAACGATAAACGGTGCTGGGAGTGACGGGAAATCTTTCACCAACGCTGGCGCCACAGCCTCGGTGTGGAGATATGACAAAACAAGCGGTGTGATATGAGCAGTCGATAACAGAATCCTCGGCATACCGTGACCATTAAATCCAGCAGCAACAAAATGTCCTTCCCTACCCGGCACAGGTCCAACGAAGGGAAAAGCATCGGAAGTCGTTCCCTCAACACCCGTCCAATTTCCACCTTCTTCAGCCGGAAGAGCCAATTCTCCAGTTTCGTTTCGAGGCCAGTTGGTGATGTGAGTTGAGGCCCACGACTGCATATATGTTGGCACACCAGGAATCAAGGCGTGATCTTTGTCTGTGTTTTTGATGGCTGGTTGGTGAGCGAGGACAGATTGGGCGCCGCCGAGGATTATGGTATTGTAGGGTGCGGGTAATTGGTTCCAATAGTTGTTGATGTTGCTATCCCAGTGTTGGGCACCGGTGTGCCTGATGAGACCTTCTGGTGCTTTGATGGCAGATACTGTGGCTAGACCTGGGTACACCAAGTTTTCGAGTTCAGGGAGGAGATGTGCTGCCCATCGATTTGTGGCGTGAATAACTGCTCGCGTCTTGACAGTTCCTCGCGCCGTTTCCACGGTAATCCAGCCCTCAGCGTCTCGATGAGAGATTCGTTCAGCAGGTGTGTGCGCTTGTAAGTTGAGTTTTCCTGCTACCAGAATGGTTCGGAGTAACGCATGAACAAATTTGTACGGCCATATTTGACCTGCAGGATGAACAATGGCTCCAACAGCGCCCTTCATTTGCGTATAAGCTTCCGCGGCCTCAGCAACTTCGATTATTTTGATTGCTTTGATGGTCTCATCTTCGGTACCGTGATCTTGTCGCATCGCTAATAAGTTGGAAGTTAAGCGTTCCCACGCTTCATCTGTCATAGCTGCGTCGAATGTTTCTCCAAATTTACAACAGACTTCTTCAGTAATACCTTCCTCGGAGAGCATATGTTTAAATGCGGGTAAGTGGGCCATCTCGTGTTTGATGAGATCCATGGCGAGCTTAGGACCAAACCTGGCCCTCCAGGTGTTGTACCTCGAATAGGCATGCGGCCTCAATTGGCCACCATTTCGACCTGTTGCGCTGCCGCAGATATCACGAGCTTCTAACAGAAGTATATTTGGAGTTGTGCCATTTTGCGATGTGTACTATTGGTATAACATCAGCATGTGGTTTTTTAAGTTTGAGGCTGACCAGGTCATACTTTGTGTAGCCAGTATGCAGCTGTCCAAGTATTAGATTGTGTTTTTGACAAGGAAGACAAACGAGCTTACCTGTCGCTCCAGAATAACCACTTCCTACTATCACGACATCGGTCTCGGACGGAAGCGAGTCTGTTGAGCGAAAGTCTTTGAGATGGGATTGCGCTGCCTCGATCCAGTACGATTTCGTTCTATCGACGTTGGGGAGCATGTTGAGGGGAGAATTCGTGTTACAAGGTTTGCAAGTGTTGTGCCTCAATACTCAACAGCGCAATGAAGAAAGGTGTTCAAGGAGCGATAAGAGACTAAGGCATCCAATGATACGAGTACCTTAATGGTAAGATTGCCACTCGGCGAGTGAGATTTATCCATCTTATCAATCTCCCGCCCCTGGATATCACGATGCTTGGCGTTCCACTGTCCTGTCCGTCATAGCTTCCACTTTTGATAAGAATGGAGGCGGCCCAGGGCGTGCACACGGCACAGTGGAATCATCATCGTTTGCCATGTCCGGTGTAGATGCCGGCGTGTAACTTCGGCCTTCGGGCCAGATAGATTGATAGGAGCACGCTCGTGTTTCAGATAGGGAAGGTCAAATATTCTCTATGTCGCCTTGGACACTCTGTGGCAGAGGTGGCACCGAAGGCGGTGACGATGATTCGGGATTGGCTTTTGATGGTGTTTGGTGTGATAGAAGGAGACGAGATGGGCGAGTGGTTGGTTGAGACGTTGAATCGCGACTTTTTGTCACTTAAAACTACCTTGATCGAGCCTAGTATGTTGAAAGCGTGAAGCTAGAACTCTTGACCATCAAGCAAAAACACAAAAATAGACAAACCCATGCTATCCATTATCCTCATCAGGAGTTCTTGGTCTCAACGAGAACCTGTCCGAGTATGAGTACGAAGATGACGTGAAAAGTTTACATGATGCTTCTTGCAATGTGTTACAAACTCATCCGAAGTCATCGAAACTCACCCGAGAACATTATACAACCTTCTAATCTTTAGAACTTGGGGCGGCCGAGTGTACAAATCTATGGCCAAGCTGTCGATCTTTCGTACCCGTTCTTGAATAGGCGGAAAACTGCACCTGAGATGTTCATGAACCCATATATCAGATATCGAAGGCCGTCGTCGGAGGTAAGCTTATCTAAATGCATGCATCTATGCCAAGCTGCTATCATGTGTATCAGCTAAGTGGCTGAATGTGCACCACATATGGTAGAGATGTAACTGCTATTTTCGGGTTTAGTTGTTGAGCTTCAATTCAACTCCAGCTACTCCTCAGTCTTCGCCATGGACTCAAAGGACGTGAAAAATGATGCCAAAAGAGTGTCCGTCGAGGTCAGAGGTTCGCCAACCACTGTTGTCGAGAATGACCAGGAGCATGTTCTTGACACCGAGTATCTGGCGAGCAAGGGGTTTTCGAACTTCTACCACAGTGTTCTCTTTCAGATGATTCTCTTCGGAGCGTGAGTTTTCCAATCCCGCTGCTTGCCACATATTGAGGACAACACTTACAACCATGCAGCCTATCCTTTGTTGGGCCTGCTATGTCAGATGCTATCAGCAATTTGGGCGGCGGCGGACTGAGCACGCCATTTCTTTCCAACTTGTCCAACTCAGTGGACTATGCCTCAGGATGCTTGATATCGCTATTTGGGGGCCCTCTGATCAACAAGCTAGGAATCAAATGGGCCTGCATTATCGCTGCTATTGGAATGCCACTAGGTCCCTCTGGCTACTACCAAAGCGCAAGATTCGGAACAGATTGGTACCTGTTGTTATCCAAGGTATGCTGCACACCTATTGGCTTCAAGCTGTAACAAATGAATGCTAATAGAAAATTTCAGATCGTTGGAGGTATCACTGGTGGATTCTTGTATGTCGGCGAAACCACTGCTATGCTTTCGTATCCACATCAAGATGACCGAGGAGTCTACCTGGGTAGCTTGAGCCACATTTCCTCTGTCATCAGATATAACTGACCCCAACGTTCAGGTATCTGGAGCGCTATGCGTAATTCCGGTAGTATCATCGGAGGGGCCATCAGCTATTCCACAAATTACAAGGATTCCACAGCAGGCGGGATCGCTTGGGGAACGTATCTCATCTTTGTTGCATTTGCGTGTACAGGTATCGTCTGGGCTCTTCTACTCTCACCTACAAGATTGGTGAGACGCCGCGATGGCACCAGAGTTCCCATATCTAGTACTGCAAGCTGGGTGGGTGAGCTGAAGGCCTTAGGAAAACATATGAAAGCTCCCAAGGTTCGCATTACAGTGCTTCAATCCACAATTTATTAGCCAGCTAACTTACTCACAGACGTGGCTCGTTTTCATCCCAGCATTCTATTCGTTCTTCTATGGTGGGACTATGGGAACATATCTCTCACTTCATTTCTCAGTACGCGCTCGCGCTCTCTCAACTCTCATCACACGTAAGTATGATCAAATACTTTTGGTATGTCTCAAAGCTAATCACCAACTGCAGCATCGATAACAGTTCCAATGGTCGTAGCCTTCGGTCGCCTCCTCGACATGAAACGCTGGTCCCAGAAGACTCGCGCCTGGATCTCCTTCGCCTTCTGGGTATTCCCCCAAGCCGCATGCTTCATATGGATCGGCATGGAATACAAATCTTTTGGAGAAGCCGATGCATCTCTGGACTACATTCTCCAACCCCGTCGCTGGGCAGCAGCATACTTCCCCTATCTCATCGTCTTCACCACCGGATATCTCACTCAACTTTCACTCTACTGGATTCTCGGTACATTTAGTGTCGATACCAAATCAAATTCTCGTACTGGTGGACTTTTCAGGGCTTTTGAGACTGCAGGCCAGGCTGTGAGTTATGGTATTAATTCTAATTCTGGAGGCGATGTGAGGATTGGCTTCTTTGTTAATTGCGCGTTGCTTGTTGTTTCGGTGCCTTGTATGTATTTCTTGATTGGATTGGTGCCGGAGCAGCCGAGTGAGTTTGATTTGGATGAGATTGATTCGATTGATGGTCGGGTTCTTGAGGGGGTTGGTTCGAGGTGAGTGCTGTCAATTGAGGAGATATTTCGCTCCGCTTCGGATTGGAACTCATACCCAGACCAAGGAATCGAGCCTGGAGAATCCGTTTCCAACAAGGCTTTCCATATTTTTGGGTTGAGAGTCGCCAGTCAAATAGCTACGATGAGTCTGATATACTGCTCAGAAATTACGAATAATAATGAAGGTCATGACCTGCCCCCTCTAGAGGCATTACCCAGATTCCGGCGACCCTTCAACTGACATCGCCACCACATGTGCGCTATCGAAGAGTACCCAAAAGATTGCTTTCCAATACTGCTTAGGCAGTTAATCACAGCCACACGTCCGCTAAAGACATTCTATTCAACCGTTGCGTTGGCCTAAATTTCCCCACCCTTAACATATCACCACTTGACGATTCCGGTGGCCGGAGTAGATCCGTCTGTATCAATAACAATTTTATAGAGATATACTGTCGCTGCTGTGTAGGAGGCGGAGGTGGGTGCACCTTTCATGTCGCAGATCTCTTGTGATCTGTCAGCCATGCTCACTCAAGCCTTGCACGTGATGATCATGCAACATGGTCAGTGCCCTTTGCTTCTTTCGCGAACTCACGACTCGCTCCTTCGACAATATCATCAACTTGAAGACGACCGAACTTCATTCATGAAATCCGAATCCATTGCAACTACCATCTCATATATACCTGCCACGCATTTGCAGCCGTCTCTTTTGTCGTTCATACATCAGTTGTCCTGCAAAGCTGAAAGACGCAATCGATCTTCTCCTTTCTAGTGATTCGCTCCTCCGCCTTCAAATCACGCACCTCAAATTCTTGTATCTGGCACTGTCTCGACTCCTGCACTGTCGATAAAGCCTGATGTCTGATCTCAAAGATCTGTTTGCAAACGGCCTCCGTTTCATCCTGTCGCACACACCGCGGACTTCCAGAGTTTTTATCGACTTTGGTTCTTTCATTTGAGGCATTGCGTTTGGTGAGATAGTAAGCTGCACTGACGCCTGCGAACTCAACTCCGACTATGACAAAGTCTCAACTCCCAAGTCATGCGTTGAGCTCGTTCAGAAATATGGCTCGAAATGCAGCTTAGTTGATGTGATTGTAACTTGAGTAAGTTGCCTATCAAGCGCAACTTGTTATTCATTGATTTGACGCAGTCGAATCATAAGAGCTTCCTCTTAGTTCCTCCAGAGAGCCACGACCACCTAGTCTATGGGGCGGCAGAACACCGGGATTTGAACTAGGTTTATTTGTCTTGACAGGGCTCCCTCATCCAAGCGACTTCGCCCGGAGCCTCGATCTGGGATATATTCGCGACTCGCTCAAAGATTGTCCGGCACGGATTTAATCTTTTCGCGGCTCACTTTGGCGCGGACCTGCCCTTCATTCATGATCCTGCAATCATTAATGGGTATTTAGAGTGGACGCTTTAGCTGGCATGGGCTAGTACCAGACCCTTCCTTCCATCACCGAGAATCCCCATAAGCATGGGTTGACGAAAGCTTCACTGATAAAGCTTCATTGATATGAGCAAAAGTAGGGTACCTTGCCGTCTTGGTAGGCCATTTTCGCGTCGAAATACTCAAGCAAGCAAACACCCGGAAGGCACTATCTAATACCTGGTAGAACTACCTCAAAGCTGTCTGCTATCAAGCCCCAGACTGTGAACTTGCGTCACCCCGCATAGAAGCTTTACTGCTGGGACCAATTAGAATGGATTTGGGTTAACGGCAACGTGCCGTACTAGGCACGTTGTGCACCTCCACTGTTATCATCTACACGACTGCCTATTCCAAAGGGGCTGGCTCCGAGCGCATGGATAGCTAGAAACAACGACTGCTATAGAAACTAGACATCTGGATAAGTTGTATTGCAGATTTATCTCCGTCACGATTTAGGTCTTGTTCTCGTTCCACGAACATGGCGGCAGGAAACGTTACACCGCCAGCTTATGCGACAGGCATGGGTGAGATGGACGAGAAAGATCGTCAGGTCCTCACGTCGCGAAATCCAGATGTCGAAGTAGGGGAGGGTGTTCTGGAGGAGAAAGGACAGCTCAGGCAAGGTCTTCATCAGCGCCACATTCAGATGATTGTTAGTCAAATCGCAATCCTGCTAATGATTTGGTGTTGACAAGCAACTCAGGCACTTGCAGGAACAATCGGAACAGGATTATTCTTGGGATCTGGTAAAGCTCTCTCTCGGTCGGGTCCCTTGGGCACCTTTCTCGGATACTCCATTGTGGGCCTGATGGTGTCCTCTGTGGTCCTAGCCGTGGGTGAGATGGGAGCACTGGTTCCGCTTTCTGGAGGTGTCGTGCGTTATGCAGAATACTTCTTCGATCCGGCCATGTCTTTTGCAAATGGATGGAATCAGGTTTACTCCTATTGCGTGTCGATTCCTGCAGAAATCGTTGCAGCCGCTGTATTAGTCGAGTTTTGGACCGTTATCAATAACGGCATTTGGATAACCGTATTTGGACTTCTCATGATCGCTACTGGTGTTCTCTTTGTTAGAGTTTATGGCGAGCTCGAGTTTACTTTCGCAATGCTCAAGATTATGCTCATCATTGGCATCAACATTATGGTAAGCTAAATGAATGGGATATCTGGTTCGACTGTGTTTGACTTTTTTATAGGCTCTTGTCATCACCTGTGGAGGCGGCCCAGATCATACATCTATCGGCTTCCGATACTGGCGCAATCCTGGTCCATTTGTTCAATATCTTTCCATTCCCGGCCCTCTCGGACGATTTGCTGGGGTCTGGACGACGCTGAACAACGCACTTTACGCCTACTCCGGCATCGAGAACATCACCCTTGCCGCATCTGAGACCAAGAACCCAAGACGGGCTATTCCAGCAGCCGCCAAGAAAATCTTCATTAGGATCATTCTCTTCTACATTATCACCATTTTCATGGTAGGTCTGGTCGTGCCATCTAACGATCCAAACCTTCTTAAAAACTCCGGTACCGCATCTTCGCCATTCGTCATTGCGGCCACTCGCGCTGGTATCAAAGTGGTTCCTTCAATCATCAACGCTGTCATTCTTACTTCCGCTTGGTCATCTGGTAATTCTTCCCTACTTGGCGGTTCTCGTGTTCTTTACGGAATGGCAATGGAGGGCCACGCTCCAAAAATCTTCCGCAGAATCAACCGCTTCGGCATGTACGTGTTCCCCATCCCGAGAAATGAAACGAATCGCTGACATTAAGACCAGTCCATGGATCGCAGTCAGCATGTTCTCCCTGTTTATGGGCCTCGGCTACATGACCCTCTCCGACTCCGCGTCCACAGTCTTCTCATGGCTTCAAGATCTCGTTTCCATCTCCACCCTCGTAAACTGGATCATAATATGCATTATCTACCTCCGCTTCCACTATGCTTGCAAAAAGCAAGGCATAAACCGCCACACCGATCTCCCCTGGGCTGCTCCACTTCAACCCTATACGACATGGGTCTCACTCATTCTTTTCATTACGCTACTGTTTACTGGTGGATATGCGACTTTCATCAAGGGTAAATGGGATACGGAAACCTTTGTCAGCAGTTACTTCAACATCCCGTTGATCTTGGCTCTTTACTATGGATACAAGGCGTACACCAAGACGCTTTTCGAGAATACGGTGATCCCGCTCAGCGAGGTCCCCATTCGACGGTTTATTCAGATTTGGAGGGAGAATCCGGAGCCGCCGGAGAGGACGAGGAAGGGGTTGCAGAAGTTGAACTTTTTGTGGTCTTAATTTGATGTTGGAGAGGTTGTCGCTCTTGTGACATTTCTACTGCAGTTTGGGGCATATATATGCGACTTCCGGTCTCAGGGCTGTATCCTCTTTAAGGCCAACCTGGCGCCGTAGAGGAGTCGCTGCGTGGTGAGGGATCATAAAGTGTTCAGTAGTAGGTGTCACCATCGAGGCATACAAGGTTGAAGTATCTCGCGCTCGAGGTGAGGGAATTGGAAGGCTATCAGCCGAGCCTGGTATGGCTGATTCGGGCAATGATAGTCCCGATATCGATAAGGTTCCTCCATCAACACCAACGCGCTCTGAATGTCTCAATCAGTAGCGAGGCTCAGCAATTGCCTCATAGAGCCTTTTGATTCATGCTCCCAGAAACTTAAAAAGTTATGCATCAGGACTTTGGAGTTGCAAGAATTACTGCTCATGGAACCCCACAGCGCACATGAGCCTACCTGAAGTGTATAACAGGTAGTTCTGACTTTAATATGGTGTTGATTAATAGAACAGTATCTCTTTCTTCAGCCTGATCCCCAGCTGCCTCGGCCTTCTCCCTTCCCCCTTGAGCCCTCTTACTATGTCTTCCAGTCGTAAGCAATCTGGACACGACCATTACAGCACCGCAAACATCCAACCCAAATCTTCACGGTTCTACTCCCAACCCCGCCAGCTATCCTTCTTCTCCTCAACCTGGACTTCCCTCCACCCTCCAACGATCGGAACACATTTGTCGATAATTCAGCGCAGCGGAGAGACAATAGCATCCAGCGACCAGCTCCTCTCGTCGTTTATTCGAAGAGGCCACCCCTCCGTTTTCCACTTCCCGATCAGGGCAATATACGAGCCCAGGCATACACGAGCAGTTCCATCCCGAAACTCCCAGCTTGACCATGGATGCTGCTTCCACTGAAGAGAGAGATCGGGCGGAAGAAACATTAAGTACTGTCAAATTTGCCAACACGAGCCTTATCCTGCGAAAATTGCAGACCGGGAACTTCGGAGACGCCAAAGGATTGGTTAGAGAGGCTCTTAGTAGTGCTAGAGAGGCTATGGTCCCGTATAAATATATACCAGATATGAGTACGCAATTGAGGGCTCAGAAACGGCTTGTCTCGCGTTTTCAAAACCTTTTTGCCTTGCTATTGGTTAATATTCTTGAGCTTGTTCATGTTCATGGCATTTACTATCCATGGGTATCGCGCTAGAGAGAGCTTGATAGTAAAATTGCTGGACTTGGATGGCTCTTTGATGCTTTAACCATAGCAGTCTGTCTGGACAAATCAATGGTGGTTGAGATTTGGGGTTCAAAACGATGTGCAAAGATCCCCTGAGGCGTAAGCGCTAAGCTTTCCGGGCTTACCAAAAGAGGCAAGCCGGTAAATTAGATGGAATGGCTCTTCTCTCGCTGCATCCCAATCATGGCTCCATGAGGCTGCCAGCCGCTTTTTTAAGCCGCTCTTGTCCATGGCACTAATCAATACAGGATTTATGGGGGCTATCGTCCACATACCGCGATGGAGGCGCGGTGTCCCGTTTCCCCATCTCCCTCGCTGTGGTCGTGAGACTTGATTCTCTCAACTCTCCTGTCCCTACCACCATGTCGAAGACGTGCTACTGGCCTGATGGCAGTACAGCCGCGAACCAAACTGTGTGCACATCCGGCAGCCAAAGCGCGTGCTATCCCACTGGCACCGCATGTACCTCCAACGGACTCTGCTATGACCTTGGATATATGAAGCGCGGGTCATGTCCAGACAAGACCTGGGGCTCAAGCGCGTGTCCCAAGTACTGCAATTTGAACGATGGCAGTAAAAATTCCGGTATGCGGAGAGTCCTCTGCGCAGGAATCCAAAGCTGATCAGATCCACAGGCCTTCAAAACAGTACAACGATATCCTCCCCTGCGGCAACTACTTCCTCCTTTACCACTTCGTATGCGCGAACCAAAGCAGTTGGGGCTCATATGGCACAAACTGCAATGGGGATAACGTCTTCCAATTCGCTGACATGAGTAAACTCGCCGTCGTGAATGCCGTTTGGGGGCGACTGGGAGCGCCGGTACAACTTCTAGCTCCTCCATCGCAAGCGGTACACGACCCTCTATACAAACCTCATCGACTAGCAACGCGCAGCCAGCAACCACATCGAGTTCCTCGGATAGTGGCGTTTCTGGGGGAACGATTGGAGCGGCCGTGGTAACAGGAATCCTGGGCCTTTTGTTCATGATTACGCTCGGAATGTTGATTGCTGAGAGGCGGGAGAGAAATAGACAGCCGGCTCAGATGGCGGAGCTTGGAGAGAATAGCGTGCAATCAGCTCAGTACGGCTACAAGAAGATGAATTATGGCAGTCCAAGGACGGAGCTGGCATCGCATAGTCCGGTCCATGAAATTGGAAGCTAGAGGCGTGGCGAGGAAGAGAGGTGGTTATAATTCGGAAGCATTTGTTGGACAAGTGTGTGGAGATACCCGTTCTGAACCTGATTTTAATCGCAGTGGAAGAAGATCCAGTTTGTCCTCAACCTCGATACACGGAGAGGTCGAATATTCGAAGAGACCGTTCCCACTCTCGTCTTAGCCAACTACTATTTCCGGTACAAGAGCCTCGAGAGAAGGACATAAACGCTTCACTTTCTCAAAAATGCACTACAAACAATATCACCAACGAGAAACGAACCCACCAACATCAAAACCTCTACCAGAATCCCTCAATACCACCCAAACCGACCCCCTACACACAACTATTACACTTATTGATAACCAACCACTCCTCACTCGCCTCCTCTCCCCCCCAATTCTTCCCACTTCCAAGCATAAACCCACACCTTCTCTGCCGCCTCAACGAATTTGTCCATAGCGCCATCGTCCTGATGATCTTCAACCATGTGTTCCCATAACGCTTCAAAGTCTTCTTCTACATATAGACAAAAGAAAGGCCTTGTAAGTGAGAAATCGACAATCAGGAATTGGTCATTGTGGAGGCCAGGAAGCCTGGATTTCACTAACCTAGATCGAATTGCTTGTCACCTATCCTCAGTTTTTGTTTCTGAGGGTACTCTCCTATTTTATAATTACACGTGTATTTGCCGTTGTCGGTGCTGTGGTATTCTAGCTTGTGTTGTTTGTACTCGTCCTTAAAGTGTTCTTCGTCGATGTAGACATCCCAGTTTTTGTTGTCGAAGTCGTTGTAGGCGCATCTGCGGTGGTGGCACCAGACGTTGTATTTTACTCTTGGTATTGACATTTTACTGGATGGAGGGTTTGTTGCTGCACGAAAATATTCTTAGTATTGGGTAAATAGAATACAGATTATTATCGTGGATATGAAAGGAAAGGAGAAAATATGAGAGGGAGAGAGGTATTTGTGCGGTTTTTTTTTTGGCTAAAGGCCAGTGACTCGGATTAGACATGTGGTAATCCCAGTGACCGTGACCTATAGGAAGATGTTACCCCATCAGTCATCCACATGACGACGTGTGCAGAAACATTTCCGATAACGACCAACCTCCTCACTTCCTGGCAATATCCCTACCATCCATCCATATAAACACCCAATTGATCGCAATCATGATTCTCCTCCTCCAACTCCTCGTCCACATCACACTCCCACTCCTCCAAGCCAGCCACGCATTCTTCCCCGTCCACTTTTGATCACCACCGACGATACCATCGTGACTACCCAGATAGGCAATCGTAGCTTTATTCTTGTACTCGAATTTAGGCACCTGCACACCAATGATATCTGACTTGTTCAAAACATCTGCGAGATACTCTCCCTTTTGAAGAGCGACCTCGGCAAGCATGGGGAGTGTCGTGCCGTCAATGTCTGCTGCGTCACCGAGGGCGAAGGCAGACTTGATGGGTGAGCCATCGGGACGGAGAACGTGTAATTTCGAGTCTGTAAGAATCCGCGGCATTCCTTTCTCAGGTTTCTTGCACTCGAGACTTTCAACCATTGGATTGACTTTGTTTCCCGTCGCCCAGATCAACATTCCAAAAGGCAACCGTCCATCTTCCTTGGTGAAGATGGCATCGGCTTCCACGCGCTCAATGTGCGAGCTAGTGGCGATCTTGACGCTCTTCTTGTCGAGGGATTCGTGCGCATACTCGCTCAATGCCGCATCGAAAGTTGAGAGCAGCGAATCGGCGACGTCGTGGATGGTGATTGTGACTTTCCCGTCTAGATGCGGGTAGAGGAAACGCATTTCTTCGTCCCAGAGGTCGTGGATTTCGGCAGCTGCTTCGGTGCCTATGGCGCCACCACCGACGATGCGGATGTTGAGTAGGTCCTTTTGTTGCTCGGGAGACATGGTTGGCAGAGATGCCGTATCGAGGAGTTCAAGAAGTCTTTGTTGGATCAGGCGTGCGTCGTTTGTTGTTCGGAGAAACATGGCGTGTTCTTCTGCTCCCTCTGTTCCAAATGTTTGGATGCTGCATCCCGGTGCCAGGCAGATTTTGTCGTATTTAACATCGAAGACTCCATCGCCTTTGGATATGGCAAGACTTTTCGATAAAGCAGGCTTGCATTTTATGACTCGCTTTTCCAAGTCGACGTGTTCAGCGTATGCGTTGTAGTACTTCAAGCCTGCACGATGTTTCCGTTTGACAGGCTCCTCACCTAGACGGAAGTCGAAGAGCCCACAGGCAGCACTGGCGAGGAGTGGCGTATACTGTATCGTTCGTATCGGAGAAATCACAACGATGTCGTAAAGCGCGAGATTGACCTTTTGTGAGAGGGTGAATCCGGACCAGCCGGAGCCGATGATAGCAAGTCTTGTTTTGGCCATTGCGGAGGGCGTTGAGAATGAAGAGCAAAGGCGAGATGAGGACCTGAACATTTTTGAAGATGAGAAGAGAAGAGGATAAGGCTAAAAAGGAAAGCAGAGTGCTAGCTTGATATGGTGCTATCATGATCATAAACTGGATTTATGGGTGCGGCTCAAGTCCCTCTTCGTTCAATGGCAAGGGAATACCCACACAAAGACTCTAGAATTGATCACATCCTGGCCGTCGGAAGCTGCACTGTCTCTGTCTCCAGAAATACCAAACACAATACATGATTTCAGTCGAATATCCGCCGCATCTCGCATCTCAAAATTCGTCTCGGCGGCGAGAGAGATGCCGGGATCATGGTGACGTATGCCAAATACTTGAAGGCCAAAAGTTGTTGATCAGACTTGTGAGAATGGGATAGAGGCCTGGTTCTTTGATAGTATTCAACGCTAGTAATAACAGAGCGTCTGCTTTTCAAAGCAGGCGAGGAGAGTGGTGATCAAGTACGGAAGCGAGTAGAAGCGGAGAAAGATGGACGCCTTGTTAGGCCGGCCCTGCCAGATGATAGGGAGACCCTGCATCGCATCATCGCATCCTTGTTCGAATCACGTGAATCCTTGGCAAGTTGGACTTGGGGTTGATACCAACGATCCTCAAGAGGACGCACGAGTTACACTGCTACTCCACCCTCGGCGGAACCCTCAACTCCAAGTCCAGACTGTCCACCCACTCGTCGCCATTTTGAAACGTCTTGTCCCTCCTTCCAATGACGCGAAATCCAAATTTCAGCAGAAGCTCGATACTAGCATCGTTTCTCGGGTCAACATCAGCTGTAATTCTCTCAAATCCAAGTTGATTAACAAAATATGGCAACACAGCCTTCATCGCCTCCGTCATCAATCCCTTCCTGTGGTGTTCCTTTGCCAATAGAAATCCAATTTCGCCTTCATTAGGCGCATAAGTGCCCGAAGTCAGTGACCATATCCCGATTTTTCCAATCGCAGTGGCGTTGTGCGAGATGATGAAGTCTGTGATGCCGTTTTGACCAGAGGTCGTCATCTTTCTGAGCCATTCTTCTGTTTGGGCGAGAGTGGTGTGGGGCACTGTTGACCAGTATCTCATCACATCAGGATCTGAGTATGCTTTGTGAAGTTCGACTGCGTGCTGCTTTTGAGCCCCTGTTAAAAGCAGGTTGGCAGTTTGGATTTGTACTTCATTGGACCTTATAGGCAGTTTAGACTTGGATTCTGAAGAGTTTGAAGGCATCGGTAGTGCCATCTCGATTAGTGTTTGAAGTAGGAATGATGGTGAGTTGCCGGCAGCTAGAGAGGGCAAACTAGGATGAACTGAATTCTACTCTGTGATGGCTTGAGAGAGGAAGAGAGGAAGAAGGCCGAGAGAAAGCAGAAGTCAGACGGGTGATGCCATGAGAATCAGTATGGGTGAATGATTAGGACCATCTCCGATGGCTGCAGTCGTGATTGGAATCAATGGACCTCTTGAAATGGACGCGGGTGGAAAGCCATCGTACGAATGGCAAAGTCATGCACATGACGATGCCTACATCATTATCATGGACGATCCTATGGTAGCATGTCTGCTGCAATTGCTTACCAAGTGATGTGATTTGACACAACTGTGGGCGCCCTTTCATGCCGTATGACTCAAGGCATTGCGACGCTGCAGTATGTCTGCCGCAGCGGTGACTGTATCCGTATCATCGACGATGTAGAAATCTTTTTGTTGTTGCGGCTGAGAGGTGGAGTCTGGTTTAGGAACCTTCGAGTTGGATCTGTTTTATTCTAGAATAAAATAGTGCCGGCACTGGGCCCCGGCTATCTCCGATCAGCATCATCTCCGGCCCCCCCGCCCAGCTCTCCACCCACCTTCATTTCCATCCCCACCGTCGGGTATATATCCCGAAAGCCAGTCCATCGTATTCACTCCTTCACCACCTCCTTAGCAGAAGTTCGCCGTGATATAGACGCGTGTTGCTCTTCCATTCTTCGCGCCCGTTCGAACCTCCTCACCCATCTACTTTATGTCATTGATACTTTACCAGGAAGAGATCATAGTTCACCGGCCACTCCTCCCATCACGAAGGTCTCAATCTATTTTCGGATGATTTACTCACATGCGCTGTGTTACACGTCCTGGTCGCATATACGTAAATGAGAGTATTCTGGGATGTCAGATTTGAAGCGACATCTCACTGTATCAAGCGCTGAAATTATTGTCCTGAACCACATCAAGATAACATGCCATTGTGCGTCCCAATTTAAACTCTGAACGTCTTCTGCACTTCATCACCTCATCCACGTCTGGCTTGAACTTTGGCCGGGACTTCGGCTGTACTTGTTTACCATGATACCCACCATCGCTTCACTCCTCACAGTCGTCCTTTGCGCATCTGCAACGCAGTTACTGACACCCCGGCAAGCATCAAACGCAACCCAGCCGCCATGCAAATTACCAGACTGGACACTGACCAAATTCTGGTGGTTTAACTCAACAAACAACCTCGAATGCGGCCAAAGAAGAAGTCGTGAACAGTCCCTATGCATGACAGGACTCAGCCTCCAACCACCAGGGTACGGACCGCCAGACGTCTTATCAGCACACATCACAGATATCGGTCGATGCCGCCAACGAAATCCAGGCTCAGTCCCTGCAAGGAGCATTGGAAAGGGATGGATTAGGTGTGGTGGTTCTGCGCCTAACTTGTTCTTCGAGGGCGACAGCAATGCTGCTGAATCCGTTGCGACCGTTGGAGTGAAAAATGAGTTTTATTGCCAGGACAGTAGGGACGAGGAGGATGCTGAACTAAAGGTCTTCACTGCCAACGGGCTGGCCCAATTTGCCATTACTTGCAGCCATGACGAAGGAAGGAACGCAACTTGTATTAGCAAGGAAAAGAATATCAGAATTCCAGTGATCGACTGGGCCGCTGGTAGTGGAAGATGGATGGTAGAGGAGGAAATGGAGTGAATATTGTCATAGGTTAGTTTGTTGTGCTATCGACATGTACAAACGCTGACGAGTACTAGGGCGAGAAGTAATTGTCGGGATGATCTGCGCATTATTGTCGGACGTCGCTTGGTCTCATACATAGTACTTCTATTGTAAAGATTTGCGATGCTCGCTAGTGCTCGTACTCGTATAAGCTTGGTAATATTAGCTTAACTATCGATTTGATCGTTAAGTTTTTAGTAATGCGATAGAAAGAAGTACGATTGCGAGACGACTTAGGTAGTTTGCGAGTTTTACGAGGCTTTACGAGTCCGAGGCACTAATGAGTCCCCGCAAATCTTTAGAGTACGCTATGCTCACCTACTTTCGGAAATTCCGCGTTGAAAATGTCATCTGAGAAATTGTTCTCTACGCCTAGATCCCTCCATGGATAGTAAGAGTACTGTGGTACCCAGGAGTTTAAAGGTTAATCGAGAGACCCCTACCGCCTCCCCCGTCTTCTCTGTCCCATACGACCTTAATTACAAAGATTTTGGTATGCCTGGGAAGAGAAAAACGAGGACAAGATCTGATCGAAGGCGGGAAAAATAAACAATGAGGTCGCGTAAAGATGTAGCGAAGGAGAACCCTCGTGCACAGGCCAAAACAGGGATCTTAGATCAACCGTTAATAGCCCGGTTACCATAACAGCAGCAAGAGACCTTTCCGGCACACGGGCTCCGATTGATCGCCAAACGCTACCAGGTCGATTCTCTAAGTTTGAGAAGATCCCCCGCAGAGTCCCACTTCCCATTTTCAGTTCAGTGCAAACACGAAAGGTCTCCGAACGTCTGAAACTCAAATAGCACTTGTCGCTCCATCCACTCCTTCGTCACTTGAAGGTCCCAGGCGTACGGGAACGATAGAGAGACTTCATCAACCGAGTACCTCAGAATCGTGAAACCTTGCCTCTCTAGACAAGGCCGGATGTTTAGTACAGTGACTTTCGATCGTCAAGCGGGAGCACTATGGTATCTGGGCTATTAAACGTTAATCGGCATCATTGTCCTTCTGGTAGACGTTCCCAAATTTACCTACGAATTCCACAGGTGTAGTACTGATACTTGTAGATGTAGAATTGAGTATGATGGGTACAAGGACTCCGCTGCCTGTGCTGTATTAACGTTTAATAACCCAGATACCATAGTACTGCATAATTTCTACCCCGGTTTTTTTATGTCTCGCTAACATTGCACTCCACGTTTCTACTATAGTACTGTGGTCTGCGCCAAATAAACGTCAATGGATTCCCCTGTTATTTTACGTTCCACTCACCACGTTTTGGCAAGATTATCCTTACGAAAGATCAGGCTAGACCTTTATTTGGCATCAGACCACAGTATTCGAGTCATTATTAGGGTGGTCGATCGTGGACCATTCGAACTATGTCAGGCCGCGCCTAAAGACTTCATGATACCGTATGGGGTAAAAGATTTTTATATTATACTTGCACGTCTTGGCCGCCGATTTGCTGCCGAGGACCACCTTGACCCACCTTCTGGATGCGTTATATCGTGTAGCCGTACACCCCAGGCGAACAGGATCTCAGTCATTCTTTTCTCATTTCCATCTTCAATTATGTTTTCGACTATAGCGCTCGTTCTTGTAGTTTTTGCTAATGGCTTCACGCATGCCCTTCCATCCGCAGCAACCATTGCAGCCTGCTCTGCAATATCTGCAGCTATCCCCAACAAAGTGTTCCTACCAAATACAGCTACATACAAGAAAGAAAACGCAGATTATTACCATGCCGGAAATGCCGAGTTGAAACCGGCTTGCATCACTATGCCCACGTCAGCTTCTGATGTGTCCTCCATCGTCAAGACGCTAAACAAATTCAAAGAAGTAGAGTTTGCCGTCAAATCCGGTGGTCATTCTCCTAACCCGGGGCAAAGTTCTGTAAAAGGTGGGGTGCTGATAGCATTGAGAAACATCAATGGTACGACACTAGACGCGGAGAAGGGTGTGGCCTATGTGAAACCAGGTGAGTATCTTAGAAGAGAGAAGACGCTCCTGCAATGTCTATCCTCGCGTGTTAAGGGGCATGGAGTACAAATTTTTGCTAATCAAATTTTAGGCGGTCACTGGTGGGATGTCATGAATGCCTTGGAAGGTACTGGCCGTATGGTCGTTGCTGGAAGACTCGGTACTGTGGGTATCGGAGGATTCCTCACTCAAGGAGGTGTCAGTTTTATGAGCGGACAATATGGCTTGGCTGGAGATGTGAGTTTTCCTACGCTGCTACAATGGAGTCCACATACTGATATAATTGTGCCTCGATAGAACGTTGAAGAATATGAGATTGTCCTTGCCAACGGCACGATCGCCAACATTAGTCAGAAGCAACATCCTGACATCGTCACGGCCATGAGAGGTGCAGGATCCCAGTTTGGTATGTTCCTACGACGTGGTTTCTACGTTCTTTCAACTAAAGGTGACCAGGCATTGTGACCAAGTTTACCCTGAGAACCTATCCAGTTGGGAAGGTGAGTACCAGCCCTTGCCTGCATTTGATACTTGTCACAGATGGCTGATCTTACGTGTACAGTGGTACGTCGGAGCTAGGATTTACAACTGTACCCGCCTTGAATTCTACGATGCCACGCAAGACTTCATCGCCAACATTGCCGATCATCCCAAGGTTGCCACATTACTGCCATTCGGAGGGCAGATCTTTAGCAACGCTCCACCCCCTGGGCCTAAAGCTCTTGCGAAACAATCCACTGGACTTCTGGCATCTTTAAGCAGCGGTATTACTAAGCTCAGCGGGAGGGTCGATAGTGTGAGCTCCACAATGGACACCCTCGACGCTTTAAGCAACGACCCCAGCGCCTCTCTCAGCACCCCCAATTTGGACGATCTCTTCCAACCAAGTAATCTAGCCAATCTTAGCTCCCTACTGGGCGCAGTAGATGAGCCCCTTGGGCCATTAGTTCCCATCGTCACGAGATTCTCTCAAAACGCGATGAGCCCCGAGGCTCAGATGAAGACTGCTTTCAATGCTTTCAATGGCTACACGCACTTCAATGAGCGAACAGCAGCATTATTCAATGCGATTCGGCAGGCCAACTACGCCATCACAGACGAGAAGGAGAAGTCTATACGCGTCATGCCTGTTCTCTACGATGGTGAGACCATACCCAAGGAAGCCTGGGGCAAAAAGTTCAACGCCATGCCCGTAGTTACGGAAATCGGTGGCGCAGCAGCATACTCCAATCTCGTCAGCTTCAGCAACGGAATGTGGCCATACTGGCCATTCCGAACCACATTCCGCGTAAGTCCATCCTTTCCCTTGCTTCCCCCAATGCCACCTCAACAGAATGGAATGGCTCGGTAGTAGAATAGTCCGAGAATTGTCCCTAATCCCCGCTCGCAGACCGTCACTCTCCCCGTCCTACCAAACAACCCTGGCTTCCTCAGCGAAATCGAAGACATCTTCAAAAAAGTATCGGCAACGTACTATCCCAAAGCCAAAGGCATAGCCGTCAACTATCTAATCCTACAACCCTTCCCCCGGGCCTTCGGCATCGCCTCCCAAGCCCGCGGCGGCAACGCCATGGCTCTCAGCGGCACAGACCACGACCGTTACGTCCTCGAGATGCCAGCCGTTTACACAAAAAAAGCGGACGATGACCTCATGAATTCGTGGAACAAGGCCTTCACCGATCAGGTTGAGAAGAGGCTACAAGAGGTGATGAAGTTGGAGAAGGGGATGAATCAGACGTGGGGGGAGTATAATCCGTATTTTATGAATGATGCGGGGCCGGATCAGGATGTTTTGGGGACGTATCGGGAGGCGAGGAAGTTTGCAGGGTTGCAGCGGATGATGGATCCGGAGGGGCTGTTCGCGACTAGGGCGGGTGGGTATAAGTATGCCAAGTATGCTGCTTAGATCTGAATTTATACAAGTATGAAACCGTCGTTTATGGTATCGCTGTTGTTTCGCATTTAGTGATATTGAATTTCTAAGAACCCCTTGACGAAGTATTCAGTGGATGTATGCAAAATATGATGTCGATGAGTGGAGGTGGTAGTCGATGTCTTCTTTTCGATGTCAGACATGTGCCGTCAAAAAGCAAAGCTGACTCGTCTAGCTTTGCTGGATGCTCATTGCTCAAGTTGAAGGGCAACCTTTCCCTCTCCTCCAAACACCACTCCTCTCCTTGGTCCTATCTTACCACCAGAGAGAGAACAGCGCATTTTCCGACCATCTCAATACCTTGACGCGGCGTTACTAATGGACAAATTGAAATCAACCTAGAAGGCGACGCCAGCCAGTCTCGACTTCCGGATCCTATCAAGTGATTGGTTCTTTGGGTGCCTGCAGATTCCCACAAGTCAAGCTGACCGTACACAGGAAAAATCAAGACACAGGAGAATCTGTAGTCAAGATTTCAATACAACAACACCATGATGGGGATCAGCAATAGAAAGCCGGGGCCTCAGACGACGACATCGTTCTTTCGGAGCAGGAGGCTAACTCAGCCTCATCTCTTGGACCAGAAGCAGCTCGCAGTGAGGAGCCATGTTCTTCGTTCAGCGTTCGAGTTTCTTCATCCGATATCCTTTGTCGTCCTTACACTCGAGTTACTCGACAGAACATCAAAGGGGTTGTGATAGGGCCTTGTGGAGTGTTGCGGCCACGTTGCTTTGCTCGTACATGGTTGTGGACGAATTCGATTGCACTGGTTCGGATCTATGGTAGTTCGGATACACAAAAGGCAGTACAGTAGGAGCTCAGGGTTAATCCGGACGCGTTGATGGGGTACCTGATCAATCGTTAGCAATTTCAAGGTCTAGCTTTTCCACCTACCACACATTCGCCCGTCTTATTATCAGAGCACCACACTCGGAAAGAAGAAACATAAAGAACAAGAGAAATACGTCCCAAAGTAGTCTTGGAAAGGAGATGGTGTTGATGAGGGCAGAGGTGCTTAGCGGTGACAGCTGGAATGTGCGACTTCGTTACCAGCCAATTGCTGATTAAGTTACACACCGCTTTCTTTGTTTAAATTTAAGCTCTCAATTCTACCAATCACAAATTGATTGATTGAACCTAGATTTTGCATCTTTTCATGTTCATGCATGAGCTAATGAGCTTGATACCCTGCTATTGGCTATCGATGGAGAAACCGACCGGCATACAGACCCGACCCGAAAAAAATGATACAATCCACGAGTCTACTATTATATTGTGCAAGCGACCAAGAATTAGCTTGCCAGTTGAAACCGATTCGCTTTTGCTCATCTCACCGCCTCCTGTCTGGATGTAATTCATTGCTCAAGACGTGCATGATTAGCGCTCGAAATGCGCTTCCTACTCCTGCCTGCTCCCTGCTAGAGACGGGGGGAGTCTTCACATTGTCGCTATGAGTGGAACAAAGGCTCTCAGGGGCCACGGTTTCTAGAAGTACGCAAAATTGATGGATTGGTAGAGTTGTAGGAACGGATCCAGCACACCCGCAGCAGAATCCTCATTCTTTCGCATCCTTGTTGCTTTTGAGAAGATATCTATTATGTGCTTGGCTTAGGATGGAAAACCCTTAACCTAGTAATTCTAACACTCATGGTCGTTTACAGCGTGCTCCCCTGGCCCCAGCCCGATGCCTTGGCCATCGCTCATTGCGTCGCGGATGGATAGTCGCACAAGACTTTCTTCCAACGTCGAGCAAAAGGGTAGCAAGTCCCACGATTCCATTTTAGCCTGGAGATGATGGCCTTGCTCGTCTTTCATTGTTAAGAATAACAAAGCGATGAGAAAAAGAAGCCGAGGAAGAATGAAATGTAAGTATGTGTGACACCAAAGAGAGACGCGGATGAGCTGAGATTCAGATGGTAGACGTGCATTCTCCCCCACACGCATTCTGCCCGCATCACAATGTTCTTTCGAGCGACCGCTGTCTATGAACACGTGGAGCTAATATGAGCAGCCAAGGCAACTCGCAAGCTCGAAGACAACATGATACAATCACAACAATCGTGAGGAGGGAAGAGCTTGGACAAGAGAAGAGCCTGGAATAGGGTACAGTGATTGAAGATCAGAAAAAGCGTGGACAACGAAGAAGATGGGCAGAAATAGGACGATCTGGTACAGGAGTGGGGTGCGATTCGTAGTCGTCACGGACAACACTAAGTGCGTTTCTCAACTTGCAAGATTGCCGTTATGGGTCTACCATATAGGTGACTCAGTTTCTTGTAATTGAATCAGACATCTCTGCATACGATTACAGGATATCTACGGGTTCTAAAATAGGGGTAGCGACTCTAGATCTTTTACCGTAAGCTATAAAGATTAGCAGTTTTAGAGTTACTTGCGTAGAAAGGCCTTTCGACGAGAGTTGTTGGGTTCTTACTAACGCTTATTTAGATTCCGTAAATTGCCCGTATTGCTCGCATCGCAGTTGAGACACGCACTTAATAAGCGTCCGGTTTTTCGACCCCGAATCCCACCTTCCTTCTCGAATCCTCGCTCCTCAATAACAGCAATAAGAATTCTGAAGAGATAGATTTGAAGAGGAAGCTCAGTTTATTTATCCTACTTTAACTTAGAAATATTTCTGCTGTGCGGGGCGGGAAATTGTGAGTTTCTCGCATTCGAAAAGCGTCAAAAACAGGCCGGGAAATAAACCCACTGATAGCACGCACTAGGCCGATGGCGGCTCTCGTGTGTTCAGCGGACCCCAGAGTCCTTCCTTGAAGTCAGCAGAATTCCATCTCTCAAGAGGTGAGGCTGCCTCTGTCCATCCCCCAATCCCCCTCAAATCATACTCCATCCTTTTCAAATCTCTGGCATACTTGTTAGGTTGGACTCTTCCATCTTAGCCCAAGCTTGACTTGCCGAAAAACAGTCACGCGAGACTCAGACTGTGTCTCACCATCTTGCGCCGCTCCGCTGCGGGGAGCGCTCTCTGCCATTTCGGCGGCGGGGGAGGAAGCAATGTTGTTGGATTTTTTGTCATTGTTGTTGGCTTTTTCTTCTGAGCTGTTTTGTTGGTTAACTGCTCGCTATAGTAAGTATATTTCTTATCTGTTCTATTGTCTCCTTCACTCACTTTGAGACTTCTCTAAAATCTAATATTCAGTATGGTTCTTGTCGTAGAGAGAGAGTGTACGAGATTGATGTCGAGGTGCAGTTGAGATCTGTGGTGTCGAGTTGCAGTGAATTTTTGGAATGTCGAAAGGAAGTAAAGGTCTGGGACTCGGTCATTTCTTATAGTCTTTCATCCCAAGTTGTTCAGTTGGTGTGATATGAACACGACAGCAAGTAACCGCACACATTTGGTGGTGTTCATGAGAAATGTTGAATGATCTGGAACGTGACTGGAAACTCATAGCTTGACTCGACGCCCCGATTTGCTTTGTGCCCCCTTCTGTTAGCGAGTTTCAAACATTTTCCCCGGCGGTTCACAGATAGCAGCCTCTCAATGGCTACTTACAGACATGGATCACATCAGTCACAATGGTACTGACAGAATCACGGTAGTACTATGAGCATCACATCAGTGACAATGGTACTGATAGGACCATGGTAGTTCTATGAGCATGAGCTTTGGATGACAAAAGGGATACGCAAAGCAGTAAGGAGAATTCGGTGAACTTCTACCCATGTCTCGAAGACCCAGGGAGAAGAACTGGCTAACCGGAGCAAAATGCAGACATCAGGTGTCTGCCTGACCACACGGCCTGCTGCTTGTCGTGGATGCGGTGATACCTGAACGAAAGAGAAAGGTGTCCCTGTGTTTGAGAACGGAGAGCGAATACATGCATCGACCGCAGTATGGAGCTGGTGGTACAGCTGCTGATCAACAGAGCATTACCGTCGGAAGACGGCGGCATCGCAAACAGATAGGCAGGTAAGAGGCAGGCGGGCAGGCAGGCAGGCAGGCAGACGGAAGACCTCGCCATGAAAGGGCGCACTACAAGCACAGGCACAGGGGCTCGAACCATCTACAGAAAGCAAGCTGATCAAGGAAAGGGTTGGACCAGGCTCAGTCAACACGTTGATCCTAATCCTTCAGTGTTGTCTTATTATCGAGGATGGAGGAATGTGGATTTCAGGGCGGGGAAACACGGGCAGTCATCTGCTCACACCTTTCGCCACGATAAGCACCATGGATAGGGGAATGCAGTATAGTCACACAGTTTACAGGTGAGATTTTCGGTGGCTAATCACAGGCAAGCCAGAGGTTGAGGAGGAGACGCCCTCTCCCGTTGCTTTTTTGCCATAATTCAGTGGCCGGAGGATTTGTCGACCCCACCGAGCTGCGAGATGTGGAGCCCAACTGCATTTTCTCTTCAACTTACCCAATAGTAAGCTGTAAATATCAAAGGCAACGTGCAAAGACAAGCTCGATAGTCAGTTATCTCGTCTCATTAAGCTCCGATACTTGCACATCCGATTCAAACACTGTAACTGGCACCTCACTAGTCTCAATAGCAGATAGACGGGTATATCTTTAGTAAAACACCTCAAGGCATCTCGCATTCACGATGCGATTCACACAGAGGATGTAGATTTCTTGACTTCTCGATAGACATGTAAATTGTGTATCTAACGTCTAGTCTTCCGATGAGATCAAAAAATCGGGTGGTCTGGACTGGATGACTGGAGACGATGCAGAACCACAGCGGAGCATATTACTGAGAATTGAACAATTGGCCCGAGAATGAAGCTGGCAGATCATTGGCGTGGCAGGTTAGTGCAGAGAAGCTGCATTCCGGGGAGAAGCCTTCAAACTCATTCGGACCTGGAGTCTTAAACTCTACGAAAAGCCTCTACCCTCCCCTCCGTAGACACACAATCTGAAGCGATACGGAGAACCTCGATAATAACCTCTACCTCTACCTCTATCTCCGCGCCTCTCTTCTCACACGGGTAGAATGCCTTACGACCTACGATACCCTCCCGCCGAGGGCTCCTTACACGGATAACAACATAAGGGGCGGAAGGCTACGGATAGTAGGATAAGGATAGCAACTTTCTTCTCGAGAAGAATAGGTTACGGGAAGGGGGACCAGTTTATTTCCTACAGTCGGAGTACTACGGATATGGAGAAAAGGGTTATCCTCTACAGGAGGGCGTTTATAATTCTATCATCTACTTCTATCTAGGAGGTTTAACTACCGTCATCTCCTAGAAAGTTTAATTCGTAAAGCTACTAACATTAAAGAAACTTCCGATTCCGTCCGCCGCTGCCTTTGTTGAAAACTCAGATTTAATTCACCCTTCTGTTTTTCGCATAGATTTGAACCCCTTTTTGAACATTGATAACATTGATAATTGCAAAAAGTATATGAAGGCTACATTCTCGTTTTCGCGTCTCTGTCGCAGTGTCAAAAACGTTCATCGAAACGAAATGTTTGTGCCATGGCATATCGAAGGAGGGAAGAAAACCTCATGATCCACAAAACTTGAGATTCGAGAAAAAGAACGAAGTGGAGTCCATCTCAAAGGCAGAAAGATTAGTTTTGAGCATGGCAGGAAGACACGCCAGGGTTATGTTCGCCCAGCGATTCGATTCGCAGTCTTCCACCTGGACATTGCCGATTAATTCTTCTCGTCGTTAGGTACACCCAGTATATCGTGAAGGCACTTCTTGGTGTTCGAAATACAATCATCAATGACCGCCAAACTCTTCGGTGCCATCCTGCTTGAGATCTCTCACATTGACACCCTGGTGAAGTTAGCGCTAGCCATTGACTCTATGCCTGGTTCGACATACCCAAGCTTCTTAAGGGACAGGGAAGTCTATCGGGTCCGGGGGTACTTGTCACAGTAATGGAAGGCCCGGCCTTTGCAAGTAGGGTCGTTGTCGAATGCACCACCAGGATAGGAGATGCACATGCTACAGATGAGAGACGCACCTTCGGCCACTTGTTTCCAGCCAGTCGACAGCTTGAGAGGGCCGTTGTACCATTGCGATTGGTCAGCCCATCATGGAGAATCGACTGCGATTATACTTACATCGTTGCAAATCTAGATTCCAGAATTTCACGAGCATGACACTCGACCACAACCCCTGTTTCCGATTCCATCATTATCTGGCTGATGGTGGAGACCACGGACGGGAAGAAAACCATTGGGGTCACGGGGTCAATCCTTCTAGTACAATTATCCCATTATTGTCGTTAGTGCACCAACGCGGACATTCCTCAAGTTTTCCAACCAACTGACTGAGTACGGACTACGGAGTAACGCCCGCGGTTCAATCTACGCCAAGGCGCTGCACGCCTATCTAAGGACAGATAAGGAATAGACCAAAGGAACGAGATATCTAGTCTTCCAAGGCGATCCCACACCTCAATGTACATACAAAACATCAACTGTTTCATCATCCAAAATAAAGTACGCAAGCACCCAAACAAAACCCCTCAAACACCCCGGTCCCAAACATTCATCGCCAACGAAGCGCGACTTGTCAAAAAAGCTTGACAAAGCTTGGTACAGGCTTACAGCGACTCCGGTATCCGGTCTGAGATTCGGTAGATCATCCAAGTGTTCACCTGGGCGCGTCAGCTTGCATAAATCCACGCAGGAGACGAGACGGAGACGAAGAACGAAGAAGAAAGCGGAAGATCAGGTGAATCTACACCCTTCTCATGTCACCTCATATTCTCCAGTTACGGATCACTAAACACGTCTAGGCCCCCGCCTAATCCTCACATTGCGCAAATTGGTCTGTGGAGTTAATTCTACACACATTTCCAACTACTAACAGTTTGGCCACGACGTTTATTCTACTTCATAATAGTAATTCTACCCATCGGATGACAGGGACAAAATGTGACACAAGCAAAATTGCAAGTATCGACTCAGATTTGCTGTCTATATAATTCGTAGCCATCATACCAAGAAAATACAGAGCAGCAGTAGACGTACTGAACACCTCACGACCATGCCACCCCGAAGATCCTACTTCCATCTCTTTCTTTCCCCAATACGAATCATGTGTGGTTTTCTCCCAATCCAACACATGCCAAAAAGCCTGCCCAAACCCAACATTTCCCATCCATGTGTGAAATAATACACGAAACCTCATCAAATTCGATACAAGCCACGCCAGAGCAGCAGTGGAAAAGTTGAAAACAATGTGTCCGCCGCCTTGCGAAATATTTCAAAAGGAAAAATGGCAAAGGGACAAGGGGAAGTTTATCGTTGCCGCCCACTGCCAATAAGAATACCAAAAGTCGCCTAAGCCCATTCATCAGAGATGAGACTTTACTCGGCATTATCGACTAGAAAAGGGGGTATCGTGTCTGCGGGAACCAAAGAAAATAATGATACATTTGTGGTAGGTAACAGTATGACTCCGAAGTTCCGCGGGTGAAGCTGTAAATCCATCGAGTATGCGCCGCGGGACAAACTTTTGCTCCCGATATTGCAAACAAAGTAGAAAAATGGTGCTGGTGTCCATAGGGCCAGCCGCGAGATGACAAAGAAATATGTGATATATGTTAATGATGTAAATTGTCAACAAATGATTCTAGAAGTGTTGTTGCTCATACAAGCCTTGAGGAATAGACTGATCGCCCACGATTGTAGACCCAACTAGCGACCACTGGTCGAAGTTGCTGTGCAAATCTTGAGGCTGAATATGCTGTTGCTGCTGGACAATGTGCTGCGGTCGAGGTGTTGAAGAATGATCCTCGTGCATCTCAGGCGGAATGGGTGGCAGAGCCTTGTCATACGACATCGACACTGACAAGCGATTGTTTTGTTGCATCTGGAACTGTTGTTGCTGTTGTTGCATAAGTTGGGGTTGCTGATAGACGTTTGTGTTCCAGTCCGTCACAGGACCGACCGAGCTCATCCGTGATTCAGCGGGTGTCTGGTACGCCATATTTTGGTTGAACGGCAATTCAAACGATTCGAGAGGACTTGAATTGGTCGTTGGAATATACTCGACTGGGCTCTCATGTTTGACGTTCTCGACAATCGGCGATTCCATGATTGTGTCGTGCGTGACGCTGAACGGCGGTGATAAAAGTGACGGGTTCTGGTTATTGCCGTTCACCGGACTCGAGCTATTGGCCATTGGACGGCGGTAGCCGTGCTCATATGCAAGTTGTGCGATAGCTGCAATGTCCCGAGTGGTCGATCCAAATTCCAGTAGATCCTGCAATTGGAAGGCGTTCTCTCCGTGTGACCGTCCAGTAGCCTCTTTGCTAAAGCGAAGTCCCAGATCAGTTGGGGTATGGCCATGTCGTGACAGCAGTAATGATTGCCATTCTTGGTCAACCTCCGGTTGACGAAGTAGTCCGATGATGACCTTTGAATGGTCCCACTCTTCACGCTTGACGCCTGCGTCGTAATGACTTGCGACATGGTCGCATCTCTTCTCCCAGTCGTCGAGTATCTCGCTGCAGAACCCACAGCCCCAGGCTGTCCGTCGTCTTCGCACATCCACATCTTTAGCAACGGTCTTCGCGTGCGGGCACTCCTGGCATCCGTGGGCATCACGATGGTGGGATTTGAATAGAGTCTCTGCGAACAAAATTTGGTTGCAATCGGGGCATGGGTACTGTGTTTGCTGTTCGTGATATCGTTGTTCGTGAACCTTCCAGTCGTACTTGCGTGCAAATCCCTTGTTACACGAAGTACAGAAGTACTTTTTCTTGGCCTCTACGTCTGATTCTCTTTGACGAGGAGAGGGACGGACTTGGCTAGCAACGTTGTTTCTTGACGCCTTAGACGGCGAATTGAGTAGAGTAGCTGACTTCTTGTGGCTCAATGGGACTGCGTGCGCAACCTGTACCTGGGGTTGTGGTGGACCAACCGGTAGCGTTGCTTCCCAGTTAGCCATCATGCCGGGATCTGACATATGGCTGTAGGTGGTGTTCGTCGAGGCAACCGAGATACGCTTGGCTCCTGCTGAAAAAATACTCGAAGCTCTCGAAGACCCGTGTGTGGATGCGATGGATAGGCGCTGCGCTTGGCTCATGCGAAGGTCGGACATGGACGACATATTGGACATGCGATGAGGTGATGGCTGTACGGAAGTACGGTTCAGTTCTGTTTAATCGTCAGCATCACCGCAAAGAGCACAGCCTGACAGGACGCACCATTCTGTCGGTCAGTCTTCAGCCAGCGATAGATGTCACGAAACGAGTACTTTCGCAGAACTTGGAAGCATTCGACAACGTCTTGAGGTATCATCATGTCATTATGCATTGTGTAATGCTGCTGATTAGAACCGTTTTCCGGGAATACATAGGTGATTTCGCGTCCAGAGTTCGACCGCTTGGGAGCGCCATGATGGGCTTCGAACTGCAGCGTTGACATTGCGGAAGAGATTCAGTCAAAACTGCGAGGTGGTGAGGACCATGGAATGCTGGAACCAGCTCAGCTTAGAGGGCGTCCTGCGCAGCGAGCGAGCGAAAAGATGGTATTGCGAAGATGGAAGAGAGATTGGGCTGAGCGAGCAATAAGCTGCGCCTGGAAGAGATGTTGGTGGTTTAGCTGCGGAGGTGTGGGATGATATGATAATATGGGTGCCGCGCGAGATGCGACTGCTGGGGGCTGGTTGGCTGGCGCTGGGGGGTATTTTTGGAGGATGGGACGATGGCTGGGCAGACGGGAGTTTAACTGACTTCAACAGCAGCAACAGCAATGGAGATGGCGAACGAGTGATAGATGGCGATTTGGACGGGCAGTATAGAGTTCAGACAGGATCGCGTATAGGCAGTAGGTAGGCACAGCGGAATAGCGGATGGCACCAAAGGAAGGAGAGAGTGCACAAGCTTGACAAGAGGCGTGTTTCAGTCCAAAGCGCATCCCCTGCTACGAGCCCAGTAAAAGGGGGAGTGCAGGTGGCGCCGAGAGAATCACTTAGCGTGTTTGGAACGTTTCAAACAACTGCCAGGCCAGGCATGGGCAAAAATGAGCTGCGTCCGAAGGTACGGATAAAGGTGTGCTGTGCGCAGAGAGAGACGTGTGAGCTGGATTGACAGGTAGGAGGTAGGTGTTGAGTCTTGACCATCTCTTCCGTGCGAGGCGAAGCGAGGGTGCAGAGCCTGGCCGCCTAGCAGCAGCAGTAGCAGTGACAAAGCCGGCCAGCTTTTGTCACGTAAGTCCATGTCAGCACCGTCCATCACTCCATCCACCTCACCATATCCCAGCAATTGTGATCTTGGCTCCGGATAATTAGGGAGCTCAGACCAGCACAGAGCGATTTAGAGCAGGATCAGTTGGGCAGAAGATGCTCAGGAAACCCTCAGCAGCTTTCTCCTCCGCTTGACTGAAGCGGGAATTAAAACGAGCAATCCTTGGTTCTACAGGCATCGGTCGTGATTCGGCTTCCTATAGGCTAGCCGCTCGTCTGTATGCCTAATCTTTGCTTGGTGAGGATATAGCTCCGTTTTGTACTGGTACAGCTCTCCACGAATCAGCCCTCGGCTAAAAATAAACGGGCGAGGAGATGCCTTTCCGAGCATGAAGATGAGCAGAATGTCGTATAGAAGAGAATTCTTCATCTTCCTAGTCGTGCAGCTCGTGCTTGTTGCGGATATAACTCGCGCATCTCTTGATTGTTACTCCGTATTCCAGAAAACCCTAAAATCAGCCATGCCATCACCCTGCTCATCTAGCGCCACTCTTAAGCAATCGCGCGGAGTATTCTTCGTAGAGGATCGCAGCTTGCCGGAAGATTTGGCTCGTGGTCGTTGGCTAGCCTCGTGCTACTGATGCTCGAAGAGATAAATACAGCACCTGTACACCGTCCCGCGTCTGCAAGCGAGTCACTGAGGTCCTCAAAACTCTTATTACATATCTCCTGCATTGCACACAGTCTCCACAATCGAGGCTGTGCGACATCCGAGGCCAGTCTCACATTTCAATAGCCCTCCCAAGGAGGAATTCAAGATTACTCAATATTTCACCATTACTGATATCGCACGACGTATCAGAGACCCGAACCATGATTATCATGAAGACTTAGAAGGGCCTTTTTGACCTCCGCCGCGTATCTACCGCGCGTTTGTTGCGTCTGTGCACCTAGCTAGTTAACGTCCTCTTCAATACTACTCCATTGCTATAATGCTAGGGACAAAGCGGCGCGGTCCTATTGACATCTCGGATCTTCAAATCGGCATCACTTCCTACCTTTGTCGGAGCGTGGTGATGGGAGAGGGAGGATTCAAACCAGCCTTATCATCACCAGTTCCATTTCAACACCTCTTGTCATCTGGCCGGACTGGACCTCCCTTTGCAAATTCAAAAAGAGGATAACAATCCTCACTGACTTGCCGCATAAATCATCGGCTGCTCTGGCTTCCAGAAATCCGCGCAACCATATGCACAATTCGACATGTTCGACCCCTGGAAGTGCAGCATTTCCCCGCCTTCCGTGGATGCACCATGAAGATTCACTCTCAACGTGGTCGACGCGTCGATCTTAGAACCACATTTTATCTCACTGGACCAGTTTTGATCCTCGTCTTCCCTTCGGATGAGCGAATCGGGACGAGAAACGAGGCAGTTGCTGGCCTCGGCTGTGCTGGAGGAGGTGCTCCCCCATCTCTAGCAAATCTAGTAGTTGAAGATCGTGGACCCTCAATCCTTGGAGGTTCACTTCATCTACACCTTACCAGCAGCATCCTTAGTAGATCTCGGAATCATCGGAAACATCGCGTTCTTTTGCCCTTCATGGAACTGGAAAATTATGCTGCCGCAATAATGGTGTAAAATTCGCGGCATCAAAGTTTGGGACCGTACCTGAACTATTTCGGATCAACGGTTCATGTCAATCTCACATGCATCACACTTGTGCCTGGGTAACGTGTCCCAGCCGTGTTGTCCCAGAATTCAAGGGCTATTGCTGTCGGTTGATAAATTTCACCTATGTGCAAGCGTACTCAACATACCACAATATGCACATTGATCAAGAACACAGACCCCACATCTACATATCCATATATCCACATATCCTTAAGAGATTCCCGAATCCCATTATTGCGTCTTGAATCATGATCGCACCGACTCAAAAGTGCACATCAACGGCCGCACTACACATCACTACGCAAGCTTCGAGAAGGCCCACAGGAACCTGCAACTGTTTCATCGAAACGATGCTTTAAGGCCCTACCGATGCCCCTCAAGCATGAAGAAGGATGAACATCGTGAACCCTTGATCATGTCACGTTATTTACCTCAGGCATTCATACTTACGTGATTCGATATGTATTTTGCAAGCGCAGGACCAATTGTGGACCCTTTTACAAGTGGCTCAGGCTCCCTCCGACAATTTTAACACTTCCTTTTCCTGTTGACATAAACTCTTCAGCATCAATTTGCCCAAAGCTTCCATCCATTTCCCCTCTGTTCACAGTGGTCTTTCTTCCAGTCCCGTGGTCTCATGCTGAGAAAGTGGGGATTCAGGAAAAAGTTGTACCCCTGGACATGATTTGCGTGCGGCATCCTTCCCTGATCCCAGTATCCTTCATACAAGATGAGTGAAGGACCATCACGATCATCACCTCAAGGATTTTTGCGAGGTCGGCAGCAAGGGTACATTTGAATCTTGCCCGTATCCGCCAAGACTTCTCCAGCCAAGCGACTAATACATGGGAGTAAGAAAAATCCTTGTCCCACAACCTCGAGTAATGCGTGCGTGATCAGGAAACACTATTTTAACGAATGCAGCATGATGAGTAAGATTCTCTTGCTTACCCGGCTGTTGCAGCACGTAATAAAACCACCGAATACCAGGATAAAGGGGAGGAGAGCTGGGGTATTCCCAGATGGAATGACGAAGATCTGTTTCAGCACCTTTCCGCTTTCGGTCCTTATGCCCAGCACCTCTGTCAACCTCATTCTTCAACCCCACCTCTCAGGCTCTCACCACAGCATCCTCATGTCGTGCGAAAGCGAGAGCAATAACATGCTTATCCGGCAGTTCTTCCGCATCAATTCAAATTGCACCGCACGCTAAGACACCATGTGCACCACTTTTCAAGCTCACCAAGCAATAAACACCGAAAACGTCTTGTCGTGATATCAATCAATCTCTCATCCAAATCCACGGAATGGAAATCTCACGCTCTATTCTGTCGATCTACCTACTTCCATAGTACTATGGTCTGGAGGGTTTTACATGGTAGAGGTCCTAAAACATACTAAAAACAACAGAATCTACAAGAATCGGAAGCCCTGAGGTCCTTGTAGATGATCCGCGTCCTAACATGTACTACGTAGTAATACCCTCAAGACCATGGTATTTGCACAGACGTATTCAAGGAATGAGGAACTGAGAACTTTCACTCTGGGGATGCGGCAGGAATAAGGGACAGGGGTGTTTCCTTGCTTTTTATGTAGTTGTGTGAGGCTGGGAGATGCTTTGGAAGAGGTGAAGGAGCTAATTATACATGCGCATCTTCAACCCCGTATTGACAAAGGCAGTTCAGGCCGAGTTGATGGATGTGGCGTATTCAAGACATGACTTCGAAGTTTTTCTTTGGAGCATGGGGACGAGACTCATAGTATGCGAAGGTTTTACAGGATCCATTAATCTTGAGCCTTCAAAATCCATGTTGAAGCCATACTTTAGATTCTACGAGGTAAGGAAAAACAACCCCGCAGCGGGGTCTCTGAGTCGTCTTGCAACTGAAATCCTTCGCTTCTCTGCTTTAATTAGTCACGGGGAAGGCTGAAAGGCCGCTATAGTCGTTCCTCAGGCCATTCCCATATTAGTTCATCACTCCTAGCATCTCCATCATCTCGAAGTCGCTATTGCGCCCGGAAACTCACGTGAGAGGTTGGGACGAACCGCCAAGATGAGCTGGAGACGCCTCCTTGAAATATGATTGGGTCCAGAACCCGAACTGCTCACGAGATCGGAGTCTAACCTCACGATACTACACGCAAGTTTTTTCAACCACTTCCATGATGCATACTATCTTCTGCAGCATTTGTAACTGAATTGACCCTCGAGTATCTACGAGATCCGAAAGCTGCACGACAAATAATCGATAACTGGGTACGAAGGAAGGTCTGCCCCCGCCCCTGTCAACTTCCTCACCACCAAAGCCGCCAAATTTTCATATTATAATTTCTCTATCTTCTCCCATCATCAGAAACTCTTCTTCCCCCCTCAAAAATCATCCAAAATGCCACAAATATCCTTCTTCCCCCCCTCTACTCCACCTCTCACCCCCCTCCCCCCAGGAATAACAAGAACATACATCCAAACCCCCTCTGGACCATTGGAACTCCTCATCGCTTTTCCCTGGAACCAAAAGGCGACCAGTCTAAATAAGAGCGACGTAAAAGCCTCAAAGAAAACCCCGCTCTTCTTCGCCCATGGCGGCTGCGGCTCCGCCGCCATCTGGATGCCCTATATGCAATTCTTCTCCCAAGAACACCAAATCCCTTGTTACGCGCTGAGTTACCGTGGTCATGGGGGGAGTTGGTATCCCAATTTTTTGCGGATGTACTTCACGCGAATGAGTACTTTTGCGGGGGATTTGGCGAGGGGATTGGCGTTTGTAAGGGAAGAGACGGGAATGGAGGTAGTGCTTGTGGGACATTCGAGTGGAGGTGGTTTGGCGCAGTTTTGCTTGGATAAGGGACGGGTTGGGGGAGTGAGTGTGGGGAAGGTCAAGGGCGTTTGTTTGGCTGGGAGTACTCCAGGATTCGGGAGGTATGTTTTCTTTTCTCATTTACGTGATGATGATGATGATGATGATGATATTGATGCTGCCTGCGATACCAAAGCCAGAAATGCACCAGTATTCCAACTGAAGTACCGCCTATTCAATCAAGCTAACATCCTCAAAGCCTAGGCGTAAGCCTAAACTGGCTCTCTCTCGACAAATGGTTCATCCCCCGCATGTTCCTAAAACACTTCGGCCACCCAATGTCCCCCCTCAGCAGCACCACCCTAGTAAAACGAGCTTTCTTCTCGCCCCAATACCCCCTCTACTCAGTCACCCAATTTGAACTCCTAATGCCGCGCTACGAGTCCTTCCTCTGGCCCAACGGCATGCTGTTTAAATTCACAAACTTCCAAAACGTCCTAAAACGCATCTCAGGAAAAGGCCACGGCTCCCGCATCCTAATCCTCGCCGGCGAACAAGATAAATTAGTAAGTCTCGATATCGCCAAGAGGGAAGCGGAGGAGTATAGAAGCATTTTTCGCGACTTGGCGTTGACGAATCGGTTGAAGGTGGAGGTGGATGAGGTTGTTGAGGATGAAGGGGGGATGGAGTCGGAGGGGTGTGGTGTTCAATTTAGGGTTGTCGAGGGAGCGGGACATCATTTCATGAATGATGTTACGTGGGAGGAGGGGGCGGAGAATCTTTTGGAGTTTTATGAGCAGTTATAGAGAGGGATAGGATCATGCAATTCTGATGGATCTCGTGGTCCTGACGCAACTCTGGTGGTCTTTCTCAGCTAATTCAATGCAATACCTACCCTCCACACAATCATAATGCTCACTCCAATCCAGATTTCAACGAAATTGTGCGTGCCAAGGGAGCAAAATAATCTATCATACCTAATCAAGATATCAGTATCCCATCCCCATCCCCACCCCACCTGCACATTCTCAGATCCCTTACAAATCATCCACGCCGCGAGCACACGCCTGATTCCAAAACGACCGTCTACGCCTCAAATCAGCTCCCACATCTAAAAAAACGTATCCAAATCTCCCCTTAGAAGATGTCTTGAAAATCCCAGCGCTCCCAAAATCCCCAGCACACCAATTTATGCACAAAGTCTTGTCTGTCGATGGAGCCATCGACGCTGCCAGCGGCGGAATTCGAAAGCGGCCATCGCAGTCACGGATCTGGTATGATGCTGATGAAGATGTAGTCTGGCCAGGAGAGGGAGGGAGTCATTGTTTCTGATGGTGGTGTTGTCTGGCAGTGTTGTGTGTGGATTTGTTGAGCTGGTGGGATTGATATGGTGGTGGGTTGATTCCGGGTGGTCATTTGATGGAATTGGAATTGCTGGATGGATGATAATGAAGTGGTGAGGTGTACTTACGTTGAACGTGTGGTGTGATGTTTGTGGTTGAAATTAAGGGAATAGGTTATCCATTTGGAGCTTGTGCGGGTTATTATTTCAGAACCTGACAATTTATTAAGCAAAACCAGCTAATTGATTCTTCGCATACTTTCAAAAAACATTTACAAACACTTGGGGCGGGAAAAGGCCTTTCCCTAATATATAGTGCTACAAAAATACATTACTCATGCTCGACTTTGCACAATCCTGCAAAACCTCAAAGTTTCGGCTCGAATTTCTTTAAGATGTTCGCCGGGATCTGTCCCTGACCTCGATACTGACTACGCGCCTTACTGGCTGGCTTGCTCCTATTGACAAAATCATCGGCAAGGAATAATGGATTGCTCATCTGTGAAGTTTTAGACATGTTAGCACTCACTTTCGTAATTAAAGAGCAGGACCCATCACCGAGATCCCACCCGTGCGCAGCCTCCAAGAGACTTTTGTCCTGTCAAATGCGAAGAGAAATTGCGACGAGAAGATGTGGATGTCGGAACCACCGATAAGAACGGTTCAGGAGGCAAGAGATCACAGTGATGTTCGAAATCGAGAGGTCATTTTACAAAAACAAGGTAGAGGAGAAGAAAACCTCGCGGCATTGAAGACCAAGAAGGGAGTCTTATTTGAGACGGGCGAGGACGTGTTTAAATCGTGAAACCTATGAATCTATGAATCGCTGTACACTTCTAGCGGAAAATTGATGCGGGTTGGAGCGTAAGAGGGGACCAGCGCAAAGACTATTTTAGAATCCCCTAGATTCTACCCTCAACCCAAGACGGATAGTCCAAAAAGTAAGTCAAACGTTTCCTATGGCGTATGTTTAGCAGATTTCGGCGGTCTCAGAGAGCGAACGAGTGAGATGAGAAGTTCAACCCGAGTTGAACACCCCTTTTTTCACAATCTCTCGGTCATCAGTTTTCACTCATTACAAAATTTTAACGTCCATTTCACTCTGCGGTGGTGGGCATATGTTTTGCTTAATAGGGGTGAGTAGACTCAATTGGCGGTCAATTGACGCAATGAGATCACACTTGTGGTGGAGAGAGCCATCAAGCTTTCTGCCATTTCAGCCCTCTATCTCGTATGCGAAGTTCGTTCGTCGGGCGGTTCATCCCGATAATCGTTACAAAATATTGCTCCATGAAGCTAAGCCTTACGCCAGTTCGAGATAAAGCCTCGTCTTGCAATTGATATGCAGCGTGCTGCTTTGTGGCTGAAAGAAACACCATACTCTGTCCATAGTTTTCCCCCCTTGATAAATCGTGGGAATTGTCTGTTGAACATTCTCATCTCGCAAAAGCGAGCTTACAAGGCTATGCTCGCTTGAGTTGAGCTCCTTGCAGCAATTGAAGCTTGGCTGTGTTTCAGCCCTGCCAAAAAAACGGCATCGCAGCTGGTTGGCTGGACCAATCTTTGTACAGCCTTGTCCTATAAATTGGGAATTAGAAAGTCCTCTAACTTGGCGAACTGACCCTGAGAAGTCTCCAGAGTTCACAAATGAGTTAATCAGTGCCCTGTGAAATCGTTAGACCTTTACCTTTGGGGTGTGCCGACCGCTGAGGAGGTGCCTTTTGGTCCATTTTCGTAGTCGCCAATTCCATCCATTGTCTACATCGCGACATCAAGTTCAAAAATACTTTTCATCGCCATACGCCCGAGCACATTTACTTGTCCTTCATCACAATTCGCTTACCACCTCCTGAGTGAGATCGCCAGCTGATTCTCTTTCTCGATCCTCGAGCTCCACCAGATAGCAACAGTTCCGACCAGGTCCCTTGGTCAATCAGCGCGCTGATGGCTTCGCCCAATACCCAGAGCCAGCAGCAGGCTCCCAACATGGATTCCACCAATGGCCAGAGCCAGCAGCGGATGGCTCCCGCCAGTTCCCAGAGCCCACAGCTGGGAAGTAATCCACAGAGCCAACAGCAGGCTCCCAAAAGCCTGGACCGCCAGGAGGTGGTCCATACGGCTGAGAACGCCGATGATGTAGAGGAAGCAGAGGACAGCAGTCTCGCCGCGACCAGGAAAAGCATCGAGGTGCGTAAGGAAACGCGTGAGGAGATGGCAGCAGCTGCCAGCGCGCCCCCCGCCGCCGTTTCTCCTTCTTCCTCTACGAGACATCACCAGCCAAGAAGAGCAGGAGCTCTCTACTGGAAGACTTGAGTAAGTGATCACCCACACTTCATCCCCTGCCCGCTCTAAAATTGCTGCCAATATAACCAAGAGGCTGGCGACCGGCCGACCATTCATGGTGTTTTGACTAATCCACCTTTTAGCTACAGTTAACTCGTCTTTCCGCACCCTCCTACGACCCTTGTCTTCCCGTTGTTTCCAAACAGCCTCATCTATTCCCAACATCCGACCCCATCGTCCTCACCCGTCTTGCCCCCAATTCCGTCTCACAGAGCCAAGGTCAACGGATACCCCAGCAAACCTGAGTAGCAACATGGCTGGTAGTGAGCCGTTACGCAATTCCCTGCTCGACTGAAAACCTCCGCATTGTCACATCTCGCGAGTCAACCCCCTAGATATTACGCGCCAACTCCTGGCGGCACCAGAACTCTCTACCGTCCCACACCCGACGACCTTCACAAACCGGGCCATTTTCTTAGGTCGAGAAACACGCCTTGCTATGACCTCTTCAGAAATTGGTTTGCACGCTGGTGTGGCGCAAGCAGTCAAAGGAGACTGGCAAGAAAGGCTATGGGTTTACTGTCTGTGTCGGAGTTCTGCGCCAAAGATCCTCTCAGAGTTCAGTTTGATGGTTCACGTCCATGCTGAAACAGGCTGTAAACAGGGCAATGGTACCAGCAATCCAGCACAGCGCGGACTCTCAAATCCGGGTCGCGGTGCTGCGCTCGAATCCAGATTCTGAAGCTTTGGCATCATCAGGAAACGATCACGATCACGGTCAATTTATGTCCATGTCCATATCTCTTCATTTCGTTAAGAGTCCGCGTTAAGGATCAACAACACACTGCCAAATTGGAGTCTCCAAACAATGGTCCCCAGTCAGCTTAGTTCCACGAGCTTGGCGCTGGCTACGGAACGAATGGAATGGTCTCTACATAAGCAATCACATAAGGAGCCCTCTAGACTTCCAAAGCCATAGTCATACAAAGAAAGCTTGTTTGGCGCTCAAGGGTGCTCTGGTCATGATGGCTCAGAAGTTCGTCTGATACAGGCCTCAGAACGTGGCAGAAGCTGATGTTCTGACGCTCGGAAAACGCCAAATCATTCCACCGTCTGGTCCACTATGTGAAACCTCTTAAATATCTGAAGTACGTGCCTCCAGTGAGACAGAGAAAGTGCTCACTTGACGAGACCTCATAGCATTGAAGTCAACAGCGACTTGGCCTTGCAGGGCGACGATTTCTCCCGCTACCACGCCCTTCGTAGCGAGGAGGCCACTCTGCAGTCCATGAAAGGACCTCACCGAGGATGACATAGGCTCGGGTCTTCCTCTCCCAATATACCTCTTCGGCTCGCAGCCAACCACGCCATCAGAAAAGAATGGGCTGTGGAGTTAAGCCAAAAATGGTACTCGCCCAAGAAAAAGCGGCTCGGGACCCGAATAAAAGAGCAAGGGATCAAACCAATATCAAGCAGCACTCGGATGCAAAAGAGAAAATGACCGTACAAGCTTGACAAACACAGAAGACCATCCATGTGGACCATCACAAGTAGATCATCCAAGCTCTTCGATTTCTCGTGTTCGTGTCACCCCATCCAAGCTCTTATATTCCCCTTTCCAATCTCTCAATTCGACCAAGCTCCTTTTTTGGAGACTGAAAGCACGCATAAAAACAATGTTGGATCCAGGTAGGCATCCTTTGGGAATGGCTTCCACTCCATCAGATTTGCCTTAGAGTTTCCCGACGTGGCAACATCCCACGGAGAAATTTCGAATAAGACATACCAGTCCATATACCTATCTGTCAACAGGTATGCCAGTCTAAAGACTTGGTACTGTGGCAATCGATCAGACTGGCAGTCCAACGGCAAAATATCATCACTTCCTCCGTTGCAATGGAAGGATAACAATATGTCCATGTATACAGGTAGACAAGCAGACAAGCAAAAAATACAGGACATCACCAAAGATGTGTCTGTCTTTCATATTCTGTTCCGACAATGGAATCTTGCTCCCCGCCGTCCATCGTTTGTTCAAGTCGGAAGCAGCAGGTCATTTCCCGGCAAAGTCACACAATGCAGTATTCAATGCCACAATGTACCAAGCTCTTTTCAGCAATGGAATGCGCTGACAGTGCTTCATCTTTGTCCAAAGGTCCAAAGTAAGTTCAGATTGGTAAAGGTCCAGACAAATCCTGCTCTTGCTAGGCACGCCCAAGGCACCTGAAGTTGGAATATGCAGACCGATGGTCAGGATCATTATTTTCATGTGCCTCAAGCATCTTCAGCATCTTCAAAAGCTCTGGTCACAACAGATTCTGTTCAAAGACTGAGCATAGGCCAAGATGCAGAGTCAAGCAAGCTCAGACAAAGTTTGCACATTCGAACCAATATTCAACAGCTTCATTCAAATGTACCACGAGTATCTTCAGCATCATGAAAAGATCGGATCGGACCTGAATATCATCCCGAAACCAATCATAGGGAAAGGCTCAGCTCAGACAGAGCCCCGAACATTTCCAAAGCAGACATAAGACATATTGAAGTCGTCGGTCAATACAATTAGGCAAAGTGAGACCACGCCAGCTGGGCATCATGTTCAAACGTGTCTGCTGTCTGACGGGACAGTCATTGTCCATCATCAAGCCAACCATCAAAACGGTTCCTTCTCTTGTCCAATGAGTTGAAATTGCATATTTCTATGGTTCGTCACTTGTTGTCGGCTGCCATATAGAAAGTTGACGCTGCCATGGCTTGCGGAATCTTCGGTGGTCGTATGCGAATGAAGCTATGGTTATCAATAGCTCCATCGATGGACTATATGCAGTCAAGATTGGGTCCTCTCCGGATGAATGCCTTCATTATGCGTGTTTTTCCTGCAAATCAGAGGGCGGCGCTGCCAATGTTGGTCGCTTGTTGTCAACTGGGGCGAGGGACAGTCGGGTCGTGCCTGTGAATAGTGGTCCCGGGTTTTTTTAGAGGCGCTGCCCTCCATCAGATTATCGGAAAAGGCTCCGTAAATCATGGTGGCCTTTCAGATCTTAGCACTCAGATTCTTTCTCTCAAGAAATAGCCAATACTCCTGCTCTTACTGCGACTCTGGGGTGTCAAATTGTGGTGGTTGCAACTTCTCCGGCAGGCGAAGAGAGGGTCGAATCGGTAGCTTCTCGAAAGCGTCAGGTTGACAAAGATTGAGGAAGTTGTCGCTCTCAGCCCATTCGCCTGGGTGAAAGAATGTGGCCATCCCGGCCACAGACCTCTATATTATCCTTGTGCTTCCTGCTCTTCCTGCCCGGCTTGTGGACTCGATTTTGTTGTGGTTGTGGGCTCTCCGCTGCGACGGAATCAAGGAGGGTTCGGCAGGTTGGTTGTCAGTCGAGTGGTTAACATAGGTCCAGGAAGCTTTCGCTCTCAGTCCGATCATCTGGTAGGGAATGAAGAGGTCGTTCAGACCCCCGAATTCTCCGTCCGCCGCTAGACTCCTGCTTCCTACTCTTGCCGCCGACTTGTGGTCTCAACTTATGGTGGTTGTGACTCTGCGATGCGGCGAAAAGAAGTAGTGCCCCGGCAGGCTAGTTATCGGTCGAGCGGATGGCGAGGAAGCTGTCACCCTCATCCATCAGGATATGGGATAAGACGACCACTCAGACCCGATATCACCTCATTCACAGGCCGTCTGCGCGCTTCCTGCTCTTATTGCTGCTCCGTGGTAATAATTGTGGTAGGTTCAAGTGGTCCGCGGTAATATAATGAGGGAGATTTCGGCGGTAGTCCATTAGTCGAGCAGAGAAAAGAATCGGATCAAGGAAGAGGCCACTCTCAGTCAATACACCGAGAAAAGAGACAGCAAGCTAACCATCTAGACCTCAAATCCCCCTTTCAAAACGCGTTCTTTGTGCTTCTCGCTCTGGCTACTGACTTTCGTCAACAATCGTAGTGGTTCTGGATTCTCCAGCGGCGGTGCATTGTGAGGGAGTTTTCGGCGGCGTTTCACCATTTGGAGGGTGTCAGAACTCGGATCGAGGAAGCTGTCGTTCACGGTCGATTCATGTAAAAAAGAGACAATGAGATGACCATTCAGACCTCAGACCTCTCGTTCCACAGATTGTATTATGCTTCCTGTTCTTGCTGCTGGCTCTCGTCTGCACGATGGTTCCGAGGTATGCAGCGGTAAGATGAGGAGGCATTTTAGCGATAGTCCATCAGTGGAAACGCGACAGAACTCGCAGAGCTGCTGCTCTTAGTTCATTCCGAAAAGACAGAAAACAAATTGGCTATCCAGATCCAGATCTTGTCTCCTCTTCCTTTGCACGTTGATCTCACGCGCCCTGTCCCTGCTGCCGACTTCTAACAGCGATGTGGTAGGGAATTCGACAGGTCGAAGATGGGCATATATTGAGGACGATGTCTCTCTTCGTCCAATTATCGAAAGAGAGGAGGTTCCAATCGATAGGGTCAGGCGGAGTCAGGCACCTTCGGCTCAAAGACTGGCCGATTCTGCTGCTCTGTGCAAGGCCGCTGCCGAACTGCGTAGATCCCAAGGCCTTGCAGTTCGTTCGGCGAAGAAGAAATGGGGCACTACAGCCTGAGTGTCGCGCGTCAGGGAAGAGCTTTCAATGTATCTGGTAGATAGATATCGCTGCTGTCGAATAGGTGGCTGTTGGCGAGGGGACATGAGGAGCTTAATGTATGGTTGGATTTTGGCCTCGAAAGAATATCGTCGTATCGTGACCTCGCCATGGCAACAGGAAGCTCTACAGTTAGACCGAAAGAGCACAAGGGGGGCGAAAAAGGGTTGTAGACGGGCTCTTTGGACGTTTGCTATTGTGGTTTCAAGCATTTCTGAAGGTAGAAGGGATGAGTTGACGTTGTGGATAGCGGCACGTTCCCCTGGACCGTTACCGTTTTCCCAGCAAACTTTTGGGACTCAGACTAACATAACACCCTCCCAGATCAATTGCCAGTGCTATAGAGCTGCTTGGTAGATAATCACGAATCTAGAGCTGTTCTAGATGCCTGTCAAACCCATCCGACGAGGTTATGCGGCCTCAATGTGGTAGGATCAAAAAGCGCCCTTCCACCCAACGAGTCATACTCAGCTATCACCAAGCACAAAGCAATCTCGTCAGAAACAACATGAAGAACTGCACACAACTAAGTACAACCATCTTGAGTGCCAGCTGTAATAGCGGAGCTCTCTCGTAAAAGCTAATTCTGGCTTTTTCGTGGGATCGTGCTTCTCTCTGCCTAGGAACAAGCACTCTCTCCCCTGGCGCGGGACATGATCAAACGAATAGAGAGAGTTTCGTCCCTTGACCTCCCTGAACAATTGCAGTCCTCACTTTCCAGATCGCATTGCCCAAAGATCTTACTAGGCAGAAGCCCTGGGCTTGAAGTTCAATCGCCTCAATCAATCTACGACTACTCTACAACAATAACAACTACAAACCCCCACTCAACCCATATATTCCACCCAGAGCTTGCTGAACCATGAATGTAAGGACGAACGGCTTTTGATTCTATCGTGCCTACGCAGCGCGCCTCTTCGACCGCACCCTCCCGCAGTGACGACGCGTTTCAGCAATCGCCATGCCGTCGACAACCGCAAATCTGCGTATGCGCATCCAAAAAGTTTGCACCGTTTGGACTCACGATTCTGATTTCTCCGCCGAGGATGTTGTCTTCAACTTCGATCGTTTCGCCGAGCTTAATCTTTTGCCAAACTCACTCGCACAAATCATCCCCATCCCGCAGGGTTCATCCGTCAAAGATTTCGTTCGATCAGGAAAACGTCAAAAGGAGAAAACACCAGCATGCCTCACCGACTCAAGCAAGAAGCAGTCACTGAACTCACCGTCTCAAAAAGATGGGGCTATTTCTACGTTCGACGAGAATGGTTTACCACTCACTGGTGTGATTGAGACCGATGAAGATCGAGCATATGTCTTCGTCGCGAAAGAAGCGACGCCTGCCATGAAGCAGAAATACCCCAATCTTCAGGTGAGTGCTGAAGCTTAGATTACATCGTTGTTGCTGACTTTTGACAGATTTCAATTTCCTCGTCCATCGCCAGCGTCTTTGGTTACCGCAATCGGTCACACGTTCTGATATCCACTGTTTGTCGCGCCCCTGTCGATTCATTTGACCACACTGAACTAACAGCCACCTAGGCGGATGAAGAAGAACATTCTGCATCTCATGTCGAGCTTACTTTTCGAGACGAGTATCTTGCGCGGGGTGACATGTGGAGACTCGCCATCTCCGAGTTGAGCGGACGGTCACTTTACAAAGACCAGAAAATCATCTTCCTTGGAACCATCAAAGCCACTGTCAACGCCATCTGGATCGGCGAGAAGAAACGAAAGACCGGTTACTTCGCAGCAACAACAAAACCGGTTTTTCGAAGTGAGTCAGCGCGTTACGTACTATTTATCCAGATGTCCAAGGAAATGTGGGACTTCGATGCCGAAGGTGGTGGAGAGATCATGTTTAACAAGGTCATCAATGGATTCCTTCCAGAGTTGTTCAAGAAGTGGATGTCGATCAATGCGCACCATTTGGTGAGCATCATCCTATTTGCACGCCTAGAGTACACTGGCGAGCCGAATCAGCGTCCTCTCTCCGACAGTATCCGCCATCCTGCCATTGCCTTCCGAGATGGCATTCAGGACTTCTACCGTGTTGTTGTCAGCGACATGGCCAGCAACGACTGGATCAACATTCTCTACAATTTGAAGAAAGAATTCCGGGGCTTCAAGAAAGAGATATCACTGTTCAGAGAGAAGTTGAACCCTCCCCAGAGCGATGACGAAGTCAAGTTCACAATTTCGGGCAAGATCTCAGAGGCAACAAAAGGCAATATTCTACAAGCGATCAATCTTGCCTGTTCTCAGTTCTCTCGTGATTATGTCGATCGCGATCTGGTACGGACAGGTATCTCAATCATCCTTATCACTGCCGGAACGGGAATATTCGAGGTTGACTACAACATGCTCAAGCTGACAACGGACAATTTGATGGGCAGTGGCATTGGCATCGATCTTGTTTGCCTCTCGCCTATGCCACTTCATTCGACTCCTCTTTTCATGTTCAGGTATCCCCGTGTGCTCGAAAGCACTCTTCCGACTGCGGTACCGTCACCGGAGAACTCCTTAGGCGGCCCTACTCCGAAACAACATGAGCACATGCTGCGAAAATCAGCGTCGACAACGTCCACCCTTAAAGACAGATCTTCATCGCCAGATCCTCAACCTGGCGAGACAGCCTTTGCTATGCCTCATTGGATTGACATATCGTTCTGGAATGGAGCTGTTGAAGAACAAGCCATGTACATGCGACGACGACCTACAATCACTCCGGCTTCACAGAATTTTAGTGGCACAGGTGATGGAGCTTTTCATCCCAGAGTCAAATTATATGAGCTGCAGATGATGGGACTCATGGAGAATGAAATGGAAAACATGGAGATCCCCAAATTGCATGAACACCCACTGCATCCTTGGCCTAGATTGCGCCATCGCATCTCTGGTCACGCCATCACAGATGAGTCTCGGAACACGATCGGTGAAGAGGAAGTCAAATGGATGCAAGCTTACGATGAGTACACGTTCCTCCCTCCGCATGAAAAACGTGCCAGGGAATTGGAATCAAAGAAGCGTAACGACAAAGCTGCAGCCGATGCTAGCCGCCTAACAACCGATGCTGCAAAACGATCAGACAGCTCCTATGACGAACCGTTCCTTGAAAGGTCGGGAAGCTTTCGACCAGGAACTGGCTATCTTGACTGGAGACTGCAAGAGAAGAGCAACGTCACGGTTAAACCACCTTCCGTGGAGCGGAAAAAGAGTGCTGTCAGTCTTGCATCGAATGCCACAGCCGAAACATCTGCCTCGCGGACGTCAAAGCTATCGCGTCAATTCAGCAGTACTGGGCCGCCTAAATGGGCGCCTCCCAAGCCTGTTGCCACTGTTGACATGGCTCCTTCAGCTGTTGCTTTCAAGGGTCCCACCTTTCTGAAGGAGGGTGGTCAGGAATCGCCCTCGCCAAAGAACGGAGGCGCAACAAAATATAGTCAGCACTTCAAGGCTGCACTTACACGCTCTTCTTCTCAAGCAAGTACGCCGATCTTGGAGAGCCCAACTGAAGACTTCACAAACAGCTTTTCGAGGCCAATTGACATCAGCTCGACTCGACCATTACTCAAGCACAGTCGCGACTCGTCGAGAGAACTTATCCCGGGTTCGGCAGAGACAGTGAAAGACATATCTCGAGATAGTGATTCCGGCAAAGGCAAAGGTAGAGAAAGAAGTACGAATGCTCTATCACATCTGCGCAAGAACATTCCCTACCCGTCTTCGAGTTTAGACGAACAACCAATACCTCAGACTCTTTCTCTTACACGAGCCATCTCGCCATGGCTTGTTCTAGTCAATCCATGTAATCCAATGAAGAACGGAGATGGTAGGAGAAAGATGGGCCGCTGGCAACATCTGTATCCACGACAGGAGCGTGAAGGCGTGATGAAGTGGAAGTCCCTTTGCTCTCCGGCTTCGGTCCCGCTGACCAGTGACTATTTCCCATCCGCACAAGATTTGGCGACAGAGTTCAATGAGAGTCTATATCATCTAACACAGAATGCAGACGATGAATTGATGGAGAACCCCAAGGCAAGAGAAGGATTGATTCGAGAATTGATTGCCTTCCGTCTTTCACACGGATTCCAGCTTATCATTGGAGATCAAGTTGCTGATTTCCTGGGCAACAAAAGCGCTGACCTTGCGCATATCTTTGAAAAGAGCTACATGGCTCGCGACGGTGCGACAGTTTTCATGGCAATTGGTAACACGATTCATCAGCTTCTCTGTGGCTCTGGTGGGAAAGTTGAGATCAGAAGATTCAACCGGAAGCCAACAGCTGAGTATGAATTACATGATGCTGGTCACAGTGTGGCCTACCAGCCTCTGATCAAGACTGTTCTTGCCAAGAATTATGAGCCTCGCAATCTCATCTTCAAGAATTTGCAGCCTCACTACAACTGGAACCTCATTGACAACTTTATTGCTGGATACAGTGACGAGTTTTCTGATGTGCTACGCTATTGGCGTGCGAGGTTTGTGCTAATACCTGTGGATATTCCATCACGAACACGCGCCAATCAACGTGATGCTCCAGGTTTGTCTATGGTGACTGAAGATTCAGAAGAGGAGATCAGACTTGAAGGCATCCGAAAGTTTACTCAACTTTTGCAAAGCAAGCGTGTACTGCCACCAGAAGAGCGCGCACTGCCCATCGGTCTCCGAAAGAAAGATCCAAATCCTTTGGCGATCGAGTACCAGACAAGAGATCCTTCTGTTGTTATTGCCGCTGGTGGCGATAGTTCTTTGTTTGCAGATCTTGAAAGCTCTACGATTCTGCAGTCTGATGAGCAGACTCACACTACAAAGAGCTATGACCTGCAGAGATTGGCTCAAGAGTTGCAATCTGATAAGGGCATCAAGATGCTGGACAGAAGATGGCATTGGCGTCTGCACTACAATTGCTTCACTGGATCTGATCTCACAAGCTGGCTTTTGGCCACGTTTGTTGACATTGACTCAAGAAAAGACGCCGTTATATTTGGGAATAAACTCATGGAACAAGGCTTGTTCCAGCATGTCAAGGAAAAGCATCAATTCCGTGATGGAAACTTCTTCTTCCAGGTTGCCCAGGACTATCGAGCCCCAAGACTAGGCTCAGGTTTGAGCCAATGGTTTGGCAGCCGTACCGGCATGCGCTCTGTCCCATCAACACCAGTGACCGAAGCACCTCATAGCTCTTCAACTGCCAGTCGACGACCTGGCTCGCGTCCAAGCACCGGTTCATCAGGCAAGCGCACAGAAAAGAGCGCAAACCAGCATGCAGAGCGTCGCCGAGTCTACCTTAGCAAATCAATGCGCTATGATGTCGACCCGCGCAAGAAATCCTACCGCCCCGAAATCATCAATTTGCATTACGACCGTCTCCACAATCCAGATAATTGCTACCACGTCCGCATCGACTGGATGAACGTCACGTCCAAGTTCATCGAAGACGCAATAACCTACTGGGCTCAAAGCATCGAACGCTACGGCCTCAAACTCGTCGAACTGCCCATCAACGAAGCATGCGCCATCACAGAAGAAGATCCCTTCCGCTCTCCTCACCGAATCAAACTCGTCTTACCTCCTCCCTCGTCGCCGTCGGCCGAATTATACGATGTCGAATCGTTCACGCCGCATATGAACCCCGATAAATTCCATTTTCACAAGTTGCTGCTCAAGAAATTGGGATTTGTGCTTGATGTTGAGGCTAAAGGAAATTTTCCGGAGGATGTAGATGTCATGTACAGTTGGGGGAAGCCAGAGTATAGGTATACGCAGTATATACATTGTACGGGTCTTGTTCTGCTTCAAATAACCGAGGAAGGTGACTTCTTGCTTCTTGCGAATCGGCTCTATAATGATCGTACTTCTGGGAGGAGAGAGATGCACCGGGTTGATCTTACGGATAAGAACTTTGATAGCAGGATTATTGGGAGGAATGTTGGTGGGAATAAAGCGGAGTTGTTTACGAGTCCGGTTACGAAGGCGAAGGAGACTTCGGCTGAATTGTCTATTAACGACGTGGTGAAGTCGTTGAGGCCGAAGACGGCGGAGGAGGTTGAGGAGGAGCTTGAGGGGTTCTGTAGTGATGCGTGGTTGTTGCGATGCTTCTATTTGGAAGCAGGGAAGCCTAGGGTTGTGGAGCCGAGTCCACAGGTGGGCGTGAGGGTGATGAGTGAGAGTGTGCCGGAGTTAATGTTGCCGGCGAGACGTTAGTTGGGAAGAGTGTTGGTTGGGTTGGATTATGAATGCTACAAATTGGCCACCAGGGATTCAGGTGGTTTGGGTTTTGATGATAATGTATAATATATGAGTGTATGAATGATTTGAATCGATTTGAGGTGACGTGAAAATAACGTACTTAGTTGACACGAACTCCGTTCCTGAACTGGAGGATATACAGGATACCGCAGTCTATTCGCGCTCATACCAGGATATTCAAAACACACATTCTTGATCCAGCAGCCCCTTCCCCAGATGGAAGGTTCACAGAACCCGTATCTGCGGTTCTTGGAAACGAGAAAACGTGGCAGACACGCGGGACGGATAGTTCTCCGATCAAGATCTCATTTGTCGATCGTGTTTTCGCTTGTGTCAGGGGTGTGAACGGCAACGGTTCAGCCTTACGGCGGGGGCGAAAAAGTGAATGCTCGGTCCTACTCGTACTGCGCATCAAGGTTCATGTCGCTTAGCACAATTGTGGACTCCTGGGCTATTGTGCTGTTTGAGATGTTGATCTTTGGATGGGTTGTGGCTGTGTGACTGTTTGGAGGCTGGTTTGGGCTTGAATAGGTGATGGACGGAAAGTGAGAAGTGGCTGGTTGCGAATGTTGAGAGGTGCTGCGTTCGATTGGTAGTTACAGAAGTCGGCCGAACTACACCTGATTATCTTTTAGTGTTAGCAAATGAGAAGGGGAGATCGTTGGTTCAATGTGCGGCCCAACCCAGCCAATCCCTGAGGATCGTATGACCCTCCAATCCCCGGGTATAAGAGTAAGGCTGTCTATGTTTATTGAACTCAATATTGAAGTTTGAGTCGTGCGAGGCTATTGGGCAGAAATTGTGGTGGCATGTGAAGACAAGGTTGATGCTTCTCTCACGCGTGCTGGGATGGGATGGGATGGGATGCTCCGATTCGAAGGGGAAGTTGTTGGACGTTCTATTTCGATATGAAATGGCCATAGATTAAGGGAATGGGATTACCCGCCCAAGGCCCAAGTCGAACCATGGGTAACCGGATCTTCCGTTTCAAGAACGTGGGCGAGCCTCATATTGTGCTGTATTGGTCCCAAGCGCCGGGCAAATCAAAAGAGGCCGGAGTCGTTTCCGTATTCCTGGCCGAGGCGTTTGAGCGATATCATGACATACTCCTAGACTCAATTGATAAGCATGCCTTACTTACGTATACAGGTAACAGCAGTATCCTCGACGACTCAATCCCTATACGATACACTACTTGCGGTTAGCTTGTCCATCTACAAACAAGCCTCCGCGGATCCTGCCAGAGCTCCGACTCGCGGATGCGGCTCTGCCATGCTCACCGCTTTTCACTCTTTCATTCCAAAGCCGCACCACTCCGCACTCCGTAGCCTCCACAACAGCAGACTTGGTGCACGCCCCATCACTCGTTGCCCCATTCACTCCTGAAACCTCGACACTGAGCCCAGCAGCTCCAAAGTTCGTCTCCTTACCGCCGCCAATTGACCTCAGTCCTCACCCTCGACCTCCCATCCTCGCTCACTCCAACAGCGCGCTGGTAGAATGTTCCACGCCCGTTCAACAACCACCACTCCCTCTCCTCCACCTCCAGACTTCTAAACTCTCTCCTCCAGTTACACTTACATGGCCGCACGCAAGTGAGCAACAAGATGGAAGGCTTTGGCCAGCTGTTGAGCTCGCTCAATCCTCTCAAATCGCGTCGTTCTTCCAGCGATTCTGCAGTAGATAGGGATCATGTCATACAATTGCTCTTTCCCAACAAGGCCTTCACTCCTGACAAGACAAAAACCACACAAGACAACGACTGCTCACATGGAGAGATTGACGTTCAATTCCCTAGAGACGTACGCTTCCTGGTAGCTCAGGCAGAGTCGGCGAGCTCGCTTGGCCCAGTTTTACTATTCGACTCCAAACAGCCTGAAGCGACAGAGCCGGCAGCGCTGAAAAAGACATCGCGCGACGGTGGCAAGACAGGCGTCTCTTCCGCCCATAGCCGCACCGCTTCTGGGACCTCACGACAGCTTGTGCGACCACCTACTGTGGAATCGATACCTGAAGATGAAGGTCGAGATTCCCCCTCATTTGCAGGGAGCTCAATCAGTGCAATCGCTCACAAGAACCGCATGCGCCGGACTTCAGCTCCAGCATCACAGAAGCCTTCTTCTCCGTACCCAAGATTTGACGAAGCTGTACAGATTGCTCTTACTTGCATGTTCGACAATGTACCCTCCTCGTATAAAGGCAACAGCGACAACTTCAAGGTTTACCCAGTCTGTTTGAATCCTCCTGAGCCTGTCAAAGAAGATGCCCCGCCTGGACCTCACACACGCCGCCCGAGTTGTCTCTCAAAAGTTTACTCCGCCGCTGATGTTGGCGCTTCGGCCATGACGGAAGTGAATGGCCAACGAACAAAAGGAAACATATTGAGTGCAGAACCTTCGAATGCCTCCACCGTCGATGATCCCAAGAAACTCAAAATTGTCACCAATGAGTCCGTCCCGACTGTTGAACCTGAATACACAAAGCCGAAACGTCGCACTGTAATGATTACCCGCACGTTTTCGGTTCCCTGGACCTCAGACGACGGCACAGGAAAAAAGGCGACTGTTCTCAAGGGCCCTGATGGAAAGCCGGGTCCGCGACCACGACCACTTCCCGAAGGTGTTTCCAGAGCCGCGCCCCCAATGTTCTCGGTGACGTTGCTTCTCGATCTACCCATCATAGAGAGAGAAGTTGGTTACCCGCTTCGCCGCAATTCCGGATCAACCTCTCTGTCCTCATCGGCCGGTAAAGACTTCAACCTGATAGATTCCGCTTTCTTTGCTCCAGAGAATGCTACAAGTACTTTCGGAACTGATGTGGACAGTGCGGTAGAGGAGGTTACCCGAAAAAATTGGGACATTGTCATTCGAACACTGTCTAGTCTTCAGAAGGTCGCCATCGATTGTCTATTGCCCCCGTTGCGACAACTTCCAGCGATGGGACGCCCTCCAAGATTACTGATGCAAGCGCTTGCTGGGAATGAGTCGCTCAAGAAGTCTACTCATGCTTCTGGAGTAAGACTCGTACGTGGCTTTCACATCCCACGCGTCGAAACAGGACAGCGTCACTGGGGCCAGTGGCGCATTGAGGCGAGATTGCTCGAAACATGGAGCGATCCACGCGACAAGGATTTCATATTCAAGCTGATGAACGCGTTCCTCGGCACGCATACAGAATGGCTCACCGTTCTGGCGCCTATGGACTGCCGCAGTATGCTTATGTATAATCAGAAGCAAGGACCTCAGGTTGCTGCAGAAGAGCTAGCAGTATCTTGTCGCACCGTTGTTGTCTCTACAGTTGCAACTACCTCACGAAGATTGATCTATTTACTCTCACAATTTCTACCTGCCAACAAGGATGCAATACGTGGCAGCTCCAGGCCAGGTACTGCAAATTCATTCACCAGCTTCTCAAAATCCCCACCAACACCTCACAACGCGCCTTCTCGTAACGAATCTCTCAGGCGCAGCACAATGAAGCGACAAGGAACATCTCACAAGTCGGACGGTATCAAGACATCTATGGCATCTTCACCGTCAGATGTATCGGAGTCTCGTCCTGGTATGACCATTCGGTTTGAGGACCAAGTCCCTCCTTCAAGATCGCGACCAAGCTCTGCCGACAAAAGGAAGTCGCCCATATCAGACGTGGCCACAAAGAGCCTACCCACAAACTCTACCGCGCCTGCATATTTTGCGCCTCTGGCATACATCAGTGGCCGTCCAAGTAGTCGTGATAGTGTCGCATCTGAGAATCTGATGAGCGCCTTGCACCGCACAAGCAGCAGTGAAACCCAGACGTCCAGTCGATGGGCTAGTCTGAAGAATTTCTGGAACAGTTCATCACCGCAGCGTGAGTCTGAATGCTTTGATCCTCTCGACAATGACGAAGGTCTTAGCATCACGGGAGCTCAGCACTCGGAACATCTGAGAAGCAAGCTGCAGCAGATGGTTCAGGAAGTGGAGGCCAAACATGTTAAATGCACGACTCAAACAGCATCTACTAACGCTTCGGGAATCACTTCTCCAGTGGCACCAGTTCCCCCAGAAATTGTCCATCCAAGTGCTGTAGCAGAAGACAACTCTTCATCGCAGCCGGTCGACATCCCACAAAAAGTGGAAGCCAAGTACAACGCTGAAGATGGGGTGATAGACGTTACTGTTCCTTTCCCTTCCTTGCCAGTTTTATCTTCTCCGCCATTCGCAGGCTACTACTCTGCCAAGGCCTCGTGCAAACGAGATGGTCAAGTTCAGTTGCTGGGCTGGGATCCTCGTGAAAGCGATCACCCGCAAAATGTTGCGGGTGTTCTGAACCGTATTCATCCAGATTTTGCGCTCCAAGCGGTTGCTCCTTACCCAGATCTACTCAGAGACATCAAATCTACTATGTCGGCTGAGCCTCTTCCTGTGAGCGCTACTCGCCAGTCGTCTCCCTACACTGAAACCAAAGAGGTATGGGTCGAAGTTTGCGCAACACTGATTGTGGACACGAGATCTTTGACCATCACACGCTTGCGCCTGCGCCGCAAAGTTCGCTTCGTTTCTTCCACGGCCACAACTTGCGCTCCTGCGCCTCCTCTATCAACCGCTAGAGCTGGTCCTCCAAAGCCTCTCTTGAAATCACAGTACGGTAATCCGTATAGAGATGCTGTGGTGCCAGCTCCTATCACACTGGACGAGGAGTTTGTCGAGGAGAGCGTCATTGAGAGAGATGCCTTTCTAACGCATGTAATTGAGCGTGTTCTTGCACATGATGCTCGTTCTCCAAAGATTCAGTCCGCCTCAACGTCCAGAGAAAGCTCCCGACGTGGCTCTACCAGTGGTAAAGACAACCAAGTCGCTGAAGCATCAGAGGTTCCTCATACCGAATGTCGTGTGAAGCTCTTAAGCTCTCTGCATGAAATCACTGGTAGAGTCAGACAAGAGCAGTTAAATGAACAGCGATACGGTCATCACCGCCTACCAATCTTGAGAGACGAGAGCACCTCTATCTTGCGATCAGGCATCGAAAAATGGTTCGCTGATGTCACGAAGGAGCACAAGGCTATACAAACAGCTTTGAGGAAGAAAGAAAAAGAGGAGAGAGAATGGTACAACAGTGAGGAGATGACTGTTCGACCATCTGAGCAGAAGAAGAAAACTCCGCCTGCGTTCTACACGTGCAGCGAAACCGATTCGACAACACCAGGAAGCTTAACTCCAACCGCTGCTACACCTGTCGAATCATCGTTACTTGCCCCACCTCTAAATCCACGCACACAAGCAGGTCCATCTCGTGCTCTCAAGGCATGATTTCCTAGAACAAGCACACCGCCAAACAATTACGACACACCGCCAAACAATCACGACACGCCTCTCTTACTACCCTTCGAGAGAAACGCATTTGTATTATATTACGACTATTCACGGATATGAATTTGAACGACCTACCCAAGCGAACCGGACCATACATAATGAGATTGATTCACGAATTTTACTTGGGACCGGTTAGGCTGTTTGGATCAATGGAGAGGCGTTTGGGATTTTTACACATTGAAATATGGTTCATTTGAGCATCGATACCCCCGAGGTCAATTTTGCCTCATTTTCATTACATCGCTGGCTTATTTGTGCGGGTTCCTCTTTGTATGATATGGGATTTCTACCTTTTACCGTTCTCCTGGCTAGGAACGAGACCCTGGGCTTCGTTCTTGAGAGGGCTAGCGATTTTCATTTTCATGACTTGTAGTATAGTACCTACCCCCCGGATCCGTTGAGTATCCTACCCAATGAACTGCCCTCGCTGAATCATATGCCGCTTTTGACCATTATGAAAATGAATTTGAAGTTTCTGAACCGAGGTAGAGATCGACAAATTCCTGGCGATCTTCAAAGAACGAATTGCCAGGAGTTCATACACTCCGTGTCAGCTGTGAAAGGCGCAAATTGAGTCAACGGTGACTAAGTTTGTAGCAGTTGCCGGGATTCGTTTAGCTAGAAGTTTTGAGGGTGCTTATGTTTGCAAGGTTACTACGTAACAATTTCAACACTTATCTTTGGATTACATTGTCAGGTTTGTCATTGTCATCCGGCTCTTGTGATCTTGAGTACATCGTACTTCAACCCAAGCGTGTCCAGGACTACGAAAAGTGACTTAACCAGTCTCGACGACCTCACTCCAATCGGAGTGTCCTCGATTTGTGACTGCTTTCGATTCCGCTCAAGATGTTTGGTTTTTGATGGAGATTGTTATGCTGGCGACTTTGGAAAGGTACTTGGCCGGAAATCTTGAGATCTTGTATTGATTTCGGATGTGTTGGTACCGGGTCTCCTGCTTTGGGCGCTCACCTGGAGACCTTCAAATTGAGTTTTTCTCATGGCACTCATGTAATTGAGTCGGGTCTGTCTGGAAAAGGTTTACATTGGGTAGAGATAGTAATAGCTTGACCCTGGATTCATCGACTATCATATTAAAATCTCCATGTAACACGACGGCATATAATGACAAGCCAAGTGGATTGAGGTATCCTTATGAGACTTTGTCGTAGAGATTTACGGCGCCCGAACCGGGTTCAGCAGTAACATAAACCTTGCCCAGCTTGAATACTCATCCAATCCCTGCATCGACCGGAGAGTAAGGGTGGGGACGACAATTGTAGTTCACCTGTTAAACCATTCTACAAAGCAAAGGTTTTGACGAGGTGAAGTTCACCACCCGCAACTTGGTGGACACAGGAAGAAGTCTTGGTCTTGTTTCCCAGCTCACAGGAGCAGGTGAAAGAATACGTGCTGTACCAAAAAGTGGCCTGTAGCAATTCAATATCTTCGGGTATGTGATGATCCAGCAGTAACGCAGTAGACGGGATTGCTATCCCGAGCTCATCAATCGATGGAAAAGACATTCAGTCGGTATCTTGATCCATGCGGTCTTTACATGATCCTGGTTTTTGTGTACGGAGGTGGGTAGGGCCTAGAATAACTTTCGTTGGTGAGTCGGGCTTCATGCAAGGGGTCTCTTCTTCATCAGCGGCACAGCGCATCAACAGGACCAAATTGTCGGCTTTTTTTTTTTTTTTTTTGGTGATTTGAGAAGAGCAGAATCAATTTCGATAGTTGCTCAAGCTCTCACTCTATTTGTTCCGCAGCACGTGAGACTCCACTGGCATTCAATTCCGCCTCCGCCCTTTCCCCTGTTCGTTCCTGCAGATCTGTATCAACAAATTAATGGTATCAACAATTTAATGGTAGCACTCCTTCCACGATTTCACCATCAGTCCACCCAATTCACCGCCCAAAATGAGTACCACGACTACAATGACACAGGCTCCGACAGCCATCACGGCCGAGAATGTCCTCCGTCTTTTCCCTGAAGTCAATACCACTATTATTGGAGCCGCCCGCCCAAGTGGTAGCGAAGACGACCTTGCGGGATATGATGAGGAACAGATCCGATTAATGGATGAAGTCTGCATTGTACTTGACGAGAACGATACTCCAATTGGCAGTGCTAGCAAGAAAGCTTGTATGTATCTCTAATTGCTCGCCATTGCGCTCGGCGCATTGAGATAAGAGTACTGACTATACACCACAGGCCATCTTATGACCAACATTGACCAAGGTCTCCTCCATCGCGCCTTCTCCGTCTTCCTCTTCGACCATGATAACAAACTGCTTCTCCAGCAGCGTGCCACCGAGAAAATCACTTTCCCAGATATGTGGACGAATACTTGCTGCTCGCACCCATTGGGAATCCCAGGCGAGACAGGTACAACACTTACCGAATCAATTGCGGGTGTCAAGAGAGCTGCCCAGCGAAAGCTGGACCACGAACTAGGTATTAAGGCAGAGCAGGTGCCAATCGAGGAATTCAAGTTCCTGACCAGGATACACTACAAGGCACCAAGTGATGGGAAATGGGGTGAACATGAGAGTATGTTCACTGCAATTAATTCTTGCATGTATGGGAAATGCTGACAGTGTCGTGCAGTTGACTATATCCTCTTCATCAAGCCCAAAGCAAAGATAGTCCTGGACCCTAGCCCCAACGAAGTCCGCGATACCAAATATGTCTCCGCCGAAGAGTTGAGGGCGATGTTTGGCGACCGCGCTTTGCTTTTCACGCCATGGTTTAAGCTCATTTGCGAATCATTCCTTTTCGACTGGTGGAAACACCTTGACTCTGGCCTCGAAAAGTACATGAACGAGGAGAAGATCCACAGAATGTAGATGGGCACATCGTAGAAAAGGAAGAGTCTTGATTGCTGATACCAGGAGAATATTTGATAAGAGATCGGGATACCCATAACATTCCTAAGGTGGCCGAGAGTGATGATAAACGTGATGGATATGCAGAAATGATGGTTAGAGAACGGATGAGCTTGGTGCATATTAGCATGATTTAAATAGTTGCAGATTCCACTTTGTAGCGGAAAGCGACGAGGAGAAGAACGAGATACCCATGCCGAGGAACTTTTGATAACCTGTACTTGGCATTCAAACTCGACGCCTGTGCCCTCTGCTTCGCCTAGATGGCACTTTTGGCTCGCAATACAGCCGGTCACGTGTCGCAAGACGCAGGGTTCATAAACGGCGGCGACGGATGCATGCACTGACGTTGGTCGTAGACAAGCCACAACCCAGGCTTTCAATTCATTTTCCTATCTCGATCTTATCTTTTGATCCCGAGTTCCCGACTCTCTTTTTGTCACCGTGGACGCGTATCTATCCCGCGCCCGCGCCTAGGAAATAGGGATGATGATCTGGTTGGTGTGCGTCACTCTTATAGCTAGGGTGTTGCCCAAAATGTCGTTTTCGATTGATAGTGATGTAAGTGATGTAAGGGAGTGGGGGAATAGAGTGGAGAGTGTGAATTTGTGCTACTTTCGATATCGTTACTGTTTGTGCTTTTTGTTGCTGTGTTGAGATGTTTGGTCAGAGGTGATGTTGCAGAGGAAATATATAGGAAAAAAATCCAAGAGCGCCGTCCCATCCATCATCTTCAGTCACAATTTCTAACACTTCATGTCCTTCCCATGTATCAATCTGATTCCCCATTCTCTCTTCTATTTCTTCCCCTTCCTCAAATCCTCCTGTTCCTCCATAAAACTATCCCTCTTCAGCCCTCTCGGCTCTCTAACCATGATATCCAACTCAATGTGCTCCTCGGCCCTCTGTAGATAAACCTTCCTCTTCGCCTCAAACCCCATCTTGCCATAAATAATCATATTCACAGCTGCACTCGACTCCAAATAACATGCCTTTCCCTCTGAATCAGCGATAGCCGTCACGTGCTCGATCAGTTTTCGTGCATATCCCTTTCCGCGGGCGGAAGGGATGCAGCCGATGTAGACGAGATACCAGGAGTCGAGGTCGCGGGCGGGACCGAGGACGGAGGTTTTTGTGCTGCCGAGGAGGGGGAGGAATTCGGTGAAGAAACGGATTTTGGCTTCGGGGGAGAGCTTGTAGTTTAGACGCCACATTCCCGAGCGGAAGGTTGTGACGAGGTCGTCCATGTCTTGGCCTGGTGGCATCCTAGATGGCATTCGTCAAAACTTCAATTCGTGATTTTCTGTGTCGAAGGGGAAGTCGTGAAGTAAACTCACCACAAGGCAACTCCGCCGTACCCTTCACCAATCGTCATCACAAGCCCTTTCAAGCAATGGGCATAAGTAATGTATTCCATCATGCTTAAATGCAACTCCCATTTCTCCTGCTTGGTCCAATGAGCTGTATCCGGTGTCTCACAGAAATACTCCGTGGTATGGTCATATCGAAATGCCTCAGCAAGAGACAAAGCAGCAGCTTTGTACTCGCTGATATCAACAACTCGGACTCGTTCATTGCTGGACGCAACGGCCTTGGTGGGTGCAAGAGTGGTACCAGGCATGGACATGACTGGACCGGCAATGGAATCGCTCAAGGTTGGCTTGGCTCGTTGTTCATGCATGACGGAGATGGATGCTGTGGCGAGGCCTTTATCCATGATTGCGGTTTCCTCGAGGACGGTTGATTACTTAAGTGTGTGTGAGAGCGACCGTGATATTTGTGGATGGTGTTCCGGTGGTTAGCCAGCGTGTCTGATGACTAGTTGATTGGCAAAGTCGCCTCAGATGTTGATCGTTTTGATAGAATTCCGTGAGAAGTACTGGTGATGTTATCAGTCTTTGTCGACGTGGGTTGATGTTGGATGGAGTATTATATAAATACCTTATGACTACTCAAGTGTATGTACGCACCTTCAAGTTCGTTTAGATGGTCTAGTCGTGTCTCCTGTATGCACCTGTGACAATTGCGATCTCGACACCGTGGCTGTGAAATATTAGGGAAACATGATCCGAAAGTGGCAGCAGTGGCATACCGATGCGAGCTGGAAAACGTAATGAAGTAAAGGCTTGTCGTAAGTCAACCGACATCAATAACTTTCGGTTCAAGGAACCCTTTCTCTTATAAAAGACGTCTGTTGTTGGAAGTATCCTATGGGTGATGCCCAAGGAGTAAGATATGTAAAAAGTGGTGGACGGCAAGCGGGTTTGGTGTTGGTAGAGTATAAAATTGGAAGAGCTCGATTGGAAAGGGTGACAGAGGAGTCGAGATGGGAAAGTGGTTCAAGTACTACTTGGCTAAGCTAGTCACAAGACTACTACAATCCGTAAGATATCCGTAGGCCGGGACGCAAGCCAGATAGAGGGCGAAGAACAGCAAAGCAGAGTAACGATGGAATTGGATCGGCCAGCTGCAAGGGTGATCCCGTTCGACGTGGGGGAAGTGCAGGAATGAGGCTACCTGGAGGAAAGCAGGTACGATGGTCCAAGATGACGGTTTGCTTTGGTTAGCTGTGATCAACTTGTCACAGAGGGAAAGGGAAGACGTAGATATACGATGGGGGATGGGACACGCTACGGAAGCCGGTTTCTCTCAACACGCTAGACTGGTCAGATTCATCACGAATAGGCCGTGAGGTATGGTAGATTATGGGCCACAAGATGAGGAGTTGGACGATAAGCTGGCAAGAGGGTGGCAACGAGGCTTGGTTCTTCTTTGATAGCGCGCCACCCCACAATTTTTAGAGTGTATCGCCTGGGTATACTTTATTGGGTACGAACGCCGCCGGAGCATCATCCGAGGTGTACACCTCGTGGGAATTTCGATGCAAAACATGAATACGACGAGAGGGAGTTGAAGGCGGCCTCAATACTCAATATAAGGCGTCTCATCGCCCCTCGCTTCCGCTATCATCGGATGGCCCGAGATGGACCTCCGTTACGCCATCTGGTAGGGAATAACACATTTCCACCCACGAGACAGATGATATTCAATTAAGAATCGCAGATTGGACGGTTGGCATTCCTGGACATCGTTTTAATATACAAGATCTATGTTCCGGGCTTCTTGAAAGCAAAGACGTAACCCATGAGAGCCATTTCCTCAGCCTCACCTCCTCCATGTGCGTGCTTGCGGCTGCAGAAAACGTCAGCATGTCAAGAATACGGATGCCAGGAACATCGAATACTTACGGAGGATGTTGTTCCAGGTCGAAATAGGCCTCAAACTTGAGGTTGTCGCCTTTCTTGACAGCAATCGGCTCGGTACATTCCCTCATGCCGGACAAAGCTTTGACTTCCACCCCGTCTGCGCTTTTGAACGATCCATCGGTGCCATACTCCGCTTTCGAATCGCAGACCACCTTATCGTTGACAATCAAAACCATACCTAATCCGCCATCATGCATGTGGCCACGGCGAGAGAGCAGGTAACCATCCTGGGTAATGGTGAGATCCTTACTCTTCATGTCCCAGACCTTTTTTCCCTCTGGAGGCTTCAACATGGGGTTCATGTTCTGATCGCATTGGTTGACAGTCATGATTCCAACCGCTGTATCCATCATCTCTGGTGTATCTCCTGGCAAATAATCGAGTTCCGTTACCAGATAAACATTTTTGGCCTCTTTGCCATAGTTGACGAGCTCAGCAGACACAATGACCTTGGGACTGGCACCTAGCAAATAACCGCTATTGAACATGCCATCGGGAGTGTTGAATAGTGACGGAGCACCGTCTGCAGCACTGCCTCCAATGTATCCCCCTGGAATTTTGAATCCACTTTTGATTTTACTTGCCTCCGTCTTGCCGCATTGAACCCTCTGCTCTGCACTTTTGCCAACATCGAATAGTTGGACGTGGTGATTGTATACGTTGTTGTTAATGGTCGCGAACGTGCCATCTTCATACTGCAGGGTTGAGTTGGTTCGCAGAATCCATATGTTTTGTGGAAGCCCTTGCAAGTTGAGCATGAACGTGTTGCTATTCGGATCTGTCTTTGCCAATCCTTTAACTTTGGAAGCCTTTGCACATCAACATCTTTTCGCCAGGAAAACACAGGATTCCATACCTCTTCAGCTGGTAGCAATTTAAGAGGCCCGTAGTACAGTCTAACATTCTTTACACCTGGCCTCTTCATGTCGCTCGTTCCTTCTGCAGTCTTGGTGGCCTTCATGCTGGTCGTGAAAAGCGAGGTGGCGCCAGACAACAGACCTCCCAGTCCACCAGATTGTCTCCTGTCTGTCATCATGTTAAGACTGCTGACTTCAAAGGATGTCTGAAATACTCACCAATGGTGGCTGCTTGGGCTACCAAAGGCCCCCATAGAAGAAGCAATACTACCTTCATGTTCACAAAGTCTGCCGTCCAAGAATGATGTTGACAACCAGATCCTTTCAATAACTCGAAGTTGCAGTACCATATCTATAAATCCCGGACGTCACCCACTCGTCGACAAATCGTCCATCTACAAACACAATGAGGGTTGAAGGTCTCTCGCGAAATGCTTAAAAGCCCTCTATTTGATGCGGCGTTCGAAATTGTTTACGTATTGGCCAATAAGAATTCCGATCGAACTCTTGTTCTATACATACGTCTCACATCTTGCCCTCGGGCACATCCGTTCCCGGGGAGGATCTCTACCGCGCTCGCAACCCCCTTTACACATCACTGGTTTCTGCTGTCATCGCAGAATGCATTACTGGAAAGGGCTTGCGGAGGTAAGACACCCATGCTTCTGATTAATCCCCAGGTAGGGATAGCGAGGAGTATCGTAAAAAGGTCTTGATCGCCTGTAGCAGAAAGATAGTACTCCAGCATACGAGTAAGAGGATACGCACCGACCAATCGACGATTATACGGATTCGCATACTAAAGGCTACCAGCGTACACGCCTATACAAGGCTGAATGTTTTCCTTTCACGTACACTCACTAAAAATCGCGCTGAAACAAAATGACCAAGACAGGCTTCGCAGCATTGCTTTTAGCAACCCAAACATTCGCCCACTACGGTGTGAGGAAGATCGAAGTCGATGGCGTCGTGTAAGTAACCCACCCACGCTTAAGTCATTCTACAGTCTTCAGCCCAAGATCGATCTCGATAAATTTCTGGCAAGTCGAGTTATCCAAATTGCCAGGAACTTATCGCCATCGATGCTGAACTAAAGGACTCATCTCATAACCATACCTTCGAACTTCAGAATATTGAAATGGGATATGAAATGAAGGCCCTGTGATAACTCAATCCCAACTAACACAAAAACACAGCTATCCAGCCTGGGACGTCCGAATCGACAGCTACCTCGGACGCGTCAAAAGAGTCGAATGGTCGCACCAAAATGTTCCCACTCAGGCGGGATTCAGCAAAGACGTCAATTCCCACGAATTCGGTCCCATCACCAAAGTGGACAGTCCAGCTATTGCCTGTAAGAAGAAACCATGGCTACATTCGAACAACCGAAAGAGACCATCACTAACGGAGTTGGAGCAGGCGGAGAGAAGGCAGGGGCACCAGCATTGAAGGCCATCGCACGCGCAGGAGCAGAAGTAAATGTATCCTGGACCAGCATCATAAAAATGCATCGCGGGCCCGTTTTAGCTGCAAGTTTCACCTGGTCATCGGCAGAAAGCGCCATGCTGATTGGAAAATGCAGTATCTGGGCTACCTCCCCACACCCGAGACCTCAGTAAATGACGTCAAATTCTTCAAGATAGAGGATGAAACCTACGACCCGAAAACTGGTAAGACAATATCGCCCTATTCCTTGTTTCTGTTTCCAAGAATTACGTCTGATAAACAGACACCTGGGGTTCCGACAGAGCAGTCGCAGCAGGAAACACCCACCGCTTCCAAATCCCCAGCGACATCAAAGCCGGGACCTATGTCCTCCGCACTGAGATGGTTGCTCTGCATGCCAATACCGCAACCATGAAAATGACTCCCGTCGGCGGCCCAGAATTCTACCTCCATTGTTTCAATCTGGATGTTACGGGTGGTGGGACCGCGGCTCCTGAAGGAAATACGTTCCCTGGTACTTATAAGCTCACGGATCCGGGAATTCCGTTTGTTCCGTACTTTGGAGAAGGATCGGGTGTTGAGCAGAATAGCAAATATGTGAGTGTTCAATCCTTCCATCAATGAGATGATGAGGGTTAATATCTTACGAAACAGGTCTCTCCGGGAGGAAAGAAGTATGAAGGAAAATATGAAGCGCCCACTGCCCCAGCTCCGGTTGTAAAGGAGACTGGAGCGTATACTGGGGAGCTGCAGGCCAAGTATGAAGCAATCCGGGACAGGATGCAAGATGCCAACACAAGGATTATTGACCTGGTCAATAAAGCATGGCCAGCAAACAAGGAATTCAGTATGTCCATCGGTTTAGCCTACATGAAGACGCAGATGTCAGCTGAGTGGAAGGACGCATGGGCAGCGTATGGCAAGGTTCAGAGTGATGTGCAGGGGCTGAAAGATGAGATTCAAAAGGCGCAGTAGATGATGTGGTGTTCTCAATTGTGCATATGCCTCTGTAACCAGAACATACGACTAATTTCATCTAGCAGTTACAGCAGCGACCTCTTCATCTTTCGGTAGAATATCTGGGATTGGTCCCAATGGCGTGATGCTCTGCCATGTCTGTCAGTAGTTGGCCTATTCCGTTCGATTGAAAGGATGGACTCACAAAAGGGTTTATTTGTTTGTGGCTCTTGGTGTAATGCTTCTTGATATGCTCAAACTGCGTCGTCTCGCCAAAAGCAGGAGTGTCCCAGTACAAGTTTCTGACCCATTTGTGAAGCGCCGGGTATCCTGACCTGATGTCCCTCAAATTCGTCTTGAAGTGCTGGACATAGACAGCATCAAAGCGGATAATCGTGGTGTAAAGACGAACGTCAGCCTCTGTGATGTTGTCGCCAAAATAGTAGGGGCTTGGACTGGAAGACAAATGCTTCTCTACGCGATCGAGCGACGCGAAGAGCGTTGTCACAGCCTTTTCATATGCCTCTTGCGTCGTAGCAAACCCAGATTTGTAGACACCATTGTTGATGTCGTTGTACACCCATTCATTCGAATCCTCGATGTCTTTTTGCAGGTTCTTCGGGAAGAGATCGACTTCTGCAAACTCCTTGGGCAAGAGAGAATCGAAGGCAGTGTAGAACATGCGAATGATATCTGCAGACTCATTGCTGACGATCTTTTTCTGTTTCGTGTCGTAGAGGGTAGGGACGGTGAATCGACCGGCATATTCAGGGTCAACAGAGAAGTAGAGGTCGCGTAGGTGTGTGTATTCTGGGTGGACGGGATTTGGGTGCACCTGAGCGCCAGGGATTTTCTCGTCTGCAGTTGCGAATCGCCATCCTGCAACTATTAGCTTGGTGGTGTCATATGGGCCATTGATTGTGCCTACCCTTCTCCAGCATTTCCCAGTGAACACTCGTGAATGGAATGAAGTCTTCCAAGCCTTTGAGCTTTCGCACAATCAACGTTCTATGCGCCCAGGGACAGGCATATGAGACATAGAGATGATACCGTCCCTTCTCGGCAGGAAACTCGGCACCAGGTTCGCTCGAGATCCAATTCCGGAACTGAGAGACGGATCGTTTGAATTCGCCAGACTTGTCTTTGGGATCAACCCAGTTGAGGATGTTTTTCTTGTCATCCTGTTCATAGAGCGTTAGCTATGGATCCGTGGAGAGAATGCTCGCTTCCGTACAGCCATCGTAGCAAAGTTTCGTGTCAGTCTCGTGGTTCGTGGTAGCAATTGACGATGTACAAGACTGATTCGTGCCAGCAGGTAGGGCATTCAATGGAAATGAGATCGGAGGGAAACAAGAAAATGGACTGTTTTAAGTATCTTACTTACATGATCAAAGCCTCGAAGTAGCTCAGGGCGGGGTTTGCTCCTCGCGGCCATTTACAAGCATTGGTGATGATAGGTTGCATCATCACCTTCCCGTGCTTGGCATGATTAGCTGATGTTGACAAAGACGGAATTTCGGACATATCAAGTGCAATAGTTAGTGACACTCTCTTTCAACTTGTTAATTGGATACTCAACACAATACAACCAAAGACTCAATTACCAGCTACGTTCGGGGGAATCGTAAAGACCTGACTATGATTACCGCGATGAAGCCTATTTCCTCAGACTTCGAAAAGAAATCTTCAAATGACCCATATATGCGCCAAAATTACATTCCCAATACAATAGAATGCGCCGTCTCCATGCAATGTGAGTACGAACTCGCGCCGTATGCATTTCGTCTCCATAACGCTCCTGATCATCATATCAAATCCCCCAAATAAAACCTTAGCACCCCCAAAAATGAAGACCCTTCCCATACGCGGAATTCCCATCACGCCCTGGCATAGCAATTTTCGAAATGATTAGTCCTCAGAGATCCGAGCTCTTTGGGTTTTGCAGATAGACATCCGGTACTTTTGGTACCTTGGGACTCTTTTGCATCTGTGAGCGAAGTGTCTCGCGAGTCCGCGCTCCATGCAAAGCATCTCCTCCACCACCAGTCAATCTCCTGATACCAGATCGGAAACCAGTACGAATTGAGAACATTTTGTCGTTTGCAGCGTGTCGGCCAACAGGGTCCGTTTCGTACTCGTCCTCGGAAAACGCTTCGTCCACAACACTTTGCTCGAGCGCAAATGCGTTGCCTGGAGGTGACATCTGGCTGCCAACTGGTGAAGTGATTGATCTTATGTGCATATTTGGGCGTAGTGTTATTTGTGAGAATGGAGATTTGAGATCATTTTGAAAAAGCGTGGGTGTCATTGTCATCGCTTCTCTTGAGGGCGAGATCCTCATCTCGGTTCTCATCTCGGGTCGGTCAGCAAAGCCGTGGTTGAAAGAGCTGACGCTTGCGTTGCGCTTCAAAGATCTGTTGAGCAAGGGTAACGTTTCTTGGTCATACAAACTTTCTCGCACATCAGTGGTGGCCTGATAGTGGCCAAGACCAGAGGGAGGCAATTCTGTGGCCAAATCGTTCACATCATCTTCATCATCTTCATCGAAAAAATCGTCGAGACTTTCAAGTTTCGTCACAAGATCTGCTGGTTGGTTGTCGTGGCGAGTGTCGTCGGACATCATGGTCGCTGTGCGATAATCGGGGAAGTAAGTCTCACTGTACTCCTCCGCGACGAGCTCTATCTTGGGTGTTGCCTCTTCCACGGCCACCACTGTCTCTGGTCCTGCACATGTATAGAAGACGGCATGGACATTGTCTCTCGTAGTGCGGGCGTGCACGGCCGGCATGGGCACTGACCAGCCAGATGCCTCCGGAATACCGTACAGGCTCTGGACACTCTCGTATTCTTTGCGCAAAGCACGACTTGTGTTGGCACCTGCCATGCTCATGCGAAGATGCTTGTTGTCGAGTGGAGTAGCCGTCATAGTCATCATGACATTGTCAAGAACGGCGAGCGCCTGTGGACAGAATTCAGTTTGAAGAAGTCGTAAGAGAGGAGAGATGAGATCAGAGCCTTGAGTGGCAATCTCTCGCTTCTTCATGTCCACATCAGGGATAATGACGCAAAGCAAATGCATAGTCTTAATCTTGAACCATGCCAGCTTATTCGTGAGGAGGCTGAGCAGGAAGACCAAACTCTTGAACTCTTCCTCGGGGAAGAACATGGCCTTAATAGCAGGAAGGAGATCTGCCAAAAAGTCGTCATCTTTGACATAGCGCAGCAAAGCGAAGTCGTCCAGAGGCCCTGCAATTGCCTTGAAAGAATAGCGGTGTGCAACTCTAGCGAGCACCGCTGCTGATTCTAAAGTTGCCTGATCTTTAGCACTCGTCTCAAAGAGTCGTAAAAATCGAGGGAGGTTGGAAAGAAGAGTGAACAGAAAGCGACTGTTGTCGCCAACCAAGTCGTTTGACGGAAGCTGGATGAGCTTTTCAAGCACGCGGAGAGAGCGCCCGAGGCAGATACTTGAGCGCACACCTTTGTACACCAATGCTTGCAAACCCTCATATGTGCCTTCCCATTTCGGCGGGAAGGTTTCTGAAAGTCGAAGCACAATGTCTGGATCAGCGAGATCGATTTTGTCCATAAGCTTCTCCAGCATTGCTAAACTTTCCATAAATTCCCGCTCGTGAACGGTGTCGAGACAGGCACAGGTCGTCCAGAAGAGTTGGGGATATTGAACGAGATCAGACGGCGCGAGCGCGTCAATGATAGTCTTTAACGTAGTCAAGATCTCCATGGAGAATGTTTGAACTTCGGTGCCTTCATCGGCAATGGTGTTGGAAAGCCGAGCAAGCATATCAGCGAGCATAGGCTGGTCCAAGGAACTCAAAATACTCCGGAAGACCTGGAAAGAGCGACATGCTAGATGGTGTACCGGGCAATTGGACGCCCATTTGAGTGCTGTCTTTCCCCAATCCTCACGAATTGTCGGATAAGTGATACTGAAAATGTTGAACACCTCAGTGGCAACAAAATGCATGGCATCGGGTAGTCGGAGATCGTTCTCGTCTTCCTTTTTGCCGTTAAAATCGTCATAGACCCAGACGACCTGCACATCGTGCTGGCGAACCAGCTCGATGAAGGCCTCAATGGAGCGTTTCGTGGGAGTTGTTGCACTACTGTCCTCAATTTGAGATATGACCAGTTCATGTATCAGATGCACCAACATCTCGCGTGCCTGATCTTGAACCAAAGGGATATAATGGTCCCAAAGTATGAGACTAACGTGAAGCATCAAGGGAACATGCTCTTTGGAAAGCTCTACCGGAGCAACCATGAGGTCGACCAACAATACCAAACAGAGCTGGCCCAACGAAAATCCCTGCTGCACAGTATTAGTCTCTCGTCCGTAATCACAAAATGGAGTCTTACCTGTTTATTGCCACCTGGTAGAACAGCATTCAGGTCAGCAAGGTAAGGAAGGTGGTTAGCCTCAAGCGGCGCGACGTGCAGCTGTCGCTTATCTTTTTCTTGCACCATGGCTTTCGGTGTTATTTGAAGAAGCAGAAAGTCGACCACCTTTGATCCAGCTTGAGTGCCAGCAAGATAAACGACAATTTGTTTCGCATAGTCCACAAAGTTTTGTTCCTTCCGATCAAGACACACCGAAATGATGAAGTTCAGGACCAGCTGTACATTGCCAGCATAAGGACCGTTGGAGAGAGCTTGCCAGAGGGCCTGAATTTCATTGTGTAAAGCGTTACCGCATCTGACAGTGATTTCAAACAAGTTCACGAGTAGCATGTACGAAGTTGCAGTCGGGCCGCCATTGGGATCCAGTTGTAGTTCAATAGTTTGGATCCATGGAAGCATAGCCGCGACCATATTCCGTTGATGGTCTGGTACCAAGTCTTTGAAGAAGCGCGAAAATTCGGAAAATACGTGGAACGCTAGATCATGATGTTGCTGGGCCAATCTTTGCGACGTCTCGAATTGCGCTCGTTTGTACACTGCTATAGTCTTGTCGGAAATACTGATGTCGAGGTCTTGAAGTTTCGAGCTCTTGTCTTGGCGCTCTTCTAAAGCCCGTATGAGGCGAGCGGATTTGATGCGAAGGTGGTTATTCTCGTTGCCTAGAGTGTAAAGTCCAGCACAGAGGATTTTCCAAAATGCGGGAGCAAAATCTTCGCGCTCCATGAGGACGTCCGTTACGATCTCGAAATAGCTCTCTAAGGCTTTGGGGTTTTTCGCCATGTAGCACATCTCAATCGACCGTCCCATAAAGTAAGGATGCTCCTTGTTATGGATGATGAGGTTTTTTAAGGCCCTTCGTCCGATGGCGTGAGTCTTGTCGCTCTGGGTGTCGAAAATTATGTCTATCCAGGTGAGCATTCGAAGGACATCGAACTGTAAAAGGGCCTTGGTCTCGGTCGTCACACTAACCGGCCCAGCCTAGGAACTATCAGCGTGCTTGACTATGATTTTCCTGGGAAGGAAACTTACACAAAGTGTTGCCATGGCACTCAAAGCGGATGTCCGAAGATCTCGCTTCTCGATCTCAAGCGCTGCAGTGACTTGGACGATGGGTTTGTTCTCATATTCAGTATCTCGGTCTAGCATTGCACGTCTCATCGAGTTCTCCCTCTGTCGAAGTTGATCCTGATTGGGTGAATGTCCACACCAATCCTCCATCAAGGCAAAAGCAGCTTTCCGAGCCTGGAATGGCATCCATCGAAGGGGTTCGTTGGTCCTGCTGATGCCGGCATAGAGTTCCTCCATCAGTCCACAGTAATGCGTGCGCAGTTTGTGGAGATACAATTCATTCTGGATGTCGGCGTCGCCCAGAAATAGCCGAAGATCTCTCGTATACTGCACCAAGTTGTTCAAGACCCACTCGTCCTTGATAGTTTCGGGGCTACGAATAAAGTGTGATGTAAGTTTGTAAACATGGGCTACCTCTGTTCGTAAGACATCCGACCGAACATTTCTTCGAGGACTGCTCATGGTCCTCTGGTGACTGGCGAGGCGGGATCTTGCTTCCTCATTGCAATTGACCACGGCTGGCTGCAGAGTTTCCAACAGAGTATGATATAGGCTTTGATTGATGGAGCCTAGACCAACCACGACAGCATCCCGGACCTTTCCATTGCCCACTGCTAAGAAGGGAATGATCTTTGCGAAAAGCTCATTAGCGGAAAGCACCTTTTCATGGCCGAGCTGAGAAGACTTTGAGCTTTTTCTCACGTGTGCGTTCTGCGCGTGCGACGAAAACTGCGGACCTCGATTGGTCAATGTCGAGCAGGCAAAGATGAGGAAGAGCTTCCATTGCTCAACAACCATTTCTGGTGATGTGGCTGCTAGGCGTGCCCCACCTCTCTGGTCCATGATGTCGAAAGATGTGTAAGGTGCGTGGCGGTAGCCTTCAGCCAAGGAACTGATGACTTTGTGCATCTGTGATATACGAGCACAGATGATGTCCCTGGTCAGTGTAACGGCAAATGGACAGATCTCGAAACTCAAGCGAATAATGTTCGGAAACACCACCTTGAACCAAAGGGCAGAATCATAGGCAACATCGCTACTACAGAGTTCAACCAGAGTACTTTGCAAGTTGCTCGCTCGCATGCCGCGCTGAATACGACTCCGCTCTGCGACAGACAATTTCTCGTCATTGACGTCGATGACTTTCTCGGGACTTCTTTCGATAATTTTGATAATGCGCTCATTGTGCTTGCCCAGTGCAGTATCGAATTCTGTGACCAAACGAAGCACGTTGATTGCAAAACTGCGAACCCTCCGAGCTGGAGAACAGAGGAAGAAGAGACCATGTGACTCGATTTCATCAACTTGCGCAGAAATACCTGTGAGATCGAGCTGCGCCCCCCGATGTCCGGAAGTTGTGGAATCGTCTACTGGGTCCGCGGCTACTCTTCTTGATTTCAGCTTAATCTCTTCTATCCAAATTTCAAGTAGCTCGACGTATAATCTCAAGGTGCTTTCGATGTGTCCTGGGCCCAACATGCCACCATCTGACATGGTTGCATAACGATCGTCGAAGTTGAAGATGAATCTTGCAAATCCTACTGTCACCTGCTGAGCGAATGATTGCCTAGCAATGGCTTTCAGGGATTGAGCGGACGAGGATGCAATGTTGCTTTGAACATGAGCGGTTCCAGTACAGAGAAGATTGATGAGTGCTTTGAATGAAATGTGTGGAGAAAGGCAGCGTGGCAGAGCTTGCACAGCAACGTGAAGCAGGTCGTAATAAGCCTGTCGAGAATCCGATGGTCCATGGTCGTCTCTTCGACTTGCGAAAGTGAAGGCCTCCGCCATTGGCGTCTTTGGCGTTTGGGCGGAAAACTTTTCGTTCAGAACTGCCTGCCCACCAAACGCGTTGTCACAGAGAAGTGTAATCTCGGCCAAGATCTTGCAAAATTTGTTGTAAGACTCTTTTGTCACTTCACCAAATCCAGCGATCATTACAGGTTTTGACAACCGTTCCTCTTTCGTCAACGTGCTTTTCGTGGGTATGACCGCATTTGGGCTTGGACTAAGAGGCATTGATGACGCTTGGAATGGCTCCTGCGAAGGATCGCTATGAAAGGATACCGGGAATGGCGGCTGCTCTCCTCTCTCAAGATCCGTCATGATGGCGAGGAACGAGCGAATACCTAGAACAATCTTCTCCGGCTCAACATCAGTGATCCTAAGCTCCTTGCCAGACGTAAACATCTCGGAATTCATGAGCGGAAAAAGGATGGTCTTGAAACATAGCTCCTGATGCTTGTATCCAATAATGCGAATCAGTTGGATCAGAGGTTCGACGATCGCTGGATCAGTGGAAATGTACGACTTTCTACCTGGAATGAAAACCAAGCGCACAATTTCATTGAGGTTCTTGATCGTGGCGCCTGGGGGTTCTTTGGTTCGGTAAAGGTACGTCCATACCATTCTGCAGATGCCTCTCAGAGCTACTGCGCGTGTGTTTCGTTCTTTGAGCTTTGATTGCAAAGGGAGTACTTGAGCCATCCATTGCAATGCGAAAGACTCAAGTGGCGAAGAGCACAAGACAACAATCAAGGAAGGGAAGGCATTATTCCAGTGTTTGGGTTTCGTCAGCATCTGGACGAGCCGCGGTCTCAGAATTTCGATAACGCCCCTCCACCGAGGGCTGTTGAGCTCCGATGTTGCGTTTGCTGCGATCGGCAGCAGCAATTCCTTCAGGAGTGTGTTGAAGGCATACTTGATGGGCTGTCCGGAGGCGCCCATCGCCAGTTTTCCAAGCGCCCCTACAAAATCGCAGCAGCTATTCCAACTTGATTCGGAACAAAAGTTGAGCTTGAGCCACCGCATTCCTCGAATCACCAGGACGGCTCTGCCTTCCACTTCCCGCCGAGAGCCTAGATGAAGTTGCATGCGCTCGAGATCGGAGAGAAAGCGGCCGGTGACATTATCAAAATCCATGTTACCCATAGCACCTAGCAATTGACCAAATATCACCCAATTCGCCTGTCGAAGCGGTGATTCTTCCAACTCTTCCGGCTCTGCGCCACTCAGTTGCTTATAAATGATATCCTCCAGTCGATCAGCCATGTCCGGTGTCACGTCGTCTAGCGTACTCTGCTGAAATATCTCCATTAAAACTCGGCAGAGTAGATATATTGAAATTGTAGACCTTTGTTCGGCCTGGTTGATTTTTTGTTGTATTGTCATTGCAGTGTCCATACCAGAGGTTCCAGGCAGACTGACCGTCGAGCTGAGATTTTGAGCCTGGTGGAGTTCTGCCTTCATTGCCGTGGCTGCTTCACTTTTTTGCTTCCGCCACAGCATCAGGCTGTCAATGAGAGGCTTTGGCTTTTGGCGAGCAATGTGCCCCAATGCAGAACCGAGTTGGTCAAAAGCGGGATCAACACCAGGACCGCACACCGACTCCACCCGTGGCTCGACGCCTCGTGGTTCGACGCCTCGCGGATCAGCAACACATTGATTGATTTTCTGCTCCGCCAGCGCAATAAACGAGTTGAACAAATGGTGTAGTGCATATTCACTGACTGTGACTTGCTGATGTGTGTAGTGGTTCCGGGACTGAGAGCGAGTGTGATTATGAGGCCTGCTGGATTTGTTACTGCGCATACGTTCTGGCCGCCGATATGTGCCTCCTTGTGTGGTATCCGTTCCTGATCGATCGCCAAAGGAAGCTGAGGGAGAGTGGTTTTTGGAGTTTGTAGGGCCTGGAATATGTCCGTTCATTGATAGCATTTTTCCCACCTCATTATGACCCATCATCCTGCCGTCAAGCGCATGCTGCGAAGCCGCCCCTAATTCTGCGATGACCTGAGGAGAGAGGGGACTCGTCGTCGCTGATGTGCTGGCGAAGCTTGTGTCGCGTGAGTGTTGTATGCTGCCGTGTACGATTGAGGCTTGTCGGTGGTGGCCGTAGTTGCCAGACGGTTTCCTTTCTAGCCGCCCTCCATCAGTTGTGTTTGTACTGAAGTTCGGCACGACGGCACCAGGGGTTTGTGATCGCGATGATGAGCCGCCGCGTCCAGTGGGGGCGCGTCCACGGAGGAGGGAGGGTTCTCGGGAGGGTAGAGTTGTTGCAGGAGATGGGCCTGCGGGGGGGATGATGGCTGAAATGTTGTACGCCGTGAATTGGGCTATACAGTTAGCCTTGACTCGAAGACGACATTCCGCTGGTGTCCAGCTGCTGGACTGCAAGGCTGAGCCCTCAAATGCGGCGAAAGGCTGACAAGACTTGTGCAAAGGGTGAAACAGCCGCAACTGTCCCGGATATATGACAAGAGGGAGCAGGAGGAAGGCATCTGTCTATACACGCAGAACTTACCCATCTAGATCGCGAGACGCGATTTCATAGGCGCAATCGAGCTTTTGACATCCTTGGGTCGCGAGTGGAGAGGCGAGAAATTGGATCCAGACGTTGCAAACGACTACCGCGTAGGAGGTGGTGTATTAGGTCGGGAAGTCCATGGCAAGATCCGCGCGCTAAAGGTCCCAGTTGTGGAGCTATCAAAAATCTCTCCTTTTCTGGATAGGAGCTTCGGAAGAATCATCGCCAATCGATAAGGCGAGAACACGAATGGAATGTCTTCACGTCTGTATATCCACAACTATTGATAGCTACACAGATCAAGTCAAGGGCTGCTTGTTGTCCTGGTCGAGCCTGCCTTGCTTCCAGCCGGAGACAACATTCAGGTATGGGGCGGAATAGAGATAGATGCTTATCACGATACATCCTGCTCACGGATTCGACGGGAGAATTGTCAACAATTTAGGTTGTACTTCTGGCGCTGCATAGGCAAGTTCTGGTGCTCACTCCCTCGCGCTCAATATACAATTGTCTCAATCGGGCATAGCTGAATTAGTCGTGTGGTATCCATCGTCCCAGTACCAGGCAAGTGATTTTCCAGCGGGATGAAGCGATTCATGACAACGGCTGAATGATATACCCATCACTTGTAGAGACCAAACCTCGTTGGTCTCCAAAATTGGCGGGTACCAGGACAGTCTTGTGTGCTTTTCCGCCTCTGATATGCCTCGATATGTTAGCCTGAAAGTGATGCGCACATGTGCCCATGCAGGTACGGTCTTTTTCTTGGGGTAACTTCTGTCCATCAAACTGTACGTATGGGGAACGTCACTTTCAACCCCAGTACCCCACGTGTAAACAGATAATATTGGGATCGCCCACGAAGGGATTTCACGCGAGTGTGCGAGGTCAATTTCTTCGTGTACATGGTGGAAATCAGAGCAGTAGGGATCATACAAGCCCCTTACCTCAGGAGTTGTGCGTTGACATCGGTGAATTTTAAATATCCACCACAAAATCATATCTTGAATCTGGTTGCAGCAAGGATATTACCTTCATACCGGCTGCAAATTCCGCAGGTCCGTATGCTGGCTCGTGAATTTTGGTGAGCCGCACTTACTCTAATATAGTATCAGTGGGAGTAGTGATGGTTGTACCAAGCCGATTCGAAAGAGATCTCGTCGATTCATTTCCTAGAAGCGTTCTCCATAACAATACGCCTCACACTGGAATGGATGTCGACTAGTAGATTCCTAGCATTTCTCCATTTCTAGGTTTCTCAAAGCGAATCACCATCAATTTTATTGGTTTCAGAAGGCTCCTGTGTATTAAATTCGCGACTTGCTCGAGTACAGCGGGATGAAGAGAGAAAACCGCATTTGTGGCAGCTTCAGGATATCGTATCCATGCAAGTTACGGGGGGGCCTCAATTCTGCTCGCCCTAAATGTATGCAATAATGCGGCACTGAATATAATCATCTTTTTGTGAAGACACGTTGTCGTTCTTGGAAGAACGGAACTAGGAGGTATCCAGGGCCGGGGAACTTCATGACGTTTGGAACTGCCGAAAAGCTTCATCCGAAACTGAGGGACCCATGGAGCTTTGGTGATAGCCGAAAAAAGTGGTCGGCTTCACAAGACCGAATGTATTTTGTATACATTCTATGTAGTACCATGTAGTACAAGTAGTCTGATGCAGGCAAGCGGGTGATGGAAGCAATAATGAAGCCTGGTTGGATCTTTCTTCTGGAGATAGCGCCGGGTACGTACGGAAACCGTGGCTTTAGAAGGGTCATGGAATCCACAGGTTGGGAGGCTGGGCGGGAAGTATGAAACCCGAACCGAGCGAGGGTCTTCGGATTCCCCCCGTGAAAGTGAGAAGACGCAGGCGAGCTTCGTGTAGAACAATTCCAAAGAGCCTCCTTTCCATGTATAGGCTTCATGTCCATTTGGTCCTTATATGCCACTCCTTTTTTCGTTTCGCCATGCGCATGGTAGCAGAGCAGTCATAGAAACCTTCAGCTTCGGTTTCCGATCCGAGGAAAGATTATCATCGTCTTTGATAAGGACCCACCGGAGCTCCCTGCTTGATTGCCACTCTCGGCAATTCATCGCCATACCTAAAAACTGTTTCGAGCTGACCACGAATGCGAGAAAATTGACCCTGTAAGAGTTTGACGTCGGTTCCGCTTTAAGTCCTCCGGCGCTTTTTATCATTTATGTACGTGGCCGCTTGCCAACTGCCACTAATGACCATCTCTCCAACTACTAACTTCTGCAGTACCATCCTTCTCAACCATCCTCACATCTCAACCCTACCAACCATGGCCCAACTAGACACGTTGGACATCGTTGTCCTGGTCGCCCTGCTCCTTGGGACTGTCGCATACTTCACGAAAGGGACATATTGGGCTATACCCAGCGATCCATATGCTAATACTCAAGCACCCACGAATGGCGCCGCAAAAGCCACCAAATCGCGAAGCATCATCGAGAAAATGGAAGAGACAGACAAAAACTGCGTTGTGTTCTATGGATCTCAGACTGGTACTGCGGAAGACTACGCGTCTCGATTGGCGAAGGAAGGGACAGCTCGATTTGGCTTGAAGACGATGGTGGCAGATCTTGAGAATTACGACTTTGATAATCTGGACTCTTTCCCAGAAGACAAAGTTGCCTTTTTCATTCTGGCTACATATGGTGAAGGGGAACCAACAGACAACGCTGTGGACTTCTTCGAGTTTGTCAACAATGACGAAATTTCTTTCAGCAGTGGGTCAGGTCCTGATGATAGCCCACTCAACGGATTCAACTATGTCATGTTCGGTCTCGGCAACAACACCTACGAGCACTACAATACCATGGTCCGAAAAGTATCAAAGATTTTCGATAAATTAGGCGCAACTAGAATTGGCGAGGCTGGTGAAGGTGATGATGGAGCTGGCACAATGGAAGAAGACTTTTTGTCTTGGAAAGAGCCTATGTGGCAAGCCCTGGCTACCAAGATGGGACTGGAAGAGCGCGAGGCTGTCTATGAACCTGTCTTTGAGATCACGGAACGACCAGAAATGAATGCCGACAACGAGCAAGTATATCTGGGAGAACCCAATAAGTTTCATCTCGAAGGAGCTTCCGAGGGACCATACAACGCCAACAACCCCTACATTGCCCCAATCGCCGAATCCAAGGAGTTGTTCACCGCCAAGGACCGCAACTGTTTGCATATGGAAATCGATGTTAGTGGCTCAAACATCACCTATACGACTGGAGACCACATTGCCATATGGCCTACCAACGCTGGCAAGGAGGTTGAACGTTTCCTCAAGATTGCAGGACTTGGAGGTGCCAAAAGCCATATGGTCATCAATGTTAAGGGCAAAGACCCAACTTCCAAAGTTCCCTTCCCGGCCCCTACAACCTACGATGCTGTCGTCCGCTACCATATGGAGATCTGTGCACCTGTTTCCCGTCAATTCGTTTCTCAGCTTGCTCCATTCTCTCCAAATGAGGAGATCAAGGCCGAGATGACCAAGATCGGAAGCGACAAAGAATATTTCTATTCACAGGTTTCGGACTTAAATTTGAACATTGCACAACTTCTTGAGAGGCAGTCAAAGGGCGAGCCATGGACAAAAGTGCCATTCTCGCTGTTCATTGAAGGTATCCACAAAATCCAGCCACGTTATTACTCCATCTCTTCTTCCTCATTGAAGCAGAAGCAAAAGATATCAGTCACAGCTGTGGTTGAATCAATTGAGAAACCTGGCGCCCCACATGTCCTCAAGGGTGTCACAACAAATTATCTGCTAGCGCTGAAGCAGAAGCAGCACGGCGATCCTTCCCCAGACCCCAATGGCCTCAACTACGCCATTACTGGTCCACGTAATAAATACGATGGAGTCCATGTCCCAGTTCATGTCCGCCACTCCAATTTCAAATTGCCATCGGATCCACTGAAGCCAATCATCATGGTCGGACCAGGGACTGGTGTCGCACCATTTCGAGCATTCGTCCAAGAGCGTGCTGAGCAGGCTAAGAAGGGTGAACAAGTTGGAAAAACGATTCTATTCTTCGGGTGTCGAAGGAGGAATGAGGATTTCATTTACCAAGACGAGTGGGAGGTACGCATCGCTCTTTTCGTTAGCTTTGTTGCACAACTACTAACTAAAATAATCAGGAATACAAGCAAGCTCTGGGCGACAACTTCGAAATTCACACAGCCTTTTCTCGCGAGGGACAGAATAAGGTTTATGTTCAGCACAAAATTAAAGAGGCCGCTGCGGAAATTAATAAGCTCTTGGAACAAAAGGCATACTTTTACGTTTGTGGCGATGCCGCGACTATGGCCCGTGAAGTCAACACCCTCCTTGGACAAATTATTGCTGAGCAAAGGGGGATCCCGGTGACGAAGGGCGACGAAATTGTCAAGGCCATGAGGGCATCGAATCAATACCAGGAAGATGTTTGGTCATAAATTACACGAGTGTTACATGGTGTTAGGTAGCATCTAGAGTCCACATTTTTCTTGCAATGTATTGATTGTAGCGGGTTTCAATGTCGACTGCTTAAACTGGGGAGATCGTGGTTCTTTGACCGGTGTGATTCAGCTGTAAATAGACATTTCCACTCTTCTTCCTCCATGTCATATACCGTGTATGAATTCTGCGAGTGATTACCTCTTGCCTCACACCGATTTCTCCTTGAGGCACTTGTCTAATCGCGGAACACATTTCGTCGTAGACCGCTAGGAACAGGTCACCGATGACCACAGGCGCATGTTTTGTGATATAAGCAGTCTGTTGAGAAGGAGAGAAACGACCCGGCAATTCGACAGTGTTATATGAGGAATGCATTGCGGTTGGATGATGGAGAGCTTTACATACTCATATTATGGGTTCGTGTGTTAAGGTTTCTGGTGACGAGTCGAGCAGGAGTGCGGTCCACGAGTCTCCTTTTGTAGGAGACCCTTAATCTACGAGAAGAACAACTTCCAGTCTCACAGATCTATCACTCGATCCAACTCCGCATCCCGCAATGCATGTCTATGCTCTTCTGGAAGGGAGGAACGCAGTCATCGTGCATTGCGGATGCCCCATCCGGGTCCAACAGCCAGCTTCAATCAGTAGGACTGGTGGATAGGAGAAAAAAGCAAGTCTTTGCACCCGCTCTCCAATACTACCATTTATACGTACTCCGCAACGTCCCGTCGTCTATGGTTTGCGTCTCCGAGACACAAGCAAGGTAGGATACTGGCTTGGAGCGAAGTGATAGTTCCCTGCATCGAGTATATAGGCATACAGTTGCGTTGCCCGTTACCCCCACAGAGAGCACTAACCGACCGACCTGGTTTGGGGTCAAGACTCAAGGACAATGACGATCTCATCGTTTCTGTGGCGAGTGCAAAGAGTTGAAGTAACATTGCCAGCCACCAAGGACCCGGTTGCTGGTTAAACAGAACTATGGGGCTTGCATAACTGTTCCACAAGGTCAAAACTACGACGCATCCGATGGCCTAGGCCTTTTCCTCCAAGATGACCATCAGAATCGATTCATGCATATTGGCGCCAATTCACATGAGCCTCGATGACCTATCATGCGGCCTTGTCAACATCTTATCGATCAGACCCTCATGTAGACCGAAAACGCGAGATAGGACGGCATATCGAGACGCAGTTCCCCGAAATCATTTGCGTATGTGGTTCAACGACTCCAAGCCTCTGCACAACCGAGCAGCAAATTGACATGCGCCAAAAGAATAGGCATGGCTCTTGAGGGTTAGAACCTCAACTAGAGTTGCACAGCTAGATTTTTTTATGTCTCAAGGTGGGTCTTTGCAGGCCCGAGATTGAGAGCTGCTTGGTGACAGGCGGTAAGCTTTTCGATGGACAATTCCACGGATACTTGTCCACTCCAAAAACGATTCGTGGAGCTTATCCAACGCCAGCCTCAATTCAATTGGCCAGCCTATATAGCCAGTTATTCACATAAGGCCAGACTGCCATCGCAGTAACGGGTACCCAAGAAGCTGCCTCCTGAAAACTCAAATTGACCTTGTTCCTGCCATGCATCGGCCCGCACAGGCATGCAGCAGGATCAACAAATGATCAAAATCAAGCAGTGGTCAGACGCGACCAGCCTTGCCAACCCGTTGTCAAAGTCACGGTATCGATGCTCGGACTATACAACCTGACATATCATTTCCTCAAGACCTCTGCAGACAAACAGAGCAGCCAGGATGATGTGTACAAGTTGGAGCAGATTCCAGTGTGTGGTGATCTGCAAATGCAGGGTTGCCGTGGCTGCGCGATGAATTGTTCAGAGACACGAGAGTTTCGACGGTCAATTTGGAGAAGACGAGTGTAACGCTTTATAGCCGGAGGACAAACAGAATCATCTGGCGTAGACCACAACCGAGTAGTCGTCACCTGTTCCTGGTATATATATGCGAGCTGATAAGACGCGTCAAGGTGTGGTTGTTGACATTGATAGTGGGAAAAGAGGATGTTCGGGAGTGAGTGTGGGAAGTTAAAACGACAGTTGATATGGAATGGCCAAATTTGTTATGATGCAAGCGCGCCTTCAAACGGTCGGCAGATAGGTCACAAAGCCCACAAAGGAACTCGACGGCAGGGGCGTTTGGGGAAACAAAGACAAACGCCAGCCAGCCAGAGAGATAGCATGCTGTCGTGTGTAACGCAGCCGGCAGAAATTTCGCACCGTCTCACCTTCACTCGACCAAAATGGTGCCTATATCGACAACGCTTCGAGCCTCTTGCAGGATATGAACGTATCAGATATCAGACCATTCCGACGTCCACAGATGTCCGTCGTTGCGTTGCATCACCCTCAGAGTGAATCGTTCGCTCAGGAGATCATTGCCGGCCGCTCATATATCAGGCGGCCTCTGTCTTCGATCAAGCAAAGCAGTCTGCCCAGTGGATAGCATCTCCTTTCACTGCACACAGAGACCACCTCTTATCACAATCATCTCTTACTTCAACATCTCTTCCCGTTATTATTGTGTGCCTCACGGAGCTCTTATTACATCTAGTTAAACAAGAGCCGCCTGCTCTTCTGTTACCACCTGCTGTCGCTCTTTTCGTGTACAAGGTGAGTTGGATTGGGATTTCACCACATCCAATTGGTGTCGTCAACTCATGTCCGCGGGCAACGACATACGCGCGCTCAAAAGGTGTCTTCCAAATCGAAACCGAGCTCGCAACATCTCTGGCTATTTCTGCTTTCACATTGGAGGATCTGATAGCTTCCGACGTCAATATCAGTTTAGGAAGGATGTACTGGAGGCGGACAGTACCAACTGCCTGACAGAGGGACGTTCCTGGACTGGGGATTTGGCCGCGGACCAATGGCTGAGCTCGCCTGCCTCGAATGTTGGTGGAGCAGACAATTGACAGCAACGCTTGGGTCTTCCTTCCTCATTCACTGACTACGTTTTAGTTAAGAACCTTCGACGACGTCTTAGTCACGAACGTAATCTCCCATCGTGTATACCTCCTCGTCCTCGCCCGCTCTTCTTTCTCTTCCTTTCACTCAACAACAATCAGCCAGAACATCCCTCAATCCCTCAACTCCCAGCACATCATCATCAGTTCAAGGTGAGTACACCACCATCAACACTGCCCAGCACCAATCCCCTCCGCTGACACACTCCAGCTTCCTTCAGTGCTCCCAGTCGTCGACTTTTGACCCTGCATCCTCAGCAAGACGTCAATCCTTCAAGGTATGTGCAACTTCACGCCTCTCATCACACGATCATCCCCCATCCAGCCTCTTGACGTTCTATTAATTGTCGGCTCCATTGAGCTTCGGTATGAGCAGTCCTGCTGCCTGGGCCTCCACTGGCACTTGCACCGGCTCACACCATTCATTCACTTCACAATCTTCACTTCTTCCCACTTTGCGCAACCTCATTCATCGACATCGACTGACCGTTTCATGAGCAGTCTTGCAATCTCTTGGCCGGAATCATCTAGCCTGCATATAACAAAGCACCGCTTCTCGAACTTCAAGAGGTACGTTCCGTTCTGTTGCTTCATTTTCCCATTGTCATTGCCATTCACTTCCTTCATTCAACTCCATTGGGCTGGCGGCGACGACCACGTTGAGCTTTTTGTCCGACTTCACATCACTTTCACATCTAGTATCTTCACCTCCATCAATTTCCTACCCGCACAACACTTTCCATCATCCAAACATCTGCCGCAGGCTCTGACAATGCTCCAGATCATTAAAATGGCAAATCTCAGCGTCAATGACTACAGCAAGCGCCAGAACGCCTACTCCGGCATGGGCAACTACTCCCAGGCAGCAGCTGTTTACAGCACCTATGGACATACTCCAGGCTCGCAGGCCTCAGCTCTTCGTGCTGCCCAGTATCTGCCAACAACCAACTCCATGATGCAGTCTGAGCACGTCGATCCAGCTGGCATGGCTGCGTTGGCTCAAGGCTTCAGTGCAATGGGTTTGCATCCATCATCCTTCGCTGCTGGCGGCCGCACCAGCTCACAGGTTCCAGCTCCCAATCAGGCTTTCGGTGGCCCAATGGCCCAGTATCCATCCAACGCCCAGCAGCTCCTCTACAACTACCCAGGTGCCAACCTCGTCTCCGGCATGTCTGGCATGAACAATGGCAACCAGGCCTCCAACCCGATGTACCCTCCAATGGGCCAGCATGGCTATTATCCCGTCGACAATAGCCCACACGGCCAGACATGGACTCCTCGTGCCACCTCCGACGGCTCTACCCATGTAATGCCAACCTTGATAACACCACGCCGAGACTCAACCTCATCGAACGAAGACCACCTCCCAACCACACCATACACCTATGGAGCCTATCAGAATGGCGTGGCAGTCTATGACCGCTCTCCAAACGCTCTCTTCACCCACTCTGGTACCCCATCGCCATCTCAGTTTAGCTACATGACACCACAGTACACCAAGCAGCCCAGCGTTGGTCAGCTTCCACTTCATTTGCAAATTCTGCTTCAGCAAGATCCACCAGTCCCACGTGCTATTCCAGCTCCCAACTCACCGATGAAGCCTCTTGACCGCTGTCTTGAGAACAAGAATGGTGAGACCAATGTCTACATCCGCGGCCTCCTCCCAGAGACCACCGACGACATGTTGCACAACTGGGGCACTCGCTTCGGTGACATTCAGAGCTCCAAGTCCATCATCGATCTCAAGACTGGTTCATGTAAAGGGTAAGTTCATGCTCGCCTCAAACTGTTTCATCTTTGGCTGACTCTTCACAGCTTCGGCTTCATCAAATATCACAATTTTGAGGACGCCGAAAACTGCATCCGCGGCTTTCACTGGCTTGGATATGAAGTGTCCTTTGCTCGGGTACGTGTTCACAGACTTCGCCGTTCTTCCTTGACTCTTCGCTAACTTGTATTCAGGAATCTTTCTACGCCAAGCTCAAGAAGTTCTCCGACGAGGCAAACACCAACCTCTATGTTTCCAACATCCCACGCAACATGAACGAGCATGTGAGTATTGACTTTGCTGTTTATCTTCTGGCCATGTTTGAAAGCTCCTCCATATCAAGATTACTCAATGCTCCATTCATCATCCATCGTTCACTGACTTGCCTAGGAACTCTCCGTTCAATTTCTGCCATTCAAGGTATGCTCTGCACGCATCCTCCGGGATGACAGTGGCAATGGTCGTGGAGTTGGTTTCGCTCGGTATGTCTGCATCGTCCACCATCTTGTTACTCTCGCTTATCTTCACAGCTTTGAGTCTCGTGATGTCTGTGAAGATGTCATCAAGCAGTTCAATAACACTCCTGTCACCAAGCCAGGCGGAGAGGAGCATATCATTCAGATCCGATATTCCGACACTCACGAGCAGAAGATGCTCAAGCAGCAGACTGCCGCCGCTCGCCAGTTTCGCGCTGCTGAGTTTGAGTTCGGTTGCATGCAGGCTGGCCGCAGTTCTCTCTCTATTCCATCTCGTGGACCCACCGTCAGCCCACCAGGTAGCACATCTGGACCTCCAGCAGTGCTCACTGGCAGTCCAACAGGTGCTGGTAGCCAGCAAGACCTGAAGCAGTACTTGGTGCGCAATGATGCGTAAGTTCTCCACCCCACCCTTCTGTCAATACTAATATCATGTCCAGCAAGCTCCAACCATTTGGCTATGCCTCCCCAGCAGCTACTGTTCCATACTACCATGCTCGCCCAGCACTCTCCACCATCAACTCTGATATGGGCAGTGGTGCTCAGACACCTCGTGTCAATCTTCCAAGCACTGATGGGGGTGTATCATTGGACGCTGAGATCGATGCCAAGGCTCCAGTCACCCCAACTGAGTCTGTCCATGCCAGCGAGGGCAACGAGGCAGGTCAAGACGTCGAGTAAGCCGCTTGCCGCTCCAGTTCCATGACACACATGAGGTTGCCATCCACTCTTCAATCACTGTTCGAAAAGCTTCTCGTCGGCATCGCATCGTTATGCACACACCAAACATATCTTTCGTCAGGCTGGCATTCGGCGACTGGGGGCACAGCATGTATTATTTGCTTGATCATGCCTCAATGGACCGCTTTTATCTATGATGCCAGTTCCCATCATACTTGACGCCACACTGCAGCACATCACATCCATTCTCACGACGCGGCGCAACACTTTCCGATTTTCGCTCATCTGCTGTTCATGGAGTCATCTTGGAGGCTCATCATCTCTTTCCCAACCATGTCAACGTTGTCATTTCTGAGTGCTGAGATTTTGTGGTAGCTACGATCACTGCCTACAATGCCATCTCATCGCACTTTTCCCTTCTTTGTACTTATTCACACTCCACAGGGCACAGTTTCTGACCTCGTTGCACATTGATGGCACGATGGTGTGGATATGAGCGTTTCTTTCTTGTTCTTCCTTCTTGCTGCAGTAATGTTTGGTGCTGATAATGAATGGGCTAATGCACGAAATTGCGAAACGTGGTTGCTCAAGGGAAAGGGGATAAGAACGGGTGTTGCTTTGGGCGCATATTTGCTTTCATCGTCGTTGTTGTATGTATGCTAGATGATGATATGGTTGATGCTGGCATGCTTGACGAGAAAACAATTTTGATGAAAACTCGACTATTTGTGCCTTTTGAGTGAAGTGACTAGGACTTGAGATAGCTTTTGATGTTTGGTCGATTATTCGTCTCATCGAAATGGTGGTTCCCTTTTGTTACTGCTTTCGTTCTTTCATCTTTTAAATTCCTTTGAAAACAGTTTTCCAGAGAATCACACTTGAGTGGCTAACCCTTTATCACTTTGATTTAAAGTGATATAATTAGATACGTCCAATGCTACTCATCGTCTATGAACTGTCTTCCATCCTGGCGGAAAGTAAAGTATAGTATGTTATCTATTGGTGTTCGAACAGCTCGTTCAACTTTTGATATCAAAATTCACGCACGACAATTATTTCTCACATAATCTTAAATAATTCAACCAAAAAGTTTATAATTCCACGCCAATTACATAAGAAGACGATGAATAGTATTGTCATTTTTCATATTCCATGAGTGATTAGGGTGTGATATTGAGAATACTGTGCATAGATTGAGTAGAAGGGTATATGATACGTGCAGGAGTAGTGCGAGATCGGAACAACGCGAAGTCAGTTGTGTACATCCAAACGACGATGTCAAGTCGAAGAACGATGGGCATACTCTGGCTTTTCAATTGTTGTTATCTATCTTAAATTTGAGGACCTAGTGGTTATGATGATTTTGATTACTAACAACGACAAGAAGACACGAGCAAGGAGTTGAAAGTCAGGTGGTATAACAATCTGTTTCATTGAAATCATGTTCACATAAACCGTCCTCTATAGTCATCCGGGGTATCAACGCCTCAAATAGCCCATCCTCTAGCCACCTTTGCAGGATTTGGTGGCGGTCTTCTGTGTGCGTTTGTGCCTGCGTGTGAGATTGTTTGGGCTTTTTGGGAGCCTTTGATCGTGGGTGTATCGCTTGTGCGGAGATCGGAGAGGCGATCGATTATGGAGAGAGAGGCTGCTGTGAGTTGTGCTGGTTCTTGTTCTGTGGTTTGGACGGTAGAAGGAGGTTGGACAGCTAAATCTGTTGTGGTTTCGGATGTAGGTTCTGCGTCTGATGCTGGAATATCTCCTACTTGATCCCGCTCTTCGTTGTCTAAGATGTGTGCTTCTGTTGCATCCACGATTGTCTCGTTGTCTCCCTCGTCGTCCACGAAGGCTTCACCATTTGCGTCCCCATCGACACCGACTTCTTTCATGTAGCCTTCTAGCTCTCTGGCTAGTTTCTTGTTGAAACCTGTTGCTTCTACTTCGACGTCTAATCGTCGTCCTCCTACTCTGACGGCGTCTTCCATGCCTTGTACTGCATCGGCGAAGAAGGGACCTGGCTCGTCGGATGTGAAGTGGAACCGGCGTTCGAAGAATAACTTTATGCAATTTATATCGCGGTTGAAGTAGAACTCGGCGTTTGCGTGGGAGATGGAGAGGGTTTGGGGGAAATCGATTAGGATCGGGATAAGCACTGGTTGGTCGGTTGTGGGTGTCAATTCGACTGGAGACGAAGGAGCTGGTGCCTCTGGACTAGAATAAGGGATTGATGTCGCATCTGGATCTTTTGGTGGAGTGGTTTCCGCTCCCTCTTCGTCTCCGTCCTCGATTGCCTTCGTACCCTCCTCTTTGATCAGGATGTTGAATTCGTTGAAATCTCCGTGAATTAGGCCCACCTTTGCCAAGTTGAGGATAATTTCCATGAGTTGTCCGTATAGTTTCGCTGGGTCGTGGACGTCGGTAATCTGTCGCAGAGGGAATGCATCTATCAACTCCATAACCACAGTATGTCTGTTCCATCCCACTGGCTCAGGTACCGAAAACCCTGCTTCCCTCAACGAGCACATGAAAGTGTACTCCTTCCTCGCTGCAAGTGTCGACATATACATCCATGACCCCGAATGTCTGTTTCTCAGATAATCCCGATTTGCCTTTACTGTGCGAAAACTTATGCGACCCAGACGATGTATCTTCAACACCAGCCGACGACCACTTGGGCTTGCGACAACAAAAATGTCACTTTCCTTTCCGACTCCTATCTGGTTTCCTACGCTGTATATCGTGTCCGATTTGAGATGTGTGTGCAAGGAGAGGTAATCGAGTCCACCATAGGTCAATCTATACCCCTCATACCTCGCATTCCTAACTCTGGAAAGAAGTCCGACTTTGGCAAGACTGGAGATACATTTTAGGACGTGGTTGCCGCCTTTGAGGTTCGAGAGGGTGATTATGAGGGGTGTAGGGACGATTTCGTGGTTGCGAGAGCCTTGCTCGACCTATATCATTGTTAAACGAAATTTACTTTAGGAGTTAGGCGTGAATCTACAGCAGTCAGAACTCTCCAGTCTTCTGGCGACACGTATCGGATTCCTTTGGGATCGAGCTTCATGTTGATTTGGTGGAGGAATGTTTTTTCGTGGTATTCACGAATTTACAACGAATTTGCGAAGACGGAGATCAACTAGCCGCGCCGCAGGTCACATGGAAATTGACACACCTGTGGGCAAGGCTGAGAGTCAAGCAACCTGTATCTACACCTTTTTGATTCGAATGTAGAGCCCAACGAAATGCCTGAGATCAGAGAAATTGTTCTTGGAAATTACAGCAAAATGACCATATCGATCAGAAAGAAGTAGCAAGTATACATTTTCCAAAGCTTGAGGTATATTCCTTGAGATAGGTTCTCAAGTATATAAGTGCAGAGACTGGAGAACGTTTGCAATCAATTACACATGCCAACTCTGTATCGTGATGGAATGTAAACACCTCATACCTGGCATGTGCATTCGTGGCAAGGCTGAGAGCCGAACGCAGCAACGAGGCCTCATGCAACAAAGCCCCTGGATTTAATTCTAGAGACTACTGCTTTCGGGAAGGAGGGCGCAAGAAACTCTTGTGGCAGTATAATTTGTACTACTAGTATAGAAAGAAAAAGAAGTATAACAGCCTCGTCATTTATGCTTGCTTTACCTCATTCAAAAAATATTGCGATTGAAAAGCGGATGCCCAACAGAAGACGGCCATCGATATATTCCAATCAAAATAGTCTCGATTCGCTAGAGATTTTCAATATCGATCTTGATCTGAGAGTGTTACTTTGAAGGACGTGCATTGACGACGGAGATGGACTTCAATTTGAAAAGAACTTCTTGAAGGTACGGCTTCATGAATTCGCAACGACTCAAGACCCGTTAAACACGTTCTCCAAGGAGCATTCCCCGCTGACTGAACATTTTCAGGTCATATAAATGCTTCTGTGATCGGAACTTTCCTGTCCCTGTATCACGTGATCAAATGTTGCCTTTACTAGTAAGCTCGCCTTTGGACATGATGGAACGCGACCGCATTGGCATGTACCGTACATTCAAGACATATCCTCCAACAACATCATCCACCTTCCTTACTCACAACCACCAACTTATTGCCCTCTCATCTTCCCGACGCTCCAAATCGCTCCCAAACTACTCCTTCGTTCCGACTTTACTAATCTGTAACCAGACGCCAGCATGGCTGGGAAGGAGAATACGCCCTCGAAGGCAACTGGACCATCGGCGACGGAGAGCAAGCCTTTGGACAAAGGAAAAGGCAAGGCGAACGAAGTGGAAGAGAAGAAGGATCCAATACTGGATAAGGATGGAAAACCTGTCGAAAAGGAGAAGGTACTGCCACCAGGTATGATAAATCTCCCCTCCGCAAGAGCACGGCCGTTCACTGACATTCGCGACTTTAGAGGAGCTCAGCGAGGAAGATCAGAAGCTTAAGGAAGACCTCGATATGCTGGTAGACCGATTACTCGTAAGACTGGCAGCTCGCTTCATTGTTTTGCCTTGTCCTGACCTGACCAAATAAACAGGAATCGGACACGAGTCTATACAAGCCAACCCTAGAAGCCATCAAAACCTCCATTAAGACCTCCACCTCGTCCATGACAGCAGTCCCAAAACCACTGAAGTTCTTACGGCCACACTATGCACCTTTGGAGAAGGCGTACGAATCATGGCCCGCAGGTGACCACAAGGCAAGATAGGCTGAGAAGGGTCTTAGAACACTCACACTGACAATTTTCATAGACTTCTTTCGCTGATATGCTTTCCGTCGTCGGTATGACATTCTCCGATGAAGAGCGACGCGACACCCTCAAATACCGCCTCCTCGCTCCATCCACCGATCTTGGCCAGTGGGGTCACGAATATATGCGCCATCTCGCTCTTGAGATTGGTGAGGAACAAGACTTCAGATTGAACGATGAATCGAGCGGCCCTGAGCCAAAGTTGGACGACATCAAGGAACTCGCCCTTGCGCTTGTCCCCTACTTCCTCAAGCACAATGCTGAAGCAGATGCTGTTGATCTGCTGAGTGAGCTGGAGATGATCGAGGATCTGCCAAAGTACCTGGATGCAGACACCTATTCCAGGGTGTGTTTGTACATGGTCAGGTTAGTTGGAATCGCTCTTCAGATTGATTTTGTAATTACTGACAGTCTATAGCATGGTGCCTCTTCTTCCCTACCCAGACAATTCCGAATTCATCAAGACCGCATACAGTATTTACAAACAGTACAAGCAATACACACAAGCTTTGCTACTGGCCATCCGGTTGAACGACATGAGTGTGATTGAGGAGGTCTTCAATTCTACCAAGGACAAATCAACGAGGAGACAGATGGCCATTTTACTTGGCCGGCAGAGAATATGCATCGAGCTATCGGAAGAGGATGCCGAGGAGGATCCGGAATTGGCAGACTGCATCAACAACACCAAGCTCCCAGACTATTTCAAGTATATGGGCAAGGAATTGAACATTCTGGACCCAAAGATACCCGAAGACATCTACAAGACGCATCTGGAAAGCACAAGGACAGCAGGACTCACAAATACCGACTCAGCACGCCACAACCTGTCCAGCTCATTTGTCAATGGTTTTGTCAATGCAGGTTTCGGCCAAGATAAGCTCTTGTTGGTAGACGAAAACAAATCCAGCTGGGTGTGGAAGACCAAAGAGGACGGCATGCTGACAACCACCGCCTCGATTGGTTTGCTGATGCTCTGGGATGTTGAGATGGGCTTGGACAAAGTGGACGCCTACTCCTATATCGATGAAGAGCAGGTCAAAGCAGGTGCTATGTTGGCATCTGGTCTCATCAGCACTGGTGTTCGAAACGACGCCGACCCAGCTCTTGCGCTTCTGGGAGACTCGGACAAGCTACATTCCAAACATATGCCTACACGAATGGCCTCCATCATGGGTCTCGGTGTAGCATATGCCGGCTCCAGCAAGGAGGCTCTACTTGAGATCCTCATTCCAATTGTTACCGACGCCTCTCTTGACATGCAACTATCCTCAATGGCTGCTCTATCCCTTGGACTTGTTTTCGTTGGCACCGCTCAGCCCGATGTCATTGAAGCTATCATCTCAACGTTGATGGACCCAGACCGGGAATCTCAGCTCAAAGACAAATGGACACGATTCATGAGTCTCGGTCTTGCTCTCCTTTACTTCGGACAGCAAGAAGAAGTTGACGTCATCATTGAGACGCTAAAGGCTATCGAACACCCAATCTCTAAGACCACTCAAGTACTTTCCGAAGCTTGTGCCTGGGCTGGAACTGGTGCCGTTCTCAACATTCAGAACTTCCTGCATATCTGCAACGAGCACATCGAGGAGGATGACGAAGGCGAGAAGAAGGGCGACGAGCTTCTCCAAGCATATGCCGTTCTTGGTCTGTCGCTCGTCGGCATGGGTGAGGAGGTCGGCCAAGAAATGATTCTGCGACAGTTCGGCCATCTCATGCATTATGGCGAGAGCAACATCCGACGCGCCGTGCCGCTGGCCATGGGTCTCGCAAGCACAAGCAACCCGCAAATGAAGGTCTATGATACTTTGTCGAGATACTCTCACGACAACGACCTCGACGTTGCCATCAATGCCATCTTCGCCATGGGTCTCGTGGGTGCTGGAACGAATAACGCACGTTTAGCACAGCTGCTAAGACAACTTGCAAGCTACTACCATCGCGATCATAATGCTCTTTTCATGGTGCGAATAGCTCAAGGTCTTCTGCACATGGGCAAGGGCACCATGACTCTGAATCCCTTCCACACGGATCGCCAGGTTTTGTCAAAGGTCGGCTGCGCTGGTCTCTTAACCACGCTTGTTACTATGATCGACGCGAAGGATTTCATTCTCGCCAACAACCACTACATGTTGTACTACTTGGTGACATCGATGAACCCTAGGTTCTTGGTCACCCTTGATGAGGATCTTAAGCCCGTCACGGTTAATGTTCGCGTTGGTCAGGCGGTGGACATCGTTGGACAAGCTGGTAGACCGAAGACAATTACCGGATGGCAAACGCAGACTACGCCTGTACTTTTGAGCGTTGGCGAGAGAGCTGAACTGGAAGACGAGGAATATCTTCCTCTGACACATGCCCTTGAGGGACTGGTCATTTTGAGGAAGAACCCGGAGTGGCAAGAGTGAAAATAAAGTAAGGAGGATATCGGACACAGCTCTATGAGATTGGCATCGATATCGAAAATTCCTTGCGATATACTGGATCAAATTTGACATCGGTGTTGAGTTAACTATGATTCACTGATAGTAGAAAGCTATACGTTGGAGGACAATGAATAACTCTCGATAGATTTGCTTTGAAGTAATACATGTGTACAACAGTTACAGTACTAGGGCAAAAGTTTCCGTACAATTAAGCGAAAACGCGAAATATACACCTCATTTTTTAACACATTATCTTTGCACTACCATTATGCCACCTCAACGAAAGCCATTGACTCCTATAAACCCTCAGAGGCTTCCTAATCATCGTCTTACTCCATATCAACGCGGCAAAATTGATGCGCAACGTGAAGCCGGGCTCAGTTTAGGCGCAATTGCGGCGCTACAAAAACTACCGCGTTCCACCATCAAATACAGCCTTGAAAAGGACCCATTACGCCAGAACGGCGAATCCCTACCTTCCAGCGGCCGGCCACGCTCGTATACAGACCGAGATGAACGATCTCTGTTACGCATTATACGTACGCAGCCTAAGTTAACGTACGAGGTCAAAAGACAGGCTTGCATCGATTTTTCGAAGGATACCATCAGGAGGATATTGAAAGAGTACGGAATCGCAAATTGGAGGTCTGCAAGGCGCCCTTTCCTCACACAGGTACATGCTGACGCCAGGAAGCTCTGGGCAGAGCAGCACATCTCGTGGAAAGCTGAAGATTGGGCGAAGATTATATGGTCTGACGAGTGCTCAGTTGAGCGAGGGACCGGCAAGGCAAGAACATGGTGTTTTCGCACACCAGGACAAAAATGGGAGACCTCAATGATTGATACCTATAAGAAGGGTAAAGGAGTGTCTATCATGATTTGGGCATGCTTCTCTGGCCAAGTAGGGCGCTCTGAATTGTACATTCTTAAGCGTGACCTAGAGAGCAAGCGTCAAGGCTACTCTACGAACTCGTATATCAAGTTACTCGACGAAATGCTACCTACAGTATACGAACCGGGCCTTAAATTTATGCAGGATAACGCGCCTATCCACAAAGCCAAAAAGACTATAGTCTGGTTTAAGGAAAACCTCATTCCACTACAAGATGCGCCGCCCTACAGTCCTGATATGAACCCGATTGAAAACCTCTGGCGGAGGCTCAAGGAATTGGTCTACAAAGTGGAACCTATGATTGAATACGTTACTGGCGGTGTAGACAATATACGAGAGGTTCTAGGAGAAGCACTTATTAAGGCCTGGCGGCTTATTGAACAACATTATTTTGATGCTGTACTTGAGTCAATGCCAAGGAGGGTTGAGGCATTACTGGCGGCAGATGGTTGGCACACAAAATACTGAATGGCTCACTGAATGGCTCATTTTGTAGCCCTGGTATTACTGTGCATTATACGAGAATATGAGCGAAAATGATCACGTTGAAAGCGCGATAATGTAATTACAAGAATCACCAGTTTTTGAGCGATCTCGGCTGTACGGAAACTTGTGCGACCCTACTGTATGATCCAATGTATCGAGGTTCTAAATGGTAGACACCAAGCCAGAAGCCAATGATATCAAGGAAACTGATAGGGCTGATAGATGCGACCGCCAAGTGAACTAGCTTCATCCAAGTACCTTTTGGAGATTTGTTATCTCGATGTTTTCTCTTGTTTCCTGATCTGACACGAATGGGAGTTCTTCCAGACCAATTTCTCTGTTACAAGTAAGCCAAAGGATCGATGTGAGATTTCCTTTACTAAGCATCATCTCCCGTGGCCTCCACCCAGAACTTGACCACCTTGAACACATCTAACAACCCTCAAAGGTCTCATTAACCAAAAAGTCTGTCGAACTCAAATCCCAAACATTTGCAAACATTTGCAAACATTTGCAAATCAAGCACATGTCCCAATAATCAACCAACAGTTCTGAGACCAAGTAAACCACCACAACGTGACAACAATACAAAAAATATAAGGACACTTCCACCGGGAATCGAACCCGGGCCATCTGCGCTTCGACATTGGGTTGTAACAACCGCCCTGTTGACAAGCGGATATCATGACCTCTAAACTATGGAAGATGGGCAGGCTACGCCTTGTCATAGTCAAACGCTAAGCAGGTCCGCAAAGTTTGTCATATATTTTGACGTTAAGCTTTGAGCTGTTGTGGAGTGAGTCAGGTCTGCGGTGTTATCAATAGCATGTGGTGCGTTGGATTGTTGTTGGTCGGGTGAGTTTTTAATGGAAAGAATTTTTCCGGGGTGAATCGCTTGGGAACTGTTTGATTGTGTAAAAAAAATATGATATTCTTTTTACTCGCGTGCTGAGATTTACCAGAGGTGGTCTGATATTTGAGATATGAAGATTGAGACAGAAGCTTGAAGACCTCGTATATAATACTTTTTTCGTTAACGAGGACATTTGCGACCTACGCTCGAGTGGTTCTCTAAGAGCTAAGACAACCGTAGATGAAGACCGACAGGATTTCCAACCCTTATCTGGTTTTTGGTGGTCTAGGATACGAAGATCGTCTACGCTACAGAAACACTAAAAAAGGATACGATCAGATAAGGGATACAATTTTTATGAGATTTCAATTGATTCTGGAGATTTTCCATATCACAGAATAGGAAGTTTATGGGGTGTAATCGACGAACCAACGTTGGGCGACGTGTTTGATCAGCAAGATTTTCATACAAACCTAGAAAACCACTCGATCGTACTGGTACCTGCGATCGAGTGGTTGGCATATGTAACATGGGTTGGGTAGGTTTGGGTAAGTTGCAATATGTCGTCGTGGACGTGGAAAGCACAACATTCTCGACGTCAGCCAAGGTGGGTAGAAATAGATAATATACTAAATTAAGATCCAGCTACACGCCCCTCGTTGTTATCCTCCCCTCGTCAACAACAGTACAAGAGAGCAATAACAGACGCTGGTAGGAGAGCAGAAAGTAGATTATCCTCATCCACGCAGCCAGATTTATCAACCATATTTCTACCACTCACAGCACGCTCAGCAGACCATGGGTTACCTAATCATCTCTCTCTCCGTCCCCTCCGTCCTCACTCTCCTCATTCTCCTTCAAATCTCTTTAGATTCAGCCCCGTATCCGTCCCCAAGGGCCTCCGCCGAAACCTAAACCAGACTGATGAGCCATTCGGTATTATCAAGATGAGAAACATTGACGGACAGGCCGCGACGGCCCTTCACTGCGTATCCGATTGCAGTTACTGCATCTACGGTTCAGACAAATGTTGGATTGCAGGTTGTACGAGGGGTTGTTCCTGTCACCCGACCGCGAACAACCATACTTGCAAGTATTGTAATAACATGGCAGATCATGTTAAACATTGCAATCGTAGAAAGCCACCCCCTGCCGAATCACCCCCCTACCGAATAGACAGACAGCCGATTTTTGTCTTTGGGGGTAAATTGATTATTTCGAAGGCGACAAGAGGAGATGAGATGGACTAGACACCAAAGCTAAGCCAATGGAAGAATGTTGATTCAATCGATCGAACTTCGATACACGAGCTCGACTTATCGTATTGGCGGAAATGATCTTTCACAAAAGTGAGGGGTCTCTCAAAGCGCCGTCAAGGGTGACCATCACTTTCAAAAAGCTGTGCACAAGTAACTTCTAGTATGCCTAGGTAATTCTAAGTCTAGGGCTAGAGCACAGGTATTCTTCTACCTGTTCTATTAAATCTACTACATACTGATAGAGACTTCGCGTATAAAGGCCTTTCCGGAAGTAATGTTCGCACTGTCAGACGCAACGCTGAAAGTGAAAGGTCTTTTCCGCCAGCACAATGCTTTTTATTGAAAACTGGAGAGACCGAAGGTCTGTGTCCCGGTGATCGAGCGTCAATTAATACTTGGATGGACTTTTGATATAACCAAGGGCTTTGTGATTACAGTTAGATTACAACCCAAGACTATTTCCTAGTATTTATAAATACTTCCGACTCAATCAATGCATATTACTCCGCCGCCCTATGCTCACTATCAATATCCAGGACCGAACTTTGTTGAGTATTATTTTTACAGCCAGTCGGAAATTCAGCTTCCCCACTTGCCTTCCCACTTTCCTTTCCAGTACGGGTTTTCGCCTGTAGTAACGGTCGAGTCTACTCTTCATATCAGTCAATTCCCATGTCAATTGATTTAGTGAAAGAAATCTACGCACTCTTGCAGCCCGATGCAATTGTTACGCTCTGTCCGATCTGAAGGTTGGTCGCGTTAAGACCCGTGTTCAGAGCCAAAAGCTGACCAGCAGTGCTTCCGAATTTGGCAGCGAGATCAAAAAATATATCACCAGCCTTGATGACATAAGGAGAAATAGTGCAAGACGATCCAGGTTGAACAGGTATATTGATGACCTGTCCAACTTGAATGAGATCTGGGTTGGGGATTTGAGGGTTGGCGGCAATCAGGCTCTTAAGAGTGATTTGATAGTTTGCGGCGATGGCGGTGAGGGTGTCTCCGGAGACTACAACGTAGAATCCTGGGCCACCAAGGATGGAGGTTGCGGTTGCTTCAGGGGGTTTGGTGATGCAGGAAGTGTTGTCTGCGATGCAGACTTGAGCGGGGATGGTGAGGACCCGGCCGAGTTCAAGGAAGTTGACATTGGTGATTGAGTTCGCCTTTGCGATATCGCAAATTCCGCGGGAGAATTTGGTGGCGATAGAGGTTAGGGTGTCGCCGGATGCAACGGTGTAGGATTGGACTCTCCCGTCGAGAGTGATTGTTCCGTTGCATACTGTAGAGAATATTAGTTGTGGTATCGAACGAGGTCTGCGCAAGATGCTCAACTTACGTTGTCTAGCGGAAAGAAGCCCTGGTGCAGGCGTGGCTGCAACCAGGAGAGTGAAAAGCGACAGCATCGCAGTAGAGGCTTTGGAGAACAACATTATTGACTATAGTTTTGAGAAGGTGAAAATAAGGAACGTGATGGACTAAGTGGTACTGAACAAGCTGTCGATAGGACATTGATATATATACAATAAAACCAATAATTTCGGTATTCTCCCTTTTCTTTCACGTCCTCAATCCATGGTTGCCAATGCTCGGTCTTCATGGTACCCGGAGTCATTCGGATTATTGCCCGATGTGCGGAGGTGAGACTGTCCAATTTTACACCTCCTAATTTGCCGACCCTGGAAAATGTATTTCCTGGGTTATTGATCTCCGATGATTCTGGTTCTTCGCGCGGCAGTCTTGTCCTCTCCTGACGTGGTGCCAGCACCACTTGCGGACAGTGGCAGCATGTTCACGTCGGTGAATTTTTCCGCTTTTTCCAAAAAAACTATCTCAAAGGAGTCTTTCAGGACGGTCGATCACGGCCAGGAATTTCAGCAAATGTATTGTACTCTTAAGAAGTTTTATCGCGTCGCAAGAGAGGAAATGGTGTATTCCCGCCCGTTAACTTGCAAGAGTTGAATCTCTGGTCGATGACGGCTCATGCCAGGGCTACCTAGACGGGTTGGCCGGATGAGTCGAAAGCTGCCCAACTTGTCTACCGTATATTCTGGTTAAAGATGAATAGTCGCTATCCTTGCTCTATCCTTGCTTCCCGCGAGACCGAGTCCCGGAGTAGTAGTAGCTAAACTTTCTACAGTTTAGCTGTTACTTCTTCGAGCAATGCAATGGGCATCTCCAAGGATAGTGACTGTGCATGAAGGGATTCAAAAATAGCTCCTCCACCACCATCGATATCCCGAGGTGCGAACAGTGGTCGAAAACAAGCAGCTTGACACTCATTGTACACTTGGCATCTCTTCGACATTGGGATATTCTGAAAGGAAATCCCATAATGAATTCTCCCCCGCATCCATAGGAGCTTGTGCGGGCCCGGACAGCACATCAATCCAGCCTTGTTGCTCGGCCAGAGGCGCGGCCCACATGCCCTCAGAATAGACTTGGGTTGCCATTTGTTCATCCCAAAATAGCTCTTTCAGTGGAATGGGCACGTCGAGATTGGAGAAGTCGAAGTCAGCAAAGTTGGCATCATGAGCAGCCCAGTTTATTGCCGTCTGATCTGGTTTGAAGCTCCAGAGATCACAGTCGGGAGATGCGTCGCTGCTGGAGGTACTTATTGAGTTCATTTTTGGTTGATAAGGCGAGGTCGAAGTGCTACTGAATATTGCATCCAGAGATGCAATATCAACGACCAAGCCTGCTCGTCCTTGGGCCTCGACATTACGACGCATGGTCGTTTGCAAAATGCTACAGCCAGGATGATAGCAGCGTCGAAAGTGGGAAATGTGACAGCCATGTACCACGCGGCCCCGATAGACCCAAGAACATTAAAAAGCCTGGCTTGCGAGTCCAAGACCGCGAGTGAGCTATTGTATACCTGGCGTTGACTCTCTTACAGTGTAACTGTAGGAATTGGTCAGTATCAATCAGACAATTGGCAACGCTCCTGAACTAAAGTCTCCTACGTCAACATTGCTATCGATTCATTTCTGGCAGTTCCCTGCTTGACCGATCGATCGGAGTAGCACGATCTTCCGGAGGAGTGACGGTGCATAGCTTCAGATCAATGAACATGGGTCGGCCCAGCGGGATAGCCATCATGCTTCAAATTTTCAGTATCCAACCAACAGAAGAGCGTCGGTATATGACATAATGCCATCGCGAGAGTGATGAGGATGGTCCAGGGGTTTCGCGTCAGAAAAGAGCTGATAAAGGCACTAAGGCTTTAAGGCACTAAGGCTCTTAGGCACTAAGGCTCTTAGGCACTAAGGCTCTTAGGCAATAAGGCTTTTAGGCACTACAACACCAAGGCCTTAAGGCTCTAAGGCTCTAAGGCACTCCATTCTAGGCGGGGTGCGAGGGTCCCCTCCAGCTGACACTAATGAGCTGACATAATTCTACCGGAGCAGAGCAGAAAATGAAGCCTCAGTCAGTTTCTATGTGACTGCACGAATTTGGAACTATGTTTGCAATATTGTAATGGAGGCGAGCAATAGCGAGCAACGACCTCGCATGTACATTCCCAATTGGTGCAGCTAATAGTAGAGCTTCTTCATCTAACTTGAAGCTTCCGAGATGGCACACAGCAGCCCTGTTCACTGACTCGTATCCATATCCACCAGACCTCGCTCCATTACAGCACATACCCATACCAGTCAGTGCAACCAACAGCTCTCGACAGACCGAATCCTTCGCTTCAACCCCGCAACCATGTCCTCACTCCCCAACGATGCTGCTGGGAGCCCCTCAAGAGGAGGATATAGCTACAGATCGCAATTGGGTTCATGGAGCGCCAACTCGCCAATTGCTGCCCAAGCAATTGCCCAGGATGCGGAAGATGAGCCAGAAAGCGAATCCTCAGAGGACGAATCAGATGCCTCGACCGTGAAACCGACACAGTACAGTATGATGGGATCATATCGGCGACCCAGCTTTGTGGCTACGGGCCCGCGAGGCGCCGTTTTCCCCGGTCAGAATGTCTTCTCGGGGGAGGTGCATTTGTCCAAAGCGGAGAGGCAAAGAATGCGGGATGAGGAACGCAGTCTACTAAGGGACAACTCGCTCATTCCGCCAAAGCATGCACCGAGTAGGAAAAGCGAGGATAACCTTGGTGCGAAATTGAAGAAAAAATTATCCTTAGCAGGTTTGAGGAAGACCCGGACGAACTCTGATGAAGAAGACGCTCCTGCCATACATGTCGAGGGTCCTGATGGTTGCCCTGCCTCTGAAAATACTCCTCTTCTTGGCAGAAACGGCGAGATTATTGGCAACGACCTTGAGGGTTTGAATTCGAAATGGGAGGAGGCTATACAGGCGGGCAAGATACAGACGACATGGCAGAGAGAAGCAAAGGTGTTGACGAGGTACTCGAGGAGTCTAATCTTGACCTTTATATTACAATACAGTTTGACCATGGCCTCGATCTTTACTGTTGGTCATATTGGAAAAGTAGAGCTTGGAGCTGTTAGTCTAGCAACGAGTATGGACATCATCATAATTGCTACTTCAGGAAAACACTAACAGCGACACAGTGACCGCTCAAATTACAGGCTATGCAGTCTATCAAGGCCTAAGTACCAGTCTTGATACCCTATGCGCCCAAGCCTATGGCTCAGGCCGCAAAACCCTCGTCGGTCTTCAACTCCAAAGAATGGTCTACTTCCTCTGGCTGGTCTCAATCCCCATCGGTATAATCTGGGTGTCAGGAACCTACATCCTTCAGGCCATCGTTCCCGAAAAAGAGACAGCTAGGCTAGCAGGTCTATACCTCCGAATTATTTTCCTCGGAGCACCAGGCTATGCCGCCTTCGAATGTGGAAAGCGATTCGTCCAAGCCCAAGGCTTGTTCTCTGCAACTCTATATGTTCTCCTCTTCTGCGCACCTCTCAACGCATTTTTGAATTGGTTCATGGTTTGGTATCTTGGTTGGGGATTCATTGGTGCCCCAATCGCCGTGGCCATCACCGACAACATGCTACCTCTATGCCTCTTTTTCTACGTTTACTTCATCGATGGCCGCGCCTGCTGGGGCGGTTTCTCAAAGAAGGCGTTCAAGAATTGGGGGCCCATGATTCGTCTGGCTCTCCCAGGTTAGTATTACCGTTAAGACTGTAGATATCGTTAGTAATCTCGCGTACTAAATGTTAAAATAGGCCTTGTCATGATACTCGCAGAATTTGTCGCTTTCGAGATCCTGACGCTCGCCGCTTCGTGGATTGGAACAACCCACTTGGCTGCACAGTCTGTTCTATCAACACTCACAGCCTTGACATTCCAGATCCCGTTCCCAATGTCCATCGCCGCTTCTACACGTATCGCCAATCTTATCGGTGCCACTCTCGCCGACGCAGCAAAGGTCGCAGCGAGAGTCGCTCTCATTGCTTCCATCTTCGTCGGTGTCTTCAACGTCATTCTACTGAGCAGTCTGAGGAATTACATCCCGCAACTCTTCACAAACGACAAGGATGTCTCAGATCTAGTTGCCCAGATCCTCCCCATCTGCGCAGCCTTCCAGCTTTTCGACGCCTTGGCTACAAACTGCAATGGTATCCTCCGCGGCTTGGGTCGCCAAGAAATTGGTGGTTACGTCAACCTGTTCGCATACTATGCTGTAAGTCTACACTTTACGAATTCTTCTGCCTCCCGCCGATCCAATAATAAGTACTTCTTTCTTTACATTCGTGAACTAATTTTCTCAAACAGATCGCTATGCCCATCTCCTTCGGCACCGGATTCGGCCTCGGCTGGAAACTGCAAGGTCTGTGGCTCGGACCGGCGATCGCATTGTTCTTGGTCTTCATTATTGAAGGGTGGTTTATCAAAAGAGCGGATTGGAACGCGGCAGTTGAAGACGCGAGGATGAGGAATGATGCGTCATAACTCGAGGGGAGCCATGTCTGGTTTGGATTGGTTTGAGCCCACGCCTGATTTGGATTGGCTTGAGCCCAGTCAGTAGGCGAACAAGAATGAAAATGATAATAAGAAATAGAGGGATGATGGCATGTGGAAGGAGAAATGTTTGTTAATAGGGATACTATGTATGGGAAGCATTTTGCATCAGCGTTCTAGCGATGTCCGCAAGGGAGGATCTTTGTGTTTCAAGATTTTGGATAGAGGCGAAATTGAATCTTGTATATATCCATAGCATCATAATCACCTCGTACTTCGTCCAAGAAAAGCGTTGAGCTGCATGACTACGTATGCTGACGAGTAAGACTGAAGACACTGAAGCTCAGTTGAAGGCGGCCTTCTTTCTTGATTCTACGCGCGTGTAAGTTATACATCATTTTCTTCCCTGAATTCTGTCCCGTGTTTCCAATTGCACGCATGCGCATAACCGACAAATCCGAATCCATATCGTCAAATCGTCCTCCTGCTTAAGCTCGTATGTCTTCGCCGTGTAAACCTGCCTTTCATGAACCCTCTCCTTCACATGCTCTCATCACCCTCTTCTTCCACTCCTGGCCCCTTCGTCGACCCAGCTGTAGATTGTGGAGCTCTTTTCCTTGCCCAGTCTCGCCCCAATCTTTCCTCATCGTCGTCCATTAGCTCGTAAGCAGGTCTAAAAATGACCTTGGGCGCCCCGGTCTCTGAAAGTGATTGCCGGCGTAATGCGGGGTTGGGATAGGTATCTGTTGTTCCTCCTAGGGAAGTGTAACCTTGGTCGTATAGTGGACAGTAAGGGATCTGGAGGTGCATGATAAACTACTTAAGACGTCAGTTCTCACTAGCTTGAGAGAAAGAAGTGAGACAAGGGGGTGAATGGTGGGACACGGACATTCCAAATATCAACATAATGCCAATCAATAACAGGATGCACCCTCATGAAGTCTGGCCACCCATGATCCGTCCGATCAAAGTGCGTCAGAAACTCTCCATGCGGGTCTGTCCTCCTCGTTCCTACGAAGATAGCTTCCACATCTTTGTGTTCTTGCAGGTACGCAGTGAATGCTGGTTTCATGCCCATGTTGTAGCGCGATAGCTGGAGAGAACATGTTACTGAAGATGTGTTCACGAAGTCTTCTACTTCGGGGAAGGGGTGCGAGGAGACGATGTAGACGGATTGGAGGGTTGTAGGGTGGGGTTGGTGGCTGTGGAGGGCGGAGAGGTAGAGGATTAGGAGGACTAGGCAGTCTTTGCCGCCGTTGTAGGAGAGGGATAGAGAGGTTAAGCTTTAAGATGTCAGCTTGGATTTGTGGCAGGAGGCGAGTGGGGAGAATATACCTGTACTTGTTCAAAGCCTCTTCTATGACGCCCAAAGCTATCCGAGTATGCTTTTGAACGCTTCTCAAAGCCTCCGTCTCTGCTTCTTTCTCCAGGAAACCTTCTATCCGCTCATTGATCCTCTTGCATAGATCAGGAAGAGTTATCTCGCCAGGAGGTAGCAAGGGATCGGTAAATGGTGAGGAAGCATCTGGACGGGCATTTGGTGGGGCTGGATCTGGCATTGCTGTGAATGGATGGTGAAGACATGGGTTATCGGCAGGTTCTCCTGTTTGAGTTGGACATTGGCCGTTGTTGTAGAGCTATTGGTATTAATTGTTAGAAGATGAATGAGTGGTTGCATTCCAGTATCTCACATGGATGGTAGACTTACCCGATATAAGCTTGGGTTTACCGACAGACCTCCGCCTTGTCATCATCTTTACTTTTGCGACACCAACGAATGGGAAACTTCCCAGCCATCTCCTTCATCTGCATCAATCAACTTCGGACCTTGGGCCATGGCTCACAGCATAAAAGATAGACGTGGCGAAGACGCCATCAAAGGAACAACTACACGACTACCGAGGCTACCCGCATCGATTTTGTGACTCTACTCAAGGAGACCGAATCTCAGGGGAAAGCCTTCGCTCATAGAAAAATCATGTAAATGATGAGGAAGCGGAATAGTCGGATTTCTTTTGATGTCTGGACTCCTAAAATTGGACAAACATGGAGCCATCCATATCTCTTGACCTCCATAGAATACTACTTCTAAGGATTCTTTACATACATAATAGCAACCCTCATCATACTCGTCTGCTTCCTCTCATCATTTTTATTCCCTTCAAATTTCCGTCATCATAACATGCCTCCATATCCCACTTCCGTCCCTTTTGCACTCTCCCGACCCCCAGCGTCTTATCATAACAGACACTCATATTGGCGATATACTCAAGGGCTTCACCAGCCATTCTCTTCATCTCTCCTCTATGAACATGTCCCGATTTCCCTTCGCCCTTACTGGCGGCCGCCGTTGGAGTCATCACGGGAACGGCGTCCATCCCCATAGTCCAACCCCGACGTTATCCCAAGCAAGATACAATTATCCTCATAAGGCCGCTCCATCTCCTTATCTGGAGAATTATACAGCTTCCCGCTCTTCCGTTCTCCCACTCTTTCCGAAGTCATTTATGCATGTCATATTGGGAACGAGGTAAGGTCCATATCGCAACTTTACAGTTTGGTGTACGATTGGCGAGGACGACTTTTCGTGAGGAATCGCTTGGTAGAGCTAGTTTTTTGCCATCCCCGGCGTTGAATTACCTACTAGGAGGGCACCAATTCCAATGTCCTTTAGTCCTTTTTGATGGTGGGGGAAAGCTATAGCTTTGGATTGCCAGAAATGAGAGGGTAGCGCGAGATTTCGTTTGGATCAACGAAAGTATCAGATGAGTGATGGGGAGAGGAAAAAGAACGAGAGAAGGAAGAAGATGGTGTGGGATTTCGAAGTATAAGCGCAAGTCTCGAGTATTGGGCCAAAATGACCGAGCACAGTATGCACTTCTCGTCCGCAATACCCTTCTCCTTATCTATACGGCATGCATGTAATCAATTGTCCCTCTCTCTCTCTCTCTCTAGTTGTTCTGCCATAGAATCTTAGCTCAAGTCGAATTTCTAATAAATTGTGTTACCTCCGTTACTCTCATAAGGCCGTCTAAGACTCCTCAACGTATATGTCAGCTTTACTATGTACAATCCTTGGCGCACAAACAACTATCGCCCGATAAATCAACAGTTCATTGTTATACCCGTGTATACGCTGGCGGTTGCGCCAGAAAGACCTCGATCTCGTGAACCACGATATCGGAAATGCGCTCGACACACAGAGAGAGTTTCGCGGCCGGATTCGTTCATTCTGAGACCTGGAAAAACTCTCGACAGTCGGAGTGACTGACGTTGACTCCAAAATGTGGTTCCTCACTCTCGATGTCATAGTAAGGTTAGCCGGTGTGAGCATACTGCTGTCCCTGTCGGGATGGAGAGATGGGAGGTGGGATAGTGACAGAACAGGACAGAGAAAGGACGTGGGGAAAGGTACGGACACTAGGAAGCAGAGTAAACACGTAAGAGGATAAATCTCGGGAAGCATGAATTACTTCCTCGGAGCCATGTCATTTGACGACCTCAACCGCGTCATCGGCGGGAGGTATCAAAAGTGAAAAAGAAGCGTACAAAAAGCTACAGGTGCCATAGAAACCACCAACCACATCAAATATACCTCTCCACACCGAACGATTCAAAAGCGCGTCTCAATCAACCGACTCTTTGATAACACCAGCACCCGGACTCCTCAATCTTGCAGGACTATTCGCCCTACTCCTCCCAAAACTTGGCGTAAGCCTCTCCCTACTCTCAGTGCGACTCAGCAACCCAGGCATAAACGCTGCTCCAAGCCCTGCTCCAAGCCCCGAGCTTGTCGGCACAACCGAATCAAAATATCCCCTTTTGCTCGGACTGATGTTCAAGTCGAGTCCATTATTCGGTGGTACACTCAATACGGGTGTGGCCCAACCAGGTGTCTTACCAGCTCGACTCGAGGAGGTACCAGCTGTGTCGTCAGAATGTTCGTCGTCGGATCCGTGAGTGTAGGGTGGCAATTCGAATTCACCCGCCGCTTCGGGATCTTCAATAACGCGATCGTATTTGCCAAACCGTGAGGCATTGGCGCCGCCACGTTTACGGTGGAAAGGAATGAGGGAACGAAATTTGGTGTAAAACGCTGCGCGCTTCTCGCGACCCATCAAGAGGAAGAGGAGGACAAATACGATAAGGAGAAACAAGAAGAAGCCGGGGACGCGCCGAGGAGAATCGCGGAACAAATTATCGTGCCAGTCTTCTTTGACTGTGCTGTCGGAACTATCTTTGAGGTCGTTGGGCAGAGTGAAGTCTTTCCCGCCGGGATACTGGAAATCCTTTGGCATTTCGACGCCAGGCATGTTGCTGCCAAAACCCACAGGTAGTGCCTCGTCTGCCGGCGGAATCTGGCTTGCAGCATAGAGCACCATCTTGCCTAATGTCCAGCTCACTTCCGTACCCTCAATTTTATCAACTGCTTGGAATGGGTCCAAAAATCCCTTGCTCTTTGCGCTCTCGATGAGAGCTTTTGTGGTATTTTTGCCGCCATGCTTCATCTCAAGTCCCACTCTTGGGACACCAATGCCATCGTGTAACATGTTGATCAGCCAACTTGCCTTGAAGCATACTTCAAGCGCAGTGTGCTCATTCACCTTTTTGCCCCATTTGTGCTTCTTAATTCCTGCTTGTACGTCCGTCCATGGCTGCGAGCAGAATTGATTGACTTGGTTTTGGTAAGTCTTGAAGTCGTAGGCCTTGTCCTTGTTTGCCATCTCGAAGATCTCGTGTGTCGTATGCCAGTATTCCGAAACGCCAACAAAATGGTTGACGTCAAAATCGATGGCCGGTACATGGGTCCCTCCAAGCAGACATGGTTCGTCATTGCAAGGCTTGTCCTTCTCCAGAAGTGGGTATGTCTGCGAAACGCATTCTTTGAAGTTTCCGGTTCCCAGAAGATGCGGTTTCGAGCCTGTTTTTAGGGACGATCCAAATGGCTTGCCGTCGAGCGAAATCTTCAATCCTTTTGGTATACAAGGATCAGGAACTTCTGTTGCGCCTCCACCAACCGCCTCTTCCAAAGCTTTCACATATCGTCTTCTTGCCTCGTTCGCGCCAAATCCTAGCCATGTCGTGACAAAGACCCTGTGCTCTTGCGGTATGCCATCGATCGTACGTAGCCTGAGCAATTTCAGATCATCCGCGTGTTTCTCTGCCTCTGTCGCATTCGGTGCAAATGCGATCTGCGCAGATGCTCCGCCCATGTCCAGAAATCCATAGGTATGGTGCCCTTTCCCATGGTTGTGTGCTGTCGGTTCGTCGAATCCTCCCAGCAGGTAGTTCGCGGCTATCCACCCATACAATCCCTCGGTCTCTCCAGGTATTACTTGGACGTGTAGATCGCAGTCTGGTAGTTGGAACTTCGTATTCGCGCGTGTATATGTACATATCGATTGTAAGAGTTCGGTTCGTTGATGATCGGGGAGGAGTCGCACGCCGGCCGTTGCAAGGAGGAAGAAGGGCGTGTTTTCAACTTCATGGCTAGGCACATGTTTCAAAGCATGTTCTAGGAGGGGTTTTAGATGTTCTTCGCCCACTTCGCTTGCTCGATCCCCGAATGTCGAGACACCTAGATCTTGTCAGCCTACATGTAAATCGTGGGCAGTCGTGGGAGGAGAGCGTACCAGGATGTATCTTCTTCGTCCACTTCTTGTGAGTTATGAGTTTTGGTAGCGTTTGCAGCTCATCCCTATCTACATCCTTTCGTGCGCGAGCATTGTTGAGCCATTTATATACGTAAACGCGAGTCCCCTAGGAAGCTTGTCAATTATCGCCCAGCGCAAGCAGTAGGAAGTGGCCTTCCGAGACATGAAAAGTCTACGTACTGATGAGCCAGCATCAAGAATTACTCCGTATCGCCCTGAATAGCAAGAATTGTTAGCACCGCGTTGCTAGCAGATAACAGGAGAAGGCCACATACACTTGCCCATTGTGGGCCACTATTAATTATTACAGCGTCGGATTGAGTGATAAAGTATGCGCAAAGGCGGGTATCGGTAGAGAAATCAAAGGTGTAGGATAGCGATTAGGTGAAGACAAGCGAGTGAAGGGCTGTGGTGGTGAGGAGGATGGTTGTAATGACTTTCGTTATCCGACTTCACGACAGACAAGGACCCTGGCCCCGGCTCAGCGAGAAACTATTTTGGTCTTTAGAAACGCCACTACCGATAGGGCAAGTCTTTGGCACTTCTGGTTGCTCCGGAGTACTTTGAGCCAATAACAGGCCCACGACCGAACTACTATACCTCTCACTCGAGTTGAAGGACATCCGTCACTTTTCTATATATACAGCCCCAAGAACACTTTCGGTCTCGACAACACGTCGCTCTTCATCTCGTCAAAGCACTATATCCAGGGAACCCCATACTATAACGATCACGACCAAAGGGAGTACCCGATAATAGATTGCACAACCGGAAAAAATTTCGAATCTTGGAGCCAATCATTTCTCTCTTTGGTATGTATCCCTTTCTCTATCAACAGCAGAAAGGTGAATTCTGATCGTTCGATCCGATTAATCCTTCGCCCCAGGCAATGCTACAGTAACGCGCGGCCCTTGTTCGGACGGAAGACGGGCCTGTATCGCTTCATGCAGTCGGACGCCTCTGCATTCTGTGCATAAGCCTTGGCATGCATCATTAGCGTCTGGGATGCTGAAGGTAGTCGTTGTCAACTCTAATTTGTTGTCCTCCAATCTCCTTCTACAATGAGGCAAGTATAGCGATCAAATCCACGAGAACGAGCGAGCAAAGTCACATTCCTTCTGTTGAAGCCTCCTCCTTCCAACTCGATGCATCCATGTCTGACATACGTGTCACACGGGACTTCGAAGTACGATGGTAGGATACAACGTAACCAGATCAATCCTCGAGAAGGAATCGGAATACTGCTTGAGCGACAATCACTCCATCGTCGTGGTCGGGCAGACGTCTCATCGCATCCTCGAACATTTCATCAGTGAAGATGCCCACGTCATGGCGAGACTTGAGGATCTCTTCAACGATGTCGTGGGTGAATTCTGGGTGGCCTTGAACGGTGATGATCTTGTTCTTGATGTACATGCCCTGGTTGAAGCAGATATCGGTCTCACCGAGCTCTTCTGTGCCTGAGGGGTAACCATACACAATGTCTTTGTGCATTTGGTACAGACTCTAATCGGAAAATTAGAAGGTAGCACACAGGCGATTGTGAGGGGCTAGTGGTACCATTTCGGACACTTTGAAGATTTCTTTGCCCTTCGCTGAGAGCCTGAGGGGTACTTGAGAGACTTCCCATCCAGCTTCTCCTCTATACACTCGTTGACCGAGAGCTCGACCCACGATTTGATGACCGAAGCAAACACCAAAAATCCGGACTCGATCAGATGCTAGAACGTCCTTGACGAAGTCGACGAGCTGGTTGATCCATGGGATATCGGCAAAGGAGTCGTGACCTAAATGATAAATAAGCTGCTGTTTGATGCCGGGCGGGAGAGATGTTACGAGAGCCTGTGAGAACGATGGCATCGATATCTTCCATTTTTGGAAAGACTCCAGGATTATGCTCGACATTGAACGTGGTCACCTCCATTCCCTCGGTCGAACTCAAACCAGGATGGCCGAGCTTGTCTGCACCGCGCTGGAGGAGCTGCTTGAAGACTCCGCCATAGCCGCCGTACTTTGCCTTTGTCTTCTCCAGTGGCGTATCGCACTCGAGAACTGCTATCCTCAATGGCAACTTCATGTTGGTGAGATTTGTGTGGATATAAGATTTGTTCGAGTCAGAAACTCCCAAGACGGTCTTATCGTGAACTGCGGCACCTTGTTGTCTTTTAGCTAAAGATCGGTAGCGATCTCGGCCGGCATTTTAGCCGTGTCCATACTAGTAGACCCATTTCTCACTTTCTACGGCATCTTCCATTCTTCAAGCTTCAACTCCACCTCCAATGCCCCTGATATTACCATTTCTTATTCATACATGATCGTGACCTCTTGGCCTGCGCTGCGTTTCTGCTACTTTCGGATGTCATATCCATATATCCACCATGCGTCCTGTTCCTTCAGAAAGGACTCCATTGCTTCAAGCGTCTGGCAATCATCAATCCAATTGCGATGAAATAATACAGACACACCCGGTATCGCACTCGCTGGCCCCAGAGGTGCCTGAACACGAGGAGACCGAGATCGAGGTCAGCCATGAACAATCCGAATCCGACTCTCCTTTTTACCGAGATTGTTCCAAAAGCCAATTCTGGTTTCTCTACGGACCAATTCTGTTCATGTACTTTCTAGCAAACTTCGATAGCACTTTGATGGCATCGAGTCATCCCGTCATCACCAGTTATTTTCATGCTTCGAATGCTGCGTCGTGGTTGAGCACGGCATTCATGCTTACATCAACTGCCTTCCAGCCACTCTTCGGCAGGATGAGTGATACTTTTGGAAGGCGGCCGTTATATATCTTCTCTCTGACTATGTTTGTTACAACTACACTCTGGTGTGGCCTTGCTCAAAGCATCGGGAGCTTTATTGCCGCGAGGGCGTTTTGTGGACTTGGAGCAGGCGGTGTGATGGCTATGGTAAAGAAAATTCTTGTCTTTTGATAATTTGTTCTAATCAGTTCAGGGCTCCATCATTACAAATGATCTCATCAAGATCGAGTTCAGAGGTACTTATCAAGCATACATCAATCTCTTCTACGGCCTAGGCGCAGCCTCTGGGGCCGCGTTTGGAGGATTTCTGTGCGATAAATTGGGATGGCGATGGACTTTTGGCGTACAAGTACCACCTATTCTGATACTTCTCATCTGTGGATTATTCGCAGTGCCCTCAGACCTTGGTCCGAATCTCGCCAAACACACTGGGCAGAAATGGTATCAGACTCTCAAAGGCTTCGACCTCGCTGGCTCGTTTTGCTTAACTCTCACGACCGCGTCACTAATCCTCGGGCTTAACTTGGGAGGTAACATCTTCCCTTGGACCCATCCGATCGTCATATCTGCCCTGGTCACTAGTGGCCTGGCCGCTACACTGCTCATTCGTATCGAATCTCGCGCTCATCGTCCTGTCATGCCACTAGCAATGCTGTCCAAATCTCCTCGTGCAAACCTCGTCTTCTCTAATTTCTTCGCTACACTTGGAATTAACACGATCGTCTTCAATGCTCCCCTCTACTTCCAAGCAGTGAAGCTCGATTCAGCTTCCATGTCGGGATTCCGACTTGCTGCGCCGTCTGGTCTACAGACGATCTTTGCTGTTTCGACAGGTTTCTTTATCACATACACTGGTCGGATGAAAAGCCCCCAAGCCTTGGGGGCGCTTTGCATGTTAACTGGTGGGATAGTCATGTCTTCCATGTGGGACGGTATCCCACCTTGGCTCGCTACGATTTTCGTGGTTCCTCCTAGTTTAGGCCAGGTTAGTCATAAAACTCTCTTGGTATATCATCGCCGAACTAAAATGTCCCACAGGCATTCATGTTTCCCGCAACATCAATCTCAGTTCTGGCTGTCAGCTCTCATAGTGATCAAGCAGTCATGACTTCCACGCTGGGTCTTTGGAGAAGTCTAGGAACAGTCATGGGCGTGGCCATCAGTAGCCTGATTGTTCAAAATGGACTCATTGCCTATCTTGATCGATACATCACAGGCCCCAACAAAATTGAGGTACGTATACCACGCTCACTATCACCCTTCTAACACATTCAGATCATTCAAAATGTGCGAAAATCAGTGTCGACTATTCGAGAACTAGAGGGTCTCCATCAGCACGAAGGTAAATTCCCGGAATAAACGAGACCAACAGAATATTTGCTTACTACAACTAGCAATCATGGCCTATGCTGCCGCACTACGCCATGCCTTCATGTCCGCAATTGTGTATTTCATCATCGTAAATATGCTGGTCTTGCCGATCCAGCTCCCAAGACTCGGAAAGGGAAAAGTTGCTGCCGATTTGGAGGATGAATGATTAGGAAGTACGGGCAACACGCAGAGTGTATGTGTACAAAAGCAATTTGTGCAGGCTGGACGGAGGAATCGCGCTTGAACATCTGGCCTTGGTAAGAAGTAAGCAAGCAACAAGAGTCTTGCGCCTTCGGTGGCTGACGCATGGCTGAAGTTTTTCAGTTTGGCGGGGAGCTTTCAGGATGGAGTATAGAAGGGTTCAAGTAGTGATGAGAATTCTCGGGAAATTTCGAGTGAAAACCGTACATATCTTAACTTGCATAGACGATTCAGATAGGCAAGTATGACTCCTGGTATCAGCGGTGGTACCCTTGAACCCGATAGCAACGTCATCTTGAAATTCCTTCAACGTCAGTTTCATCTTCCCCATTGTACCTGGTGCTGGAGCGATGCACGCAGCCAACACCAACATTCATCAAAAGGACTCAGTTACAGTCTCTATGAGCGAATCATAGCCTTAAAAAGAATCACACAACAAACCCGACAATTAAATATACTACAACAATATCGTTCAAGTAGTAACCTTGGTCCCCCCATTCGGCAACTTAACCCTCCAAAGACTCCAAGGCTTCACCCTCCTCTCAACCCCAAACCAATACGTCGGACCCAGCCACAGCTGATTCTCCGTGAAATAAAGATACCCATCAAACCCAACACTCAACGTATCCGTCCACGAGAATCTTGGATCCCTAGCCAAAGTATGCAATTGATTGTTATCAGGATTAAAATAAGAAAGCGAATTATCCTCCAGATCACCCGCATAAATCATGCCGTTGGAATCCGTCTCCATACCGTCTTTGAAACCGGTCTCACCATGGTATTTGACTGAGGCTCGAGCGACGATTTCTGCGTTGCGGTCGCGGGCGCGGAGGAGAGCGGTGGAGATGGACCATAGTTCACGGCCACCGGTCGTAGCGTAGAATAATTCGGTATTGTCCGCGCTCAGTGCGATGCCATCGGCACCAAAGTTGAAGGCGTCGGCTGTTGGACTGCCGGTTTGGTTGTTCCATACTGGTTCGCCCCAAATGATGGGTACGAAATCAACGTTTGCCTGGACAGAGGGATGACGTTGGAGGCGACGCCAGGCTTCTCCTGTTCCGAGATCGACGACGACGATGGCGTTAAGACCTACTGCGGAGGAGTCTGTGATATATGCGACTCCTTGACCTGAAGCGGTGATGTTTGGTGAAAGATCGAAGCGCACGTCGTTTAGATACTACCTTGGGCGTTAGATACGAGATATTCAGACTTCCTGACGGTACTTACAGATACAGCCGGGGCCGCCATGGTATCAAAGACAATCGTTTTGAAAATCCCATTCGTCGTCAAATCAACACCAACCAACTTTGCACCTCCCGGGCTGGCATCAAGCATAGTGCCACCAGGAATCGAAATCCGGCCGGTATCAAGAATCCACAAACGGTCAGCAGGATCGATTACCACGCTTTGCACTCCAGTGAGGTAATTCGGGTTTCCAGCCGACGAGGCGGGAGTTGTTGAGTTATTGAACAGACCTCCAGGAGGCGTTTGGTAAGTGGCATTTGGATATGCTCTTTCCGTATTATTGGGAAAAATCTCGGCGACGGTGTAAGCGATGTTTGTTGGCTCTAGACCGCGAGGGTAGTTGCAAAACATACGCCCAGATCGTGATACGGCGATTCCTTTGAAAAATTGTTAGTCTTCGACATCTTCCAAGTTATAAGATAGAAGTTGTAATTACCAGTCGGCCACAAATCAGAGAACAGATGAACCAATTCAGGTATTGGCCCAGCTTTCTGCGGATCAATAAGTAACCCCGGATCACTCTGGTTCACCAAAAACGGGACATTAAATTGTGCGCTGGCCAGGACGGCCAACGCGCTGAGTGTGAAGCTGGTAAATTTCATGGTGATGTCTGTCGAAAGTGAGAGACAAAAGCATGTTACCTAGACACGGCCATGTTATAGTCGTAGCCATACTGATGTCGACACTTGTTCGTCATTGCCCAGACGCTGTTGTACTACTCGTTTATGCTCTGGCGCCCTAACGGCGAGACTTAAGACTCTCGCTATGATGGCCGACGAGCTTTTGCAGTATCTTCTGCTTGCGACATTGCGACAAGAATTGCGGAGATATGGAGAGACTGGACAATTCTCTTTAGACACGGGCGCAGACGTGTAGTAGCAGCTGGTCCAGATGAGATTAGTGTCTTCTATTTGATGCGTCTATTGTTGTACAGATGTTGTTGACGTTGACGTCGACGTCGACGCGGGGAAGATCTTCCAACGGTCCGCCCAGAGCCGCTCCATCCCGAAGCGGCAAGTCAGCGTGCACTTTTTTTAGGCACCAACGGCTCACCTCTCACTACACACACTTTTTTCTTCATCATCCATGCTGACACCGTATTCTCTAGAAGCCGAAAGTCCAAACAAAGAGCATCGATCCCTCCGCTTCCAGCGCAGAGCATGAAGACATCTACTAGCCGCGGGGTGGGGTGTTTCTGTTCCGTTCTTCCATGCTTAGTAAACTATTAGATACTACAACGTGTTTTACCACTCACCTGGCCACCCCACTCACTTGGCCACCCCAACCACTAAATCTCAAGTCATCGTGCGATAAACCTCCCACCAATACAGCTTTTATTAAAATAATTCTAATAATACATTCTTTACGTATTTGGGCATCGATTAATCTTATGACCTTGAATACCGCAGCCACTACATGTTGGTAATGCTCGCTGTCGTACGACGACTTCCTGATCTTGAACACTATCTCTAGAGCTATTTTCGCATCCCTCGACCAAGAACTGACCCTGTTGAGCTTGTAAAACGCCTCCATATGCAATATATCGTCTACGATACTGTTGCTTCTGTTTTCGTCGTTGGTTCTCTGTACGAAGCTTCCTATTCTCTTCTGCAAGTATTACTGCTGAATTCATTGCGACTTGATATCCTTTGATGAGTTGACCAATTGCTCGACTACTTGGGCTCTGAGATTGGCGATGAAGAAGATTTCGGACGAGCTGAGCCTGCTGCTCAAGCTGAGCTATCGTACGAGGAGTTTCTGACGTCCACTGTGGCGCTCCTCCATGGGGTGTACCTGGTGGTGAGGGCGTCTCTTCAACACGCTGAAACCACGCGTTGGTTGTCGCTGGATCTTCGCATTTTGCACGCTGTGAATAGAATTTACGATTCCACTTCGTACAAAGCTCCGGCTGAGCGTTGATGAAGCGGGATACCCAGTTCTTCCCGACTAATGACGGTGGAGGATTCGTACCGCGTTTTTCGAGTAAAGCGTTTGCCATTCGTCGTACGTCGATAATTTGGGGCGGAAATCCTCGTCGATCAAGGTCTAGGATCCACTGAACCAGAGCCTGCTCTTCATGTATTTGTAACTTTCTCTTTTGGTGGTTAGATTCGCTTCGTGGTTTACCACCTTGAAGACGAGAAGGAAGTGTAGATCGAGGAATATCGTACGACGCTGAGATTTGACGTTGACTTAAATTTGGATTCGTTTTAAAGCTCTGCTTCGCAAGAAGTAATCTAGCCTCTTTGCAAGCCGATCCGGGGGTTGGTGTTGATATTATCGCGATAATTGCACGAAGGAATTAGACTTTTTGGTTGGGTGGCCAAGTGAGTGGGGTGGCCAAGTGAATGGTGAATCACGTTATAATGTCACGAGGCGGGTTCGGGTATCAGGAGGAAGGAGCAGCAGCAGGAACAGGTATCATTCAACAGGCTATATACGAACTGGCAGGCAAACCAACAGGTAGGTTTGACGACAGGACGTAGCTCAAAGAGATACGAGTTGGTTGAAGCCACGTAGGCTTTAAAACCTTTCCTCGGCAGAACTCCGGTTCTGCCATGATCACGTGCCGTGGGGCCACCCCAACGGCGGGAAGGACTTGTCCGCGGTCGTACCGTGACAACGGGCTGCTAGAGAACACGAGAATATCGCGTAATTCGCATCCGACGCATCAGGATCCGCAAGCTGCAGGATATAAAAAACAGTTATTATAATTGATTTCAGCGTTACTCTAAGCCCTAGCATATCTAATCTCTTAATATACTAAACTAAGAGTCTAGAAGACTCGCTTAACTATAATTTTGAGCTTATTCTAGACCAGATGTCACGTTTGACCTTGGACTTGACTTGGACGCATGACTTGAATTCTATGGGATGTGCGAAGTTGTAAGGATGAGGAGCTAACTACGAGGTAGAGACGAGTCTAAGTACTTGCGACCAGTCTCGCGCTAGACCTGATCGAGCAGAACCACCACATTTAACTACATTTAACTGCATTCGAATACCAACATAGTTCGATCATGACACCAGATTCCACGTTATATTACGTATCTTGTCTTAAGAAGGCTGCAGCCATAACTGAGAAGAAAGAGCAGAGACGGCGAGGTAAGGGTGGAATCTCGAGATAACTCTACTAGAGTATCTTTAATATCCTCTTCCTAAGCTCTGTAAATCTTGGATTAACTGGAAGCTATGGTGGTGGTGTAATTAATTATTCAAGTTGAACTATCTGAAATATTTGCATTGACCCGACCCTTTGCATTGAGGTGTATGGCCCGGCTACTTCGTAACATCTCTCGATATATTCTACCATTGTGATCCCCCTGCCAATATCGCCTAGTTTCTGGAGGCCTCAAAAGTGATACCAGATTCTACAAAACGCTGTCGGGTCCAATCATTCGACTTTTTGGCTAAGCGGAGCCTTCCTCTCCTTCGACCTTCTCGACATCCAATTCAGCATTCGCGTCCTCCCTCTCAGGCTCATAGTGCACTCATACTACCGATATCGCCCCAAAGCTGGAACTTCTGCTTCTCCTCATGTGCAAGCACACTATCACATGAGATGCTGATAGACCATCCACCTGTCTTATACTTTAACACCTTGATATCATCGGCGACGGGATTGATCCACGTCTTTCCGACCTTCACGAGCGGCTCATTCGCTCTCGCCGGTAATGATGTGATGGACGCTAATTTCTCCTGGAAAAGGTTAGTACAAAGCCATGAAAGTACTGGCACCAGTCTTACCTTGAAAGCCTCCTCATCGAGTTCCATCTCCTCTTCAACTAACCTCACAACTTGACTAACCTCCTCCTTCCAAATATCCAACTTCGCAACTTTTTCAGCCAATTTATCCTGCTGCTCCTCCGAATTGAGCCCCAGCGGCATTCTCTCTCTCTCTGGATCACAAACACACTTCAAATCCAACTTAATCCTCCCAACTATCTTGGGAAACTTGAGCGCAACGTCCGCAAACTCCCTAATTTTCTCCAAACGATCAATAAACACGTAGACATCATCAAGATACTCGTCTTGAGAATGCTTCAGTGCCGTATCGGAGAGATCAGAGAGGATGGAGGCGAGGATGCTACTGGAGACGTGATAATCGGGCACGGAGTCTGGGTGCTTTTTGTCTCCGGGACTGGCGAAGACGCGATTCCGCTGGAAGTGGTTTTCAAAGTAGGATTCGATTTCGGATTTTGTGGCAAGATCTGAGGTTAGTGTAGATGGCGCTGTTTTCACTTGTGATGAATCGGTGACGGACTTCTTCCTGGGCTCTGTCAGTTCCTCGGTGGTCATTGCTATTGGTGATTCGCTTGTCGATTCCAAGTCCGCCATGTTGGGTGGAGTAAAAGTCGGAGTGTCTAATTTGAGGCGCTTGGAGGCGGTTGAATTTGTATCCTCTGAGATTTCGTGCTTTACCATCGTTGCGGTTTGTGATCGGATGGTTTAAATTTGTGGTAAAGATGATTGTGGTGATGGTGAAGCAAGTGAGTTTGATGTTGCAATTGCTGAAAAGTTCAAAGGATTAGTGCGAGGATAGTTTGCTATTGTGATTGCTTACGATGAATAGAAAGTGAAAGCTATTATGTGCTAGGCTGTTATACTAACCGCATTGGGACGTGCAAGTGCAGTGACCCGACCAGATTTCACTTCTCTTTGTGATGGTAACGAAACACAGTTGGGAGCACACTTTGCTACTGGATCTTTTGTTTTACATCGTTATGACAGAGAAGAGTTAGAATGAATACCAAATAAAACTGGGAAGAAATTCATGGCAGTCACGATAGCAGGGAGCTCCGTATTTGAACTCTACCAACTCAAGAGTTCCACTGCGGCTTTGAAGTTCAGGTTCAGCCTGGTACAAACTTGCGGCAGTGACGAACTCCAAGTACCTTTCTCTATGAGAGCTTATTGAAGAGATTCTATTATACTGATACTATATAAAACGCAATTCTAAACTCGGCAAGCAATAGCCACACATTCTCAAACAAATGAAACAGCATGCTACAAAACATGGCATTCTCCGACACGGCTCAGCGGACAACCAAAGCGCAATACGTCACTCCCGCATTCATCAAACAAAGTTTACCATAGCAAGCACAAAGAATACAGGAAAGTTACAGGAAACCGAAAACGAGTGGCTGACCAGGGCAAGGACCTCGGTGCAACAGCGGAAGAGGGCAGTCTTTGGCGTCACGAGCCACAATGTGTCTGAAAACTTCACTTTGAGTAGCCTGAGCTTGTTTGACGCAAGGGATTCTAGAAGTTGAGATGGGACCTGGCTCTGGGAGGGCAAAGGGGATAAATCAGGCTAGAAACCTGATTGAGATCGTGACATGGAGATAATATGTCGATGTGGCCTACGCATTTAGGAAAGTTTTCCAGGCCTTTGCAAGTGAAGCTGTGGAACCATCCTTGTGAGTGTCAGGAGAGTTAACATTGATGGCAAGTGTGCTCCCATGCTTTAAAGTGGAAAGAAGATATCGACTCCTTCCAATTTCTCGTGCTTGATCTATTCTTGCTCGCAAATTGCTCCCAGAGCCATCTCTACCTTCGCACCTCAAAATATCAACATCAACACTGCCTTTAGGCTTCCTACCCTCCCATAAACAGAGATATTCAAGCTCCGATTGTTTTCTTCCAATCATACCACCAAATCCAAGTTTCCCACCATGGGTCTCTTCAATCGACGAGCTCGTCCCGTCGACGCAGATACAACGACAGCTACAGGCTCGACTCCAGCGACAAAGACTGAACCACGCGAAAAGACACCACGCGCTGGCGGAGGACTCATGGGGATGCTTCGTGGTCGACAACATGGCACCTATCCAGAGGCGAGAAACTCACGACCAACTTTTGGGCAGTGGTTGAAGCAAACATGGATCGACCTCCTAACCATGGCCATTTTGGGCGCCATCGCACTTGGAGTGAGTACAATTCTACCATCGCTGCATCTCACTCAGACCTATTGAGAACCCAAAAAGTTTGATCTGTTTCTTACTGACTTCATCTCCCAGGTCTGGCACGCGCCTCCGGCCCCATCTCGAGTGTTCCCTTTGACCTTCCAAAATGGAGATGTCGTCTGGCCTGAAATCGCCTACCCCTTTCACAAGAACATCATCTCAACTGGGGTTTCCGCAGCCATTTCGGTGCTCGTTCCAATCCTCGTCTATCTCATTTGCGCAACCCGTGTCCGCAGCTTCTGGGATCTCAACAATGCCATCATGGGGACCTTGTATTCCATCCTAGGTGCCGCGACATTTCAAGTTTTTGTCAAGTGGTTAATTGGCGGATTTCGTCCTCATTTCCTCGATGTCTGCAAGCCAGTTATCCCATTCAATGGCATCGGCGTTGGCTACGAAAGAATTTTCTACCGCTCTGATATCTGTACTGGAGACCCGAAACTGATCAAAGATGCTCTCGAGTCAATGCCATCCGGCCACACCACCGCAGCATTTGCAGGGTTTGTCTTCCTTTCTCTTTACCTCAATGGCAAGCTCAAGGTCTTCTCCAATTACCACCCAAGTATGTGGAAATTGATTGCCATCCTCGCACCCATCCTCGGCGCATGTCTCATCGCTGGCTCTGTAACTATCGACCATTATCACCACTGGTACGATCTTCTCGCAGGCGCAATCCTCGGTACTCTCTTCGCGTTCTCGGCATATCGCATGATGTATGCTTCCGTCTGGGACTTCCGTTTCAACCACATCCCTCTCTCACGCGACGTTCCATTCACATACGGAGCTGGTGGATATCAAGGACCGCACTACAGCTTCCACGATGCCGTCTTCACGCGAAAAGCTGGTTGGGGCACTGCTGATGGTATGGCAGCCATGGGTGGCGCTCCTTTCGACTCGTCCGCTCTCGGTGGCGCTCAAGGTCTTGGATCAGGCACTCACAATGATCTTGTTGGAGACAGTCATCGCAATGGAGTCGGTATGTTCAATAGTGGTAGCCCTGGCAACCACCGTGGCAGCATTGGTCGTAAGCCGGTTGGTACTGCCGATGCGGTCGTTTGAGTGACTGCCGGAATCAAGGCGTTTTTTTATTTCTCTTATTGGGCACAGAATTGATTATCGGACGGCGAATGGATGGTATTATGGGCGGAGTTTGATGGTGAGATTGTTTGTGTAGTACTATACCCCATTTGCGGCGAAGAACTGCATACGATTCCTCAAGGTAGCTCCTTATATTGGTGCATAATGACACCTTAGATTATGCCTCCTTTCGTCATCATACTTGCGCAAGTGATTCCAAAGTGCGGCCATCGAATCTTGCAACTTCCAACAAAGGCACCTGGACACAGCATTGTGACAGTATGGTATTCCTGAGTCGATCTTGATTCAAGAGACTGCTCTTGACAGATTCATCTGTGGCATCCGAAGGCAGGACAGGAGTTTTGAAGAAAAGGCGCTATTGTGAACCTTGAATCTATTAGCAGAGGCATCACCTGAAAGAAACGAACAAAGACATTGAGAAAACAATATAGTTGCCAGAATTGTATCACCATCGGGTATCTGAGCTGCCAAAACTCCATATCATGCACGCACTATGCTTTTATACTCCTGATCCCTTTTCTATACCAAAATCCTTGATATGGTATACCAGCTCCATCTCGTCGCATATCCATATCCCCTTCCCAGAAATCACTTCCACTCCAATTCCCCAGGCAAATTCATTCCTCATCACTAGGCGGCATCTCCCCAACCCTCCTATTAGGATTCCCCCCCTCCTCCTCATCACTACTATCCTCATACCCACCCCTCCTCACAAACTCCTCCGGCCAATACCCCATCTTCCTCCACTCCCTCTCCTCTCTCACCACATTTACTATCTCCCCATCCAACTTATTCTCCCGATCCGCCTCCATATTCGGACCGGCGGAGTCGACGACTACGTAGCCGCCATTCTTGAGCCAGACGAGGTTGCGGAATTGAGGGGGGAGTTCGACGAGGAGGGTTTTAGAGGCGCTGGTGGGGGTCGAGGGGGTGGTTACGGTAAAGTTGTTGTTTCCGACGGCTTTGAGGACGCGGCAGATGCTTTGGGTTGGGGTTAGGTTTGGGGGTGGGGTTGTGGTGTAGGCTGCTAGTGGTGCTCTTGAGGCGCGTTGGGCGGAGGTGAGTTTTGGCATTTTGGGTTGGTTGTTTGGTTGTTTGGACTGTTGCAGCGGCAGCGGCGTTGTTATTTTAATCTAGAAGGGTCGGGATATATTCTAGTGGACCCCGCTAATTTGTGGCGGCCTCATGCCTAATTTTTCGTTTTCTGCCACTTTTCCTCCATGCTCACTCATCACCATGTTCCTACCATGGACTCTTCTTGCGCTCCTTCGACACTGCTATCTCTTCTATTCATATCGCGTGAAATCTCATGGTCAACTGAAAATGTTTTACTCACGGGTCACAAACGATTGAAGTCATGAGTAAGGGATTCTATGCATCTAATGGGCATTATAGAACGTTTATTTATTACGAGAACGACTTTTCACATCTGGGGAGACTTGCATGATCAAGACAATGCGTACTGCGACCGATGATTGTAAAAGATTGTCAAGCCTCTGATCCTCGCGACAAGGTCTACTCCTTCTCGGGCCATCCTTCAGCAAAGAACTTAGTGTCGCCAAAAGTCTAAACCATCATTGTCGACTTCAATTAGCATCCCGACTTCGCTTTCTTCAGGAATAGTAATGTCTTCTCCGGGCCATCGAGCGATAATCTGATCTCATCGTAACTATATTTACATTATTGTTCCGCTAACGAGAGCCGAATAATCGTTTGCTATGGCCATACTCTTTCTAGGTACTCCACAGTCCCGATAGCCATGCGAGATGAATCGTAAGAATGATTCTTATGGCCGTTCATTTCCTGTCTCGATCATCGGTGTGGGCCTCAGGATCCTCGGGAGATGGATCCTCGCTCTCGGTTTGAACGCCTTCTATAAGATTGTGGCCGTCACTGAGACTAGACTTAGCAATGAAGTGGGGAACAAGGAGAAAGACTGACCGAAGCTCGAAACTGGGTAACAGGACTGCTAGACCTAGGACGACTATTGATGTCGCTACTGCGGCATAGGTGATGAACCTGAAGGCAATTAGCAACCGAAATGAACGTAGGCTCATATGTTGGCTACCTCAGAACGTCAGAGTACTAGTCTAGTGGTCAGCAAGAATATTTGCTCCGGGATTGGTCGCGCATGTCTTACAGCTCGATTGATCGCAGTCCGTTGGAATGTCCCAGGGTCTGGAATTTTGCCAGTGATGGAATCGAAGACAGTGTCGACCAACTTGGCGGAACCAGTGCCCAAGTATTTTCTCAGAACGTCCTTGAAAGTGCCTGTGTAGATTCCACCAGCAACGGCTGATCCAACGCTCGATCCTATAAAGGTAAAAAGTAGCACCAAAGCGGTGACTTGGGCCATCTCGATTCTCGGAACTTGTATCTGGGCGATCACAATGATGGTGATATCAAGTAACCCACTTCCCGTTCCCTGCAAAGCTTGAACAATGACTAGTTCAGCGGTTGAATTGTTGGATCCGCGTACTCGGAGCATCAATCCGTAGCCAAGTAGTTTGACGACTGCGCCGCCAACAACAAGCCATTTGTACCTTCGGAACCGTGAGACGACCAGACCGCCTAGAATCCCGGTGAGACAGGAGAACGCTCCATTGACGTAGGTGACAAAGGTAGCGTTTCGGGGGCCAAAATTGTGCGTGATGGTGAGCCAGGAGTAGAAGTATGCGTGGGTTGATGCGAAGGCGAAAGAATCGAATGCGCCGAGTAAGCAACACAGCACTATTGACGTATTCCGTAGGTACTTCGGTGGAAGGATGGGATTTTTGGCCATGCGGGACTCGTAGTACACGAGACAGATAAGTGTGAGTGATCCGAGGACGATTAGCGCAATTACCCAGGGTGTATTCCATTTCTTTGGCGTCGTCGCAGAGAGGCTGAAAGGCAACAGAAACATCGCGGATCCGGCAACGAGAAGGAAAACTCCACCAAGATCGAGCTGGCTGCAGAATCGGTAGATTGAAAGGGTAGGGTGTTCCAATCTTCGATGTCTTGACCTGGCTTTTCTCTGATAGAAGAGGAGGGCACCGACGAGGGGAATAGCACAAAAGGGCATTAAGATGGCAAACATACCGATTCCCCATCTCCAGCCTATACCGCCCATTACATCCTCAACGATGAAAGCGGAGATCCAAGGAGTGATGAGAAATGGAAAGAAAGATATTCCAATCGCGAATGAGCGCCAGCGCATATCCGTTAAGTCTGAAATGATAATGTCGTTCATGACGTTGATACCTGTCTGCCCGAAAGTATAGAAGATGGTGCCAGCAGCATAGGTATTGAACGTTTTCGACGAGGCTGAAAGAATGTAGGAGAGCACCATAAAAGAGACGGAAAGCGCGTAGGTCTCTCCTCGCCCGATGACATCTGACAATTTGGCGATTGGTGGTTTAGCTACTGCAAAGATAATGCCCGAGGCTGTTGAAAGCGCGCCCAGTGCCGAAACTTTGTTGAATGATGAAGTCGCATAGTTGCGGTAATTGTAGAGCAGCTATTGTTGTGAGCGTGAGATGTCCAAGAAATGCATAGATACCTACGGCGTTATCGAATTGACTGCAATGTGTTAGCCTGGAAAAGATAGGGAATACACGTAGGGCTTCGCAGCTGACGTACTAGATTATCAGCATCAACGCTAACCCTATCCATATAAGACGCCTGCCCTTCTGTCCAATAGATCGTTGCACTATTTCCACTTGGCTTGTCGGCGCGGGACTTTCATCGCTTTCAACTTGCATGGCCCAATCTTTCGTACTTGTCTGGTTGTAGAGTCCAGGATTTCCAGGCTCTTCCTCTCGGGAAATTTGGTCCCGCATGGCAAGATTGAATCGCTGCTGCTCTGCCCGTCCCGTGTTCATGTTTGGGTGATGCGGTACTTCAAGAACTTCCCCATTCCAAACTCAGTTTCTCAACGTCTAAGATGTGGGTAGTAGGCAGGGCGTCTTACGGGTGTAGGATAATCCTTTATCTGATTTTCGGATGGTCGGAAACGGGCGACTAAGGTTGCCTTTACTCGGGATCATAGAGAACCGGCAGGGTGCTTACTAGAAGGCATCCACTTCTTACTTCGAAAGGTATGGTGGACGATCTTTCGAAGGACTAAAGTTCGTTGAAACTCGAAAGTGAGAATCAGATAGGCCCAGGGTCAACGTCGCGCGATGTCAGTGTCTTGAAGATGTTCCACCCACCTCCGCAAAGGCTAACGTTGCTCCACAGCAAGTCGTACGGTGGTTGAGGTGAGAGTTTCGAGTTATATCCGATCTCTCAAGATCAACGACCTCCCTCTACTAGTACCAACATTTCGCGAATTCCTCATTGATCAGAAAGACGTCGAGACTCTTCATACAATCAGCTTGGAAGTGGTTGGGGAGGAAGAGGTTTTGGTTGGTTTAAAAATAGGAAGTAGCTTACGGTATTTTTGGCTCATATCAGGAAAGATCTCCGTCCACGCAAGCCGAATTTTCTCTCTCCATCAGAAATTCGCGACTTCTTCCAACATAACCACTGACTAAACAGTGCTGACAACAATCCAGCAACACCGGAATCATCCTACACAGTGGCATGATTGAAGATGAATAATTCCTCCAAGATTTGTTTGCAATGGATGCGCTCATAGTGGCACCGGGAGGCGTCTCGTGGGATCCAAATGCATACTCCATCAATCTGGCATCTTTTTGGCCCAGGCGATGCCTTCTTCAGTCGGCAAGTCCGAGAAATTATCTTTGGCGTTAGTCACCGGTTCAAGCCACATGTACTCGTCCTGCACCATCAAGTTTTCAGCTCCATATTCAACACCAGCATCGAAACAAGCGGTTCAGATCATATCAAGCGATTTCTCAGCACATAGTCATCACTAGCAACGCGCAGCCCGTTCAACTATTCTGACTTCTTGGCACGTCAGAGCGCCAGATTCCGCTTCAGTGAATTCATATGCATGCTTAGAAATGATTCGCGGGTGTTCTTGATCAAGTCCAGCCGTTGGTCCGAGATAATCTTCAGGTCTGGGTTTCTTAAACTGCCTCTGGGCGGAGTCATGGGCTGCGTCTAGAAATTAGGTCGGTAATTCCTCAGCACGCAGTCGTTCGCTTTCTTGAGTGGAGTCGAACACGTCTGGAGATACAAACCTTGACAGTTCATGGCGACCAGTGAAACAATAGGTCTTCTTTGCTCTTCTAACTTCACGAGGTTGGCAAGCAACTGCTGTGATATTGAATTTATCAAGAATAAGGCTGATATTGGTTTCAGAACTCCCCGCATCTTGTCCCTACTCAACGGGAACTAATCAGTCTAGTTGAAAGGTCCTATACGGATATTGATCACTGAGTAACCTCGCACGTTTGAGGAGTCCTATGGATGGTTGAAAAGATCAACCAGCATAAGATAAATTTAGAGACGAGGCTGACACTTCTTATATCATCACAATCCTTTCTATCCTGCATGTGGTATTCAGCAATGAACAAGGTAGTCCTCCAAGAATATCAATGTCTCTTTCGATTTGCGTTCGATATAACGAATTTGGGTATACCCATGCCGAAACCAGACCTTTACAAGATCGCGTTTCCGGCTAAACCAAGAAAACATGGCCCATTATCCAAACCGCCAGATCTCGAAGTCTCATAACATTCCAATTTCGCCGGTAAACGACATGGCATCAGTGTGCCTTTTGTTTCCGCCGACTCCCGTAGCCCCTTTCCAGAAACCAAATTTGAACAGCCAGAAAATTGGTGGTGCCTCATGTGAGCCAAAGATCTCCAACCAATACAAACGCCCTCTTGAACAGCTACATATCACTCACACTCGTCCATAGCCTGCAAGTCTTCATCCATTCTCTTCAACTCCGCAGCCATCGCCTCTCTCTGCCGTTGCATGCGGAGCCTCTTTTCCTCTCGAGTCTCGGTTCGGGTATCTCCATTCGCAACCGGACCTTGAGCACCACTCGCGCCACTGGTATACGTAGAGAGGGAGGGATCGATCGCTGCTTCGCCAGGCGACCTGTTGCCGGTATTGTTGCCACGTCCTCTGCTACTCTCGTGTGGCAGAGGTAAGTTGCGATTGGCAGCGGAAAGAGTCCTTTTTCTGTTAGTTCTCACTTCACCAGCAGTATTGACAGATGGGTAAGTGGGTGCTGTTAGCTCCCGATACGTGTGGTGTGATGAAGATGAGTAAGATGTGAAGTCGACTGGAGGAGGGCCGTACGTCGACGTTGGCGGCTCGAGCAAATGCTCTTGTTCACGATTACTGGATGGACGGTCATGTTGAGGAAGGTTGAGCTGTTGCGGATGAGATTGTGGTGGGTCAGGTGAAACGGAGGATTGCTGGTCGTTGGCCATGGTTATATCTTCGCCAGATTGGTTCGACATGGCTGGAATAACTCGTTTGCGACGTTTGATCTCTCCCTTTTTCATATCGGATGGCCGATGTCGTCCGTGAAGTTTAAAGTAAAGCCCTATTGAGACAAAAGATTAGATTGATAAGATGAGGACGAAGAACAAAGTTGTATATGACCAGGAAGCCCCTGCCGTTTTCAGGTAGCGTCGGCGATGTCGGGACCCTCACGTCAGCCGAACCCTGGACAGCAACGTGGACGTCTGAGAGGGTGCGAGACTCACCACAAGCGTTGCATATTGTGTGACCATTATCGTCTCTTCTCCAAAGCGGTGTTACCGTCGTGCCGCAGTTCTGGCAGGCCGAGATAACCGTGCTTCCTTGGGCTTGCGGTTGCGGAGGCGGTGCTTCGGTGGATGCATCATACGGTGATGGTAGATCCCTTGATGGTGGAGCATATGATGGTTGTGTCTTTGAGATGCGATTGTTGAAGGCAGGACAGCCATTGCAACCTGCATGGCCACCGGTACCATTACATCGTCCTCCGCCAGGGCAGGTCCCGGATGATGTTTGGTCGGTAGGCACAAACGCAGCCTGAGCTCTTCCGCCCAAAGCAGATGGCGCCTGAGTGCCATCATAGGATGGTCCACTTGGAGGGGCACTTCCGGGTGGCGGTTGGACATTCCGTTTTAGATTCGTTGGTCGCATTTGATTTCGAGCCTTGTAGTACAATCCGCAGGCATTGCAAATAGTCTCCCCGGCTGGCGAGCGCCTCCATAGAGGTGTTCGTGTTGTCGAACAATTGCTGTGAATGTTAGCCTGTCTGAAATTCTCGTAAAAGTTGAGAATTTAAAGCCTCAGTGAAAAGTATCTTCTGAAATAGAGCGTCCATGGAGGAACATCCGACGCTGACAACGAGCACTCGTTCCAAAATTTGAATCCCAACATACCTGCAAATTTGACCTGTACTCGGTGCACTTGGGACTTGAGAGGAGCTACTAAACCTCTGCTCGGACGAGGATTGAGGTGAATGTTCCACGTTTCGAGAGTAACTGACAGCATCATCCAGAGAGTGATACTCGGATACTGGAGACCTCGAAATCCGAGCTTGCTCGGCACTCGCCTCTCTCTCAGTCTCATTCAAACGCTCGTCTTTTCGGCGAGCACTTTGCGGATTGGTGTCGAAACGCTCAGTCTGTTGATTGAAGTTCTGAAGTAACTCGGCAGTGGCCAGGTCTTCTTGCGTCGTGTGCCTGGGAATACGATCTTTGGCAGCTGTGGAAGTTGAGGCAACCGCGCCAGCGGCCGAGAATGTGGCTGACATGTCCAGCGGTACGGGTGAGTGTTATAAGAAGCACATGGATTGATAAGGGGAGAGTTTCAACGAAAGAGAGAGTAGAAGGAGATGCAAGCCAAAAGAGGGGCGCAGAACAGGGGCGTGCTTTCTGGCGGTATCGAGAAAGAGACAGAGCGAGGATGGAGATACGATGAGGTGATGTTACTTCGGGGGAACCACCAGGAGACCAAAGGGGACACGGAAGCGGCGAGCAAGTCTGGGACGCGACTTTGGATATGGATTCGTGACCTTCTCCGTGTCTGGGAGTAGATGGACGTGATGGACAAGCTTTTGGTGTATGTGGTTCGCCGGTACAGGTGTTGGAGCAAGACTAAAGCCCCATGGAGGTTCCTTGCCAATCAAACGCACGCAGAATGTCAGTCAGAGTCCTTCAAGAACATTTTGTAGCAGATCATGCCAAAAGTGTGAAGGAACGGGACACAGTTCGAACATGTCCCCCGGTGCGCGATTCTCCGGCTCTTACTCCGATAATCAAAGCCAGCTAATCGATGCGTCGAGGGGGAACGACTGGAGGTGCGCCTCTTTCTAAACGGCCCCTGCACACGCCCGCCCACGCAAGGAGCGAATCACAGCCGAGGTATTACAAAAGCCGCATAATTCCGCTAGGTAGAAACGACGAGTCGATGGAAGAGCTGTCGAAGATTGGATGTACTCGTCGTGATGAGATAATCCGTATTCATTCCTCAAGCTAAGCTGAGGCATTCTCAAGCCAAGCTGAGCATCAGAGGATGCATGCGTCGTGCAAGTCCATGTCCCGTATTCGTAACACCTACGGGAGGGTGATGGTGACACTGTCGGCTTCATCAATTCACTGCCTGTCGAGGTACAGCCATGTTCAGGCCAAAAATATCATCTAGACTTATGGTCATTGTCATCAAAGCTCTAACAACTTTCAAAATCTTATCGTTTATCGCCATCGTTCGTAGATTAGAAGAGTTTATTGAGTATCCAGGGGCCCTGAAACGATGAAGCCAGTGCTATTGTGCCTACATAATGCATACTGCACTTGTTCAACTAAGAAGATATGCACGAGATGTCCAACTGCCAAGTGAAACCTTGACTAGCCACAGCCATGCATCAAGGAGGATATCGTCATAAGATCTAGCAACCATTTCCGACCAAGGCCAAGCTTTCGCACAGCTGCTTAATAAGTATTATACACATACCGAGCATATCCCGGATATATCTATCTTGCACGCTTGCATATGCCATCTCAATACACCATGACGCCACCTCTCTCAATTATTGATCATGAGGATCGTTCAATCTCTCGTCATCCTTCGCTTCACTGATGCATGATCTAGACCTGCTCTGCGCCCCAGCCGGCATCCGCATCACTACCACGGGTCAGCCATACAACAGAGTACATAGAAGCAGGATAAAACTTACCGCATATTCGCTGGTGGCTCAATTGATGGGACGAATTCGAGAGCAACATAACCAAGACCAATGAATCCAATGAGTGTGCCAGGAACCACCTTTGTCCAATGAGTGCTCAGAAGAATACTGCCAATGAAAACATAGACTGCGAGAATGAGTTGAAATTTTACTCCAATACTTCAATTCAGACTTACAGAGTCCTCTACCGATGAAAGAGAACATAAACGACGCGTACCGCGCAACTTGCGGAGGTATCTGGAACTCCAATAACGCCGTCGCTGCCACCTGTTAATCCCTGATCGACTCCAGTTGGACGTGTGCAAGTATGGGAACGTACCTAGACCGAATATGATGACATAGCAACCAACAACGATAGACTGGCTATAGTCGAAATGTCAGCATCGGGCTCTTTCCGCTTTCTATTCATGCCCAAGCAATGCTCCTGCTCCAACTTCTCTAGATGTGCGTTCGTTCAGAACTACTACTTAGTCTTCTGAAGTGCTGTGAAGGTGGAAACACCATGGCTGCGCAGCATCTAAGTATGCCCCTACAGCTTTCGATGCCGTGAAAGTGTCGCATTGGAGAAGATAGTATGCAATGCGCTTGTGTAAGATATAGTATCGGTTCGAAGCTTCGTAGGTAGTAGGTATGACGAAGAGGAAGAGGCAACATACAAGCCAAGTGGAAAGAACTGTGCAATGCCTCCAAGGACCATAAGCACACCAACGCCCAAGTTAACTATCCGACTGTAAAACTGTAAGCTGGTTGCACAAGTTTGCGAACAAAGGTGGTTCAAAGAACAAGCCCCCAGGAACATCACCACATCATGGTACAAGCACCTCAATCTGCCGATAGCTTCAGAACGTATCATGAAGCCTATATTCTGATGCCTTGTCCTTTCCATGATGTGCGCGCCCCCTTGAGCTATCCCTGTCCAAGCTTGCGACGTACAAGACATCCGAGAAATCCATTGTCGGTAGAGCGTTGTTTGATCTGGTACGTGTAGGGGAGACTGAGGTTCAGCGAGTATCGGATGTCGGAATGGCGAAGGGTATGTGTTTGATGGTCGTGGTTTATTCTGGTGCCTAGCTAGCTGCTGAGCTGTGGTCTGCTTGTTGTTTTCTGCCAAGTAGTTCTAACCTCCTGAGTGAGATACGTCAGAGCTCCGTTTTCGAATCTCAACTCCCATCCCTTTTCACGAGTTCATACATTCCACCTAACACAAAGGCTGTCTTTGTACTAAAAACGGCCATCTTCGTTTATATCTATTGTACTGAGCAGATTGTCCTCTCAGCCCCTCAACACTATGAGTGCAATACCATATGAGGCCCTCGATATTGAGCTAAGAAAGATACGGCCACTCCCCGTTCAGCTAGGTGCCTATGATGAGGAGGTGAAATGCCGCCTTTGAATTGTCTCACTTGATGATAGACCTCACTACGAAGCTTTATCTTACTGTTGGGGCGACCCAGGCACGCCAGGTCAAAGAGCTAGGGTCACTTTTGGCAGGGCAAGAATGATGGTGACTATTAATCTATACAGTGCGCTTCGGCGACTCCGCCAGCCTCATGAACAACAAAAATGTATGGGCGGATTGCCTCTGAATGAAAAATACGATATTGCCGAAAGAAGCGAGCAAGTCGGACCAAAGGGTGATACCTATATGGCCCTCTCGAAATGTGTGATTTGTTGGAGGAAGTGGCTATTCTCCTTGTTTATTTGTGTCCCATTTGGGAAATAGCGCTGGGCGCTTATATATAGGGACCTTCCGGCCACCTCCGTAGCAAGCTTAAAATCAATACTTTCAACATGATTTTGATAGGAGACGCGGGAGATTTTCCGTTGAAGCCATAAAACCTGGCACTCTACCCTCGAGGAAATGTCTCCGACTTTGAAGCTGAACTCGTGAGCTGGGTATGGAGAGAATGAATGAGAGGAGAACGAAGGAAGAGACGCGCGAATTTTGACCAAGATGCAGGCTCATGGCTCAATGTCAATCTGTTTCGGTCTTACAGAGTTGATGCAGGATTATATGCACTTGTATGAAATGCGAATCGACAGGTCTCCCAAAGCTTGCTGTCGTGCAACTGAGTGAACACTTCTTTAGGCCGTGTCTCAGCATAATTCTCAGACCGATATCTGGATTGGGAGATGTCTCAGAAAAATGAGACTCTATGCTTACCATCTCGTTTCTTATTGCTACATGGTATTTATGGAAGGCGAAGGAGCCAGTAGGCGAGCGACCGATTGGAGAACAGTGTACCTCCGATCATATAACTTCCACAAATTTTCAACGCTCCAGTCCTGCTGGAATTCTCAGTGAGCATTCCGTTAGAGCTTTTATTGCATCCCATTCCCACCAGCAAGAGGGTCGAGTACTACGTGATGAACCCACCATGTCATAACAAGACAACACTTGATTCGCACTGACAAATGTGGTCTGACATTTTGATGAAGCTGATACTCCTTGGCGTAAGCAAAGATCGGCACCTACCTCGGTAACATGCTTATTAAGCGTAATCCAAATCGATTCAGCTTAAGGAAAGATTTAAGAAACCGATCTTTCCCTACCATGGCTGAAGCAAGTGCTTATGGAAACGTATGAGCAGGTCGAACGACGAAAATGAAGAATACGGGTAGAAGGAGAATGTTAGTAAAATGAAGTAGCAAATATCAACACCCGTTAATCACCACGACAAGGCACTCCACATCAACGACTTTGACTTCACCCCGAATCGAACCCGCAACAAGCAAAACTCTTACCAATCTCTGGGGATAGGACATTGGTTATTGAAGAGAACTGTGTGGAGCGCTCAATTTGAGACTACAGAGTACTTCACGGTCCTGGGAAGGAGGTTTCGAGCGCTCCTGAGTTTTTCCGCGCTATAAGTCCATTGATGGGATGTTTGCTAAGGTTGTTTGATTATATGTTATGTGTGTGCGCGCGTTTTGTTTGTTGTTAGGCTGGGAATTCGATGGTATTGGGATCCAGGCTCATAACACTTCCCAACTGATAACCTAGATGATTTCTTTTTTCCTTTTCGAGGAAATAAGATATCACGGCTACACAAACCGAAACGATATCGATTGAGCTCCATAATCGCCATGAAATAATACATGGAGCAGCCGACCATATCGCTCAGCCTCATTCTCAGCCTTCCATCATTGAGCCAGATAACCCTGATCCATCTGAGCCCAATTATCAGCAACTACTGCCAGTAGATGGAGTATTGGAAGCATGGAGGCTCCTCTGCACAGCATTTTTGTTCGAGGCCTTGCTATGGGGTATGTAGTTCTTTCGCTTATAAGCGTCCACGATTAGACCAGCACCTCAAACTCATCTTAGGTTTCCCGGCATCATTTGGAGTATTCCAAAATTACTATTCCCAGCTTCCGCAGTTTGCTCATAGCCCTTATCTATCAGTGATTGGTACCGTTGCATCTGGATTGGGGTATCTCGGGGCCCCAGTCGCTACTTCAGTTATGAAAAGATATCCAAGGTATCAGCGACAGATGATATGAGTTGGTTGTACGTGAGATGGTTTCCAACTAGGCATTTTGTTCTAACAACCAATCTAGGGCCGATCTGTATATCGCAGGCCTTGTCGCCGGATTGTTCGCTATCAATCTCGGCGGCCTCATCGTAACCCAAGGTATAATCTACGGCATCGGCTTCCTCATCTTCTGCTAGCCCATCCTCAGCTTCGTCAACGAATTCTGGATAGAACGACGCGGTATGGCCTACGGCCTCCTCTGCAGCGCATCAGGCGTCTCAGGCGTAGGAATGCCCATCATCATCACCGCACTGCTCAAAAAACACGGCTACCAAACAACCCTCCGCACTACAGAAATCGCCCTCACAATCCTAACAGGCCCTCTCCTCCCCACCCTAAAAGGCCGTCTACCACCCTCAGCTTCCACAACCATAGCAGCAACAAACTGGTCCTTCCTCAAAAAAAACCTATTCTGGATCTACACCCTCTCAAACTCATCTACGGCCTCGGATTCTTCTTCCCCTCCCTCTACCCCCCCCTCCTACGCAACCTCACTCCCTCTCCGAAAAACAAGGCGCCCTTCTCCTCGCCCTCCTCCCATTTCCAAGTCCTAGGTCAATTTGCCTTTGGTTATCTCTCTGATAGACGTGCACCAATCAATACCCTCCTCATCACTTCCACATTCATCTCAGCAATCGCTTGTTTCACCCTCTGGCGCCTCGCTCATTCCCTCGCACCTCTCATCGGCTTCTCCCTTCTTTATAGATTTTTCGGAGCGGGGTATACAGCGTTATGGGGGAGGATGGTGACGAGTGTGACGAAGGAACCGATGGCGCATATGGCTATGTTTAGTTTTTTTTAAATGTGGGGAAGGGGGTTGGAAATGTTTGTGCCGGACCGCTGAGTGCATCATTGATGGGGTGTTTTGATGGTGGTGAGGGTGGGCGTAACGAGGTGGAGTTTTGTTTACTGGGGGTTGTATGTTTTGCAGCGGGGTTGTTGTTTTGGTGTGGGTTTTGTGGGAGAGGGTTTGGCGGGATGGTGGGTGGAGGAGTAGAGGTGGTGGGAATTGATTGTGAGCTACATGGCAATTTCTCTATTTTCCTCCGTCTTTGTCTACTAGGAAATATCTCCCATCAAGTTCATCGTCTCCAAGATGGAGAGAAAATCGACAACACAGCCGCTGCGGAATATCCACCTGAGTTCCCCACAACGGTTTGCGGTCATGAGGTTTTGGTGCCTCTGTACTCACTGAACGCGTCTTCATTACAGTCAATAGTTCAAAAAATCCAGACACGCTTGTGTCTTTCTGGCGTGGAACAAACTTTTCCAAGATATTTTCACGGCATGAGAAGGTGATGTAACCCCGAAGTCGCAAGCGCGCACTTGCTTGGTCCGGTTCCTGGACCTGATGTTATCCCTTCAAGAGCCCCAAGATATGGTAGGCATACTGATCGAGGCTAGTGTTTTCTACGGCAACAAATTTTGAAACCATGAATTTGTTGACTGCTGGTGCAATCGCGATGCAGCGGCTGATGACTCAACGACCTGCACCATGCTGCTAGGAAGTGAGCCAGATCGTTGGTGGCCATCAACAGCAAGGAGAGAGTCTGTTTCGCCTGCTGAAGGGAGGACGATTTCATCGTGCCGTCGAACGAGCAAACCAGCGACTGTGGTAAGCATACTCGGAAATCGCGCCTGTTTCTTCGTGTGCTTGGGAAGGGATGCTCTTTGCGAGGCAGGCTGTCTGGGCAAGGCTTTAGCATTTCCTTTGGCAACATCAAACTTGTCCAGTGGGCAGAGCAGGGATGTGATTAGCCTGTACAGCTGCCGTTCCTGAGCGGTGAGAATATGGTCCTGCGTTGCAAGAGACTGCGGGTGAGTGGAGTCCTGCATGCGGGAAATGGCGCAATAAATGGGCCTAGTAGATTAACGGTGAGCAGGTGAAATATAGCTATGTGAGGTGAAGATGATGTCGTGGACTTGGCGAAGGAAGCAGAGTACTGGCTTGCTCTGGCCAAATTTATGTCAGTGTTGAAGAAAGCGCCCCAACCATCGAATTCCACGCCTCATCATACCATCTATGCACTTCCAAGCTCTCAAAAAGCACCAAACCACTCCCGACAGAAAGACTCAAGACATTCTTCGAAGATCAGCAGGACTATTTGTTTTCTCAAAAAGTCACGAGCGCTGAGGAAATGTCTCAAATCGGAATTGGGACATGCTGAGGCGAATATCACTAAAGTGGTGGAAGATCCTGGGCACACAGAGTCATCTCATCTATCAATATGTTATTATTTAGCCACGGGTGATAACGAGAAGGGACAGAACATGAATGAATACTCGTGCTATGTAGGTGGACACATCGAATATACATGCGATCTCCCAGTTTGTCCCGGTCCAGATAATCGCCATGAGTTTTGCGGCATGCTACACTTCCCAATTCCTGTTCCTGCCAAATGTAAATATTATCTAGAGGAAGTAATCGGGTGTTCGTCGTGATACCATTGGCTCGCCGGCTCTTGGACATGGGTCGAACTGCAAGCTGTGGCAATGTCAGCGAAAAGAAACATCGAAAAAGCAGGCGCGGAACATACAAGGTGTACTTCAAATGCTCATCAATCTCCATGATCGCAGCCTGGTTACCACAACGGTAGCAGTAATTTGGCGCCGAGAATATTGTCACAACATTCCTGTCCTGCGACCAGTTGTATCCCTCCATGACCAATTGATGAGCTCTTGCTACCAATGTCAAGCCGTTGTTGTGGTTGAACGCCTCTGAAATGTCCTGACCGAAGGTGTAACCAGCACCACGCGGCGAGATCCCCCAACCGCATCTGTCATCTGGGTCAGACCAAAGAAGATCGCACATGGGTCCTTCATGAGGAACCTCCTGTATCCTATCTAGCGCACGGATGTTGTCCAAGGTATCAATGCTGGGGGAGAGACCGCCGTGGAGGCAGAAGATTTGGTTTTCGATGAGGGCGGTGAGAGGGAGGAAGTCGAACAGGTCGGTGAAGTACTTCCACACATTGGCATTGCCATATTTGCGCAAGCACTCGTCGTAGAAGCCGTACACTTGTGTGATCTGGCGGGATTCGTGGTTGCCGCGGAGGATGGTGATGCGTTGGGGATAGCGGATCTTGAAAGCGACAAGGAGTGTCACGGTCTCAACAGAGAAGTAACCACGATCAACGTAGTCACCTTTGCAGTTGTTAGGGCTGGCTGTTCGGAAAGCAATGAGTTCGATGAAGCTTACCCATGAACAGGTAGTTCGTGTCAGGATTCGGGCCACCGATCTTGAACAACTCCATCAAATCGTGAAATTGGCCGTGGATGTCCCCGCAGACAGTGACTGGGCATTTCTGTCTGTCGCATAAGCATGTTGTGAGCGCAATCTAGGATACTCGATGAACATACCACTGGTTGTACATTTGATTCCTCCTGCAGAACTTCTCTCGCCTGTCGTGTGCACGGGTTAGCCAACTGAAGTCAAACTCAATGCGCAACTCTGGTGGCACAGATTGAACGTACCTTCTCGCAAAGTCTCTGCACGTCGGACTCGGCCAACTGTTTACATTGCATGAGGCTCTCGATCCAGCCGTCCAGAGTGGGGATGGTTGCTGGCTCCGAGGGCGCGGTTGGCGGATGGGACTCGGGAACTCTGCCCACGTCCTCCATGTTGGTATCCATGCTGGTCAGATTCCCCGCGCCTGAGTGTAGAAAGTATCAAGAGAGGTGGATGTTGGCGAGACGGCGGTGTGTGGGGCTGTTGTTGTTTTGGTCCAGGTCCAGGTCCAGGTTCGGCGGTGACGTGCGAGTAGTAGAGGGCAGACGTCGAGATTGGGTGGGAGAGGGCGAACACGCGGGTTGGAAGGAGGATGAGGTTGATAATAGGGAGTCCTTGGGGTATCAGGCTGGCTTGGAGAGTGGTGAATGGCAATGCTGTTTTCTCCAAGGCCGTGTTGGTGTTCCTGTATGGAGAGACGTGAGGCACTAAGGCGCCAATTTCAGCCACCCCTAGTTCTTGAATCTGGAACACCTGGGATTTTTGCTATAACTGAGGAGCTATTGCCAATTTCCAATTCATACAACGGCTAACCAGAAGCGTCTTTCAGTATCCAGCTCTCTGTGGGCTGTGCCCTTTACTGACGTATCAGTTTGAGGCATGGACACTTCACGGAATTAGCGCGTATTTATAATTACCTGAGCATCATCACCACTCCAAGCCTGAATGTAATTCTCGGCGTCTTTCTTTCAATTCGTAATCTTACAATTCTCTTCCCCACCCCGTCTTCTCTTCAGCGTTTCCGCGACACTTCCTGCACACAAAGCCCCTTTGAGTCTTACTCATCCACACACGTCACCAATCCTACCACACCCGACTGTGACTCTTGTTTTGAAACATTCCGAGCATCACTTCCAATTTTCAAGCTGGATGACTCCTGGAAACGGGAGACATATTTACCAGCATCGCCACGAGGTTGGAGCCGCACGTCTGTACTTACAAATTGCCCTTCGCTGCCCAACTCCAACATCCCGGCCCACGCCAGCTGCACGCCCCATTGTATCTTTGAACTCTCCTGATTACATAACAACGAAGTCCTCGCTTTGGAATCATAATCTTCTCTTAGACTTCCATCTCATACCAAAACGTTGTTGCGCCTACTTTCAATTTGGGGGACTCATCAGGGTTTAGCCAGCGCCAGCCCTCGGCCCTTACCGTCAAACTCGCAACACCGACAAAATGCCTGGAAGCACGAGTATGGCCAGAAGTTCGAGCCGCACTAGTCGCAGCAAACGTTCGAGAACGCGAGTAGTCAGTGAAGAAGATTCACTACTATCAAGCCCCGAAAGAGACCATTCAACAACTCCATCGTACCGATCTTTTCCAGATCATGACTCCTGGAGCACCTCAGGTTCGACCGTGACTCCAGGCAATTTCAAATTACGCCCAGAATTCAATGATGATTTACCAGAGGACCCAATTTTGGAGCCAGGTTTTGTTAGCCCGGGTGCAGAGGAGGCAGACGAGATTCAAAAGGAGCCAGAAGATCCAGGACATGGCATCACTCGGGCGCGAGGACTTCTCATCAGTTCCACCCTTGCCATTTTGCTGGTATTGGGCGCTGGAAATATTTCGCTTCTTACCACGACCCAAGGAGCTATTGCAACCGATCTGAACGCGTTTGAATACACCACTTGGTTCACGTCCGCTTTTCTAGCTTCCTTGTCTAGCACAGGACCTGTCTACGCAAAACTCAGCTACATATTTCAACTCGATACATCCTTCTCGGAGCCTGCATTACGTCTTTCCTCGGTGCTCTGATCACCTCATCCACACCATCAATTGCTGGGTTTCTTATTGGACGAGCCGTGGCGGGAATTGGTGCGGCCGGTGTCACGTGTGTGGTTCAGGTCCTGGTCCAATGGGCTCCAGCAAAGAGAAGAGGGCTCTGTCAAGGCCTGCTGAATACCGGATACACAGCTGGTGTTGCTTCTGGTGCGGTTATTGGTGGTGCTCTGCAACCAGTGATGGGATGGAGGGCAATGTTTTGGCTTCAGTTACCATTCATTGCGCTTGCTGGGACCGTGCTACTTTTCGCCATACCGGCAACAATCATCGGTTTGCGACCACGCCAGGCGGACCACGAACTATCGAACCTTGACAAACTCGGCCAGATCGATTACACGGGAGCCGGACTACTCATTGCAGCTCTTGTGTCTCTCCTCTACGGTCTCGCCTCCCCGCAATTCGACACTGCATCAATTGTCGCCATCATCGTTTCCATATTCATTTTGACACCGCTGTTCGTCTATCAGGAAGTCTTCCGACACGACGACCCCGTTATCCCAGTCAAGGTCCTCAAATCTCGGCCAGTTCTTTTTGCTTGTCTCTCAACACTCATCTATATGATGTCCCGTTGGATGGTCCTCTTCTACACCCCCATCTACGCTACCGCAGTCCGCGGTATGCACCCAGCCAAAGCCGGCTCTCTTTTACTACCAACAAACATCGGCTTCGCGCTAGGCGGCCTCGTCACTGGCCAATTTCATATTCGACGCGACGGCAGCTTCTATGCTGCTTGCCTCGCCATCTTCACTGTCTACCCAATTTCACTCCTTGCAATCACATTCTCGACCACAGAAACTGTGTCAATGGTTTTCTATTGGTTTCTACTTCTCGCCAACGGCCTGTGCGCCGGCGGCGCAATGAATTATACCCTGGCGCATTTACAACATCTCGTCCATGTCGACGTGCGACTCATTGCCATCTCAATCTTCTTCACGTTCCGTGGTTTCGCGGGCACTTTCGGCGTCACAGTTGGTGGCAGCATCTTCTATAAAGCTCTAGGTGTGGCGTTACGCAGTCGCTTCGCGAAAGCACATTTGAAACCCTCGCCTGATTTGTTGAGGCAGTTGATAGGAAGCCCGAGGGCAGTGCTGGATTTGACGGGTGTGTGGAAGACGACGGCGGCTCAGGGCTATGTGGACGCTTTGCAGACTCTGTTTCTGGCAGCAGTCGGCATGTCGATATCGACCTTTTTCTTGCAAGCGCTTACAGGATGGAAAGGACCGGATGAAGATGAGATGTCTGATAGCCAACAAACGGACACGGAGGAGGAGACATTGGTTAGGGTACCAACGGAGTAGGATGTTTTCCTTTGGCGGGTTTGATTAGAATTGATACCCTTCATTTGGCTTTCGGACAGACGGAGAATACCAAGATTTAATTAATGAGATACTTGAGCATGATTCTCTGCTTCTCCCATTCCAATCAAACAATAAGCATGTGAGAGTCTTCAAATGTCATTTGACACAGCAAGGTCAGCGTAGCGCTGAGAATGCATGCGCAGGAGTAGAACTGTCTACATGGGCTGGACTTGCAACCTCGAACTCGACCTACATATTTACAATTATTGCCACGCATCATCTTTTTTATTCAAGATTCTCTTGGTCCTCGATGATATTATACGATGAAGCAGTCCACGATATGTACTTTTTATGACTAGGCGCAAGCAGCGAGCAACATGTCGCCCTGCATAAAGTGCGCCTCGCCCGCAGCTCGCCATGATAAGGTCGTCTTTGGCCTGGAAGACAGCATGTCTGGTGGAGTTTCTGTTCTCTCATCTTTCCTGCACCTCTTTCAAACGAGCGAGTATAGTTTTTAATACTCAGCACGATACCCATCACCTTCGGATCTGTTGAAACATCCTCTCGGTGAGCCTCCTGGTCAAAGAGCTAGCTATGGCTTTGGACGACAGCAGAGGCTCCGCTACAGAATACCAAGCCATCATAAGGGAACTTCATGTCTTGGATCTAGCACTCTTATAAGTTGAGAAACTGTCTAGGGCCCAAAATACTTCACCTGAACTCCGCGCCTTGTACAATACCGCCAGCGATACCATATCGAGCTGCCGAGCTACGGTCGACGCTTTCTCTGCTACAATCAAGAAATACTCTTCATGCTTGGTTGTAGGCGGATCAGGGAACTGGGTCAAAGATATCACGGGGAAAGTCCAATGGCGGGCTTTGCAGGAGCAGGAAAGCATTGCTAGATTCCGGGCACAGGTCATAGGCTATACGGAGTCCATCAACATGCTATTCGCAACCGCTAAGATGTAAGATCAGTTTTCTTGATACTTGCTCCTCGAATGAGTACTAAGCAGTGCAGAACAATACTTGACCTGAATAACCGCGACGTAACGCGCCACCTCTCGAACAACGGACGTACAACTCAAGAGTCATTTGCTCGGCAGTCCAAGTCCCTAGAACTGATTCCGACTAGACTGGATGACACCAAAACCATGATAGCTGAAGGAAACAATATGGCACAACGCTTACTAGATTACTAGATACAAAGATTGAGCTCTGAATCGAAGAAATTCATATGCCAGGTTATCGTTGGGAATATAGCAATCTACCGGCAGAACCTTACTTTACAGCTAGCTTTTGCCAATAGGGTGGACCGTCCGCTCGGGGAAGCGCCATTGATGTTGGAAGATGCAATAGAGCGGCTGGCACCCGTACATCTCAAGTTTGTAACGACATGGGAAGTATTTCAAGCTGTCCTAAACATCCGGTTCCAAGGTAAGTCTGGCTCGGATAAGGTGTGTCGGAAACAGTACGCTCTGCAAGAGAGCGCAACTGGCAAAGATATCAATCGCAATTTGCCGTTCACCGATGCCTTCTTGCCGGGCCAAACAGTCGCCACGAGTATCATCTTCAAAATGAAAGCACAGATGCATGACTCGGTCGCTTATCCGCGATGCTTTGCGTTTGCTAAGGACTTAAGAGTTTCAGACGTTCTATGATAAGAGCAAATCCCCCATTGTTCACTGTCGTTTTTTGGTATCTAATTTTGTAGTCTCCCTTGGCATACCACGCGGTGAAATGTCGATCCCAAACACTCAAATCGAGATTGCCAGCCTTTTAGAGGCTGTACCAGATCTCGTTCTGGAAATTCAGAACCTCTTTCCTGGTTTCGCTGCGACTGTTGATGCAGATGTTGATGTCAGTCGACCGGACGTGGGTCGAAGTGATCTTGTCGGGCAAGGCGAGATAAAATCTACCAAAGAGGAATGAGAAAGATTGTGAAAACACTAAATTTGGAGTTGATGACGGCACTGATATGAGCGGCGAAATATATAGCGGGTCAAGCTATCCAGGTCTCAGAGCCTAAATACTTGCTCCAAACCACTCGCCTGGTACGATTTTCACAAGATTTGTGAGGCTATTCCCACCTGCTTTTTGGACCACGTCAGTCGCCTTTTGGAGCGCGAGTGAGCAAACAATAACCACGGGAATGAAAACGTCTTTTGTCCTAGAAGCTGTCCATCCATGTAAATAACTTTTTCAGACCACGGTTCTCAGCCCTCAACGAAATTTTCAAAGCTAAACATCCACTTTCTACAATTGTGTTCCGGTCGAAGCTAATCAACCCATCAAGCCAAGTACGTTGCCAACATACTCTTCTTCAGGTATTGCTAATCGCCTAAACGAACTCAACGCATACAAAGCCTTTCAACGCAGTGAGTCAGCCTCCGCAGTGTTTGCCTTACTACTTATAGCCTTCCCTCACAGCTTCAGCAGGACTAACCGCTTGCCGCAGGGCCCCAAATCACGCCTAGGGAAGATTCAACTCGCCGACACGATGGATCAACCTGCAGTGCACAGAGATTCCCATGATAAGGCTAAACTCAGCGACGCTACGGCGTACGTCCATAAAGTCAAGGTAATGTTTCCTTCGATCTGATCAACGATATACTAAGTGGGCGTAGGGACGATTCCATCAGCAGCCAGAGATCTACCAGCGGTTTCTAGAGATTTTGCGGGCCTGGGATCGAGAACAGAATTCGATACCGATGATCTACGCTCAAGTGAATTGTCTTTTCAATACTGCGCCGGACCTCGTCGAAGATCTCAGGCAGTTTCTTCCGGTTTGTCCCCTAAATGCATCGATCACGTGAAGGGCAATGCTCTTGTCGACCCGATCCTGATTTTCCAACTACTTGCTAATTTGGTACAGGCTCGCTTCATTCAATAGCCAGAGATCTGCAGGCGGTTTCGAGAGGATGTTTAGAACAACAAGCGAGAAGGACTACTGATCAAGGAAGTGTGCAATCATATCACTTATTTGTGCAGGACTGTGCCAGATTTTATCGAGGACTTAAAATGGATCTTGAAGGCGCACCAACTCGAACACTTCTTCCTCAAGATTTCCCACCATCTTGAAGGATTCCTTGCTATAAATTAGCTCTTGTCTCTCCGTCATCTTCCACATCCACACCCTCTTATTACTACACCAAGAACCAATATTTTCACCATAAAATCCACTATTCAAATACCCTTTATTTCTGTACTAGCGATAGTATTAGGAAGACCCGTAAGTACCAAATTGCCTGAATGCGCCAAATCCATTCTTACCGATGGAATTAGGTCCTGTGAAATCCGAATGGGATACGCAAATATGAAGGTAATATGGAGATTACTCAGAGTAAGTTTTGAATTACCTAGGTACCTTTTTTTCTCGTAGAACAATGAAGATTGCTACTGTAAAGCTTTCCACGCTAGATTTCAGGATGTGTATCGAGTCATGGGTAATAGATAGATATACGCGGATTACTTTTGTGTGACAATTGTAAAGGGCGTGAATCAGATCGTGTCGCTACGAGAGTCCCAAACTAAATCGTTCAGAATTGGCTTCGTAGAAACATTCTTCGCTACATCTCAACCAATTACAACCGGCAATCGAATAAACCCTTTTAGAGAAAACTAACCTTCAAGGGCTACCAAGTCGGGGAGGCGACTATACAATACATACGTCGCTAATAATCGAACACAGCAATCCCTAAAAAACATGATTCCAAGACCTAAAAAAGCAAGAGCAAGAATAACGTTTCCAAACCGCTAAAATCCCAATTAGTCTTTTCACGCGCTTGTCGATGGATAAGAAAAAGGATATCCCTCACCCCACCATCCAACACAGCCTTCTCAATCTCACCTCCCTCCTATCCCGCTTCAAAATGGCGACTCAAAATAGTACTCCCCGCACCAAACCCAATATCTACGAATAATGCCACGTATACCTCCAAAAAGTAAAGGTAAATGCCCACCTATATCCAACATCACAGCTTCCTAAAAACAAATTGCTAAGGAAGAGTATAGGATTACTACGTATCACAACACCAGCCCAAAACCTGCGAATTACTCAAACAGCTACTACAAGATTACGAGCTCGAGAAAAACTCGCTTATTCAAACTCGGGAACGGGTATTACTTCTATTTCGATTCCACGGTGCGCCGTTGGAACTCGTCGCTGGGCTTTCGGGATTCCTATGTGCGTTTCGGGAGCTCTGTTTTGCTGAGGGTGGTGAGGTGAGTGAGATTATGGGAGTAGAGGAGCGCGGTCGAAGGGAGGTCTTTGGTGAGCTGATGAGTGTGAAGGGACGACCATGGGAACGACACCAGACTACACCGACATGGATTTCGACATCGGATCTCGCAGAACTTATTCGTGTTATGAATCAGATCTCGGTTTTTGCGTAGGAATCTCAACGGTTGGTACGGGGGATCCATAACGCCGCTCATACTGCTAACGCCGATGTTGCCGCTGTTGTTGATGACGGTCGGGAAGGAACGGCTATGGAAGGGCGTCGTGAGGCGGAGGGCGGAGAGACGGATTGGGTTGTTGTGGAGGAAGAGATGTATTCTGATGCACAAATAGGCGGGGAGTGGCTTGCTTGTTAATATCTTGTGCCGAGGAGAAAGTCCCATTACATTTTGGCTATCTATTGTCTGCCTCTCGCGACGATATCCCATTACCTGTTCAGTACACCCAGCTCGAGATCGATACCACTTCAATGATTTTTCTGCCAGACTCAACTTTGAGGATTGCCAGAAACTTATTAATGTGGATCCCGAGTTAGCCATGGATAGGTCGCTATCGAACCTGGGTTGCAGATAATGGTCCATCTGTGACAGTGGCGCGGATGAGTGAATATAGCAGGCTTAACATCCATAGTACTGCACAGCTGTCAGTGGATTTCAGTCGTTGGATTTATAAATCGGATGAGTACTGTCAGCCCACATACATCGCAAATTATGACATTCGCATACATCAAATTACACCTGCATACATCGCCTTTGATATGACAATCACATACATCTCGGAATAATAATTTGCCGTATGCATACATCTCTCTGATTGGTCAACTAAGTACACCTTTTATGACAACATCAACTCAACCTTCAGCCAGCACTACTAAGTCGTCGTCGCTGTTACTAGCGTCGGTATTACCAACGGCCTCGGTTCTTACTTGGCATTTCGGTCGCAAATTTCTCGTCCTTGACGGTGAGCATTGCTCATCTACCTTTGGTGGCATCTTGGCTCTTGCTCATTGCCTCATCTATTGACACTATAATGAGAACGTGCTTATCCTTAGTTGGGCCCTTGTTCCAACAGAGTCAAAGGAGTGGTGGTGTTGGTTCTTTGAGCTTCTTCAGTCGCATCTTTTAAAGCCATAAACCACAATTGAAGCTCAAGAAGCTAAAGATGACATTCGCTTTGCTATTATCTCTGATAGAGGCAAAGGCCTTGACCCTGCGATCAACAAATTCTTCCCAGAACCGTATGCTTTTCACTGCTATTGTACAAGCATCTTGCAGAGAACGTGTCAGGTAGTTTTGGTAATGTAAGAATGTAGATCATGTATCAGACATGTGATGTGGATTGTTAAGACACCGGATTGCTGCATTCCAGATGCAAACAGTCATTCTTTGTTATTTGCACTGTAGAATGGCCTACATAACCTGATTGAACTGCCCTTATGGCGAGAACATGCAACTCTATGTCCATTCAACTCAACAACTCTGTATTTCGCTCGATCTCATAGGTAAGCCTATTGAGGCTCTCTTTCCCCAGGCGATGCAGGCTTCTTCTGTCAGTGAACACACTCAATTCATTGATCAAATTTCGTGCTCTCAACCCTGCGGCAGTTACCTAAATCGACGGCATTGGCGACAAAGGTCGGTATTGTTCTGCCTATTCGCCTTTGGTCGAATATCCTCGCTATGGTCATACAACTTCCAATATTGGAGAGTCTATGAACAGCCGATTTCGTGAAGAAAGAAAGCTCAACCCTCTACATATGATTGAGGCTCTCTGGACCAAGTACATGTATACCTATTATGAGCGCAAGTCGTTCAATAACGGTAAGGAGGAGTTCTATGGGCAAAGATTCACAAAATTCGGCACCCAACACCAAACTGATAGGCTCAATATCGGCCGCCGGATGCTCTGTTACCCATCCAATGAGCGAGTGGCGATCGTAAGGTTTCATGAATCACCCGGCGCTGTAGGATGGGTTGTAGACGTCTATGACCAACACTGTTCATGCCTAGAGTGGCAAGGTTTACGGTTACCATGCGCTCACGCCTTTGTAGCGATGCTACACCATAAGTACGATATATCTCTCGTCTACAACAATGGCCTTTCGTCTATATATGAGCGCCAGACTTGGCGAGATAAATACGAAGTCTCTCTTCGCCCATTTCTACTCAAAAAATCTCATTCCTGATAAAAGAACATCCAAATGAAGCTAGCCGCAAGCCTGGACGGCCTCGTCACAACAGATATCGCAAGGATAACGTTAAAACTCGAATTCGAAGGGATGCCAAACGCCAGGGTTCTACTTCCGCCGATAGATCTACTCGAACTCAAAAACTACCGTCCAAAACCACTGCAAAGCGCCGCCAGAGAGTAGACGTCACTGTTTTGATCTCGTCAGAGTCCTCATCATCGTCAGAGTCGGATGAAGCCGTATTTGAAGAGACTGACGAAGAGACTACGGCCGCCAAGGATACCGAGTTCAACGAAATTCTGGCAAAGCGGGCAGAAAAGGAGGCTGCGTACGAGGCTGATATTACGGCGGTAACAGCTTTGAACTCCGCTTCAAATTTGCCCTCGAGTACGGCTTCAAACTCTACTCAGGGCAATGAGCCATCGTCATATAACCAGCGTATGATGGATTCACGCCGTACAGCTGTTGAAGTATGAAAGTTGAGTAACAAAGTGTATTGAGGGTGAGATCCGGAGGATCTCAGCTATATAGTAATACACTAAGCCCAATTGGGCAGTAAACAAACTCCAGTGACAGAGAGTAGCCACGCTGGCGCAGGTGGAGGCAATAGCATGAGGATACTCCTTCCAACAGTCCCCCGAATTCGAACGATGTTCCTCCCATCAGTGCCAGTCCCCCCATTCATGGCGCAGTAGTTGCACAAATACGGCCTCGGAGGTTATCCAGGAGGGGTCGTGGTAGTGATTTAGTACCAATGTCGGCGAGGTTGTCAGCGGAGCAGACATGCTCGATGGCGTAGTCACCCAGGACGAATCGCTCCCGGACGAAGTGGTAGTGAACGTTGATATGTTTAGAACGATTGCTGATCCTGTGGTCCTTGATGAGCGACAGGGCGGGCTCGTTGTCAACCATGAGCCAACAGTTGGGGTACTTGGCGTGACCCATAAGCTCCTTGATGGCCTGGCGCGACCACACGAGGTGGCTGGCGGCGTGGGATGATGCCATGTACTCGGCTTCACAAGTGCTCCTTGCCACGCATGACTGACGCTTTGAAGACCATGAGACTGTCGATCCACCGACCTTCATGAGGTAACCAGAGAAGGACTTGGAGTTGTCTGGGTCAGACCCGAAAGACGCATCTGAGAACATGACGAGCGTAGGAATGGACGCGGTCCGCGCTGCAGAGCGATCAGACGGCGCAGGAGATCGTACGTCAAGTTCAACAGCTCGGGTGGCTTGAATGTAACGTAGAGTCTGGTAAGCCATCTTCAGATGCAGGTCTGATGGGTTGGAGTTGTATGAACCCAGCATGCTGACCGTGTAGGACAGGTCTGGGCGACTGACGATGGCAAGGAAGTTGATCGAGCCGATGATGGATTGATACAGTTTCTGGCGATCAAGGTCCACTGAGTCGGTTGACCTTGGTGGGAACGAGTTAGGGTCAAGCGGTGTGTGGCGCCCATTACAATCATCCATGCCGTAGCGCCGCAATATCGCTGCGATGTAAGTACGTTGGTGCAGCTTGACGTGGTCCGCGTGATGGTCAATTTCAAGACCGAGGAGCAGACGTGGTCGACCCATGTCTCTGAATTTGAACCTTGCGCGGGTGGCATCGAGCATGGCGCTGATTGCCTTGGGCGTGCCGGCCATCAGGACGTCATCTACGTAGATTCCAAGAATGAGATCATCTGAGATGAAGACGCATGGATCAAAGCTGGCCTGTGTGAAGCCCTGACCAACAAGCCATTGAGACAGTAGAGCATACCATTCGCGGCCTGATTGCTTGAGCCCATACAAAGCGCGAACAATACGGATCACTGTTGCGCCGTCAGAGGGTACTCCTGGCGGGACTTTGGCGTATATGGCGTGTTGCAGTCGTCCATTGAGGTAGGCGGCGTCAAAGTCCACTTGGTGCATGATCCATTGTCGCCACGAAGCGATAGCGATGATGAGACGCAGACTGTCGTAGCGCACCACTGGGGAATATGTGTCGTCAAAATCCACCCCAGGACGTTGTGAGAAGCCTTGTGCCACCAGGCGGGCTTTGCGCTTGACGACCTTTCCATGCTCGTCGCGCTTGATGTCAAAGACCCAGCGTGTGCCAACGAGCTTGAGGTTTGGCGGAGGATTGTGTTCCATCACCCATGTGCCATTGTCACGATGTGCTTGGATTTCTTTGTTGATCGGTGTAACCCACAAAGGGGAGTTAGTGGCGTTGACAGCTTCATTGAACGTGCGAGGTATCTCGTGGTCGATGTCTGCCTTGGTGACGCAAGCCACAGCGTGCGCCATGTTCTCATCATCTGGCGCAAGCATGTCTTCCAAAGCCAATGACGCTTCAGCGTTGTCTGCGGCTTTGCGTGAAGGTTTAGCAACTCGTTTGGAGCGTCGGAGCTCGACTGGATCAGACAGGTCCTGTGACGGTCGCGTCTCCCTTCGAGTTCCTCTTGCTCCAGCGCCGGGTGCAGAGGTGGGTGGAGCGGAGCGCGTGTGTTGTCCATTTTCTGCGCTGGGCTGCACAGGCGTTGGCGCAGGCTGATCGTACGAGTGGTCCAAAGGTACCCCAGCTTCAAGCCGGGATGGGGTGTACGCTGTCGTCGTGGACCACGTTGGTGATGTAGGAGGTGTGGCAAAAGTGTCCCCCGACGGCCGACGATCTTTGTTTTGAGGCCGTCTTGGAGATGTAGAGACTGGTTCAGCAGCTGGTATCTCATTCTCCGCCACAGGTTGGAAATACGGCGCAGTCTGAGACCTTGAGAAAGGCTCAAAGCGCAGGTTGCGAGTTTCCATGATGACATGACGCGATGGGATGTAGACCCTCGCAGTTTTGGTGTTGCGCCCATACCCAACGAAGATGCCTTCCTCCGCTCTATGCAAGAGCTTGGAGCCAGGCTTGCGAGCTTCTACAGGTATGTGAGCGAAGATTTTGGAGCCGAATGGGTGCAGATGCTTGATGGATGGTTTCGCGCCAATGAGTAATTCATGCGGCGTACGACCCAGTTTGTCAGCAGCGTGAGGGGATATGTTCTTGAGGAAATTGGCTGTCTGCACAGCCTCACCCCAAAGGAACAGCTGACTGTCAGTAGGGATCATTGATCGAGCGATCTGAATGATGGACTGATTCCACCGTTCTGCGACGCCATTGAGCTCATGATGGTAAGGTGGGACCATGTCATGTTGTATGCCCATGCGCCGAAGGTCCTGGGCAGCGGCGCGGTATTCGCCGCCGTTGTCAGACTTGAAGCGTTTTACCGTAGAGCTGTGTATGTGGATGTTCGCAGTACTCATCTGAGCGTTGTATTGAGTATTTGCGAAGGCGATGAATTCGCGGATCGCCTGGGGGCCATCAGACTTCAGCTTAAGAAGCTTGATCCAGGAGTAGCGAGTTGCTTGGCAGATGAAGGATATGAAGTAACGTGCGCCTCCAAGGCTTGGGCGAGGAAACTTCCCTGACAAGTCTGAGTGTATGACTTCGAGCGGCTTGATGGTGCGCGCCAGTACTGGTGGGGATGGCGCAGGCCGCTGTCGCTTGGACTTGCTGAGGGAGCACATGTCGCAGTGGAAGTCATGAGGTTTCGCCGGTACCAGGTGCCCATCATTGTATATCCTTGCAGGGTTTGGGACGTGAAGATGACCGACTGAGTGATGAAACTCCGTATACGATGAGAAGCATGCAGTCTTCTGCGCCAGTGTTGGCCAAGATGGTGCACTGACGGTTGCAGCAGGTGCGGTCTCGGTTTTGTGTAGTGACGATTTGCGCGTCAGGTCTCGGTTAGTTGGCGCGTGGGATTCGGTCGAGGCAACGTGCGCTGTGGGTTTCGTTTTAGTTTGGATTTGTACAACGCCGTCCGCGTGCCGTGCCCACAGTACCGTGGCGCCGTTGCGCGTGAGGAAGATGTCGTTTGCTTTGCCGTGCAATTCGAGGTTGTGATGGTGACGGACATAACTCTAGGAGAAGAGCCGTGTACCATAGAGCTCGCTACTGTAGAGGACGTTGGTCAGTTCGACGATCTTGGTGGATCTGTCAGGCATTCTGCAGCGTAATCGAACGAGTCCAACACCATTGATGGGTAACTTGATACCGCCGGCCACCGTGATCGTTCCTTGCTTGGGTGACAAGGACACGAAATCATCGGCGCAGCCAGTCATGTGCCGCGAGGCACCAGTGTCAAGAAGCCATACTGTGGGAGGATCGATTGCTGAGGGCCGACGTATTGCGGCGTGAGCACTTATAGTTTCGCGTGATTGCTTGCCGTTTACGTTGATCATCGTGGTCCGCGTCGACTGCGGTGGTGATCCAGTCAGGTCAATGGTTGCGCCGGCAGTGGCGTTGGTGGCGCGGTAATGTGCTATGAAGCTCACCACCTCAGTTGCGCTGTCCTCGTCGTCCTCATCGTCTGATGATTCAGCGGCGTTCGCGTTGTTCGCCTTTTGACGTTTTGCGCCATTCTTCGTCTCCTTTGGCGCGCCGTTGCCTTTGCGCTGCTGTTGCTCCTTGTGTTTCTTGAGCTCGTTACAGTTCGTGTAGGCGTGCCCAATGAACGTCATGTTGTGCTTGCGGCACCAGGAGCATTCGGTAGTATTAGTAGCCGGACGCGTTCCGCGTGCGCCACCTTGGTTCTGTTTGGCGCCGCGCGCGGCGGATTGTTTCGCAGCGTACGCGGTAGAGGAGTCAGCGTCGAGGGAGTGCTTGTCGGAGATGTCGAGGATCTTGGGTTCGATGTCGACAAACTTGGTAACGTCACGAGAGCTGAGGTTGTCGATGACGTGGTCCATAGTATCTGGTAGGGTGGCCAGGAAGAATGAGCCCTTGACCTCATCCGATTCAAACATTGCCTTCATGGCTTTTGCGACGCTCTGTGAAGAGCCAGCGCATCGCTTTGCCATGCGAGTCCATCGCTGATGGAACTCGTCCAGGTGTAGTCTGAGGTCGTCTCCATCCGCGTAGCGGAGGTTTGTGAGCGACCGGAAGAGGGTGATGGACGCGTTGCCGGTATCGCGGTCGAATCGGCTGCCGAGGTGTTTCCAGGCCTCGGGTGACGTGTCGCACGACGCGATGGACATCGTGAGGTCGTTGTGTACCGACGAGAGCAGCATGACCATGGCCTTGTTGTCGTCGGCGTCCCACTTGTCGATGAGCTCCTCGCGAGCTTCTGCGCCAGTCCCAGCGACGGCGGCGGGCTTTGTCTTCTTGCCAGACACGATCGGCCAGAGGCCAGCGTACCTGAGTGCGACAGTCCACGCGGAGCGCCATTCTGTGTAGTTATCGCCGCGGGCAGAAAGCTTGGGCAGCGAGTTGGGGTCAAGCTTGAAGCTGAAGGAAGATGACATGATGACAGAGGTGGTCTGAAGTCTGCTTCAGAGGTAAAGGTGGGTGCCGTGCTGTGCTGGTACGGTGTGCTGTACGCCGGGTAGCGGAGCGTCGGCAGCAACAACAGCAGCGATGATGAACAACAAATGTGAAGCAGTGATGCTCAGTAAGGTGCTGTATATCGGAGGAGCGCGCGGCGTGATGCCGGGCTCATAACCTGTTGAAGTATGAAAGTTGAGTAACAAGTGTATTGAGGGTGAGATCCGGAGGATCTCAGCTATATAGTAATACACTAAGCCCAATTGGGCAGTAAACAAACTCCAGTGACAGAGAGTAGCCACGCTGGCGCAGGTGGAGGCAATAGCATGAGGATACTCCTTCCAACAAGTTCCATCTATTTCTCTGACGGGACTTTTTGCTTTCTAGCTCAGAGTTGGGCGGAGGCATTTGTGTGGTGGATAGCTTGAATGGCGATGTGATATTTTGGGTTTGTAAGGGTTGTGAATGGTAAGTTGTAGTTGTTTGGCTCTGCCGTGGTGAATAGTGAGGAATGATACGGGGATTCAGTCGTCGGGTCTTGATGGATTTGTAGGCGTCTGTCATAGACATGGCATTATTCGCACTTTTGTTTGTGGAAATTATGTCGTACTCACGCGTGTTTAAACTCTGTCCTGGTGTGATGTTAAAGGTGTTGGGGATGGGGCGATTGGAACTCTTTGGGTTTGTTGTAGAGTATGGATGGGAGGGTACTTTGCTATGTTTGGGACTTTGTTGCTATATTTCTGCAGACTCGTTTGCTTTTACGAATGGCGCCGGTGGGGGAGTGAGGAGATGATGTTTTCTCACGCTTACGTTTATCGGTTCATGGACATTGACGGCTTTAGTGTATCTGCACTTTTCTGGAGGGCTTGATCCATGCATGACACTCTAGCGATGTGAATGGGACATGGTGAATGTATTTTGGCTTTTAATAGATGGTGGGTTTTTGGAGGAGGTGGATACTATGGTGTATGGTGGGTGGCGTATGGTGTCACGGACTGGATGACTCGAAGTAGTAATCGGGTATTTAGATTACGCTTGGTAGATTTAAGGGGTTACCTCGTTCCGCTTAAGTAGGACATGTGGGGAGTAAATGTGGCTGGTGATGATGTGGTTTCAGCAGCTATATATATCTATGGATAATGTAGTCTTAGGTAAAGCGTAAGGTCGAAGATGAACCAGTTATTCTACCACTGCGTTTTTCACCGCTGCTCTCGCATTTATGTTTGAGGAGTGGTTACACCTTTCTTTTTATTATGCGGTATTTTTTCGGTACTGTACATATCTACCCTGTACGCCAACGCACCGGGCTTGGATTACGATATTTCGAGGATAGCAATTGATAAAATGAGTGAAGATGATCAAGCTTGATTTAATCTACGTGGCAGAAGTGAGGAATATATATGCTGCATCACGTGCTGTCACATGCAATCACGTGCACAATGTGGTGATCGCCCTTACAGTAGGGTCGCACAAGTTTCCGTACAGCCGAGATCGCTCAAAAAATGGTGATTCTTGTAATTACATTATCGCGCTTTCAACGCGATCGTTTTCGCTCATATTCTCGTATACTGTTCAGTAATACCAGGGCTACAAAATGAGCCATCCAGTGAGCTATTTAGTATTTTGTGTGCCAACCATCTGCCGCCAGTAATGCCTCAACCCTCCTTGGCATTGACTCAAGTACAGCATCAAAATAATGTTGTTCAATAAGCCGCCAGGCCTTAATAAGTGCTTCTCCTAGAACCTCTCGTATATTGTCTACACCGCCAGTAACGTATTCAATCATAGGTTCCACTTCGTAGACCGATTCCTTGAGCCTCCGCCAGAGGTTTTCAATCGGGTTCATATCAGGACTGTGGGGCGGCGCATCTTGTAGTGGAATGAGGTTTTCCTTAAACCAGACTATAGTCTTTTTGGCTTTGTGGATAGGCGCGTTATCCTGCATAAATTTAAGGCCCGGTTCGTATACTGTAGGTAGCATTTCGTCGAGTAACTTGATATACGAGTTCGTATAGTAGCCTTGACGCTTGCTCTCTAGGTCACGCTTAAGAATGTACAATTCAGAGCGCCCTACTTGGCCAGAGAAGCATGCCCAAATCATGATAGACACTCCTTTACCCTTCTTATAGGTATCAATCATTGAGGTCTCCCATTTTTGTCCTGGTGTGCGAAAACACCATGTTCTTTCCTTGCCGGTCCCTCGCTCAACTGAGCACTCGTCAGACCATATAATCTTCGCCCAATCTTCAGCTTTCCACGAGATGTGCTGCTCTGCCCAGAGCTTCCTGGCGTCAGCATGTACCTGTGTGAGGAAAGGGCGCCTTGCAGACCTCCAATTTGCGATTCCGTACTCTTTCAATATCCTCCTGATGGTATCCTTCGAAAAATCGATGCAAGCCTGTCTTTTGACCTCCTCGTACGTTAACTTAGGCTGCGTACGTATAATGCGTAACAGAGATCGTTCATCTCGGTCTGTATACGAGCGTGGCCGGTCGCTGAAAGGTAGGGATTCGCCGTTCTGGCGTAATGGGGCCTTTTCAAGGCTGTATTGGATGGTGGAACGCGGTAGTTTTTGTAGCGCCGCAATTGCGCCTAAACTGAGCCCGGCTTCACGCTGCGCATCAATTTTGCCGCGTTGATATGGAGTAAGACGATGATTAGGAAGCCTCTGCGGGTTTATAGGAGTCAATGGCTTTCGTTGAGGTGGCATAATGGTAGTGCAAAGATAATGTGTTAAAAAATGAGAGGTGTAGATTTCGCGTTTTCGCTTAATTGTACGGAAACTTTTGCCCTAGTACTGTATTCTAACAGCAATGAACTCATCGACGTCTCTACGAAATAAGGTAGCGACTATGACCTTTTGGACGCGACGAATATGCTCCGGCTCTACGTTAGCGCGGGAATGTAAGTAGGGAATCTTCTTGGACCTGGTTGGGTCGAGGTGCTTTATCTTGTACTGCTCGAAACCTCTGGCTATAAGACGCCCCTCGTCTCCGCTTTCTGGAATGGCGCGGAGCTCGCAATTGAGAAAGTAAGACGGAATTTGTCGGCTGTGAATCTTTGCTCTTGATACTATAGCTGCTTCTAACACGCATATATCTATATATCTCGGCCGGCTTTTCGACAAGCGACAGCCCGTCGGGCGGGGCAGAGCTTCAGCGCTAATATGCAATCGGGCGGTGCGCTTCTTGAGGCTGTGTAGCACGCACTGGGATATATTCATTAGGAACAAATCATGGTTTGTTGGGTTAGCGGATGCCTTTTCGCGCGGGTACGGGGTGTGTCTGTGGGACTCTTATGTACTTTATACTCGATCCCATCTCTGGCTGTACGATATCATCTTCCCACATGCGTTTGAGGAGATGGGTGGAGATATGTATCCCTTGAGCGTTACTGGATTGGAGAGGGTACCTCGGGGTATTCTTCTAAGAGTTCATCGCGGGCTTGAACGGCATGGGCGTTTTGTTTTGTGGCGGCGGGACTAGGATGGCTGTGGTGTGGGCTGGGGCTGATGGGTACGATGTGTGATGGCTTTGAGAGGGCGTACTTGGGATGGAGGTTGGAAATATCCAGCGCCACGGTGATGGGAGGTGGGGTTTAGAACCTTGCAAGTTTGTGATGGCTGATTTGCGGAAGTATAGTATGGAAGCTTACTAATGAGTTATCAATGGTCTCAGATGCTGCGAGGAGGAAATAGGAGGTGGGTCGGTTAACGGGGTCATGTGAATTTTTGTTTATCTTGTGCACTGGACGCCCCTTGTACATCCGAAACGACGTCAAATCGAAATTGGGCCAGTTTGCAGGGAAATCCGAAGAAGAGGATCGCTCGAAGATCTGAAGTTGGGTGGATCTGAAACTAACGGGACCTGAGGTTTCGAGACCCTGGGAAGGGCACTGAATTGATGAAGAAACCTTTGCTCTTTATCACGGTGATATATATGGATATTCGTGACCTTACACTTCTATACACGTGGTTTTTGGAAAGAACGACAAAGACTTCAGCCTCTGGCACCTATTCCCTTCGCACACTCACGGATTGCAATTAATGATTCTGTTCAACTATACCAGCAACTCCTTGAAATATCCTCACAGACATGATATCGGGTCGTTGGAACAGGGCTGGTAGATTGCCTACTTGATTAGCATAGCGGTGGACACATCCTTTTGGGAAGTTCAATGGTTTCCTTCCCAACATGGACCAAAAACAACAAGAACCTATCGCATCTAACCCATAATTCTCTCTACACCCTCCCAGACGCAGGAGGAGGAACAGCAACCGGCGCCGCAGGCGCCGCAGCCCCCTTCCCCCCACCACCCAAAACCGTATCCGCCTTCCCCTTCAAAAACGCCACAGCCTTCGGCCCATCTCCGTTCCTAACATAGACCATATGCGCATTCGTAACCTTCAACGCGCCCCCACAAACCCCATCCTCGGCATCGCAGAAAATCATAACCTGGTCTTTGGGGTAGTTGGGAACCTGTCCATTATCCTGTTTATTCCGCGTATCGCCGAAGAGGACGCCGGCGATGATTTTCTTTTTCAAAGGGTCGGGGAGGGCACCGACGGTGTTGTGCATTACGGCTGAGCCTTGGCTGATAGAATAGCAATGTTAGGGGTTTGTTTGGGTGAGTGAATGGGGATGCAGCGGGTTTGCTTGGGACGAACCTATATCCTCCGAATAGGATTACGGAGTTGGGACATTTGGTATCGGCCATTTTGAACATTCTTGTTGCTTCGCCGATTGCTGCTGCTGTCGTGCCTTTGGGTTGGACGTTATCTATTATTCCTGCGCTGTATGGTGTGCCGACGCCTTGACATGCGACGCGATCTGGGTATGCTGTTTGGAGGCCTTTGCAGACCATGGGGCCCATTGATCCGCCCATGTTACCCTTCACTTTTCAGTATTTGAGGTTCTTCGTGAAGATGAATTAGCTTACCGGTTCAGTTGACGCCCGCGCCATGATGAAAATGATATCTTTGCATGCGCCTTCGATCAATTCGTTTGCGACTTGTACTCCGGTTCCTGGTTTGTTGGCTCCATTGCCGCCTTTCAATGGGTTCACGGCTTCTGATCCAGCACTACCCGAGCCTTTGGACTGTGGGATGGCTACCACAGCGCTTGTGAAGAGCAGAATAGCGGAAGGCCTCATATTCAAACACAAATGTAGTTAAAGCTTAAAGAAACGAGAGCTGAAGATTGGGGGATCTGTGAATCGCAATACCTATACAGATCTTAAGCTTTGTAGGTGTCGTCGGCTATGTGTTATACTGCAAGTAAAGCCACATAATCCCAGACAATGCCAATGAATTCTCGTTCTCGCGAGTTTTCATCACGAAATTTATGAAGCGATCCCTAAAAGTAAGTGCCTTGCGATGTCGTACGTTTCGCTAGAGTCTTTGGAAGGTCCGTGGAGCGCAAGATGCCGTGTCGCTTTGGGTTAGTGTCGCGCAACCGTGAGAGATATAGTGCCTCGTTCGGTGGACCACAAACTGAACAACCGATCTTCCATAATTTGGCGAGAGTGCAGAGAACGACCTACGAACAGCAAATGTAAACAATTAAGTAGGAAATTATGGGAAAGGGTACCAGTTCATACCTCAGTCCCCGATTATCTTCCCATTTTGTGGCTCTCTCAGCCATCTTTGCAATAGTCCCTTGGAAAGAGCAATGTCTCTTCATTCGCCGAGAGCGTAGCCTCTCTTCACATCCCACGCCCTCCCCGTACTCTGAAACGCACTCTTCCTCTTCCCATGAAAGACACATCAAGCTCGCGCCTTTCTTCGAAAGTTGTTGGTTCTTTAATTTTTCAAGATTCGCGCCTAGCTTAACTGGAGATCCGTCCACTATATCGAGCAGAGCCGACCTCGAGAATAGAAATAACTTGCGCGGTCAAAACACTGTCAATTCTGTTCAACATCAACATCGCCAAACAATCATGCGTTCCATTCTGAGGCAAATACCTGAGCCCGCAGCCTATGAACTGCCGCCTAATCCCGCTTGCTCAGTAGCATTCTTACTCCGGCCACCATCATGCGTAAGGCGCTGTCGGGTCCTAAACTTTCTTACCCTTGCGCCCAATTTCACCGGTTTTCCGTCCTCCACGTCGAGCAGAGCTGATCGAGAGAACAAAAACGACTCACCTGTGTTAAGCTCCACAATAGCATCAAGAAACCTCCGGCCATTCTTTTGAAATTCATCTGATACAGAGGCTGCCCCCGCTATATGCGCACGCAGTGTAGCCAGCCATTCTGGAGAATTGAAGCCGTGGACAAAAGTCATCGAGCTCAAGCTGAGAAATTTCGGTGACACGGTTGGCTCTTGAGTTGCAACGACGACCCGAGTGGCACGGTGACGTTGTTCTCGCACGGCTTTGAGAAGGTTGTTCGTGAAATTTTCAGATGCCGCGCCGTTATGGAGGTACTATTGAAAACAGAAAATCAGTAAAATGAGCGCCGCATTTTTGGGGACCTCACATTGTGTGCCTCGTCCAAGCCCACGATCTTGCCACACGTGGTAGTCTTTTCTAGAAAAATTGCCAGAGCGATGTCGAAGAGGACACAGGCAGTATTGGTGTCAACAGTGGGATCCGTCAAGTCCACGATAGTAAGCGTTCCAGGGCGCCCCAAAAGCAAGTTTGAGCCTTGAGTGGCTCCCAATTTCGTCTTTATGAAGCTTTCGAGGATGTCTAAACGAAGTTTGAGAGGCCCGTTTTGCTTATCAGTGAACATTTCTTCTTTAAGGCGTACTTTAAACAAATCGTAATTAAAGGTTGAAGCTCCTCCGGTTTGTAGGGCCATGCTCCGCAGAATCATTAGTAAAGTCTAGCAGGTAGTCTTGTTAGCATCAGCTAGATACAAAGGTGGCAAATAACTTGCCTGCAAATAAAGTGGTGGTTGTTCGCTATCGTCGCCAAAAGCCATCAGTCGCTTGATACGCTCGGTATTGAGGTGCGAATCATCGAGCCAAAGCCGCCGGACTCGAAGATGTTCAGCTGCACCAGGAATGGTGCTATATTTGGTTTTCAGTTTTTGGTAGTTGCTTGGCGAGACCAGGACATTGACCCTGATGCCTTGCGAGCACAAGTGTGCGGCTTCGCAATGACTGCTATCCATGCTGTCGTAGTGAAATACCAGACCGGCCAAGGGACAGTCGAGTTTTCCAATTTTAGCTTCCGGTAGCAAGCAGTTCTCGAGAATACACGACATTGTATGGCTCTTACCGCTACCTTGGGAACCACAGATGAAAGCAGACCATGGGGTGTTAGTATTGAGGAGAACGGGATCGATGTTGTTGGATAGTTTGCTGTTTGGCCCAGCAAGTGATGAACCGGATATCCTGGTAGTCAAGTCGTCGACTGCTCCATTGAAGGACATGGGAAGTACGTGGCCCAGAACTGCGTATTGAGCGAAGTCGACGATGTCGTGATTCAAAGCAGCTTGTTTGATTCTCATGGAGAACAAGGGTGTCATTTGCAGCTCTCCTCGAAGTCTTTCTTGCGCATCGCTAATTTGTGTAAGTCCTTCGTTTTCGAGAAGATCAACATAAGTCTCTAGCTCGGCATTAAACTCGCTGTTTCGTTTCAAATCGTCTGTCGAAGAAGTGGCCATTATTGAGAGGTCCTCTGTGGTAATCCTTGGCGCGCTCTGAAGTCTATGTTCTGGGTATCGATTGAAGAGGGTCTCTTAGCTTTTATAGTAAAGCCTACCACCCGCCAAAGACAATTGCGAGAGACACCGAGCCATTTGTTAAGCAATGGCGAGACAAACACGCGTGGTGCTTCAATGAGAAGTGGGAATCCTTTGTCGTTAAAAAGTTTGACTTGACCAAACAGCGAGACATGTGCAAGTTCTCAGAAGTCGAAGCAGCTATCCTGGTTCATGAGATACAAGCGCGCTCTGAACATGCGCAACTCTTTTCCAAAGATAGAAAGGATGTTTTGGAGGCTGGAATAAGACTCTCAGTTTCCAGATACCTGTCTCGTCAAGGACCATATCTTTCATGGCCTATTCATGGGTAGCGGCTGCATGCGTTGAAAAGAGCTCAGGTGCGAAGTTGGTCGCGTAGTGAACGCGTGTCGGACGCGAAGTATGCCCATTACTGGACGCGTGTTGCAAGTCAATATGTGTCAAGATTTCAAATCCAGGCCAGATGAGATCTCTGGGGCACTATGAGCTGGATGCAGGTTGATGATGCTTGATGGATGAAGTTGTTGTTAAAGAAATTTAGACGCGACTCCGACGCCATGGTGCTCCTTATCGCATCAGGTGACCATTCCCATCAAATCAAACGATCATTGGTGATTCTTAGATCTAATGATCTTGATACTCTACTACCGGTGATAGAAATTGGGCAGATCTGCTCCTCAGTTTCGAGTTGCGTGGAGGGGCATGGAGTTGAAGACAACGCGTGTTGCGGCAGAAGAAGAAGCGATGCAAACATGGAAATGTATGGTTAAATCAGGTGAATGAGACAGCCCTACGCCTCTAGTGTATTCGATCCAGTCAATGGCCATGTGAGAATGGGAAGTCTGACAATCGAACTAACAATGGAAAGTCACGATGCTTTCGAGCTTGTTGTCGCTGATACAATCTGGCTGTCCGTCTGCAATTCGCAACCAATCGCAACTTTGAAACCATATTGCAAACTCTGGATGATCAGAATCCGTTCCGTCGTTCGCCTCAAAAGGCTCGACCGTGGGTCACGATGAGTGAAAAGTTCTCGAAAACTTGATCTTATCCACGAACGAGCGATCTATTTGTCAATTCTGCGTTGAATATGCGAATTTTGTGGGACATTTGACCCTTAAACCATACCATTTGAACAGTGTGACGAGAGATCCTGGCCCGGGAAGAGATCCGACAGGTGCGAAGCTCACTATCATGTGTCTCGTCGTTCTAGCTAGTCGTAATGCCAAGGATCGCGAGTTTTTTTCGGCTAATCTGTCGGCGGCGTGCTGTCTTCGCCAGCTTCAACTGATGCGGCCCAGGTTTGCTGAGCAAAGCTGTATGTGTGGTGATGACCTCGGCCGCGACGAGGAGTCGAATATCTGAAATCTGCGCCGCGGTGAGAGGAGAAAGTTATGCGGAGTTTAATAATTAGATATGGAATGTGTCGAATTGCTTATGTGCGGAAATAGACCTTCCGTGTGCCATAAGAATGCGGGGAGACCTTTCCGGTACTTTTTCGTCCTTGCCTACCGCAGTGAGCGCAGACAATTCTCACTCCCGGTCCCCAACGGATTAACGAATTTCGTGATCATGCAAGACGGGCATTTTCCGTATCTTTCTTCTCCATGAAATTGGCAGAATCGATACCCGAATCCCCAGCCGTGCTCCTTCCGACGGTTAAACTTAACAACTTGAGTGCTGGAAGTATTAAAATGCGTCATTGCGATACTATCCAGCTACCCATTTGTCCGAAACGAGCGATGGGAATGCGAAGTTGAGGCATTAATCCATCGTGATTACGCCGATCAGACAAGGCACAGATACATAGCAGGGCGTAGAAACACGGATTGTACTCGTAGAAGAGTGCAAATAATAAACCAGGCAAGAGCTGAAAGTCTGATGCGGGCAGTAATAAATGTATCGAGCAGGCAGGCAGGCAGGCAGGCAATAGGTAAGGTTGAGTCTAACGGCCCCTCTTGATTGCTCTTCGAGTATCCCCTCACATCCATCGTTGCGACTTTTGGCTCTCTGCAAGGGATTACAAACGGTTGTCTCGTTCCCAACCTCACGATAGCCCAAATATAACGCCTGGTCTGGACGCTCAGACTCTTACCGTGCCCCACCTCTATGAATCGTGCCTACATCACCCGAAGTTTGCCATTAACAACGACGAAGCAACCCGGACGCCTCAGCCCGTACAGTTTTCGCCCGAGGCTCGAGGCCAATCATGGCATCAAATGGATGGTCGTAGCTGGGTTGATCGAAGGAAAACGGCTTGTGCGGTGCTCGATCCTCTTCCGAACATGGCAGACGGTACGACTACTAAAAGGCCAAAGGCCCCGCCGTTTCGTTCAGTCCCATCTTACCATTAGCTGAGGAACTTGTTCAACAGCAGATACACAAACAACAACAAGGCAACTTCCACTCATCCTCATTGACGTCTTCACTCTTCAACATGGTTGCCACGAACGCCGTCAACAAGACCAGTCTGCACCCAACGGGCATCCAGTAAGTTGCTCAATCTTCTGGTCGACATTGACATCGGGGTTCCAGATAACTGACTTTTGCCTCTTCAGACCTCAGCGAGAACATACCGAGATTGAAGAAGAACTCCACGAGCGAGCTCACATCGATTATGATCGCGTGGCCATCGTAAGTGCTCGGGTTTCTCCAACTCGGCAGATATTGAGCACTGACACTTCACGTCCAGATTGCGAATCCTTCGGTAGCTGCACTTTACGAAGATGCCCTTGTCTACGAGACCGGCTCTGCCATCACAGCCTCGGGCGCATTGTCTGCGTACTCTGGCGCGAAGACAGGTCGTTCTCCCTCGGACAAGCGAATTGTGCAGGAAGCCAGCTCCGAGAAGGACGTATGGTGGGGACCGGTCAACAAGCCAATGACGCAAGACGTAGGTCCATCTGCTGCAATCGTCGCATCTCTCGCGACGGCTTCCTCACCCCACAACATGTGCAATGCCAAGAATGGATCTGACGGTGCGCGGCAATGCATGACGGTTCGCGGCAATGCACCCCGCATTTGAGGCTGCAATCGGCAAAACATCACATGTCCCCTGCAGCCAATCAAAATGAGTCGTTTACTAACTGTACCAATCCAGGTGTGGAAGATCAACCGAGAACGTGCCGTCGACTACCTCAACACACGAAACCGCATCTACGTCGTCGACGGCTTCGCAGGATGGGATAGACGCTACCAGATCAAAGTCCGTGTCATTTGCGCTCGCGCTTACCATGCCCTGTTCATGCGCAACATGCTGATCCGCCCGACGCCTGAGGAGCTTGAGCACTTCCACCCTGACTACGTTATCTACAACGGCGGTGCTTTCCCAGCCAACAGATACACGACCGGTATGACCTCTGCTACTTCTGTAGCCATCAATTTCGCCGAGAAGGAGATGGTCATCCTCGGTACCGAGTACGCTGGTGAGATGAAGAAGGGTATCTTCACCGTGCTCTTCTACGAGATGCCAGTTAAGCACAACGTCTTGACGCTTCACTCTTCCGCCAACCAGGGCCAGGATGGAGATGTAACTGTCTTCTTTGGTCTTTCTGGGACTGGCAAGACTACTCTGTCCGCTGATCCTAAACGTGCGCTAATCGGAGACGACGAGCACTGCTGGAGCGACACTGGTGTCTTCAACATCGAAGGTGGTTGCTACGCCAAGACGATTGGTCTGTCCGCAGAGAAGGAACCAGATATCTTTGGCGCCATCAAGTTCGGATCCATCCTCGAGAACGTGGTCTTTGACCCAGTTTCCAGAGTGGTCGACTACGATGATTCATCCCTCACTGAAAACACCCGTTGCGCCTACCCAATCGAGTACATTGAGAACACTAAGATTCCATGTATCTCCGACAACCACCCAACCAACATCGTTTTGCTAACCTGCGACGCCCGTGGTGTTCTTCCACCTATCTCGAAACTCAACACCGAGCAGACCATGTTCCATTTCATCTCGGGTTACACCTCGAAGATGGCTGGTACCGAGCAGGGCGTCACCGAACCGCAGGCTACCTTCTCTTCGTGCTTCGCTCAGCCATTCTTGGCCTTGCACCCAATGCGCTATGCAACCATGTTGGCAGACAAGATCGCTCACCACAAGACAAACGCTTGGTTGCTCAACACCGGTTGGGTCGGAGCTGGAGCTACCACTGGTGGCAAGCGTTGTCCTCTCAAGTACACTCGTGCTATCCTGGATGCTATTCACTCCGGTGAACTCGCAAACGTTGAGTATGAAGTGTACGAGACCTTCAACCTCTCAGTACCCAAGACCTGCCCCAACGTTCCGGACGAGTTGCTCAACCCAGCCAAATCGTGGACTGGCACGGCCAATTTCAAGGACGAGGTCAACAAGCTTGGTACATTGTTCAACGACAACTTCAAGAAATACTCGGATCAAGCTACCCCAGAGGTTCTTGCTGCAGCTCCTCAGATCTCACCCGAATACACTGCCAAGGCTGCTACAGCTGCACCAGAAACACCTATCAGGCAGGATGATAAGTTCGTTTTTTAATAAGTGTTTCTTAGGGCGTTCAAGTGGATGATACTGGGAGGAGTTTATTCGGGCCGTGTTTTCCTTGATAATTGATACCAGACTGCATAGGTTTAATCATGGTCTTTGTTTCTTCGTACTGTACATCAGATTGGTATCATAGATAGATGCAAACTTGAATACGCATGATTACTGGTTTGCGCGATGCTAACGCCTGCCAGCTGTTTTACGAAAGCTTCTTCCGCGCAGTGATGGAACCGGACGGGATCGGATCTGGCCCTCGATCTGATATTGTACTTTCGAGGTTAACGAGGACGAACTGCTAGTCAACGCAGGATTTTTATGAAAATCTGATTAAATCTCGAGATTCTCACATCACAGGACAGGAAGTTTGTAGGGCATAATCGATAGATCGACGTTGAACAAGGTTACACTACGTGTTTGATCAGCAAGATTTTCATCCTTGGCTATTTTGGCTCTCAGAAAACAAGTCACCTTGACTTGCAGTTTGTCCTCGTTAACCTCGAAAGCACAATATATCCATCTCTACTGTGGACTGATGGATAATAAAAGTCTAGCGGCTAGATCTTCGTAAGGATGTTTGTGCTGTGAAGCATGGGTCAGATATGGGAGATCTCTACTGACGTCTATTCCCCTCAGATCACAGTACTTAGTTCAAATCGATGGATATCCCGATATCCAATCACCGCGAGATCCAGTCAATTCATAGGGTAAGATAGCTGTGTTTTAGAGTTCTGGCTGAGAGTTTCTTGTCGATGTTACCGTAGGTCTTCTCAGTTATCGAAAGCCTAAAGCCGAAGGCCGAATTACCTCCCTACTCTATACACAATACGTCTGTACGCGATACGGAGAAAGCGCCGCAAAATCCAGGTCCTCAGAGCGTAAAATCCAGTCCAGTTTAACAAGCAATTTCACCTGCCGGTGGACTGCGAATTTGGCGATCTGTCCAATCTATCGAGACCCGATTCAGTCCAGTTTCATCACTGCTTCCGTACGACTAAAAGAGACATTATAAAGTGGCACATAAACCTTGGACTCGATTTTGGGGCGCGACTGAAACTGTATGGCCATTTTCTGGAGACTATCTGCAAGTTCCGAGATATCTACCGTTGTCCAGCTTCAACGGTCGACCGACGACTCAACGTAAACCCCTTCGACCCGTTATGAAACAGGAATAGCCATTCTACCATTGTAAACCGGGAATAGCTAAAAGGATTAGCGAGTCCACCTCCTCGAGAAGAGACAAACGACTCACCTGCCCATTTTTCAATGTTTAGCAACTGCAGCGTGATGGAGGGCTGCGGCACTCGGAGCCTGATACACAGGTGTTTTTGAGACCGGGGCATTTCAGGCAACCCCAACCTGAGCCTGCGCTCGCGCAATTCTGTCATGTGCAAGTCAGCGAATGTTCTCATCCTGGTGTTTGAGTAAGGGGGGAGATTGTTTTCTTACGGCGTTGGAGGAGCATTGGGCGGCTGACACTGTGGCAGTGAGGCCGGAAAGGAGGATGATAGCGTTGAGGAAGCGCATGTTGACGATGATTGGTGATTGTTTGATTGGTATTTTATTTCTGAGAAAAGTTTGAATGTTTTTTGATGAAGAGACTGAAGTGAGGGAAGAAGTCCGGTGTTTATATATTGGGTTTTTTCTCCCCTTTCACGGCTGATACTCCACCATACACGGTTCGCACTGACTATCCTCTTTGGATCATATTTCTCCACAGGTCCGCCGTCCGCGCCTAGAGAGAGTGGAGGTGGTGTCTCTGCTCCACGATACTCGACGGAATTGCTGTGGTTTGACTATTATTGTGGTATGTATATCGACAACCGACGTGGACACTCACGTGAAACTATACAAGCTTATTTTTTTGGCTGGCTGGCTGGCAGGTTGATCACGCCCACAATTCTAATCTACCCTGGTGATCCATTGACGGCTAAGGAGTCGGATACTAAGGAGTCGGATACTAAGGAGTCGGATACTAAGGAGTCGGATACTAAGGAGTCGGATACTAAGGAGTCGGATACTAAGGAGTCGGATACTAAGGAGTCGGATACTAAGGAGTCGGATACTAAGGAGTCGGATACTAAGGAGTCGGATACTAAGGAGTCGGATACTAAGGAGTTGGATAAACCGTTCCAGCAACCTCAAGGTACTTATATCGAGCCTTGTTAGGGGGATTTCATTACCTAAGGGGCGAATTAACTGATCTACGTGTGTATTGGCGAGGTTCCGCTGAATTTCGATGTATGGCTGAGCCCTCTGAATGAATCACTTGGCCCAACAAACGACTTGAGGAACGTCCACGTCAACGTTAATAATTTGCATCGTTACGAAGCCTTTTTTTCGTGTTCTTCGATGTGATTCTTGTTGGCTTGTTGATTATGGGTTCTCGTATATGACGGGGATGGTCGTTGATATGGTATTCTTAGCTCACTCAACCTGTGTCCACGTCAAGATACAGCCCTCTTACAACCGAAGCAATTATTGAAGTCAGCTCTCACGTTGGGGTTCGATTTCGGAGCCGGCGGAGTCCGAATGGACAACGCAATGCCCAATGCCGGAGCAGGGATAGTCATCTTGAACCGGAATCTGCGGTAGACGGGCTTTAGGAGCAGCACGGCCATAACGTACAGCTGAAACATGGACCGTTTATGGGAATAGATAGCGAGCGATGATGTACTAAATGTTCTGTAAAAGGCTACTTTATCACTACGGTTAGAACATGTTATTTGATTACACCGAAACTACGTGTATTCTACATCTGGACTCCTGTGAGCGGGCTATCAGAAAATCTAGCTGTGTATTGTAGTGAATTTATTGTTTGTTCATGAGGGTACCTTTTTTATCGCAATCTTTCGGTTCCTAACGCTTTGAGAGGTTACCCCTTCACGACTTGTAGAATGCAAAGTCTTGCTGGGGTTGCAGGCTTACAGGAGTTAGAGGCTTACGGGAGTTATAGGCTTACGGGAGTTATAGGCTTACAGGAGTTACAAGCGTATAGGAGTTACGGGCGTATAGGAGTTACAGGCTTACAGGAGTCACAGGCTTACGGCTTACAGAGGATATCTCGGATTCTACGATATCTCGAATTCGGCTAATGACTGTACACCCACAATCGTCGATTTTTCGGACTATTGCATACATGATTGCGACAATTGCAATTATTGTATGTTCAATGACTATTATATACATACAATTATGTAGCAATCAACACAATTAATATAGTTATAGTCAACACAGCGGAGGGCAACTTACCGTGCAAACTTCTGCTCAAAAACCTGATTTCAGCAACACCAACAACCTCAAATTACACCTATGGCGACACTATTATCAAGCCAGGCGCTGTCCCAGCGTTCTCAAAAACCTCCTGCACCTGAAGATATCCCTCTCTATCCAACGCTCCAGCTTGGAATGACTTTCGAGACTCTTGAGGAAGCCAAAAACCTCATTACCGACGCGATTGCGGCCGCCAATGAGTTTTCCAACGTTAAGAACAGCAAGCCCTAGTTCTGGCAACTCGAATGCCGTGGTCGTGAGAAGCATACATGCCATTTCGCAATACGAGTAGCCCTCGTAGGCAAGCCAAAGGAGTGGAAGTTACGACAACTTAAGAAGCATACGTGTCCGCTATCCTGTGCATTCTGCGGCTCAAAAAACCATATGAGTGACGCCTGCGATGCCAGCGAGATTGGTAGGGACATTGAGTTGTTATCGGAGAAAGAATGAGCGATTTTGAGGCCGCCAGCAGTATGAACAGCAGCCTTAGCACGGTTCTGAGCGAGATATTTGAGCCAAAATGATGAATTTAATTGAGTTGAGTCGATTGCCGTGTAGTTTGAGTTTGTACAGCCATTAGCCGATCTCGAATTCCACAAAGTCAAGAAATGGGGGAAAGGCTATCTTATAGCTTACGCTAATCGGACCTTTCTGGTTAAATTACGAAACCCTCCTGAAATACCCTACATCCGTAGATCCGCCCTCAAATTCCTAGAAATCAACTTTCCATCCTTTTAAAACCCAAACTATCTACGGGCTTTGTTCAGAAAGATTGATAGATCCTGACAGAGAACCGCGCAGAAAACCCAGTAGAAATGGGAGTTCTGGCTGTATTGTGCACAGATTTTGGCGTTTACGGATATTTTGTGACCATTGTGCATGTTCGTACAAAGCGAAGAATGGGCTACGGGAATGAAATGGAAATGGCAATATAGTCCTCATACTCGATCAGAAGAATATGGGTAGATTCTGAGTATATCAATTCATCGCTAGCGCCCTACTCCCTACCCTCTAGCGGGTCCTCTTGGGGGGGTGTCTGCGCAGTTGGTGAGGGGTGTCCGCCCACCTGTAGTTGAAAGGGGGTATCCGCGCAGTGTGTACCCAATTCAATTCGAATCACCTCTCCTGTGTATAAAGGGTTGGCCACAAAAAAACCATCGATTAATATCTTGGTGGTTGCTTTGTTTCTCCCAATGGGTCTCTGCACAGGTTGTATCTTACGTGAACGTGAACCTTTGAGTTGGCTCCACCCAAACCTGAGAAACCACCCGTTACACGACCCAACCCGAACATACAGATAGCCCTCACCACTGTCTCACACACTCCCATATCGTTGAACATTCAAGCTCACTCTCCTCATAATTCAAGCAACTGGCCCGTCAAGCTTGAGATCCGAACCGCAGCTGCGCCAATAACCAATAACCCCCCATCGACCCTGCCGCTCTGTCGCGTCGAACACCCTTCCTCGACGACCTCCCCGAAAGCCATGGAGAGAAGGAAGCATCCTTGGCGACGGAAACTCTGACCTTCACACTCATTCTCAACATCACTTCGGTGATTGGGAAGTAGCCATGGAAGCTGATTATGACGAGGTGAGCGGCATGGCCACTATTCCCCATTCTTTCTCTTTCTACGCCATCCAGCAACGTCTCTGACCTCGTCCACTATTCACAGGTCCGGCTCATTCCTCATCCTGGACCAGGTCCACATGCGCAAGCCACCGGGGCCACCACAATCGCTTTCGATACACAACAGGAGCTACTATGGACTGGGAATCAGTATGTGAGTATCGCTCTTGCGACTCAGATACGAGGCATATTGATTCATTGGACGAGTAGGGACGGGTCATGTCATTCCACGGACCCGAGCTCCAGAAATACACGTCGTATAAAGGTCATACAGCCGAATCGGTCCACCAAATCCTCTTCACAGACAAAGGAGTCCTCTCTGTCGCTTCCCATAGCGTACACTTTGCATCCAGGAGGGGACCAGCACAATGGCACTTTGTGTAGGTGAAAGCAGAAACATCAACGTGGACATCGAGTCTGCATCGCTAAGACCACGCTCTAGGGACAACAACTTCAAGGACCTACAATGCATGAGTTTCACGTCTAAAAGTGCCAACGAAGTGCTCGTAGCCGGACAGCAAGACACCATGTTCAAGATCGATCTGGAAAAGGGAACAATTATTGAGACGGTATTGGAAAGGATTTCAGAAACAAAGGACCATGCTGATCACCCCAGGTACCGTCGGGCGGCCATTACACCAAGATGAAGCCTGGTCTCTCCTACATTTGTGCTGCGACCAACACAGGAGCCATCCATTTTATCGATTCAAATACTCTTAAAGTCGTCAAGGTATGGCAGGCACACAATGGCTGGATAAGCGACATGGACGTGAAAACGGATTTTATCGTTACCTGCGGTTATTCTCCTCGCGGCAATTTTGGCCCTCTTTTGGATGGACTTGCCAACGTCTTCAATCTGAAGACCTTGACTCCTCTCCCACCTATTCCTTTTCAGGCTGGGGCTGCATACGTTTGCATACATCCGCGCATGTCAACGACTTGTGTTATTGCATCTGCGCAGGGCCAATTTCAGGTCGTGGACATTGATAATCCGAACGCGCTTACCTTGATCAAGCAAGCACAAATTTATGATAACACTGTTATGACACAATTGGAAATGGCCCCTTCTGGACTAGCATTGGCATTCAGTACAAGCCTTTGCCAAATTCATCTTTTTGGTTCTCCAAACAAGATACAATTCAATGAATTTGGTATTAGTGAGCCTACCATTTTTGCCGATCACCCTGTACCCTTTCCGCACTTGGATTGGTCTGCGGACGCGTAAGTCTCTCTGTACCGTTTGTGACGGTGAATGCTAACGATTCAACTCCCAGACCTCTGAACAAGATTGGTCTGCCATACTATCGGGATGTGCTTCTTTCAGCTTGGCCGAGTAGTATCATCCATGAAGTCGGCGCGCCTCCGCCAAAAGTTGACCCTGCCATAATCTCTAACCTGAAGCGCTCTGAGATGGGAGGATATGCAAGTAACCCTAGAAGAAGTTACCGGAACCAAATTCAGCAGACTCGCGTTCTTGGTAAGCAAATGCAAAAGATCGCAGCTCCCAAATTTTTGAGTGAGAAAGCCAAAGAGGAGGCGAGAGTGGGAGATGAGGCCGGAAGAAGATTTAGTGATGCCATGGAGCATATGAAGAACATGGCCCTCGATGCAGCAACGAGAAAAGAGGTTCCGGCAATATATGGCAACGTTGAGATTAAGTATTCGAGATTTGGTGTGGATGATTTTGATTTTAAGTGAGTGACGGGCTTCGATGTGCACCTGTTGAGATGCTAATATGTAGCAGATACTACAACAAGACCAGTTTTTCTGGACTTGAAACTCATATCGCCAACTCATATGCCAACCCCCTGCTGCAGCTTTTCCGCTTCACAACAATGATTCGCAATCTTGCGTTACAGCATACGGCCACTTCTTGTGTTGACGAGAACTGTTTGCTTTGCGAATTAGGTTATCTCGTTGACATGCTGGAGAAGGCGGCCGGCCAGAACTGTCAGGCGACAAACTTCCTGAAGACTTTCAGTGGTCAACGTGGTGCACGATCGCTCAATCTGCTCGAAGAACACGCCTCGAATGCTCCTCTGACTTCCATGATCCAAGCTACCAATCGCTTTCTTCTAGACCGGTTCTATTCGGACTACCAAAAGATTCTACCTCCGCCCCACAACGCGCAGATGGAGCGTGCTCTGAGGACAAGGATAAAAGCGACCATTAGATGTGTAAATTGCCGACACGAACAGACTCGCGACGACGATGTCTACGCTCATGAGCTCATGTACCCATCCAAGCATGCTGGACGACCCCCTCCACGCGGAGCACCAATCCAGATGTTTTCACACATCCTCAAAGCAAGCGTGGAGAGACAGGAGTCAACCCGAGGTTGGTGTACGCCTTGTCGGGGATATCGCCCTATGACACAACGGAGGGCCGTATTGAACAGTCCCTCGGTATTGATGATCAATGCTAATGTCCAGAACTCCGAATCTAAACAGCTCTGGTCTATACCTAACTGGCTGCCGCAAGAGATTGGTGTCATAATCGGCCATGACGAGCAGTTTTATTGTTATGAAGGTCAAGATATGGAGTTTCATCAGGCACGAAACAGGTACGGTATGCAGGTGTATGAGCTCGTAGGAGTGGTCGCCGATATCAACAGTGGGGAGAATCAAAAGCCTCATCTGGTCTCTATGGTCAATGGTGAGTTCCTTCCATCGATAGGAGTGAGCCGATATCAGCTGATGCATGATAGTCGCACCGTCCTCTCGTGATTTGACGGCTACAGACCAGTGGCATCTGTTCAATGATTTCCTGGTCACTCCAATCACCAAGGAGGAAGCGTTGCGCTTTGATCCTACTTGGAAACTGCCTAGTGTCATCACCTACCAGCTCAAAGAAATGAGACACGCAGTTGATGATTCTTGGATGAACAATCTCGATACTTCCATTCTGCATCCGACGTAAGTAATATCAATGTTGTGAGGAAGAAAGAAATTAACAGGCCAACACAGTGATGCTAACAATCCTGAGGGGTTTCGACGTCAAGCTGAGCATCCTGACGAGTTTCGATTTCTCGACGGCCCCGATGAAGTTCCACAGCCTGGCACACCATACGGCATCGATGCCGAATTTGTGGCCCTTCAACGTGAAGAAATTGAAATCAAGGCCGACGGTACCCGAGAAACAGTCCGGCCGAGTCGTCTTGGCCTTGCTCGTGTCAGTGTCCTCCGTGGCAGTGGCCACAATGCCGAGCTTCCATTTATAGATGATTACATTGCCATCACGGAACCTGTCGTCGATCACTTGACCCAACATTCCGGTATCTCGCCCGGGGACCTGGATAGGACGACTTCGCGACACGACCTGATTAACCTCAAGGTCGCATACAAAAAGCTGTGGCTTCTACTAAATCTAGGCTGTATCTTCGTCGGTCACGGCCTCATCAAAGATTTTCGTACGATTAATATCCATGTACCCAAATCACAAGTCGTTGACACGGTTGAGCTCTTCCACATTGCTGCCCTCAAGCGCAAACTCAGTCTTCGTTTCTTGGCCTGGTTGCTTCTGAAGGAAGATATTCAGACGGATATGCATGACTCTATTGAAGATGCGCGGACGGCACTCAAATTATGGCGCAAATGGGAAGAGTTCACTGAGGCTGGTGTTCTTGAAGAGACGCTGGAATGGGTTTATAGGAGGGGCAGGGAGATGGGGTTCAAGGTTCCTTCTCCTAGGGGTGCTTCTACAGAATCTGAAAGTCTCGGTGTTGGAATGGGGATGGGGACACCGGGCAGGGCTACGCCGGCTGGAAGGGCGACACCCGAGTTTGGCACGAGAGGGAATGATGTGGGTATGGGGCTTGATGGGACTAGTGAGACGCCAACGCCTGGTCGGAGGGGTTTTGGGGTTGGTAGGATGGGATTTGGGAGCCCGATGAGGTAGAGGTAGATGGATGTAGACTTTGGACGTTGGGGACTGGGTAGAGGGACTGTCTTTTGTGTATGCGGTTGGGAGGTGGGATGCGGGTGGATAGTCGAGCGATCAACTCGTTTCAATTTGACACCTTCCTATGGAGATGGATATCGATCATTTCCTGGTGGTTCGATGGCTTGATTTTGCCGGGGATTTATCGGTACTGGGCGCAGGGTGGAAACCTTTACTTCGAGAGATGGGTTCCATGAGCGTTGAGTAGGAGCGGCTGCCTACTTTTGAATGAATGGATATATCGAACGATTCGGCTCTGCATCCGTGCGTGCTTCTTTTTTCGTGCTTTCTTTTTTATGCTATGCCCCCGAAACTCTCCTTACCTGTTTGGAGGGGTTGTGTAAGGCTCGGCAACCATAAGGGATTTGCAAGATAGTATTGACTATCGGAGGGCCTATTTTGGAGGTGGTGGTGGCTTGGGAGGTTTTGGGGCTTTTCGGGGGTTCGGGGGGTTTTGGAAATGTGTTTGTTTTGCTTTACGGGATTGTGGGGTTGATCGGGGTTCGGTGGGGGGCTTGCTTTGGACGGTTTGAGGTTTGGGGAGATGCTGGGGTTCCTTGGTGGAACGGCTGGAATGTTTTCTCTCGTGCGGAGGTGCTTTTGATGGTTTGATTGTGTTCCATTTTTCTTTGATTTTTGAGATTGTAGTTTTTTCTTTCTTTCTTTCTTTTTTTTTGGGAGGGGGGGTGGGGGATTGGGATAGAACTAGGTCTCCTTCGGGCTTGATCTTAGCGATGCTACTTTTGCATTTGTGTTCTTGTTTTCATGTCTTTTTGGAGATCTTGGGGAGTTTGTGGGGAGCTGGGATGGTGTATGTTCTTGTTGATGTTTTGCCTGTTGTGGTGAAGGTTTCGAGGGGGATTGTAATTCTGGCGTCGGACCTGTAGGCTGGATTAGTGAGATGGATTGGGGTGGAGATGGGGGATAGATTGTCTATGACATTGTCTTGTATTTTTCGTGTTGGTTCAAGGTGGGTTGGGGACGAGTTGTGGCTATAATATTGTTTGTATAGATATCTAGATTAATTCTTCTGTTATCAGATAGCAGCACGACGGACTTAGAATCTATTGTTAATAGCGATTAAATTGAAGAGTCGTAACATGAGTTGGTCGTGCCAAGCCTTTTTGACCAGCTCGGTGGTGGAACACGTTATGGATAAGTCTCTTGTATTCTTGATTGTTCTTGTTCTTCTTTTGAACATTGAGGTATCCTTGAGATGCAGAGATTGCACCGCCCCTGTCAGTGCCAAGGATACGACAGTATCTGAACACCCATTGCGACTTGAATGGCGCGAAGAATCTCCAATTCGACAATTCCACGTATACCTCCACCATCCAGCACTAGCACGCGAACACCAGCTAATTTAGCTTTGTAGATTTCCCGCCTCCAGTCTGCCCAAAAAATGACACCAGACTTGGCTTTCGTGTATCCCGCATGATCTGAGCAGTTTCAATGGATACGTCTGGATGGTACGTTGATTTCATTAGATCCGGGAAGCGTCCATAGTCTTGAAAAATGGGAATGAATTCCGTGAGTAGTGACAGAGAGCATCAAATTTTCAGTAAAGTAAGAGACCTCCAATATTTTTTTAAGAAGGCATGATGGAGTAGACTGTGTTTCGAGTGCACTTGTGAGATTGAGAAGCAGCATAGCAATAGTGTGAGCTTTCTATCATAGACTGGAGAAAAAGAAAAGGTCATGTGGCCAACTGGGATATTGGATAACACTGCACATGTGGCGAAGTGATTACTGCCAGTAACCGTGTTCTCATGGCAATCGTGCAAACTTCAGAGCACGGCTACAATTAAACATCCCATGGTCTCTCTGCCTCTGCCTCTGATCAACCTCATAGAGACGGTGAAATATTTGATTATAGCCCCGCTCTAAAATCCACACCATACCATAAAAAGATAGCTTCTCACTTGATTCTGTGGCCGTCAAAAACAACGTGTGCATAGCTAGCAAATCGTTCTCTTTCTCGAAAGTTCTAGCATCTAAAGATAGCCATTTATCAGCCTCTTCTGCTCAAAGAAACAAGAAATAAATGGTACTGGTATTGGGAAGCGTGAGATGGATTCTCGTCCGGAATGGAGGCTTGCAGAATCCTGTGTAACAGACCGCAGTCATCCATGATCATTCGTGCCCAATTAGAGCTATATCAAGACAGAGACAACTGGTTACCAGTAATGAAAGACGGATGAAAGGTGATGAAGCAGGAGGATGGTTTTTAGAGGCTGACGCGTCCCGGTTAGCGCAACTTTAGTTTGCACAAAGTTATGCACGAGTTATGGAATTACATCATCATGGCCTTGCGGAGGCACCATCGAATCAATTCCCTTCTCTGCCTTGTTTCACTAATTCAACTACCTATCAGCACTCCTAGTAGACATGATCAACTTGTCCGACAATAAAATCATGCTTTCATTCCATAAACCACAGTCTCCGCAACAATGACACGTCGACATCCTCCTACTCCAAGCTCTAGGTCTTCTTGCGCCTCTTCTTGATCCTCCTTCCACTCTTTCTAGTCCACAGCCCGTTTCATCACCATATATCCCACCATCTTTCCAGCCTGAAAGGCCTTGGTGGATGTGTACTTTTCCGAAAACCCTTCACGCCATGGTAGGTCATTGGCGTCCACCTCTTGTTTCTCCTCTGTAAGAAATTTAGCATGAATTGATGAAATAAGATGGTGCAGGCCAAGTATTCATTGGACACTTGAGAAACAGCTTGCAGAGGGATCAAAAAGATTGAATGACTCATTCTCCTAAACTGAGAAATAAGACGTAACTATATACATAAGATGTAGAAGATTCGAGAAGTGTCAAGAAGTGAGTGTGTACAGCCACTTGTAGATCATATATATCAAACATGTGCTCTTGGCGTGGTGATCAACATCCCATACATCAAGATGTTTCAACATGAATACAATGTGGATTGACAAGATCTGGGCCTACCAATTATGGTAGTAGTCATTTGCTTACCCTTTTCCCTTGGCTTAACGGGCTCAGCCTGCTAGTATCGACCGCAAAACCCTCCCAGAAACACTCTGAACAAAGTTTCTAATGACTAACTCGAGGTTAATTTGATGAATCTCTTGCAACCTGATACGAAAGTTTGCTAACAGTTTATCCGTATCATTCTTGAATTGGGAAATTCTGTTTCAAGAGATAAGTGAGAGAACAGGTCTTAAACCAAATACTAGTACCACCATGACAACTTGTTTCAAGAGGGAAAGAACGTCCGAGAAGGTGCTGCTTGTTGAAACAGCTTGGGTTAGGACCGTCTCGGCATCATATGCAGTTCATATACTCCACACTGAGGATCTGCGATAACCTCATACATTCACTTCTAGAATTTTCTAAAGTTATGTGTATATAGATCAGGCTTTATGCCATCACCTAGGACAGTTAGCCATTCAATCTTTTTGATCCCTCTGCAAGCTGTTTCTCAAGTGTCCAATGAATACTTGGCCTGCACCATCATATTTCATCACTGCTTGTCTCTTTGCTGCGGTCTCTTGGGGAAAACAGCAAGAACCAGGTCAGAATCATATCATTATTGTGTACTCCAACATTACCATCACCAATCATCATCCATACCTGTGTCTAATCAAATGCGTCAAGCTTTTTGACGCAGCAGCGTAGCTGATGAACATCTTATCGAAAGAAATCACCTCCCACTTCTTGGTTTCCGTATATAAGTGACATTCGTCAACTTCTGCGTGACCTCGGAGATAGCACCACTCTCGACGCTCCCACCAGCGATGGACCTGCTCAAGTGGTTCGCTCCAGCCACAACGGTGAAGTTGGCTTCTTTAGGGATGTTCTAAAGCTGAAAGTAATCCCGATAGTATCCTTCGTTCCCTTCCAGCTCGATGTTGTCCTTGACAAGCTTCTGGGTCTGGGAATTGGCGCTTGAGATGGTCCCCCCGAATCCAGAAGAAGTGACAGCGGTCCCCGCAAATTCAGCTCCGAGTGAGTTGGCTGACCCAGTTGGCGTGACTATCGCCTGGGATGTTTCAGTGTCCGGTTTCGGTCGGCTATGTAGCCATCCCCTTGATCTCGATGGCAGAGTTTCTCAAAGGTTCCGAACCAAGAGGTAATGTTAACTCGGGAGAAGATAACGAAGATAATCCGGATGCCAGTTATCCTTCCAGGTGGCACCACGAGAAGAATATTCTGAGTAGCAGTAGTATTGATTTGCGTCTAGCGCATGAATGTGACGGCTTGCTAGGCTACTGGAACAACCACAGTGTCCAAGTACCTAACAAGGCGCCACAGTACACGAACCACAGCAAGACCTATACGTAGGCCTTGCCCCCAGCCCCCATTTACATAGCTACCTGTAGTTCACTATCACATTTAGTCCATACCTGATTGCTGCTCACGCCTTTTATTAGATACTACTAGCCGTGACAATGAACGGCCGAAGGCCGCTATTCTAGGAGCTCCCAAGGACTACGGAGACGCGCTAAGCTATGTACATTGGGGTGCCAGAGACAGTAAGAAAGCATTTGGAGCGTGAAGCGGTGTGCTACCAGGGCAGCGGTAAAACCTAATAAACGATATTAAACGAGGTATCTGATCTTTATGCTCAGCTCTCTTGGCTCTCCTTGGCTCTCCTTGGCTCTTAGAAATGGCTTTTAGAAAACCACTCGAGTACATTTTGCAAATGTTCTCGTTTACTTGACAACTACAATACTATATATTAGCAAACGGTTAGTTCTACTTTCTGCGAGCCTATTACCCTAATCCCTCTACTTCTATAGATAGGCAGGTCTTTATTGTAATCCTACGATCGATAGTAGAAGTTAGGGTAGGAAGATTTTTTTTTGATAGCTGTCGATCGCTTAGAAATCAACCTTCCGCCGGCTTCCATAGTTCGGGAGACCAGGTACGAGATATGAATTACGGGGGTGAGTAAGGGGATAACTATATTAATTTCCTCAACCACCCCAGTAGCAGAGACCGATATAAAAGGAGAAGCATAACACAAACAACCTTCAGCAGTATCTTATCTCCGCTTCTCTTCCTCGTTCTCCTTACACACAACTTTAAAGACATTTTGAAAATGCAACTCCTTAACAGTATCATCCTTACCCTCGGCGCCGTCGTTTTCCTTATACCCTCGTCTGCTATTGCGTGCCAAGGTGAAGCACGTACGTATCACCTCTCCCAAACATGATAAGATTTCTTCATCCACCAGTCTCACTCCTTTCCAAATCAAACCTGACTAACATTCTGGCTAATAGTAGCATGCTCTAACCGCAACCCCTGCTGCACCGGATATGTTTGCCTCGGACCACCTGGATGTACGTACACGAAACATCTTAAAGAAACTTTAACTCCATTGTTTCGACGTCGGTGGCATCCACAGGACTAACGCTTAAACTACAGCCTCAACTTGCGCGCCCCTCTGATCCTACACCTCTGGACCTCCTTCGCTGTTCGTAGATGGATGTTTTTGAGTGAGCTGGAAGGAGTGGTCAGGTATTTGGGATTGAAAACATATGGAATGCCTCAATGTTTTTCTGTTCTATGGTGGAGACGATCTTTTCAACACGGTCGTCGGCTGGCGTGATGTTTTGGTACGACCAACAGAACTCAGGTTGTTGCTTGAACAACACACGTGAACTTGTTAGTAGTACCAAGTGAATGGTTTCAAATAGTTATTGTCTGCGACTCATTTGAAATGTGATATTTGCCTTAATCGTCCAGTCAATGTCTGACGTGGTATGTGCACTGTCGCTGTCGACAGTATTTCTCACGTTTTTATCCGTGCCAAAACAGTATTGTACATAATTCCGTTACGAGGAGGCCTTCACATTCGACCTGCGGAGTCGTTCGACACCGAGATTATCAGCTTGGCTGCACTGAAGGCTTCTTGACAAACACATATACACGTGCTCAGATGGGCAAAGGTGAGATGTAATGGATTCGGGATAGGTTCTTGTAGTCATGATAAGGTGTAAAAGTTGAGGTGTGTTTGGAAATGGCGTGAAAGGCTTCGGACGTTTGGCGAGATCTGGCTCGGCACAATATTCATCCGAGACACACTAGCGCCAAAGCCTTCTCACCAGCCTTGATGTCTCTCCTAACTGCATCACATCGTAACTGCAGGAACAAAAACCTGTCCGCTGCTTTCACAGAGATTTCCCTGGTTTTTAACACATTAAACAGCTGAGCGAAGGCTGAGCTTTTCTACTTGGCAAACGCCACATTTGGAAACTAAAGGTATCGTGGCGCTCCAGTAGGATCAACTTATCCCACCAAGCCTGGAGAGGTCGTACAGACATATTTGATGTCAAAGGATAGATCCTTTCTAGTACGGCCGAACACTTGTCAACGTGCTTTGCGACTACTTCTATCGCTTCCGTGACAGACCATTTATCTGAAGTTGGAACAACACCAAATGTGAGAGGTAAACTGAGGTAAGATATCGATTCAATGAGTGACTGCATGCCCTCAAACCGAGTGGAAAATGAGGGCTATATATACACTATTGAAAGTACTGAAATAGGTTCTGATGGCTCGGTCGGTCTTGAGGCCGCCGGAGATATCACCATATTGCACCATATTACACCATATTGCAACACACCCTCTCAGGAAGGAAATGATGACTTCCTGTACAAAGAAAGTGCCAAGCCTGGTAATACAACCCAATATGGAGTAGTAATCCGAGCCAAAGAAACCAATGAAATGTAGTGAAAAGAGCGTGATTACACAGTAGCTGACTTTAGGTAAATCCTTTATCACTGATAGTCGTTTGAGAGCATGAAAGAGAGTGGTACATTCGCCTAAAACTGCTAGTACACTGAGAGAGAAAATGGAGGTCCTGTTAGGATTTCAGGAGGTTCCAGAGACGTCCTGCGGCGATCCAAGTGCGGTGATGGGAGCCTCAAAGTTGACCATGCGGAGTAGAGTGATGAAGTGTGAATATGCTTGTGGTGTAAGAAGCTTTGTGAGGCCATCAGCTGGCATTGCATTCGTAGGAGTCCACTCAATGTTGATGTTTCCAAGAGAGACGTGTTCCTTCAGCCAACTGCGATGAATATCAACGTGGCGGAGACGGGTTTGCAGTTTAGGAGAGTCATCCATCATAAGACGTATATTCTGTCTATTGTCGCAAAAAATGGTCGCCTTGCTCTGGTGTAAGTTGCAGTGGATGGACTCGAAAAATCGCTTCCACCACATCATCTCCCGTGCAGCGGCGGAGAGGGCTAGTAATTCAGCCTCTGTGGAGCTCGTGGTGACAGTCTTTTGCTTGGTAGCACGGCAGTCAATAAGTCCTCCAAACAGAAAGAATGTGAAGCCTTCAGAAGATCGCCTGGAGTCAAGATCGTCCGCAAAACTGGCGTCAGAGGAGCAAAGAAAGTAGTTAGAGGAGTCTGCATCGCCCCTATACTCATAGCCGTAGAACCGAGTGGTCCAGAGGTACCGAATACACTGATTGGCTGCATCAATGTGATCTTTACTGGGATTCTGTAGGTGTTCAGAGAGGACGGAATGAGCTTTGGCTACATCTGCACGAGTGATGTATGAAGCAAAACCAATGGAACCAACCTTCATCTGGTAGCTTAAGACGTCAGAATGAGAGGCTTGGGCTGAATTCTTAGGCAGATCTCGCACAGGCATTGGTGACCAAGTTTGGCGTGAGTTGTCCAGACCAAAACGGGTTGCGATCTTCTCAATGTATGCATCTTGAACGAGACCAATTGAGCGATTGTCTCTATTCCTGATGATGCGAATACCGAGGAAGTATTGAGGTTCTCCAAGTCGTTTAATGTCGTATTCTGAAGCCAAAAACGTCTCGAACTGTTCGATAAGATGCATCTGAGAGGGAGGGCAGGCGGTGATAATATCGTCCACAAAGAATAGAACAATGAGGCTTCCTTTGGTGAATAAACAGTCGATGCCAGGGACAGGTTTGAGACCGAATTTGAGGAGTGATCGAGTGAAGTGTTGTTGCCAAAGGTAAGGTGATTGCTTCAGACCATACAACGCTCTGCGGAGACGTATGTAACCACCAGGAGGTCCAGGGAAGCCATCCGGGTATGTGATGTACACAAGATCTCCCAGCAATGCATTGATGAAGGCGTTGATGATGTCAGATTGTCGCATTTCAAGCCCAAAGTAGGCCATGATGACGATCAATGCAAGAAATACGCGAGAAGCCAAAGTGGTGGCAGAGGTCTCGGCAAAGGTGGTCTGAAGGTCACCACGTACAACCAAACGTGCTTTGTATGACAACAAGAAGCCATCAGAATCTTGCTTGTATGTCCATACCCACATAGTTGGAATAGCTTTGTGACCCTTAGGCAAAGACTCAACTGGTTCAAAAGTCCCTTGGCCAACAATTCGAGTGTGCTCCTTCTGGGTTGCTTCGATAAAACCTTGGCGATGAGGGTGTTTGAGCATAGCATTCCAGTGCTTCGGAGGTGGAGGTAGTGAACTGACAAGCATCTTCTTCTGTTTAGAGGCAAAGGAGAGGGCTTGATTCAGTCCCAAAGTGACGCCAGAGAGATTCTCTGTCGTGGTAAGAAACCCAAGGTGACGCTGCTTTCTGACACGCTTGGTGGTTAGAACCTCGTCGCTCAAAATGGTGCGCTCAGGGCCGTACTCCCTTGTGTATGAAGAACCTGAGGGACCAGCGATGACGGTAGGAGAAGCAGGTGTTGAACACTCAGATGGTGGATGATTTGGTGAGTTGGCCTCATCTGAGGCTGAGGGAGTTAGCGAGTTAGACGCACCCTCACCCTCTGAGGTAATAGACGGTGTCGGAGATGGTGATGGAAGTTCACCTAGCAATGGAAGAGATTGAGGAGGTTTTAAGGTTTGCTGTTGCTCAGGTACCTCAGAATCCGATGCTGATGTGTCTTCCGGTGTGTACATCGGTGTGGATGGTTCGCCAATGTCCAAATGCATGCTGGTAAGGCTGGGAAGAGGGGTTTGTACTTCGACGTAGTCAGTCACCCTCTCAGAAACACTGAGAACATCAATATCGTGATGTTTGTAGAGGCGTTTCTGGTCGAATTTGACGTCCCTGGTGCGAATGACCCTATGCTGAGAAGGAATCCAAATCCGGTAAATGCCTGTAGAGTCATAGCCCACATAGTAGCCAATGAATGCACGACGCTCCATCTTCTGAAGGCGACGAGACTTTGGAATGTTCTTGTCCAAACAATAGGCTACACTGCCGATTTTGACGAGGTGACGACCATCAGGCTTGCGTTTGAACACCATCTCAAATGGAGTCTTCCAGCCAAGTTCAGCTGTCGGAGTGCGATTGAGGAGAGTTGTGGCGTGTGTCATTGTCGATGGCCACATATTGGTGGGTAAGCCGGCAGTCTCAATCAGACATCGAGATACCGTGGTAATTGACCTTCCAGCACGCTCGACCTTTCCGTTCTGAGCCTGAGTATCTGGTGCAGATGGCTCTCGAATAATACCTCGAATTCGTAGCTCGTGGTCGAAGGCGTCGTCCTTAAAATCATCGGTCTGTACATACTTCACTTTGAAGCCCCAGTTCAGTTCGATGATATTCAAATGTTCCACCAGAACCTCGTGTTGAAGTATGAAAGTTGAGTAACAAGTGTATTGAGGGTGAGATCCGGAGGATCTCAGCTATATAGTAATACACTAAGCCCAATTGGGCAGTAAACAAACTCCAGTGACAGAGAGTAGCCACGCTGGCGCAGGTGGAGGCAATAGCATGAGGATACTCCTTCCAACAGTCCCCCGAATCCGAACGATGTTCCTCCCATCAGTGCCAGTCCCCCCATTCATGGCGCAGTAGTTGCACAAATACGGCCTCGGAGGTTATCCAGGAGGGGTCGTGGTAGTGATTTAGTACCAATGTCGGCGAGGTTGTCAGCGGAGCAGACATGCTCGATGGCGTAGTCACCCAGGACGAATCGCTCCCGGACGAAGTGGTAGTGAACGTTGATATGTTTAGAACGATTGCTGATCCTGTGGTCCTTGATGAGCGACAGGGCGGGCTCGTTGTCAACCATGAGCCAACAGTTGGGGTACTTGGCGTGACCCATAAGCTCCTTGATGGCCTGGCGCGACCACACGAGGTGGCTGGCGGCGTGGGATGATGCCATGTACTCGGCTTCACAAGTGCTCCTTGCCACGCATGACTGACGCTTTGAAGACCATGAGACTGTCGATCCACCGACCTTCATGAGGTAACCAGAGAAGGACTTGGAGTTGTCTGGGTCAGACCCGAAAGACGCATCTGAGAACATGACGAGCGTAGGAATGGACGCGGTCCGCGCTGCAGAGCGATCAGACGGCGCAGGAGATCGTACGTCAAGTTCAACAGCTCGGGTGGCTTGAATGTAACGTAGAGTCTGGTAAGCCATCTTCAGATGCAGGTCTGATGGGTTGGAGTTGTATGAACCCAGCATGCTGACCGTGTAGGACAGGTCTGGGCGACTGACGATGGCAAGGAAGTTGATCGAGCCGATGATGGATTGATACAGTTTCTGGCGATCAAGGTCCACTGAGTCGGTTGACCTTGGTGGGAACGAGTTAGGGTCAAGCGGTGTGTGGCGCCCATTACAATCATCCATGCCGTAGCGCCGCAACATCGCTGCGATGTGCCACGAAGCGATAGCGATGATGAGACGCAGACTGTCGTAGCGCACCACTGGGGAATATGTGTCGTCAAAATCCACCCCAGGACGTTGTGAGAAGCCTTGTGCCACCAGGCGGGCTTTGCGCTTGACGACCTTTCCATGCTCGTCGCGCTTGATGTCAAAGACCCAGCGTGTGCCAACGAGCTTGAGGTTTGGCGGAGGATTGTGTTCCATCACCCATGTGCCATTGTCACGATGTGCTTGGATTTCTTTGTTGATCGGTGTAACCCACAAAGGGGAGTTAGTGGCGTTGACAGCTTCATTGAACGTGCGAGGTATCTCGTGGTCGATGTCTGCCTTGGTGACGCAAGCCACAGCGTGCGCCATGTTCTCATCATCTGGCGCAAGCATGTCTTCCAAAGCCAATGACGCTTCAGCGTTGTCTGCGGCTTTGCGTGAAGGTTTAGCAACTCGTTTGGAGCGTCGGAGCTCGACTGGATCAGACAGGTCCTGTGACGGTCGCGTCTCCCTTCGAGTTCCTCTTGCTCCAGCGCCGGGTGCAGAGGTGGGTGGAGCGGAGCGCGTGTGTTGTCCATTTTCTGCGCTGGGCTGCACAGGCGTTGGCGCAGGCTGATCGTACGAGTGGTCCAAAGGTACCCCAGCTTCAAGCCGGGATGGGGTGTACGCTGTCGTCGTGGACCACGTTGGTGATGTAGGAGGTGTGGCAAAAGTGTCCCCCGACGGCCGACGATCTTTGTTTTGAGGCCGTCTTGGAGATGTAGAGACTGGTTCAGCAGCTGGTATCTCATTCTCCGCCACAGGTTGGAAATACGGCGCAGTCTGAGACCTTGAGAAAGGCTCAAAGCGCAGGTTGCGAGTTTCCATGATGACATGACGCGATGGGATGTAGACCCTCGCAGTTTTGGTGTTGCGCCCATACCCAACGAAGATGCCTTCCTCCGCTCTATGCAAGAGCTTGGAGCCAGGCTTGCGAGCTTCTACAGGTATGTGAGCGAAGATTTTGGAGCCGAATGGGTGCAGATGCTTGATGGATGGTTTCGCGCCAATGAGTAATTCATGCGGCGTACGACCCAGTTTGTCAGCAGCGTGAGGGGATATGTTCTTGAGGAAATTGGCTGTCTGCACAGCCTCACCCCAAAGGAACAGCTGACTGTCAGTAGGGATCATTGATCGAGCGATCTGAATGATGGACTGATTCCACCGTTCTGCGACGCCATTGAGCTCATGATGGTAAGGTGGGACCATGTCATGTTGTATGCCCATGCGCCGAAGGTCCTGGGCAGCGGCGCGGTATTCGCCGCCGTTGTCAGACTTGAAGCGTTTTACCGTAGAGCTGTGTATGTGGATGTTCGCAGTACTCATCTGAGCGTTGTATTGAGTATTTGCGAAGGCGATGAATTCGCGGATCGCCTGGGGGCCATCAGACTTCAGCTTAAGAAGCTTGATCCAGGAGTAGCGAGTTGCTTGGCAGATGAAGGATATGAAGTAACGTGCGCCTCCAAGGCTTGGGCGAGGAAACTTCCCTGACAAGTCTGAGTGTATGACTTCGAGCGGCTTGATGGTGCGCGCCAGTACTGGTGGGGATGGCGCAGGCCGCTGTCGCTTGGACTTGCTGAGGGAGCACATGTCGCAGTGGAAGTCATGAGGTTTCGCCGGTACCAGGTGCCCATCATTGTATATCCTTGCAGGGTTTGGGACGTGAAGATGACCGACTGAGTGATGAAACTCCGTATACGATGAGAAGCATGCAGTCTTCTGCGCCAGTGTTGGCCAAGATGGTGCACTGACGGTTGCAGCAGGTGCGGTCTCGGTTTTGTGTAGTGACGATTTGCGCGTCAGGTCTCGGTTAGTTGGCGCGTGGGATTCGGTCGAGGCAACGTGCGCTGTGGGTTTCGTTTTAGTTTGGATTTGTACAACGCCGTCCGCGTGCCGTGCCCACAGTACCGTGGCGCCGTTGCGCGTGAGGAAGATGTCGTTTGCTTTGCCGTGCAATTCGAGGTTGTGATGGTGACGGACATAACTCTAGGAGAAGAGCCGTGTACCATAGAGCTCGCTACTGTAGAGGACGTTGGTCAGTTCGACGATCTTGGTGGATCTGTCAGGCATTCTGCAGCGTAATCGAACGAGTCCAACACCATTGATGGGTAACTTGATACCGCCGGCCACCGTGATCGTTCCTTGCTTGGGTGACAAGGACACGAAATCATCGGCGCAGCCAGTCATGTGCCGCGAGGCACCAGTGTCAAGAAGCCATACTGTGGGAGGATCGATTGCTGAGGGCCGACGTATTGCGGCGTGAGCACTTATAGTTTCGCGTGATTGCTTGCCGTTTACGTTGATCATCGTGGTCCGCGTCGACTGCGGTGGTGATCCAGTCAGGTCAATGGTTGCGCCGGCAGTGGCGTTGGTGGCGCGGTAATGTGCTATGAAGCTCACCACCTCAGTTGCGCTGTCCTCGTCGTCCTCATCGTCTGATGATTCAGCGGCGTTCGCGTTGTTCGCCTTTTGACGTTTTGCGCCATTCTTCGTCTCCTTTGGCGCGCCGTTGCCTTTGCGCTGCTGTTGCTCCTTGTGTTTCTTGAGCTCGTTACAGTTCGTGTAGGCGTGCCCAATGAACGTCATGTTGTGCTTGCGGCACCAGGAGCATTCGGTAGTATTAGTAGCCGGACGCGTTCCGCGTGCGCCACCTTGGTTCTGTTTGGCGCCGCGCGCGGCGGATTGTTTCGCAGCGTACGCGGTAGAGGAGTCAGCGTCGAGGGAGTGCTTGTCGGAGATGTCGAGGATCTTGGGTTCGATGTCGACAAACTTGGTAACGTCACGAGAGCTGAGGTTGTCGATGACGTGGTCCATAGTATCTGGTAGGGTGGCCAGGAAGAATGAGCCCTTGACCTCATCCGATTCAAACATTGCCTTCATGGCTTTTGCGACGCTCTGTGAAGAGCCAGCGCATCGCTTTGCCATGCGAGTCCATCGCTGATGGAACTCGTCCAGGTGTAGTCTGAGGTCGTCTCCATCCGCGTAGCGGAGGTTTGTGAGCGACCGGAAGAGGGTGATGGACGCGTTGCCGGTATCGCGGTCGAATCGGCTGCCGAGGTGTTTCCAGGCCTCGGGTGACGTGTCGCACGACGCGATGGACATCGTGAGGTCGTTGTGTACCGACGAGAGCAGCATGACCATGGCCTTGTTGTCGTCGGCGTCCCACTTGTCGATGAGCTCCTCGCGAGCTTCTGCGCCAGTCCCAGCGACGGCGGCGGGCTTTGTCTTCTTGCCAGACACGATCGGCCAGAGGCCAGCGTACCTGAGTGCGACAGTCCACGCGGAGCGCCATTCTGTGTAGTTATCGCCGCGGGCAGAAAGCTTGGGCAGCGAGTTGGGGTCAAGCTTGAAGCTGAAGGAAGATGACATGATGACAGAGGTGGTCTGAAGTCTGCTTCAGAGGTAAAGGTGGGTGCCGTGCTGTGCTGGTACGGTGTGCTGTACGCCGGGTAGCGGAGCGTCGGCAGCAACAACAGCAGCGATGATGAACAACAAATGTGAAGCAGTGATGCTCAGTAAGGTGCTGTATATCGGAGGAGCGCGCGGCGTGATGCCGGGCTCATAACCTGTTGAAGTATGAAAGTTGAGTAACAAGTGTATTGAGGGTGAGATCCGGAGGATCTCAGCTATATAGTAATACACTAAGCCCAATTGGGCAGTAAACAAACTCCAGTGACAGAGAGTAGCCACGCTGGCGCAGGTGGAGGCAATAGCATGAGGATACTCCTTCCAACACCTCGCGATAGGATGACATCTTCGAATGAGAAGCAGAAAGATTGAACCTCATCAAGGTACACAGAGTGTGTGAGGTATACCAGTCATTGTTGTAACCCTCATCATGATGAATCCAGTCAAAGGCGATCCGCTCAAAAGGTTCGGTAACTGGTGCACTGCGCTCCGGATATCGTGAGACTTGGCGTGTCATTTTCGATAATGCACAGCACTCACAATCGGTGATGCACTGAGGTGCGGTTGATGCGTCAGTGAGGAGAATGCCAGTGACGTTATCAGTAAGGTGCTTCAAAGTATCCTTGTTGATATGGCCATAAATCTCATGAAGATCCTTACCATCAGCAATCAGGACTGGCTTCTGGCGTGCAGACTTCCGCACTTTTGTCGCAAATGAAGCTGGAGGAGCGGTTAAACTGCCATGTGGTGGTCTAACTGGAGGAGTATCTGGAGGGGACATAGATCCCACCCTCTCAGATGTTGGAATGTCAGGATTTTGAGCCACCACAAACATGGAGCCTTCACGTCTGAAAAGAATGACGACTTGGCCCTGTGCATTGGCGATTGTACCAGTAGAGAAGTCTACCAAGAAGCCTTTGTCAAGAATTTTAGCCAAACTCAGGACGTTGGTGGCGTAATCGGGACTGAAGAGAACTCCCTCAAGATGAGCAGAGCCTTGGCCAGTGGGAGTCTCTACTGAGAAAGAGACCTTGCCCCGGGCAACGATTGCTGTTGATCCAGTGCCAGACATCACTGCTTCGCCATTTGTGGCTACAGAGGTCTGTGAAAAGATCGATGCGTTATTTGTTATGTGATCAGAGGAACCACTATCAAGAAACCACTTGTTCTGATAGCTGGTTGGCGTTTCTGTCACAAAAGAGACGGCAGAAGATGGAAAGGCTTTCGGCTGGGTAACCCTCGTCGTGAGTGAAATTGCAGGAGTGTTTGTTGACTTCTTGCTTCCTTGATCTCCAGACGTGGACTCAGAGCGCTGACGAGAAGCCCACTGTTCCATATGCTTCCTTAGATTGACTGACGGCGTCTTCAATGCAGTAGCAACTTTGGCTGCAATGTCGACATCTTCCTTCCATCCTGGTTTGCGAATTTCTGCGTGCAAGTATGGACAATTCTTGTACCACTCCCTTGCCCCACAGACACACACAGATGGGTGCTTTGACTGACTGCCTGGTAGCGATGGTTGCTTCCCGTTGAGCGTGGCTGTCTGAAAGGAGGTGTGAGCTGATCCTTTCCAGTAGGAGTTGATGGAGCGCTCAGCGTTAAACTCCTCGATAAGAAGTTGAATGGTGGTTGGTGGAGCCCCCTTCACCACGGCCTTGGTGATGGAAAGACGTTGAGAAGCAGCCCAGCTGGCGTCGTAAGAATGTACAGCTTCAAGGAAGGCATACAACGGCCTCTCTCCTGTCACCTCAGGTAACTCCACCCTCTTAGCATCGCGATATGCTTTGTCCCACTTCATCAACCAAGCCTCAATTGCGCTGCCCTTGGGGCCCTTGCAAACTGCTTGATATTCACGAAGAATCTCAAACTCCCTCGCTCTCGATGTCGGTGCTATCATGTCCTTCAAAGCCTTAAACATCTGATAGGCTGTAGAACAATCTGTTAGCAGTCCAGCGTAGTCTGCGGAGATTGATTCTTCAATAGAAACCATGCCAGCTTCAAGTTTTGAATCGGTTCGAGCCTAGAGCTTCCACTTGTCCCTGTACTCGTCCTGTAACATCTTATACAGCACCCGATCCTCTGAGGAGAGATCTGCTATACTGATATCCATCTCCATACCGCTAGCTCTGCTTGTTGCATCGTAGGGTACTGGAGGTTGAGGTTCAGAGGGAAGGATGGGTTCTGAAGATAATGCTGGATTGGCATACTTCCAGATACCAGCACGGGAGAAATTGGCTTTATGTCGAGCAAACCAGTCATCCCAGTCTCTTGCAGATGCTAAGATAACTTCAGAGGACTTGATTACTCTTTTGGATGATGCAGGCATTGTGTAGGAGGGTCTACAGCAATGGGGGTTGAAAGGATAGATAAATGGTATTGATCGTTGACTTCCCTTGGAGGAGACGGCGGGGCAGAATACCTGTAAACCACGAAAAGAACACGAAAGTGGTAAAGACGTTGAGGTGCTAGACCTGAAGAGGAGTAACAAACAAAGGCGGTAAGTCAGAAGTGGTTTAGTTCGAATAATCTGGGGACCCTAAGCGATAGCCGGGCTCATAACTATCTGAAGTTGGAACAACACCAAATGTGAGAGGTAAACTGAGGTAAGATATCGATTCAATGAGTGACTGCATGCCCTCAAACCGAGTGGAAAATGAGGGCTATATATACACTATTGAAAGTACTGAAATAGGTTCTGATGGCTCGGTCGGTCTTGAGGCCGCCGGAGATATCACCATATTGCACCATATTACACCATATTGCAACACCATTTGCACGTATTATTACCAGTAACTATTAGGATAGCTTTTTTTCGTTATTCCTTTATTGAAGAAAAGAAAGTTCTACAATATCAAGGGTAGTTTTATACCTCCTTAGTATCGGCTTGACACGGCTCTATGTCACGGTACGACCGCGGACAAGTCTCTCCCGCCGTTGGGGTGGCCCCACGGTACGTGATCAATGCAGAACCCTAGTTCTGCCGAGGAAAGGTTTTAAAGCCTGCGTGGCTTCAACCAATTCGTAGCTCTTTGAGCTACGTCCTGTCGTCAAACCTGCCTGTTGGTTCGCCTGCCAGTTCGTATGTAGCCAGTTTAATGATACCTGTTCCTGCTGCTGCTCCTTCCTCCTGATACCCGAACCCGCCCCGTGACACTCTAGTACTATAGTTTCTACATATAAAAGGTGTCTGAGATATTAAACTTCGATCTCTGCTTCTTTAATAAAACAAGCCGGTTCGCCACGGCGTTTATTCGGCTACGAAGCCTGTCTTATAACGTCTTCATGTAAGAGTTCAACCCTCAAAGGTGTTTCGCAACTGAGAGAAGACTGCTTGTATTTCGAAGTATCTAAGTACAGAGAAGAATGTGTAAGTGCAGGAAGGACGACTAGTATATATGTCCTCCGTATAAGAAAAAAGGACATGCTGTCCAGAGAAGTATGGAAAGGAATAGAAATACATGTGAAACAATCCTCAAACAATCCCTGCTAGGCGCACGTGAAAGACTACCAGGTAGTGCTAAGAATCCATCCAGGATAAGTTGAGAAAGGATCTATCCTTTGACAGTATACCTCGAACGCAACCATAAAAGAATTGTTTGGTTTAGAATAGTCTGTTGAACAAGACTCCGTTAGTAGAGTAGGGACTTTACATCTTCCCATCTCTGTCACGGCTAGTAGTAACTAATGAAAAGCGTAAGCAGCTATCAGGTATGGACTAAATGTGATAGTGAACTACAGGTAGCTATGTAAATGGGGGCTGGGGGAAAGGCCTACTTATAGGTCTTGCTGTGGCTGTCATGATCGAACTATGTTGGTATTCGAATGCAGTTAAACGTAGTTAAATGTGGTGGTTCTGCTCGATCAGGTCTAGCGCGAGACTGGTCGCAAGTACTTAGACTCGTCTCTACCTCTTAGTTAGCTCCTCATCCTTACAACTTCGCACATCCCATAGAATTCAAGTCATGCTTCCAAGTCAAGTCCAAGGTCAAACGTGACAGTTTGTAAGGATCCCTTTTTACGATAAAAGTCGGGCTGCTATTGTCTACGCAGTCGACAAACCTCACCAACTATGCCCCGAATTCTCGACCTTCCCTCCCTTGCGGACGATACTACCACCCTCGAAAACAGTACTCTCGAAAACCCCCTAGCCTTCTACGACTTCTCTATAACCCCTAGACTCGCAGCAACCCTTACTCAGAAGATCCAAGCTACCTTTGCAACCCCGGCGGACGAAGCCTCAGTCAACGAAAATGAATACGTCCCAGTCTCACACGTTACTCTCGACCGCGCTTCGGCGCTCCCACTCCTCCAGCTTTTAGCTACCATCTCCCATATGTTCAACACAGCCCAGCGAGACCAGGATACCATGTCCCGTTCAATTCAAGAACTCAAGCTCGAAGCCTCTGAGAACGAAGCTCGCGCCCTTCGAGCAGAACTCCAGGGCGTTACTCCTCGCGAAATCTCCGCTCCTCGACCAACCCAAGGCGACATCTCTATCTTTGAAGGAGATAAAAACAAATACAAGAGCTGGCTCTTAGACCTCCGGATAAAACTCAGCGCAGACTCCAAAGCATTCCCTTCAGTAAACTCACAAGTTACTTACGCCTTCAATCGACTTGACGACAAGTGCAAATCCACAATTCGCCCATACTACAACGAAACTACGAATTCATGGCCTTTTGAATCCCTCGACGAATTTATCTCAAAACTCAACGACAGCTACGCTGCTCGTTTCGATACTCAAGATGCTATGAATAAGCTGCAGAACCACAAGATGGCAAACCGAACATTTGCTACTTACGCCGCAGACTTCCGACGCCTAGTCCAAGAAGCCGGAATCACCCTCCCTCACGTCTCAGAACCCGCAAACCCCTTGGAACAACTTATGATTGTCAACTTTCGCAACGGCCTGAGCGCAGAACTCAGCGGAGCAATGATTCACGTCCCTACGACAAAGAAACTGGAGGAGTTAATCGATCTGTGCCACAACTGCGAAGCCAACATGAAACAATTCGAGAAAATCTCTCGAGCTCGAAAAGCTCCCGTATTCTCAGGATCATCTACATCAGCTACCGCTCCCTCTGCATCCCAACGCGCATTCCTAGTCTCCCCCGCCACTTCTCACGCTTTCGGAGATGCCATGGACATTTCAGTTATGAACCTCAACGGTAGTGCCGGCGCCGACATAGGTACCTGCCTTCCGTCTCTCCAGATGAAACCAATTGCATCCTGGACCCTGGAAGAGAAAGCCGCCAATATCCAATGGCGAAAGACCAACAACCGTTGCGGATACTGCGGAGAGCCCGTAGTAATTATGCCTAATGGTCAGAAGCACATCGCCGCCGTATGCCCTAAGAAAGCCCAGCGTGGACGCCCCTCCAATCAGTTCACTACTCCCAACCAGTTCGCCAGTGACCCCATGCAGTTTGGCAACTCCGGAGCTCGAAACTTCATTCCCCCTATGAGCTTTAGCAATATGAGTATGCCAGGAGCATCGGGAGCGTATCCACAGAACGTCCAGACTTCCCGGATCACTCAAGGCCCTGAAGAACGCTCAGGTTCTACCGCCTCTTCTAGCACCACAAGCTACGGCTTCGGATCAGCCCCATACACCCCGAGTTCGGAAAACTCACAGTCTCGTTGAAAAGACGTTCATCGAGACACGACAACAAATCGAAACGACATGTTCTCCACATCAGTTCGGCAGTTCTAGGTTACTCAGAGAAATCAACAGGAGAGATTGATGGACCAGTAGACTCTAGACCAATCATAGTCCCAATTACACTTAATGAATCGATCAAAACCCTCGCCGTTACTGATTCCTTTGCCACAGAAAGTTTCATAGACCTCGATTTTGCGCAATCCCACGGCTTTCCCTTTATTCCCCTCGAAAACCCCCGCCGCCTCAAAGCCTTTGACGGCGAACAGGCATCCTCTGCACCCTCTTACGTTACTCACGAAATCCACGTCTCCGTCAGAACCGGAGAACACCACCTCGAAACCACGAAATTCTTTGTTACCCGTCTCGGCTCCGCAGCAGTCATCTTTGGCACTCCCTGGATGAACCTCCACGGTGTGAAAGTCGATTTTGAGAATCGTAGTATTCACTTCGGTACCCACTGTTCTAAGAAATGTCTTCAGGGCCACAAGGGCTCTGTTGAGTATATCCCGCTCCCGTTTGGTGCCCGCGCACCCCCTCAAGAAACCCCGGACTCTCCTCGCGATTGGAAGATTGTCAACTCTCACGCTTTTCAATGGAATTCTAAGCAGCCCAATGCTCAAATCTACGCAATCAGTATTCAAGATATCGATAAATTTCTGGCGAAGAAACCAGATTACAAAGACCCTCGCCCCCAGTTACCCAAAGACCTTCACGACCTCGCGCACGCTTTTAACAGAAAAGCTGCTGATTCACTGCCCCCTTCACGCCTCGTCGACCACAAAATCGAAATTCAAGAAGACAAGAAAGACCAGTTACCCAACGCTCCTCTCTACCGTATGTCCCAGAACGAACTCAGATGCCTCCGGAAATGGCTGGAGGAGAATTTGGGAAAAGGCTTTATCAGAAAAAGCCAGTCCGACGTCAGTTCCCCATGTATCTTTGTCAAAAAACCAGGTGGTGGTCTACGATTCTGCGTAGACTACCGAAAACTCAACGCCATTACTCGAAAAAACCGATACCCTATTCCCTTACTCCGCGAAACCCTAGACAAACTCAGCAAAGCCAAGTACTTCACGAAGATCGATATTATCTCAGCATTCAACGCACTCCGAGTCCACCCCGACAGCGTTCCTCTCACTGCATTCAGAACCCGCTTCGGTCTGTTCGAATCTCTAGTTATGAACTTCGGCCTCTGCAATGCCCCGGTGACCTGGCAGTCGTATATTAACGAACAACTTAAAGACTTCCTCGACGTTTTCTGCACCGCGTACCTCGACAACATCCTAATCTACAGCGAAACTCTCGAAGAGCATAAAATTCAAGTGCGGCAGGTTATCGAACGAATGCACGCAGCAGGACTCAACATCGACATCGACAAATGCGAATTCTACCAGACAGAAGTCAAATTTCTCGGTTTAATTATCACAGACCACGGAATCCGGATGGACCCGGACAAAGTCAAAACAATCATTGATTGGCAATACTGTACCACTCGCCATGACGTCCAATCCTTCCTCGGTTTTGCCAATTTATACCGCCGTTTTATTTTCAATTACTCCTCCACCGCGAAACCTCTTACCGACTTACTGAAAAAAGACAAGCCGTTCTACTTCGGCCCAAAACAGCGCGCCGCTTTTGATAAACTCCAAGAAGCCTTCATCTCCGCACCAATCCTCGCACATTTCGACCCTACAAAGAAGTGTATTGTCGAAACAGACGCCTCCGACTGGGTAGGCGCTGGAGTACTCTCACAAATCGGCAATGACGGTTTGCTACACCCCGTCGCCTTCTTCTCTCACAAGTTCACACCCCAGGAGTGTAATTACGAAATCTACGACAAAGAACTCCTAGCAATCATTCGCGCATTTGAAGAGTGGCGAGGAGAGCTCGAAGGAACTGAAGACCCGATCGAAGTTATTACAGACCACCGAAACCTCGAATACTACATGTCAACCAAAAAACTCACTCGCCGACAAGCCCGTTGGGCCGAATTCCTCTCCCAATTCCACTTCGAAATCAAATGGAGACCAGGAAAAGATACTACGAAACCCGACGCCTTGACCCGCCGCTCCCAAGATCTCCCCTCAAACGTATCCGACCCGCGTATCCAGCACCAGTCACAGGTTATGCTTAAACCCCACACACTTGACCCTAAGATTCGAAAAGAACTAGCGCTCCAAGTCCACAATCTTTCATTATGCCCAGTTACGCTTCGTGACCACTCCTCTCCACAAGACTTCGAGAAAAACCCAGACTACCGCGACTCTTCCGAAAATGACGGGGACGAATCTCTTGAGCCCCTCAACGATATATGGAACAAACCTAGCAACGACGCAGTAGCTGAAGAACAAACCCCAACCACCCCGTTCTCCCCTCCGGACATATTCATCCCTTCGCAAGACCCAGACGACGAAGAGCTTATTTGGGACGAAGACAAGTTTGAAGAACTCTACGCTAGAGCGTTGACTAAAGACAAAGAACCACGCGAAGTCTTGAAAATACTACGCGACGGCAAAACCCACCACCGAACGTTGCGGATGCAGGACTGCGAAGAACGCGACGGCCGCCTTTGGTATAAAAAGTGTCTATTTATTCCCCAAGACGATACACTACAAGCATACATTCTGAAAGCGAACCACGACTGTAATGTCGCAGGTCACCCGGGTAAAGCTAACAACTTCCTCAAACTCCGCAAGTTCTGCTACTGGCATGGCATGCACGCCACCTCGGACAAATGGGTCTCACGATGCGACGCCTGTCGACGCGCAAAACCGAGCAACCTAATGTACCAAGGACTCCTCAACACTCTCGAAGCCCCTCAACGAAGATGGGAAGACATCCAGATGGACTTCATTACCGATTTACCTGCTACACGCAAAGGAGGTAATACCTGCCTCTTAGTAATTGTCGATCGCCTCACCAAAATCAAGCACCTTATCCCCTGCCAAAAACTCCCAGAAGCCCGCGAATGCGCCTTACTCTTTCTCCAACACGTCTACCGCCTCCACGGCTTACCTCGAAGCATTATCTCCGACCGAGGATCCCAATTCGTTGCTATCCTCTGGAAACTACTCTGCAAACGCCTCGGAATCCGAATCCGCCTCTCTACCAGTTTCCAACCCGAGACAGATGGCGGGACCGAGCGAGCGAATGCCCAAGTCGAAATCTACATCCGTGCTTACTGCAATTATCAACAAGATGATTGGGACGAATGGTTACCACTCTGCGAATTCGTGATCAACAACACACCCTCCAATGCAACAAAACTCACACCATTTTTTGCCGCCTACGGCTACGATCCACGCTCCGGATTGGAAGCGCCAATTCAACCAGACCGTAACGCCTCTCGCCACGAAATTACCGAGACACGAAAAGCTAATTCCATGGCTGACTTCATGGCAAACCTTGAGAAGATTTGCTACAACGAGATCCGCCACGCCAGCGCTACCTACGAATATTTCAAGAACAAACATCGGCTTGGTTCTCCAAACTACAAAGTTGGTGACTGGGTTTGGCTAAACCTCAAGAATATCAAGACCACGCGCCCATCCAAAAAGTTCGACTGCAAGTTCGCCGGCAAATTCAAGATTCTACAAGCCCTAGACCACAACGCTTACAAACTCGAGCTCCCTACTTCTATGCATTGCCATCCCGTCTTTCATACAAATCTACTGCTCCCTGCCTACCCCCCTTCCGACAGGATGTTTCCAAACCAGAATGACTCGCAACCTCCTCCCGTCGATGTTGAAGAAAACGATGGAATCTACACCCTGGATGAAGTCGTTGATTCACGATTCAACAAAGCTACGAAGAGATTTGACTACAAGGTTAAATGGGAAGGCTATTACTTACCGACATGGGAACCCCTTCAATTCTTGCACAACGCAAAGAGCGCGGTTGATGAATTTCACCAGAGATATCCAAGAAAACCAAAACCAACCGGGTACAGGCCTGGTTAGGATTCGATCATGCTTCAAGTTTGTCAGCCACCTCGCGAAATAGTTCAGTTTGAACCATTGCGCCTCGGCCTTGTTGGGGGGTACTGTCATGATCGAACTATATTGGTATTCGAATACAGTTAAACGTAGTAAAATGTGGTGGTTCTGCTCGATCAGGTCTAGCGCGAGACTGGTCGCAAGTACTTAGACTCGTCTCTACCTCTTAGTTAGCTCCTCATCCTTACAACTTCGCACATCCCATAGAATTCAAGTCATGCTTCCAAGTCAAGTCCAAGGTCAAACGTGACAGATTGAGCCTAGTATAGAGAAAGAACCTCATTGAGGTTCTCTGTTTGTAGATACCTTCACTCCTTAACTGAATCTAAACAATCTTTGGCTACGAGTATGCTGCGTCTTTCCAGCTACCGTCCCGTAATATAGATTCAGTTCTTTACAAACCTAGATGTACTTGATGCGTAGCAACAGTACCCTATCGACTCCTACAACCTACACCCCTACTACCGACGACGACCCAATCGCGAGCATTACGCAAGGAATCGACAAACTCTCAATGGCTCGAGCAAATTCGCCTGACACCGTACAACAATTGGTGGCAGCTCTGACCGCAGTCAGTGTTGATGGGAACATCGGTGCAAAAGCTATTGCATGGCCTAAATGGGACGGGAAAAGAGACAACTACACGCTGTTCAGATGGCAGATCAAGACAAAAATCACTGTTGAAAATGGGAAGCTTGGAAGCAATCAAGGAATATGCGCGAACATCTTCAACGGGCTTCCGACAGAGAAACAACAACGCGTCATCCAATGGCTAAGCAATGGAGAGCAACATGACACCTATGAACCCGAGTCCTTTATCAAGCATATGGACGACAAGTTCTTAGATCATGAAGCGGAAGCTAAAGCTCTCGACGAGCTGAACAAGACTAGCCAAGGCAGCAGACAACCGTTCGAAGACTTCCGCCAGCAGTTCGAACAACTGACATCGCAAGCTGGATCCCTAGCGCCGCAAAGAGCCTCAAAGATCACTATCATGAACAACGCGCTCAACTACTCCCTCCAACAGACCTTGAAATCAGTGCGATTGTCCAGGGACGACTACGACACTTACGTAAAAGATGTACAGTACTTCGCGACGAAGACAGAGGCTCTATCCCACCAACGCCGCTATCCAAGTACGGATAAGGAGACGCCAACGACTCGAGGGAGGCCACAATCACCCCAAACAGTCAGTCGTGACGCAGAAGGCGATGTCGAAATGACTGGCATCAACGCCCTTTCAGCGCAGATCGCAGCACTGATAGCTCGGGTCGATACACTCGGAAAGGATGCGAAGAAGGACCGACGACCTAGAGCGAAATGGCGATCCCAAACAGAGTTCTTGGCACTTATACAAGCGGGCAAATGCGGGCGCTGTAAGAAGCCCAAGCACCACCCGAACGTATGCGAATTCCGACCAGCAACACGTCCAAAGACTCAGGTCACTGCGGTAATCACACAGCATACCAATGACTCCCTACAGGAAGCCTCATCAGAGTCGGAAAACTAGCTACCCTTGTGCATCGTCGCGCACGAGGGTTTGAAGTAGATGTACATGGCGAAGACATTACAAAGCTACCAGGCATAAGAGAAATCAAAGCAGCAAAGGATAGGATGGAAAGTACACCCTTCTTGATAGATACCTTGATCAACGGAACTTCTTTCACCGAATCCTTCTTTGATAACGGCTGCCTCCCTTATGCTGCTTTCAGCGAGAAGAGTGTCCAAACACATCGTCTACCGCGCATTCCAATTGACACCAAACAATTGGCACTGGCTAAAGAGAGCCACGAGAACGGAGAAGACCTCCGTATTACGCACATGACCTACGCTACGATCGACATTGATGGTCGAGCAGAGCGAGTCTATGGGTATATAGTGAAAGGATTGAGCTTCCCTATTATCCTAGGCAAGGCATGGGCAGAGAGAAACTGGGTGCGATATATAGCAGCTAAGAGAAAGCTGCTTATTGGTCAAGGATCCCAGCGCATCACGGTAAGAGAAAAGGGGTGGCTAGAACAGAACACCAAAGCGCGAGACCGGCTCGCTCACGTGCGGGCGGCTTGTCTAGTGTCAGGATCTGTATTTGCAGCTATTGTTGGAAGGGCCCAGCGACGGTTGAGAAGAGATGGACCGGATGGTACACAAGTGCTGGCTATCTCGATGTCGGATATCAACAAGGCCCTAAGCAAGTTAGCAGAAAGAAAACAGAGAAAGACTGAGGAAGAAATCCGACAAGAGATACCAGAAGAAATAGCAGAGCATGCTGATGCCTTTCTCGACGACGAAGACGGAGAGATCGCGCCCCATCAAGAGGGTCGCGATCACGTTATCGAATTGATACGAGATGAACAAGGTCGCGAGGCAGAAGTTCCTTGGGGCCCATTATACGGCATGTCGAGGGAAGAGCTATTAGTCCTACGAAAAACACTTTCGGACTATATGGACAAGGGCTGGATACGCGCCAGCAACTCACCAGCGGCAGCCCCAGTCTTATTTGTAAGGAAACCAGGTGGAGGCATTCGGATGTGTGTAGACTATCGGGCACTGAATCGAATCACTCGATCGGACCGCTACCCATTGCCACTAATCCGAGAAACCCTACGAAATCTAGCAACAGCGCGTTGGTACACCAAACTTGACGTCAGAGCGGCATTTCATCGGCTCCGCATCAAGCACGGCGATGAGTGGAAAACGGCTTTTCGCACTCGATTTGGACTATTCGAATGGCTAGTTACCCCCTTCGGACTAGCTGGCGCACCCGCGAGCTTTCAACGATACATCAACGGAGTCCTACGGGAATCCCTAGATATCTGCTGTTCAGCCTACATGGACGATGTCTTGATATGGAGCGACGGCGACTATCTGGATCACATGGTTAAGGTTAACCAAATTCTTGCCAAGCTCAAGACTGCTGGACTTCGGCTAGACTTAAGCAAGTGCGAGTTTGCTGTTCAGGAGGTCAAATATCTGGGGTTCATTATCACTGCAGGAGAAGGGATCAAAGTCGACCCAGAGAAAGTTGCCGCGATTAAAGAATGGGAGGCTCCAGTCAATGTCACAGGCGTACGCTCCTTCCTAGGCTTTGCAAATTTCTACCGAGACTTCATCGACAACTTCTCAGAGCTCTCCGACCCCTTAATCAAGTTAACACGGAAGGCCGTCGCTTTTGTCTGGAACAAAGAACATGAGAACGCCTTTCAAGTCTTGAAGGAGCTATTCATCTCCGCCCCAATACTGGCTCACTGGAATCCAGACCTGGATACGGTACTCGAGTGCGACTGCTCTGGCTACGCGCTGGGAGGCACGTTGTCGCAGAAGGATATGAAAGGAAAACTACGACCAGTAGCATACTTCTCCCGCAAGCTCACTGCGGCTGAATGTAACTACGAGATCCACGATAAAGAATTACTGGCAGTAATCAAGTCCATTGAACACTGGAGAGGAGAACTACGCAGTGTTGCAGCACCTTTCAAAGTCCTTACCGATCACAAGAATCTCCGCTACTTTATGACAGCGCAGCGTTTGTCAGAGAGACAAGCAAGATGGTCGCTAATTCTATCTGAGTACCAATTCCAGCTGGAATTTCGCGCCGGAAAACTAGCGCAAAGACCAGACGCACTATCAAGAAGACATCAAGATATGCCACATGACAAGAACGACGAGAGACTACAAGGGCGAGTGGCCCAGTTGATCAAGGACGAATGGCTTCCTCCTCTTTCCGAGAGGACGACCGAAACAATCGCAATACAAGCCCTTATCTGCCCAGTCAATACACCGAATACATCCAATAGTACATGGGACGTTATACGGGAGCCCCAGCAAAATACTGGACTGGACGGTCGACACCAGCTGACTGCCGAAAACGGTCAACACCGGTCCACTACTAGGTACGGTCAAAACCGGTCAGTTGCAAAAGGATGCGATCTTTTCGAGAAACCAGAGAGTTACAACTTCTCTGGGATCGCGCAATAGCAGAGGACCAATCCTACCAAGCTATTCATACAGCTATAGTTACTGGCGAACGTTCCTTTCCTCCAGAGCTCAAGTTGTCGGTACAGCTACCCGAATGCGAAGTAGACGACCACGGCGCGGTCACGAGAAGAGGGATCCTATGGGTACCAGATTGGGAACCGCTGCGAACAACGCTGGTCCAACAAACTCACGATTCCCATGTTACTGGACACCCAGGGAGAGATAGCACGCTTGCGATTCTATCCAGAAGTTTCTTTTGGCCCCAACAATACAAGACAGTCCGGCAGTTTGTACGTAATTGCGACGTATGTGGGAGAACAGGAATATGGCGTGATAAGAAGCGAGGTCTTCTGAAACCACTTCCAATCCCGGCCCGCTTCCACAGCGAGCTATCAATCGATTTCATGACTGATTTGCCCGCGGAGGAAAACGGCCCAAAATACCTCATGGTTATCACAGATCGCCTTCTCAAAAGTGTTACGTTGGAGGCTATGACTACAATGAGCGCCAAAGAGTGCGCGAAAAGGTTCTTACAATGCCGCTATCGCTACCACGGATTTCCCATGGCATTGACGTCGGACAGAGGCAGCAATTGGACAGGTCGTTTTTGGAGGAAGCTTTGCGAACTTACAAAGATTGAGCAGAGACTCTCTACAGCCTTTCATCCACAGACCGATGGCGCGACCGAGCGTATGAACCAGGAAGTTCTACGCTATCTCCGCGCCTTCATCGCATACTCCCAACTAGACTGGCCAACGCTACTACCTAAGGCTATGTTAGCACTGAACAATCGTGACTCTTCAGTCACAGGGATGAGTCCATTCTATCTAACCCACGGCTACCATGCGGAACCAATCCAGAAAGTACAACGAATCTCACCCAGTAACTCACCAACAGCCGATGCCGAGACCTTTGTGCAACGAGTAGAAGAGGCACAAGAATATGCACAGGCAGCGATGGCCTGGTCCCAGCAGAAGATGGAGAACGACGCCAACAGGTCACGTCAAGCTGCCGAAACGTTAAAAAAGGGCGACAAAGTCTGGTTGAACCTTAGGAATATGAATACTCCGCAGCTATCAAAGAAACTGTCGTGGACGCAAGCCAAATACACTGTCGAGAACCAGATCTCCCCGATGGTATACGAGCTGGCTGACCTGCCAAGTGGTATCCATAACCGTTTCCACGTTGACCTACTCCGTCGAGCCGCAACCGACACACTGCCCTCACAAGAATCCGATGATACCCAGCCGCCACCATTAGTGCCTCAAACCGAACAAACAGAGACTGAGTTTGAAGTAGAACGTATACTTCGCGCAGAGAAGAAACGGGTTGGGCGAGGCTGGGTTCGTCAGTTATTAATCAAATGGAAAGGCTATGCAGATCCCGATTGGCAGCCACGTTCATTATTTACAGAAGTCGAGGACTTAGACCGCTTCGAGGCAGAGTATGGCAAGGGCGACGGTGTCGGCGAAGATATAGGAGCTCAAACAGGGGCCCGAAGAAACCGAGTAGCGGTGGCCAGCGCCTTCGAATCTGCTACAAGCTGGCAGAAGCGATGTATGGCGTTTGTCTGTTTGATTATCCCACCTACCACACCCTCTTTAGTCCTGCACATCCGGTAAGGAGGGGGGTAATGTTATGGGCATGGCCCATGGTTGGTATAGGCTAAGAGCCTAAGCCTGATTGAGCCTAGTATAGAGAAAGAACCTCATTGAGGTTCTCTGTTTGTAGATACCTTCACTCCTTAACTGAATCTAAACAATCTTTGGCTACGAGTATGCTGCATCTTTCCAGCTACCGTCCCGTAATAAGCTCTATTCTGATCCAGAACTTATTCTAAAAATTGTGATTAACGTATTCCACCACCAGCCGGCCACACCACCGAGCCGGCCACTTTTCCTTGGCACAGCCCTTATCCTCTTCAACACGCATTGTCTCAACAACGCAACGCGATAGCCGTTCAAGAAGAAGACAGAATTGATCTCGCTCTTCAGACCTATACCTCTGGCCAATTTAAAAGCCTACGGCGTGCTGCTGCAGCCTTCAACATCAAACACCAAAGGCTCTCTGATCGGCTCTGCGGAATTACCTCTCGATCTCAAACTCGCCCAAACTTCCATAAGCTCACTGCAACAGAAGAGCAAACACTTGTCCAATATATCCTCGATCTCGATTTGCGAGGATTTGCGCCCCGGCTGTGTGAGGTGGCAGATATGGCGGATAAACTGCTGGGTGTACGCGGTGGAGAGCCAGTAGGGAAAAACTGGGCTGAGAGATTCGTAATGCGCTCAGATGAGCTCAAGATGGCCTTCAATCGAGCCAAGGATAGGCAGAGGATACTACAGGAAGACCCAGAGATTATCGGCGCGTGGTTCAAGCTCGTTGCAGATACTAAAGCCAAGTACGGCATCCACGGCAAGGATACGCACAACTTTGACGAGATTGGCTTCCAGATGGGCGTTATTGAGTCAATGAAGGTCGTCACAGCTTCTGAAAGACGTACACGGCCTAATTTGATCCAGCCAGGCAATCGCGAGTGGGTTACAATTATCCAGAGCATCTGCGCCGCTGGGTATGCGACCCCGCCATTCATTATCTACAAAGGACGCGTTCACATCTCTGCGTGGTATGAGAAGGCAGATATACCACGGAATTGGAAGCTCTCGGTCTCTGAGAACGGCTGGAAAAACAACGCGCTTGGTCTTGAGTGGTTGAAGCACTTTGACGCGTATACAAAGGCGCGTCAAGTGGGGGGGTATAGGCTGCTCATCTTGGACGGCCATGAGAGCCATCTCAACCAGGATTTCAAGGACTACTGCCTCGAACATAAGATCATAACGCTCTGTATGCCACCTCATTCATCGCATATCCTCCAGCCGCTTGATGTGGTCTGCTTCTCGCCGTTGAAGTGCAAGTACTCTCAACGAGTTCGAGACTTGGCACGCCGACGCGTCTACCATATCAACAAAGAAGGCTTCCTCCCAGCCTTCAAAGACGCGTTTTTCGACGTGTTTACAGAAGAGAACTGTCGAAAGGCTTTTGAGATGGTAGGGCTAGTCCCTATCAACGCGGAGGTGGTATTGGATCGCCTTGAAGTACGGCTACGTGCCCCACCAGCACCCCCACCGCAGGAGACGCCGTGGCAGTCGAAGACTCCAAGCAATACTCTTGAATTTGGATCCCAATCCAAGCTCGTAAGCGAGTCCTTTACTCGGTCACCAGTTACTGCGCAGGCAGGCTTTTCCCAGCTTGTCAAGGGCGCTGAATTGATGCTACACCAAAACGCTCAACTTGTTGCGCGCAACCGCGAGCTTGAAGAGCAATTGGCAGTAATGACAAAGCGAAAATGGCGCAAAAGGAAGTGGATCCAGCAAGGTGGTACTATAGAGTATGGGACTGTAGCAGCGCAGGTAGCTGCCGAGGCGTCTGTCGCGTCTCAGGGATCAAAGAAGGCTCGTGGTAGTGGTGGTCAAGAAATAGCCCGACCAACTCAACGGCGCTGTAGGAACTGCGGCGCAACTGGGCATAATGCGCGAACTTGTAAAAAAGATATCGAGATATCATCTGAATCAAATAGCAGCACGACGGACTTAGAATCTATTGTTAATAGCGATTAAATTGAAGAGTCGTATCATGAGTTGGTCGTGCCAAGCCTTTTTGACCAGCTCAGTGGGTTGACCAGCTCGGTGGGTTGACCAGCTCGGTGGGTTGACCAGCTCGGTGGTGGAACATGTTATACCTTATTATGAATACCTTTTGCACAGCAGATAGCTGACTATCTTCGCCCGATCTGAAGGCACGCGATGTCGATAACCCCCCCCCCCTTTTTTTTTTTCAACCCCCCCCCCCACGAGTACCTTTTTCAAGAAGGATCGATGCGATGTACACGATTTTGGAGAGGGGATGGAAAGATGCGATGAGGTATGGCTTATGTTTTTCATATCCAGGTCTTCTTGGAGTCCATCTCGAATTAGCTACCTCCGTAGGAACAGATTTCTTTCCCAGACATCACTTCTGGTATTATTCGTCCGAAGCTGTTGAGTTAAAAGAGAGAAGTATAATTTTGACTTGAAATTTCGATCTCAATGGAATAGTGTTGGCCTTGCTCTAATTCAATCATCAATCATCTTCATCTTCGTCTCTCTACCAAGGTCTTGGGCCAGCAAAAATTCTAGGTTAAACCAACACCACTCGTCTTAGCAGGCATCGGTGTCCCCTTAAATGCCGCAATCAAAAACTCCACAGACCGATCCACCCACGCCTGTCGTATATACTGCAAATGGGGCGCAAAACAATCCGACTTGTCACAAACCATATCTCCCTCAGCACAATTCTCCAACAAGACCTTCTCCAACGCCGGCGGGAATTTCTTCGCCTTGGCCCCATTCCTCAGTTCCGGATCGCCGTACATTACTAATGCGACGATTCTCTTCTGTGTGTTTTCTGGGATTTTGGGGACGGCGTTGTGCATTAGACCGGCGCCTTGGGAGTAGCCCACTAAAGCGAATTTTTGGTCTGGACAGGCTTTTGATTGAGATTCGAGACGGGCGAGAAGGTCGACTGTGCCGGCTCGGACGCCAGGGATTACGTTGGCGTCGGCTGGGTACTGGAGAAAAGAGTCAATTGGGATGTCCTAAGTACGAATTTGGGAATCGTGTACCTGGACTGGGTATCCTCGAGCTGTGGGGAGTTTGGCCGTCAAATTACCAATCAGTGGATCGCCAACAACGAGACCGAACTTGCCATTGCCCTCGGCATTGGGCTCACTGGTCCCTCGAGCTGTATATTGTTAAATCTTTGTCCTAGTTGCGGCTTTGATGTGGAGTAACTCACCGACGAGAACTTCAAATGCTGAGCAACCACCAGGAATATCCTGCGGCCTCATCTGAACACCAGGACCCATCTTGACGCTTCCTGGAAGGGGTGCACAACCAGAGCCTTGCTTCGTGGGTAGAATTGGCACCCCGGTTAAAGCCTGTGGTGCAGCATTAGCTCCAATGGCGGAAGCCAAAAGAAGGACTGAGGCGGTCTTCATCACGAGTATTAGTGTATTCGAACTTCAACGAGTGAAGTAAAAGCGAGTATAGTAGAAAATGTCGAGGCTGAGCAGAAACGACGATATTTAGCTGGAGTGCTCGATATACGTAACCGACAAATTCAAAAGACAAATGAAAGGCACAGTTGTTACTAGATCGAGATCTCGCAATCTATGCGTCTATACAGTTCTAACTTGCGATGTTCCATGTTTGGTAGGAAGTAGCGATGATTCCAGGATCATCACGCAAACGAGGGTTAATTACGGCTGATTCGAACAGCTATCCTCAAATGCTCGAATCGTTGTCGACCTCCTGTAACTCAATCCATGTTTCATAGAGGATTTTTTTTATCAGCCAGTGGAGAGCGTTGACCAAATTCGGGGAACGTTGACACCGCTAGGATCGTTCTCGCTTACTGTGCTTCCAGTCATGTGACATACTGGACTCGTGCGCAACTTTCGCGAATAGATTAATTTCGAGGGCTCTGCAGCCTCTACAGGCCTGACCTTTAGTATGAGGTAGAATATCTAGTTAATGGTTAGGCTGGAAGCCATGCTTAAATATAGGCTTGAACGGATCAAACATACGCCTACTGACCTTTTGACCAGGAAAGTTGCGTATGACCCAGGTGTTGTCAAACATTACTGGAAGCCACAATAGGTCTGTGCTATGATCGCAATCATCGCATTGCCATCATCCCTCGGTTGCAGATGATCAAAGGGCTACGGAGTGAGCTGCAGCGGTAATCCGTTCATGGTAAATCCGGGAGGCGGTAATGTGATGAGCATTTTACTATGTATAGCTTGAAATTCCGGGGAAGATGGGTGACGGCTGTTGTCACCTGCTCGTATTAGATCCGTCGTGCGACTTGCCCGTCAAGGAAGTGACTTGACCAGGAGTTCGTGATTACCAGCGCTGGGAAAACAAGATATAACAAGTTATGGTGGAAAAGAGTTCGGCTCCATAGTGTATGCTAGACTCCAGGTGGATGGAGCTACAGCGTGCAGAAATTGTGTCGATGGAAGGAAGGCCGTCGAGTCGATGGGAAGAAGACCAGAGGACCAAGAACGCAAGAGAGCATTCTGAATGACACGGCGGCAAGCAGTCCGGCAGCTTGGAACTCTGTTTAGACGCTCTTCCACGCCAAAATGGAAAAGGTAAGCAACAATTATAAAATCATGCCAAAAAAAAAATTGTTGATGGAAAGGAGACGAGGGAGAGAAATCGAAGGAGGAAGATCTCAATACCCGTCACCGCGCGTGTATATTCAGCCACCACGGCCACTATTTCCTCATTCAGAACTGCCCCTTTCCTAGCCTCGTTGATCATTCAGGTAATATCTTATTCTACAGGAACGGACACTCTCTAACGGGCTGAGTACCGACGAAAAACTCCAAAATCCTCTTTTCATCAGTTCCAGCATTCACAATTTGAATCAACACTCCCCTTCCCACAATTCTCTGCTCCCATTTCGTGACTACTTTCCCACAATGCTTCTTTCATTCTTCACTCTTGCTTCTCTCACTCTCTCCACAACAGCATCGACCCTCAGATTCCACTACAACATCGTCGGACATTTTAACTGCAATCACGACCCGTTGACAAGCTTCAAAACACTCGATGTCGGTCAGGATATATGCACCAACGTAACAACCATCTATCCGGACTCTGCACTCGGGTCCCTACTTCCAAAAAACTGGCAAGCGATGAATGCCGCTGGCTTACCCGCGGGATGTAAATGTAAGAAATATTTCCTTCATTTTTAAGCACAAGACATTTTGGAGAAAGATGTGGAATTTGATCTTCTTTTGCAAAAAACAAGGCCCCCACACAAGAGCGAACTCTGAGGAGAGGTAACAGATTCAAGGAAAAAATAATACAAAGACTGCATGGGACGGACACAAAACAATCATTTCCCTATACATATCGGTGTTATAATCCCTACCCCATTGTAGACATAAATAACAAACTGCTAGTAATGGCATATACATCTACCGACTGTGAGGAGTCGACAAAGACCACCGAGGAGACATGTTACCTCCACTACTTGCCCGACGGAAGTAGAATTATCAAAAGCGCGAAGATTGTATGTTGATTTGTTCTGTGGTTGAGAGATACATTTTGGTTCGCCGAATTCTTGGACGAGTTTGAGATATAAGAGAGGAAATATTGTTTAATGTTAAAGAAAATGAAAGAGCCAGTAAATGCCGCAGTGTGATTAATCTGGCATTATCATGATTGTGAATATCGTGTGTCTCTGGCTATTGTTGATCTTCCTTTACTAGCCGCGGCGATTCGAGAGCAAAAGGTCCAGCCTCATAAAAGCATTATCAGGATGGCTTTTGCAAGGACCAAATGCGACACTTGTTCCGTTGGCAAAAAATCGATATCGGGTGTCTGCAAAGACATGAATAACGACGAAATTCGTAGCGGGCCCTCCTGGTGGCAGAGTGGAATGCTTTCTGAATAAGTAATATTTTCCAAGAGTTTTCCCAATTTCATCGTTGAAGTGAGAAACCCAAATCCTTTTGGCAGAGGCAGTCCAGGCGAGAGAGCTCATTTTGGCTAAAGAGAGTAAATGAGTGTTACAGATCACCTCAAGACCGAAGAGCAGGGACAACGGGACTTGCAGAGGATGGTTGGATAACAAGAAGTTGTTGTTAGGACTGATGTGGAGTGGAATCCGTTGGGCGCACAAGAGGGGACTGGTGCAACCAGGTCAGTCCTAAGAGAGAATAGTACGTGCAGGGGTCACGTGATATTCCCACAGTTCCCACAGCACTTGGCATTGCCCACAGTGTGGGAAGTGTGGGAAGAGCCAAGAGGTGTGGGAATACACCTTGGCACCCAGAACCAGAAGGGTATATAGGGAGGACGTTGGACGGACTTTCCTTTCTCTCTTCGTGGTTATCTCATGTTATGTTTCTCACATAGGAGCTTCTTCAACCTACTACAGTAACGACCTTTTACTTAGATACAATCAAGCACAAGTCATATGCACACGAAGCAAGCCCACCCCCAACCTTCATACTAACCGACAAGCGTTCAGGATTGATCTGAGGATCAAATCGGTTAGACGACAATTGAATTGGGAGATACATCGGACGGCTAGGATCTAGTGAGCCTCCAAAGAACCTGAGCAAGGAAAGGTACTTAAGGTAAGTACTTCCAGACTGATATTGCCCTTACCCCAAACCCGCGGACCAGAACAAGAGAACACAGGCGTCAAGAAGGTCTTGACATAATCAACTGTGTTGAGAAACGAGTTCCCCGTAACAAAAGGCTAGATAAAGAGCAAGACCACCTCTCTATAGGGACTGAATATGGAGTTGGACTGCTGATGAATATAAAACTTAAGAAGGGATAATCCTTGTAAAAGCAAACAGCCCACGCAACTGATGATTGATTGATTGATTGATTTTATCCTACTCGGTTGCAGCCGCTTAATCACGCAGCTATGTCCGGTTAGGAGGACTTCATCAGACAGCCGACACGTGATAGATTATATAATCCACCGCGCCCCACTTCGCCCCGTTCACTGAAACAAGACCAGCTGTCCCCTCCGTCCTCCCTCTTTTCCCTTAACCAGTATCTCCAAATGCCCGCTGGCTCTTGTAGATACTGGTTATTCTGCTAGTATATCTGTGCTATGTAGACTCAAGAGGCAATGCCTCGTGTTTCGCTATCCTTCTACCTACAGTCTCCCTCTAATGCTCAGCTTTGTCTATCTGTTTCGCCTTATCCCTCAAGGCCAATGGGTTCCCTAAGTATGTTTCTGCTTGTGAAAGTTGCCTTGCACCAGATTCCTATGCGGCGGTGTATTTGGTTGTGTGATGCTGGAGACAATAGTAACCATCGTAGTCGTGATTTCGCTGCTTCGGTGTGATACTCCGGGTATGCCCGTGGACGAGGCTGTCTGGTAGCTGCCGTATTGTATGGCGCCGATCGTGCTATAGACCTGCCGTCTTATAGTCGGAGCCTATCTGCTGCTAGTCGCTCTCCCTACTTGCTATATCGCGCTCCTACTCTTGCCAATGCCATAACTGGGACGCAACAGTCTGGGGAGAGGCTCAAGGCTACGTCTGCTGGCTTGTAGGGAGGGGATTTGCCGCCAATAAGCTCCTTCTATACGTCCTTACTGCTTACTGTGTTGCGCACCTACTCTTGCCAATGCCATAACTGGGACGCAACAGTTTGGGGAGAGGCTCAAGGCTCTGGACATCAGCTTGCAGCAGGACGGTTTGCGGAGACGATAGTAGATGAGGTTCTCTAGCAGCTGCCGTATCGTGTCGCACCGATTGTGTTGTAGACCTGTCGTCTTATAGTCGGAGCCTATCTGCTGCCAGTCGCTCTCCCTGCTTGCTATATCGCGCACCTACTCTTGCCACTGCCATAACTGGGACGCAACAGTCTGGGGAGAGGCTCAAGGCTACGTCTGCTAGCTTACAGGGAGGGGATTTGCCGCCAATAGGCTCCTTCTATGCGTCCTTACTACTTACTGTGTCGCGCACCTACTCTTGCCAATGCCATAACTGGGACGCAACAGTTTGGGGAGAGGCTCAAGGCTCTGGGCAACAGCTTGTAGCAGGACGGTTTGCCAAGACGTTGGGAGAGATTGTCTAGTCGTTGCAGTGGTGTGTGGTGCCGATTGTTGCACACCGGGCGTCTGGTGTTTGAGTTGTGTTGAAGGTATTGCCGTTCTAGCAGTGACTCGTCGACTCGGAGCGTTGCAGTGTCATCTGGGGTGATGGACTAGCCGGGAGATAGTGACTAGATGGTTGCTGTTGTCTTTGGTGGACGCATCGTTCGTGTAGCTTGCTCATGTATTCGTCTGCTTGCTCTGCCGTGGCCGCGACGGCGACTCTAGAGATATCTCATCGACGCTGAGGGACGCGCGATGGCCTCTAGAGGCCGGAGCGGCCACTGGCAGAGGTGTTTTGATGATCTTTAGATGATACTTCTGTAAATTCCAAAAATTGAGTTCTCGCTGTGTGTGCTGTTTTTCCCATAAGGTTCTAAGTTCTACGGAGAGCTCAAAATCAGACTGAGTCAAAAATCACGTGACCTTTAGTCACGTGATCTGAGGACAAAGAAGAAAGAAAGTCCGGATCCTTGACAACCACATCGTAGATTAAATCTATTGCTTTGTCATTGCTGGACGTTGAATATAGAGGACAAATAGTATTTTATACCTCCCGTAAGGATTAGAATCGGCACTTAAGGGTATGGTAAGATGAGTCCTCCATGCCACGTTAATATTACAACTACAAAGCATCAGTTGCGTGGGAAAAACAGCACACACAGCGAGAACTCAATTTTTGGAATTTACAAAAGTATCATCTAAAGATCATCAAAACACCTCTGCCAGTGGCCGCTCCGGCCTCTAGAGGCCATCGCGCGTCCCTCAGCGTCGATGAGATATCTCTAGAGTCGCCGTCGCGGCCACGGCAGAGCAAGCAGACGAATACATGAGCAAGCTACACGAACGATGCGTCCACCAAAGACAACAGCAACCATCTAGTCACTATCTCCCGGCTAGTCCATCACCCCAGATGACACTGCAACGCTCCGAGTCGACGAGTCACTGCTAGAACGGCAATACCTTCAACACAACTCAAACACCAGACGCCCGGTGTGCAACAATCGGCACCACACACCACTGCAACGACTAGACAATCTCTCCCAACGTCTTGGCAAACCGTCCTGCTACAAGCTGTTGCCCAGAGCCTTGAGCCTCTCCCCAAACTGTTGCGTCCCAGTTATGGCATTGGCAAGAGTAGGTGCGCGACACAGTAAGTAGTAAGGACGCATAGAAGGAGCCTATTGGCGGCAAATCCCCTCCCTGTAAGCTAGCAGACGTAGCCTTGAGCCTCTCCCCAGACTGTTGCGTCCCAGTTATGGCAGTGGCAAGAGTAGGTGCGCGATATAGCAAGCAGGGAGAGCGACTGGCAGCAGATAGGCTCCGACTATAAGACGACAGGTCTACAACACAATCGGTGCGACACGATACGGCAGCTGCTAGAGAACCTCATCTACTATCGTCTCCGCAAACCGTCCTGCTGCAAGCTGATGTCCAGAGCCTTGAGCCTCTCCCCAAACTGTTGCGTCCCAGTTATGGCATTGGCAAGAGTAGGTGCGCAACACAGTAAGCAGTAAGGACGTATAGAAGGAGCTTATTGGCGGCAAATCCCCTCCCTACAAGCCAGCAGACGTAGCCTTGAGCCTCTCCCCAGACTGTTGCGTCCCAGTTATGGCATTGGCAAGAGTAGGAGCGCGATATAGCAAGTAGGGAGAGCGACTAGCAGCAGATAGGCTCCGACTATAAGACGGCAGGTCTATAGCACGATCGGCGCCATACAATACGGCAGCTACCAGACAGCCTCGTCCACGGGCATACCCGGAGTATCACACCGAAGCAGCGAAATCACGACTACGATGGTTACTATTGTCTCCAGCATCACACAACCAAATACACCGCCGCATAGGAATCTGGTGCAAGGCAACTTTCACAAGCAGAAACATACTTAGGGAACCCATTGGCCTTGAGGGATAAGGCGAAACAGATAGACAAAGCTGAGCATTAGAGGGAGACTGTAGGTAGAAGGATAGCGAAACACGAGGCATTGCCTCTTGAGTCTACATAGCACAGATATACTAGCAGAATAACCAGTATCTACAAGAGCCAGCGGGCATTTGGAGATACTGGTTAAGGGAAAAGAGGGAGGACGGAGGGGACAGCTGGTCTTGTTTCAGTGAACGGGGCGAAGTGGGGCGCGGTGGATTATATAATCTATCACGTGTCGGCTGTCTGATGAAGTCCTCCTAACCGGACATAGCTGCGTGATTAAGCGGCTGCAACCGAGTAGGATAAAATCAATCAATCAATCAATCTTAGAACCTTATGCAATATCGTTATGTCTATACGTATCTACGTCTCTCTCAATCCCTGACAGTGGTGGCATTGTAACAACATCGTATACCACCTTAGCTAACGAAGTCGAATAACTCTCTGTTTATTGCAAGAAAGAAGACTTTCGTATCTATTCCTAGCAACAGATCAGCTCCACGTCGACGTTAGTATGGAGACGAATAATATAATTACTTACTGCATCTCAGCTGGACACAGCATCCCCGTCTTGATCTACTCGTCTTTTCTTAAGAATTATTAAGAAGATGACAAGCCAGATACAAGTAGTACCTATATATTAGCAAGGAAGTACACTTCACAAGCAATCCCCTTGCGGAGAATTTTGAGATGCATCTTTATTGATGATAAAAACTGGACCAAGATAGTCTCTTTATACAAGAAGATATGGCAAAAATGTAGGAGATTGCCAGATCTTTGATTTAGACACCGCATAAATCAAATAACCAAGACACCGTACTCGCAATATACTTAAAACCGGCTCTTGCGGCAGCATGAAAGAACAAATATCTCCTAGTCTCTAAACTAACCTGTTATTAAAAACCACAATGTTCCAAATTTTCCCATGGGCGGGAATTATTGTCCATCCAGCCGCATTAAGTCATTCGAGACTAACAGCGCAATTCTGTCTTCTCCACACGGAAGAGAATTAAGCGGCGATGAACAACGAGCACTTTCTCTTCTCCAAACGCGATGACAATACCAATCATCAACTACGATCAGAATCAGCACTTCGCTTGGAAGAGAAAATCATCATCACTTACTTCTTCTTTCCTCATTTCTTCCCAGTTCTGCGCTTCGAGATTATCCTAGATTAACTCTCTCCGGTAATTCAATATCCTCGATACTCTACATTCCATTAGCAAAACCAGCGCAAACGACACCTGACCGCTGCATCCCCGAGTTTTTCCAAAAGTAGTATCAATATACAATTCAAAACTATACACTACCAATCCAAGGATACTTCCAAACAGCACATAAACAAACGCCAACCCAATGCCGCTAACAGTCCAAACCTCCACAAAAAAGCCATTCCAAAAACCACCATGTACAGAATCCCTAGAGTCCATACACCCCTCTCATCCCACAATAACAATCCAAAATCCTCTCAACTAGGAGAGATCATCGTCATCGTCATCTACGCCGATCCAAACCCCTGACTATTCTCAAGCGCAATCTCCAATTTCCTCTTGAGTTTCTCGTAGCCCGAATACTCCGGCAACAGCAACTTTCCGAAACAAGTCATAGACGTTGGGATCCTCTGTTTCAGTAATTAGCAAACACACCCCACAAAACAATTTCCCTTCTCAGAGCCTAATTGGAAGGAAAAAGGAAAGACTCACCTCAGTATCCCCCCCATTCCTCACAATCGAAAAGGCCAACCCACTCCACCCCTGCACCGGCACCCGTTGACTAGCCGTAACAAACTCCAACAACCTCTTCTTCCTATCCTCCCCACTCCCCCTTTCACCCTCCCCACTCTCCCCACCAGCGGCCGCTGCCTCCTCCTCCTCCCATCCAAAAACAATCTCCCAAAACCACTGAATAACAGTACTATCCCTACTATACCCATCCTCATACCTAACCGCCTTAAAAAGCCCCTTGACATCAAAGACCTGATGTCCCTCGACCAAATTCTTAAAAAGAGCCGGGTTCAGAAGACTCAGCGATCTCGTCGAGATGACCGTACCGAAGCCGCGAGCAAAAGCGTCGAATTGGGGCGCGATCGAGACATCGAGAAGCCAGCGGATATACTCCTTTCTGTACTGCGTTCTCGTCTTATTGGTAACAAGGGGGATATCCGGCGCTTCAGTCGCAAGGACAAATGCCGAACGAGAGAATTCTTTGGTAGTAGCGTCGTCGGATATGTGTTGTTGCATATCAGCAGTCCAGTTCTCCCCGTTGGCCGTACAACTGAAAGCAAATTCCCTCACAAAAATATCAGCCACATCCCCCTCTTTCCAATTCTCCATCTCTTGCAGCGACTTGAGGAGAGTCGGCCACCCATCATCAATGCGGCGTTCATCTTGCAAGCCAAGCAACTTCTTGTACAAGGCCTGTGGAAATGTCATCGGTACCGTAATGCCATTGTAAACAGCCAGGCCAACAAGAAGACCAAGGAGTTCGTAAGTTTGCAAAGGCTCCAGGCTCAATGGCTGAAACCAAGTCATGTTGACCTGTGGATCAGTAGTGACGAAGAGGCCAGTCTCAGGAGCAAAGGCCTTCTCAAAGACCAGGCGGAAGAACTCTTGCGAGACACCGCCATGATCGACACCCTCTTCTCCACCCTCGCCCATACCCATCCGTACTTTCAGTGGTCGCAGTAACTCACGCCTTTCCAGGCCCCAAAGCTGATTGATTGCATCCTCAAGAATGTGATCACGTCTTACATCCAAAACCAAATACTTCGTGAGCGCAGCCTTCATATTGGTGTCCAGGAATGCCGTTCGATCCCAGCGACCAATACTTCTTCCGAAGTCCTCTCTCCCGGCATGCCTCAACATCTTCTCCTTGAGATGATCGGTGAAGACAGCAGATGAATAAGCTTCAGACATGCTGGCAAAATTCGTTGCCCGGAAATATGACACCCGTATCTGAGGCATAAACAAAAATGAAAAGTCGAGGATATTAAGAGTGTTCTTGTCCGATCTCGGAAGCCCCATATACTCCGGCACCTTCGAGTCAGTGAGATGATTCGAGATGAATGGTGTTACGAATTTGGCTTCCGGTAGGCCTAGTTCCTGTCGAGCGTGGTCTGTAGGTTTGATTAATTTTCACTGTCGAGCAAGCAGACTTCCAAGAGGAACATACATATATCAGTAATAAACTCGATGGCAGCGCCAGTGCATTCCCATCGCTTGACCGTAACTTCTCCATCCCATGTCTTTAAGATGATGGTCCGCATCCACTCTAGAAGATAGAACGGCACTCCGGAACTTCTAGGACCAGACCCTTTCTTCGTGAGCCGATCAAGCAACAATTGATTCTTCAGATATGTGACGACTGTCCTCATGATTGGAAACCGGCCATCCGAGGATGCACCAGACATGGTTTGCGATATGAGCCAAAAGGAGCGGCGAGCAGCAATAACGTGAGCTATGCGACTTGCCAAACGCACCGCGGGTTCATATTCCATATGGTCAGCAATGTCGAGCCATGGCTCAGATAATGGATCAGGCTTTCCCCACTGATGCGGGTTGGCCAAAGTTCTACCCCAAGCACGGAGGTCGGATATCATGTACTGGCTCTTGTCGTTGAGTATATATCCAGAGCCAACCAATGCAAGAATTGCAATGTAGATCATGCCTGAAGCTTCCGCATCAGGGATGTGTACGGCTTTCTCGGGCCTCGAAGAGTGGTAGCCACATTTCGTGACGATATCAGACGGAGGAACGAACAAAGCCCCAAGACTTTGCCAGAGACTGTCCAGTAAGAGTGGCCCGACAAGAGGGACCCAATTTGTGAAAGAAGCCACGTTCATTCCAACATGTCCATCTTTTGCAAAGTACTGAGCCAGATGGGGAGGGAAATTGTAGGCTGCAGCCAGTGCCTTGTTGTGCTGGACGAATTTGGACAATCGATTGGGGTCCGCGAAGTGATGACTCAATGTCCGTTTGACAAGCTCTATAACCTTCGGGCGAGCCGCAGGATCTAAAGTAGTAGAATTGTCATTATAACTGCCCGTGTGACTGAATCCAGATTGGCCTTTGGCATGTGCTACTAATGACCTCAATCCACCAAGGAGATAGCTTGTCAAGTCTTCAACAACGGTGGCCTCTGATGAAGACGTAGCAAATTTTGAAATTTCAGCCCCAGAGTCGTCTTTTGGAGGAGTAGACTCGCTATTGTTTTGAGCGCCTGCGGAAGAGGCAACATGCCCATTGACCTGGATAGCCTTGGAAGCCAATATTGGCTCAACAGACTCCTCCTCGTTGACCGACCTTTTCCTCGGCTCACTTAATTTGGCCTCATCATGTTCCTTGCAGGCCACCGCGTGCCCGTTCAATTTGTGATCTTTCGCAGCACTTCCATTCATCTTCGGCGCCTTTAGTATATCCAGTGGAGAAATGATCGTCCTCCATTCAAATGCCTTGACACTATTCGTATCGAACAGCCTCTGAGTCAAAGACTTCTTGTCCTTCTTATACGCTCCCGAGCGATGTATTTCTTGGTAATCGAAAACGGGCCCTGGAATGCCCACTCCTCTATCGCTAGGAAGTCCCTCAGACACGGGAACTTGCTCTGAATCATCAGGTTTCGCCTCATCCAGCGGATCGAGGGCCGTGATCTCTGAAGCATGCCGCGTCTTTTGCCTGATCGCGTGCTCATCGTTCGCTTTCTCTTTCATATCCAACAATGATTTACACACGTGCGCTGGCTCTGCACCTCGCGAGGAAGGTTGAACAAAGTCATCTGGTGTCGCTAGGGGTGTATGCGGGCATAGAGCTGTGTATGGATCGTCTTCAGTCGCGAGCTGGAAAGCTATTGAACGTGCAGCGAGGATGGATGGCCTTTGGACTGGGTATCTATAGACTCGCTTGTGACAGCTGAAGCAGGTGGGAGTCGTACAATATTGGTTGGTGCAGCCATATCGAATTTGTAGTATGAATCTGAAGCTCGAATTAGCCAATGTTGCTTGACGACTGAAGCGTCCTCCTTGTCCTCTTCCCCTTTCACCCCGAAACCCTCTTCCCTGCCCTCAGAAGCCGAAAGAAAACCCAACATACCGTCGAACCAATTTCTGAAACCCCTCCCTCCTCCGTTCATCACCAAGTCCCGAAGCATCAACAGGCCTAATCTTCTCGGTAAGAGCAACCATCATCTTCAAAGGCGACGTCCTCGCCTCCGCACCCTTCCCATCCTCTTTTGCATTGTTTCCATCGGTACTTCGAGCTCCAGTTCCAGTTCCGGAAGAAGAAGGTTGATCCGAGCCGCCATTGCGATTCATACTATCATAGGATGATATGGTGTAGGTGTATGCCGTTGTATTCAGCTGATGTATCAATCGCTTTGATGACCTGTATTCGTATTCGTAGTGTGCTTGCTGTTGTATTCATTCATGGTGGTGGTATCAAGGTCAGGAGAAGGTGCTCGTCATTAGGGTTGTGATTGTGAAGGAGCGCATCGCGCCGGCGATGGACATGGGCATGGATGTAGGCGGCCTCGGAAAATGCCGCGTAGTCGAGGTCACGATGCTCAGGTCTCACAGACTGATCAGATTTGATCCTGCAGCAATTGAAGCACAACTTGGAGCTATTGCGCTTCCTCATATCGCAAGGAGGGGTATTACTATCAAATTATCTTTTTCGCGTCTCCGTCCGTCTGTCATCAATCATCCACCATTTCACAATCCAGGCCGCTACAGCATCAAAGAACCGATACCAACCGCCAGAGCTCCAACAACCACACTAGCCTTGGCCCTAGTGCTATCTGCAGCTCCCGAAGCAGTCGGAGACGCAGCAGCGGTTCCATTACCAGACGTCGGTGTTCCAGCATTCGCAAGCGCAACTCCACCAACACCAGTCGAGTTCCTGCACACACCAGCATCTAACAGAGTCGCATTGCTAGAGAAGGTGATATCGGCACACTAAAGAATTGTGTTAGCTTTGAGCCTCTTGTAAGTCCGCTCACATCGTGGGTTCCTACATTGTAAAGAGCACCACCGGAATGTGAAATCTGAATAACCTGCACACTAGCATTCTGACCTTCAGTCAAGTTCAATCCTCTGAGAACCTGCTGTCCAGTCTTGCTCCAGCAGAATGTGCCATTGCCAGTCTGGTTGAAGCCTTCAACGAGGGAGATGTTGAATGCTGTCACTGCATTCCCTAAGCCCAAATTGATGTACGTGTACGCCCATGGGTGTCCAGGACCGAAGCGGAGAGAGCCTCCATCTAGTGGCCAAGCAGTTCGATTGGTAGAGCTGTTGGACTGATCAACATTTGCGCCTGGATCAACGTGTTAGTCGAGCCATTGACGAGAAGACGGGCTACACATACAAGGATAGCTCCACTGAGATCTGTTCGCAGCAAAAGAGTCGCCTCTCCAGTATGGATCGAAAAGACGGAAATGCGCAGAGGCGACAGAGGAAAGCGCGAGAAGGGTGAGTGTAGAGAACATCATGATTGGTAATTGAAATAGGATGTATTGGTATAGGTGATTGTTATGAAGTTCGTGAGGACGTGTCAAAATGATGAACGGAATAGTCTCTCATCTGGAAAAGAGCTTCTCTTATACCTTCTTCACATACACAAATGCGTTCACACCTTCCTTCTGCAGTACAGTCCCGGTAGCATCGCGCCCTCCCTCTGGGCACATCATCTGCCAGGTATCTCACTGGTCGAAAAGCTTCTTTGCCCAGAGCCACCAATACAAGTCGCGTTAGCGGAAGCGAAGTGCGATGCCGGGATTGGGGGGCCAGCGTTGAGGGCCATGTTGACCAACCGCTATTCCAGCAATATTTTCGCAATCGAATTTGGTATTGGTAGTGGCTTTCTCCGTTGTGGCGCTTGGCCAAGCAGCTCAAATTTGCTCACTCATGCACGTCGCCCGTGAATCTTCTTGGCGGAACATCAGCCTTCCTCTTTCCCACGCTTTTCTTCCTGCAGCTCTGGCGACTCCGCACTAATAGGCATCATTTCGAATTCAGTGAGTAAGTGTTGTTGGAGCAAGAAGATCAAATCCATGTCTAAATAGACACACGAAGACCAAGTCCCCGCCTTGTCGCACCGAGCACTGTGCAAAGAGAAGAGCCTTGCGTTGCTCTCGAGGGAGTGGGACCCTGGCTGTGCTGGCTCAGGCTGGAGTGCTGGACCTAAATTTGTTTCGTTCTCCCAAGCCTCTGGAAGCTCGCCCGGGCCCGACCATTCTATCGGGTCGCCACCATCGATAGTCGTGGTGACCCAGACGCTCCCCGCATTCCCAGCGATGGAAAATTGCACACTGCGGTCGGCCACTGTATTCCTCGTCAAACCTCTCCCTAAACTAAAGACGCTGTCATCGTGAAATTCCCCAATTTCAGATCGATATTGGTGTACTCTTGACATTTGCATTTCTACATTAATGTCGACGTGTAATTAAGCGGTGGACGTTGATGTATGGGGTATGTTGGACGGCAGGCGAGAAGTGAGCAAGGTGCCACTCCAGACGCCGCAACCTGCTCAGAACATAGTGCTTTTTTGTCTGGACAGCTTCTGGCTATTGCTCTCACTGATGCCTCGCAAGCCGAAGAAACTTTTCTTTGGTTTAGCCTGCTGGGGAGCCGGTTGCAAAGCTCCGCTGCTGTGGAATACCCCACTCTGAGAAGCAGACGGTCGCGAAAAAATCGACGGGGGCGCACTGCTCCCATGGAAAAATGAGCTCTGAGAGGCGATAGGGACAGCGCTACCATGGGGCTGCAGGTACGGTCCCGAGGCTGCAGGTCTCGATTGAGGCCGTTGCTGGTTTTGCAAGGGTCTGACAGGTTGCTGGGGATGCTGTGCAGGGCCCGGAAATGATTGACGTTTTGGAGCCCGCAGAGCCATCATGTTCGATTGATCGCCGTATTGCCTGCGTAGCCGCTCGGTCTCACGGTCGACTTCCGCTTGCCGCCGACGCCGTTCTTTGTCTTCCGCTTCGAGCATTTTCTTCACCCTCCTGGCCTCCTCTTCGTCACGCCTGATGAGTTCACGACGGTGAAGTTCGACTTGTCTTTTCTCCGCCTCGGTTTGTTTGCGTAGGCGTGCAGTTTCCGCTTCAATTTCCCATTGCGTGCGAGGGTCTGGTGCGGGCGGGCCAGACGTTGATTTCTGTAGATGGGGTCTACTATTGGAGGCAGACGCATTCGCCAGATACTGGTCTTGTGGTCGAGGAGGGGGCGATGGTCCCTTGCTATTGGAAAGCAGCAAAAGGGTTGAAGGTTTCCGTCGTATGCCAACGCCGCTGCTATTCTTCCGTGGAGCCTCACCAACGTTGAAGCAGTCCTTCTTCACTCCGCAGTAGATATCTCTTATGACCGTAGCACTCAATAGCAGCACAACCTCTAGTCCTTTGTAGTCCTCCATCTCTACTCTGTGCAAGTTGGGTTCGTAGATTGTGAGGTCCTTCATTCCGGAGAAAATGGCGATCTGAATGTCCGGTTCCTTTGCGCCTTTCTTCTTCTTGCCCTTGTCCGTTGACTTCCCAGTCAGGTAACATTGCATGTCCTTTTTTCCATCGCGCTTCCACACGAAGTTAATTTGTGGAGTGGCAGGGTCCGCAGCCGGATCATTGCCTGCACGATCCAGGGCAGAGCTACTTGGTGTTCGGAAAGTGTACTGTGGCATTGAGAATGAATAAGTCGGTGTGCTGCCCCATGATCCTGGTTTTTCTGTGACTTCGATTTGCTGCTCCGGGCTGTATAACTGAACGGCAAAGCTAGACGGTATTATGGGTTGAGGTCGTGGAGGAATTCCGCCATTCCTTCGGATATCTTCCTGGGAGAGTGTGGGTTGAGTCCATTCTGGCTTTACCAGCACCTCTCCAAACAATATGTCGGTTATATAGGCATCGAAGAGAGCGGTGGCATAGCAGTTTTTCGCGATTGGAGTTGCCGGGTCTGGCTGAAGGAGGCTGTACTTGGGTTCCGGTTCACTGTCGAATTGAGTGAACAGGATGAAGGACTCGTACGGACGGTTCTTATCGGCGGAGGGCTTGAAGTAGTAGGCTAGAATGGAAAGTCAGCGGTTGTTGAGGAATAGAGCCAGGCTGCGTACTGGGAAGGTTAGAGTCTAACATGGTGATTTTGTCGTCGATTGGCTCTTCCTGTGTGGGGATGTGGGTGGTTACAGCGGCATATAGTTTATGTCGGAGTGATTGGCTTCGCGACGGAGTGTCCTGGTAACATGCCTCGTTTTGTAGTTTATATCTCGGTCTCGGGACAAGCAATGAGCCTTCGAAGGTGGTGACAGCCCTGGGGGCTATGCTTGTACGAGTACGCGTCGGCATCAATGCTCAACAGCCTACACATCAGCTCAGCAGAGAGGAGAATGTCAACCTCACGGAATTCCTTCCTGATGGCTGGGCTTCTTATTCTTAGCCCATCGTCAGCCTACTCGGCAAGCCAAAACCAACTTCGCCTGAGATGGTGGCATAAAACGTTGTTTGCAAGAACCACGCCCCGAATATCCCTGCCTATAGCGACGGGACAATTGACGACCTCGGGACCGCCCTAATGAAACGAGTCGACGTCTAGCTCAGCCACTCGGATGGATTCTGGCGACGCATATCATCCCATCTTATACCTCACCATACTTTGGTACACCTGGAACACACCTTGAGACATGCCTATTTCGTCAAAAGACGTCGTCTCTGTTGCTGAGGGCTGCTTCTTTTTGTCACCAGTCTCATTGAAGATAGGAATGTTTCAATCCAGCTCACAGCGTCCATAACTGCCACGACCACCCAGCCTCGCCATTGATGACCGCAGCGGCCCGCATAGAATACGGTATCTTGAGACTTACTATCCTTCGACTCCGTACCTTGGCTGCAGGTCGAGATATCTAGCCTACTTGTATCGCTGATTTGTCTTACCAGAGAAAAGTTGCGAGATCAGCTATTAAAAAGTGCCGGCTCTGTATTCATTTCATACTTTTTATCCACATTGCCATTGTCAAACAGTTTTACTCACGCAGTTGAGAGGAATTGGTTCAAATGACAATATAGATAAGAGGTATGCAATTATTCACTTGGGAGTTTCGTCTAAGGAGGCCCGATGTCCACAGGCTACTCGCCGTATTACGGCTCGCCGCTTTGCTGGAGCGGAATGTCTTTGAGGATATAGTGGATACTTACGTTGTTGACTGCTACCAACACCAAATGCGAAACTGGAGTCGAAGGGAGGATACCCAACAACTCGCCCCGGTCATGAAGAACCTGCCTGAATTCCAGGAGCTGAGGATTTCAGGACCACCAGCTGTGAAGGACGGGAATGTAGACATAACAAACGCAGCGTAGGTGTCTTGGAGGAAATGAGGGCGGAATGTGAAGCCATCAAGAACTTGGATCTTAACCCCCATCTCGGAGTTCAAACCATCGTCCCAGGACGCGATCACGATACTCAATATCATGCCAACAACTTCCGTACCCTCCGCTCAGCACTAGCAGCCGTCCAAAGCCCCCAAAAACAACTCCGTTCATTAGTAGGCATTCTAGCAACACGAATGGCCCCAACAAGATACTCGACCTAAAACGTAACTCTTCTACGCAATCTATTTGCCCGGTTTGCCAACCACGGCCTCCTCACCCACCTGCACAAATCATGTGGGATTGGGGCGACCTCTACATCCCAACCGCCCCCTATCAAATACATCCCCCCTAATCGACTTCATCCTCTCAAAAAGCCCATCCCTAACATCCCTCCACATCCGCGGCGACGCCGTGACTTATTCCAGCCCCAACCCAAACCGCAGATCAAAGAAAGACACCACCTACATGCCCCTCTAAAAACACTAGATATTATCGACACACCCATCACCGCCCAAACCCTGAAAACCCTCCAAATCCGTTCCCGAGCAGAGAAAACGAAGAAACAATAATTTGGCCATCCGGTCTCCACTCCCTCGCCCTCACAACCCCACCCTCCCCAAATCCAAATAAAACTCCACAACAAACAAAAACACCGTGAATGGGGCCATCAAAACTACTTCACAGGCACGAAATTACCACGTATATTTACCAAAACTCCTCTAGAGCTGTTGGTGCAGAGTGTGCGAAATGTGGTGTTTCAGGTGAGGTACGATGACGGGCCTGATTATCATGATTTTTATGGTGAGGATTTGGACGTTGCGAGGGGGAGGGGGAGGGATATGCATACGTCTTGTGTGGGGGAGTGGGTGTTTTGTGGGGGGCAAGTTGTGAGGGGGCGGCGGGAGCGGGGGTTGGTTGATTTTGGGGAGGAGGGGGGATGGTGGACGGGTTGTTTGATCATGATGGGAGGTCTTGGATGTTATTGTCCTGATGTCGCGATATCTGATAGCAAACTGGACAAAGACATACACCCTCTCAACCTGTTTCTCGCCATTTATCTCTCTCTGGTATATATATGAGAGAGAACGTCATAATCAAAAACCTACTCACTAGAAACGAAAAAGTCGTGCAATTCCAAGGTGGGAGGACTCCATTCAATAGATCTAGTGCTACTTCAAAGGATTAAAATGGTATTAGCCTGGGAAAATCCAAAAGCACAATACACCCACAGATACAACAGCAGGGCAAACGCACGATTTGCCGACGGCAGAACGCCAATAAGAATGCTCATCACATGCACGCGAAAGTCTACTCCCAGTCCTCCTCGTCGCTTTCCTCTTCCTTTACAGCTTCCCTCGGGCTACCTGGTGTACGACTCGAGGCTCCACTGACAATATCGTAGGATACATCGCTACCAGCAGTCGAATTGAGGTCTTGTGACCTTCTTTGTTCAGGCTTCAGGGTTGCACTGTCTTCATCCTTCTTTTTGGCGGGTTGTGGCGCTTGCTGGGGTTTCTTAAGCGTGGTGGTCGAGCCTGTAATATTCTTTGGTGTGGCAGACTCTTCGTCGTCGGAATCTTCTTCATCAGAGTCCTCGTCTTCGGACTCTTCGTCTTCAGATTCTGCTTCTTCTTCTTCAGAGTCTTCATCCCATGCGACTTCTTCTTCGTTGTTTGATGCTGCACCTGTGGCATGTTAGCTGAATTCGCTTGCTGATGAGAAGGGGCTGACCTTTGAGTAAATCTTTCCGCCTCTTCTCCTCCGACTCAATGATGTGTCTCAGGAAGTAGTATCGAGTCCAGAATAGACTGTATTCAACTTTCTCCGGGACAAGTTCCTCCATGGCACGTCTCAATTCATCGTACTGCTCCAAGTGCTTCGCGACATCTTCAGTATGCTTCTCCACGTTGAACTCCTTTGCCCAAGGTTCGTACTCCGAGCTTGCCGGATCCTTCATAAAGCTATCCAGGCTGCAGTGTATAACGTGTAATTGCGCATCGAATCGTGTGGTGTGTATAACTCGCTTTCCTCGGCGTCCTTGCTTGCAAATAGAACCTCCGAATTGCCACTATCCACCTCTTCTTCTGATGGAGGAGCGATTTGTACGGCATCTTTCAGGAAGTTTGTGATATTCGTGCCAAACTTAAGGAGTGCCTCATCTGCCGCATCTTCTGCCTTCTGGATGTCCTTGAGTCGATTTGCTGCCTCAGCTCGAAATCTTGCTACCATTCCAGTTGCTTCTTTTACAATGTCTTGTGGGAGGCTTTCAGGTCGATCGGGATGTGGGGGTTCCTTGGAGCTTGAGGCCTCAGCTGTGGTGTCCTCGGTTTTGTCTGCACCCTCTGATGTAGATGTTGGTTCGGGATTTGGTTGGGATAGAGATATACCGCGCGTACGTGTAAGAAGCTCGTTGATGCCTTTCGACGCAGTAGTGCTGGCGACAGTGTACTCCTTTTGAGCTTCCTCATAGTAATGTCCACCCTTATGTCGTGTGAGCACATGCAAATACATCCGGACTGTCTCGCGATACAGCTGTACCATACCTGCTTCTTAACAGTGCCCCATAAACCTCCCAGTCTTGATCCCAAGGACTGCTCGAAAAGGCTTTGTAAGCATCCTGGAACTCAGCGTTGAGGCTGGGTTGTGTGTTTGGTCGTCCTTGGGCTCCGCTTCCTCGGCAGCGAGCGTCTCTTGGAGATGTTCATAGGCAGTGTCCATGGGGTATCAATTTTGTCAGGGTATATAGGGGGAGCTTGTGTATTTGGTGGTATTGTTTATGGCATGAAAGGCGTGATTATAATATGTCATGAACGTCTCAAGCTAATCACAACCCCTCTACTTGCCCTCCCTTCCGCTTCGCTTCGGGCGAACCATATTCCCATGTACCTGCATCAACAACTCCAATACAATATATAGACGAGCATGTATAGTCCCGAGTCTGCACGGAAGATTTGGATAGACCCAGCCTTGCTCAAAATTCCTCACCGGGGGCGGCCTCTCCTCGCAGACGGCGTAGGATCGACACTGCCTCGAATGGCATATCATATCGGCCAAAATCGCCTTCCGACGTCCAATAGACGCGCTGCTGAGGATCTGCGTTTCAGCCTTCTCTCTTCTTCTCACTATGCCATTGGTCCAGATGAATATGGAACAGAAGCCAAGCCATGAGAGGAAGTGTCGATTCCATTACTCTCCCACGACATTCACCCCATTTTTCTACCACTTGTTTATCATGCCATCTATTCTTTCTTCAGGGACGTAGAGGACATGTAAAGAATAGCTAACCATTTCCCCCATCACGGTTTGCGAACCCTGAACTACTATAGGAAGTTCAGTGGGAATGTCGTCACGTCGTCCCCTCGCTGCTCCACCATTGTCATAACATCTCTCTAATGACGTCCAATTGATGTCAATACATACTCTTCCAAGTCGGGGTGACAGAACACGTTCCAGACTGCCTTCTCCACGACAATATATCTCACGTCCAAAGGAAGAATCACCCAAAACCTTCACTTCTACATTCAACTACAATCCCTCAAAACACCACACAATTAAAATGTCTTCCGAAGATGGCACACAAAGGCGGAGACCTCTTCGACATGGCCAAAGACGGCACCAAGATTCCAACGGACGCCGGGAAATTGAACCTCATCCCCTCCGTCCCTCGCCCCGACCAAGTGGACGAAACAAACAAACCAGGGCCTCGGCGATCCAAACCTGCAATCGGCTGCAGACAACCCCATTGATATTTCTCGCGGAACAAGGGATATCGGTGCTACAGGCGAGGTAATTTCAGGAACAGGAGACCAACTACCAGCAAGCATTGAGAGCAAGAGGTTGCATCAGGGGGCCAATCAGCCTGCTGCCAAGGGACATCAGAGAGATGCGAAGCATGGGAAGGAGGAGAGTGATATCCAGAGATTTGCTGAGGATGCGACGAAGTAGATCTGGTGGCTAGAATGAGGACTTGGCTACATACCAGGCGGGAAAGAAAAGATGACTTCCTTGGTTGCCACTGGGATAAGATCACTGGCTTTTTGGTCGCGATCTTGGGTTGGGAAATCTTTGAACACAAAACTATGTTGAAAAAACATGCACTTCTTTTCCATTGCAATCTTCACATCCTCAAGCGACATCCATCTCCTGTGATGGGATAAATACAAACTGAAATTCCCGTTTAGATTCAGCGTCATTGACAAAAATCGATCGAGGGTTAGCTTCTCTCACGATTCAACCACTATCCAGTCATCAAGCCCTTTCCTTCCTTGTCGACCGAGGATCCTATAAAAACATCTCTCTCTCCTAATCCTCTTTTTCCTCTCTCCATCAAATAGTTTCGCCGAAGAGATTGCGGAGAGAAGCTCTCGTCTTGAATTACTTAAATACTCCGAACACCTACCTCTTCCTCTACATCAATAACTTATAAAGATAGAAGGAATAAAAGAGAACGAAGTTTATACTTGTAAACAAATTCGAAACCATCTATAGATAGCGATAAATCGCCCGTCGCGATATTCTTATCGTCCCGTTTATACTTTCCTTGCAGCCGAAAACTATACCCCTAAATCAACACTGCCACCAGTCGATATTCTCTTTCTCTATAACAAAGGATGGGTACTTAGAGAAGAAATATAGCCTTCTCGACCTAAGAACCTATTCTAAGTATTTTCACCTCGACCACAGACTTCCTCAAAGTTAGTACTTCTAGCCCTAATCAAGTCTCGTTCAAGTACTATTAGTAATAATAACATGATAAAACCCAAAGATATAAAGAATCTGAATAGACGGCAATAGTGATTAATATACACCATCATCCCACCGCCGTCATCCCCATCCACAAATTCAACATCGAATTTCAGCAGATCAAGTTACCTAGACAAGAAAAGAAGATACTTCGCCCTTGAGAAACGAAGACCCCAAGGAGACGCATGAATGCGAGAGATCTATAGGAAGAGAAAAGGGGCCAATCAAGAAGTCAGGACTTATAAAGGTGTGGTCGATATAAGGAGTCGGTATTCTTGAAGTGTACAAAATCATACCATACCATACCTACCCTGTCACCTCGTTATTCATACCCGTTAATAATCAACACACTCCAAGGCGAACCTCATGGTTCAAGATCAACATCGATAAGATAGTGTCTAACAGAATCATGGATCCAAAATTTCCAGAAATGCAGCATCATCCATCACAATGTAAGGTATTGATCACACCGAAGTAAGCATTGGACACGAATCGACAGAGAGACAGCGATATCACGTCGAACCTGTAAATCTTTTACTGTTTCTGTCTCCTTAAAGATCATACACGCGCGAAACAGTAGCGCACATCACTCACATCACTCACATCACTCACGGCGAAACGGCCAAGGTCTTCCAATTCTTTTTTTGTCCACGAGAGACTACCCAAGCAAGCATACCAATGTTCAAGGGTATCACACCCAATCCAATCCAATCCAATACCAACGCTACCATGACAACGTACGCTTTTTTGACCTCACCTCTTAGCATAGGTAAGCTTCAGCAGCGAGTCTGCAAGAAGTGTCCAATTGCAAACAGGGGGTGATGAAGAACCCTGCTTCCTCATGTAATACAAAATAGTACATCAAAACTGAGTTCAGGTTGGACTAGTAACCCCCTCGTCGACCTGATCCGCCCAACTCCTCTTGTCTGTCGTGCTGAAGCCGAAACTTTGTTGTGTGATGACCTTCGGTCGTCCTGCTGCGTCTTGGGGTGTCTCTTTTGCGCTCTCTTTTAGCGTCTCGGGTGTATCTTTAGAATCGACCTCGGTTTTCTTTTCAGCTGTTGGCTTCTTAGGGAAGGAAAGCTGGGCTGGTGGTTTAACCGTCGGTTCGGCTGACTTGGGCTTTAAATTGGCTGGTAGTTCAGGGAAATCCGACGGTTTCAGCGGTGCTTGAACTTGCTGCGGTCGTTCTTGCGCTTGTCTATTTTCTCGTCCTCCGCGTCCACCCCTATCACCACGTCCTCTGCCTCTTCCCCTGCCACGTCCTCGATCGCCACGTCCACCACGGTCAGAACCATGATAGCCGTCCAAACTCTCATCGACAGGAGTTTCTTGAGCATATCGACTCGATGCCAAACTTAGTGCAATACCACCTGTGACACCTCCATGCGCGCCTCTCCTCGACTTTCGGCTCTCATCTTTGAAATCCTCTTCATTCTTCTCCATATCCCATTCTCTTCCACCCATGACCTGGAGCTTTCTCTGTCGGTTCTTTTCGCGCTCACCCATCATTTGTGTCCTATTCACTCTCTCTTCCTTTCGCTTTTGCGCCGCGATTGCTTCCCGAGCCTCAAAGACCTCTTGGTCCTTTTGTGAACGTTCGTGCGCGAGCTGGAGTTCCTTGTTCTTGAGAGACATTGCAGCGAGTTTTTCGTTTAATTCTGTCTCGGTGAGTTTGGCCTTTTTCGTGCCGCCTGTTGCAGAGCGATCGCCTCGGACTGCTGTTGGTTTTAATGCTGCTGATTCTGCGGTCTGGGCTGCAGGATTGGAAGAATCTATCTCGGGTGGTGCAGAGTCGCTCTTGGCATTTTGGTCCTTAGTTGGGGCCGCTGGAGGGGCGGTTGAAGCTGCTGGTGCTGGTGCATTGCCATGCGGTGCAGTATGATTCTGCCCATGGTTGTGTTGATTGTTCCCACCTCTCCCCCTGCCTCGTCCACCTGGATTCCTAGGCCCTCGTGGTGGTTCTCGCGTGAAGGTGGGTTCTGGAATCGAGGGCGCGGGGTCGGGTATCGGCTCTGAGTTTTCGAGAGGCGTGAAGTCGTCGTCGAATAGGTCATCCGGCGGGCGAGTCTGGGCAAATTCGTCCAAAGATAGGTCGTATGATGGGGTTTCTAGCATGGTATTCTCGTACTGCGGAGTGGGTTCCTCTTGTACTGGCACGGCTGCTTGAACCGGGGATGGCTCTGCTGGGGCAGGGGTTGCCCATCTTGACGTCTCCATGGTAGTAATGGGTGTGAAATGTCATACAAGAATAGTACAAGTGGTATGGGTATTTATACAGATGTATTGGCCGTGAAGCTGTGTTGTTGTTATTGTTGTTCTCGAGTATCACCGTCACAAGTAGGAGGCTCTGTGCTCTTTATATTGCCCCGCTAGGAACGTACTATATTCGGTTGGACCCGGAGCTTTTCCACAAAACAAAAACATCATCAAACATCACCCCAAACCACAACCACTTGGGTTTGGTGACAATCCATTCACTCCAAACCTTCTAGATTGGAAGGGAGAATGAGTGCGTTAACATCCATTCAGCATAGCCATTGTTATCTTTGAACTCATCATCAGCCTTGGTATCTAATGTGTTCATAGGAAACGTTAAGAAGCTCATGAAATGCTATCTCATATCGAGTCCCAAGGGGCAGACCATGACAAGATCCATTGAACACTCCCACAAAGCAGATTTCCGCTGCTTCGAACCACCAACGACGCTGGCTTCCGAGGGTGTTGAGTGGGTGTATGCTCCTTCGGTGCTGTCCGGGGACAAGTTGCTCGCAGCCGAGGCCTTTGTCGGCGAGCAGTATTTTGAGGAGTGCGCTCAGATGGTCAAGGAAAAGACCGGTGCAGTGACTTCAATCACATTTAACCTTCATCATCGGCGGATCGACAAGGTATCATTAGACTTTTCTCTTACTCCTCTCTCTGTCAATGCTTTAGTACGTTCATGGCCTACTCCAGCACAGGATACCAACCTCCTTGACCCTTACAAATTCTCGGCGAAGCCACTTCCAAACTTACATATGGATAACGACGCCGAGACCGCCGCAGTGAATTTGCGACGCGTGCTTGGGGATAACGAGGCGGATCGCTGGATTTTCAAACGGTGGGGTATCGTCAATGTATGGCGGCCAGTTGGCGATGTGGTGAGACAGTAGCCACTTGCACTGGTTGATTCACGTATCTTACCTTCGTGCGCTCCTGTTACACGGTGCCCATCTACACTCGCAACAACTACAAAACACATTTTACCGCCCTCAAGTACTCCTCGCACTTGTACTTCTACTACGTTAGCAACCTTGCGCCGGATGAAGCTCTGATCTTCGTCGATTTTTACTCAGCGGGCAATGGCAATGGCAATGAAACGTCTAGAACTATGGGTACTCTAGGCATGGCACATGGTGCTTTCGAGGACGGCAATGCTCTTCATATAGTACCGAGGCGCCATTTGATCGAGGTGCGTTGCCTAGTGCTCTTTGATGAGTGATTGTGTTTCTTGAATGTGTTACGTATCCTATTTATCTCCGTGTTGACCTCATCTCAGTTCTTACGCGTTCGGAGCATATAAAGTCATCTAGTATGATGAAAAATGCATGAATGAGCGTTGAAGTCGATTGGGTTGTATGCTGATATGGCAATACTTGATCACATCCAACCCCTCCTCCCCGACCTCCAAGATGTCAAAATCGTACTGGAACATTTTGCCTCCCCTTCACTCTTACCATTGGATCCAGCAGCCAATCAATAACCAGGTCGGGATGCTCTGAGCTGTATGATAGAAGATAGCAACGTTTCTGTCGAAACCTCGGCACCATATCTCTTCTCCAACGACTCGGGTTTCGAGGACTTTGAGTCTTTGACAAGGGCTTTTTTGAGGATGCGAAATGGAGACGGCGTTGTGTTTGCTTCGGATTGGCCGCGTACTCAATCGAGAGGGCATGATGTGAGGCCTTTCATTGAGAGGGTTATTGAATGGTGCGACGGGGACGAGGAACTGGGGGAGAAGCTTTTCCGAAAAATGATGGAAAGCTTTGGGACGTTTGATGGGCTATTTGTTACTCACGTAGAGGACAAGGAGGCTAGATAGTGCTGAAGTTGTGATCTGCAAAGAACTGGTACGAGTAAATGCTCACCGGTCCCATCGAGGTTGAATTCTGCAGGTCAATTCCGATCTGGTCTGGTCTGGTCTGCACGGAGAACAGAGCAGGCTGTTAGATGAATGCCATTTCTTCTATTGCCATTTGCCATGCTCCTGTAGCGCCAGACTAGATACCACTGATCATTTCCATTGAACTCCCAAAATACATCTCCCCATCAATTGGGGTATTGTACAGCTCGACTTGCCACCTTTCATCATCGCGAGCAGACCTCTCGGGTGTGGCTGCTCATCTGGGTCCTTCGACCAAAATCCTTCTCTACTGCTCATTCTCGGTGTCCACTGGCTTCCCCAGGCCATGCTCCTTCAACAGAGCATCGATCTCTTCGGCGCCCCACAAGTGGTGGTAGATCTCGCCAGACTTGGTCTTGCCTACGGTTGCGAATTCAACTTTTCAATGTTAGCGATTGTTCATATTAATCTGGCAATGTTTGTTTACTCTTTTCCGAGCTCAACTTGGTCGAATCCATCGTCTTGCTCAACACCTTCACCGCCAATCCACAAGCTTCCTTCAAATCACATTCTTCCTTGTAATCCTGCTTCAACAACGATTGCGCACTAGCATTGTTCGCACCCACTGACGTCGCTTTCCATCCACCATAATTACCGGAAGGATTGGACTGGTAGAGCTGGAACTGGCGTTGAGGATCGTATCCGGCGTAGATGAAGGAGACGCCGAAAGGTCGCAGACCACCGTGTTGTGTGTATCCTTGTTTCAAATCGCAAAGGCGACGGACGAGCTGTTCGCAAGGGATGTCTTCGTTGTATGTGAGGAGGTAACGTTGGGCGGCTTGACGGGCGTAGTTTATGAGGATGTTGGCATCGGCAGTCATACCTGCTACGGCGCAGATCATATTGCTGTCACATTGAGCGTTAGATGGGTTACGAACTGAAATAGCTGACATGCGCATGAGGAATGAACGTACTCATTCAGTATGTACAGCTTCTCTGCCGATGTGTCTTGCTCTAATAGCTTGCTTGTGACCTTTCGCTCAGCGGCGAGGACGATACCATCTTTGGCTAGGATTCCAAGGGCAGTTCCGGCATGGGAGATGGCTTCGAGGGCGTATTCGACCTGGTAGAGACGGCCTTCGGGGGAGAAGATGGTCGTCTAGGCTGGTGTTAGTGCTGTTGTTTGGTACGAGTATTGAATGAAGCAGTACCCGTGAATCGTATCGCCTCGACATGATGGTGTATTGTGAGTATTGGAGATGGGTGTCTGGGTGTTGTTGGTGTTCTGTATGGAATTGTATGCCCGTGAGTTGTGGTTGGTAGATGTCGATGGGAGCTTTGATGCTCCTCCAGGCAAGGCCGAACGCGTAAACGGGAGTGCCAAGACGTCGTTGAGGTTCTTTATTATTGCGACTCCATCTCACGTCCTAACTATCCAGAATAGGAACAATACGGTAATCACAATGACCACTCCTCTCCCGGCCGGATGGACTGAGCATAAAGCGCTCATGGTAG